>CM053585.1:241578178-241605572 GCA_028646515.1 Pseudochirops corinnae | reverse complement strand
GGGGGGGGGGGGAGGACCTAAGACTGTATTCCTGGGAAGTCTGAGTTCAGTCAACTAAAAAGTTCTACTCACCTTCATGACTACTAAAACTAAGGGTTGTGGAGAAAAAAAAAAAAGCTAAAAGAGCATTCTTATCAAATAGGTCAAAATGTATCAAACAGAGTAATTTAAACCTAGGAACGTTATATTTTTAAGAACTTCTATGGGCCTCAATTTCCCCATCTGTCAAGAAGGGGCCAGACTAAATTCACTATAAAGTCACTTCCAATTATAAAATCCTAATTTAAACTGAGTTAACTTTGACCAAATAAAAAATGTCACCTGTGTGAAAAATTTATATACCCAAAATAACACAGCAAGTAATTAACATGGTATGACATAGATTTCAGGTTCTTTGACTCCAAATCCAATGCTTTTCCCACCATACCTCTTCACCTACCCCTTCATTTCCAAGTATTTAAACTGAACCATACCATAACCGGGAGATAACAATCATCTAAATCCACAATGCAATAAGCCTCCCATCTAATAGTGATGTGTAAGATTAGTTCCCCCAAAACAAATCTCCATTAATAGCACCAGTTGTCAATAAATACATAAAATGAATAAAAAGATTCAAATTTCAGCCTGTTAAAATATTTATGGAGAAAGAACAGTGATATATTTTGCTTACATAAATAAAATATTAGGTCTTAGAAAACCATTTGACTATTCACTTCAACAAACATTTATTAAGCAATTATGTAAAGGGTACTATCTGTGAGGTAGATAGTTCAACTATTATAATCTCCATTATGTAAACTAGAGACAATATGTAGTCTCTCTCCTCAGAGAACTCATTCAATATTCAAGTGTCTGAATCACATACAGTAAAATTCTATTCTATCACCCTTCTCCTTTTTCTTCATGAAGAACTGGCTTCACTCTTTTTCCATCATTATTATTATTTTGGAGGGGAGGAGTCTCACTTGGGTTGTTAATTATTCTACTAATGCAACAGTAAACTCATCCAGATATTGAGAAAACAGTAAGTTATTTGCTGGTGAGAAGGTTGATCCCAACATGAAGCTGAAAAACAATAAAACTTTAGAGAGGTAAGAAGGGAATTTTAAGAGAATGACTCACCAAACCCATTTACCTTCAAGTTTGCCTCCTTAATGAAGGGAAGGCTAACAGCAAGACAGATCACACACCTTTTGTTCTCAATAAAGAAAAAGCATTCTGTCTTTGAGAGTGGTAACATGTGTCTGTCCATAAATCAGAACATTTAAATTAAGACTAACACTAAAATTTTTCTGCCTCCAGCTCCCAAGAGGCCTCCCATATCTCAGAGGGTGCTTCAGCATAAAATCTAAATGCAACAAAGCCATTTTATTATCCTCCTCAAATCACTACCCTGGCTTATCACTGTAACCTGGTATATTAAATGTATATGTTTTATGCTAGCCTTCAAAACTATTAACTCAGCTACGACCTAAATCTTTTCCTTCCTCTAATTAGCAAACTATTGTGGATGTGACCCCCTCCTTTTAGTCATTTTGTGGTTTGTATATTCTTATTTACTAAGTTATAGATAGACTGCCTTTACTGCCTTTACCTTGGTAAAGGAAGATTTTAACAATGAAGTAACATCCCATATATACTACATCTCAAGCCAAATATCTCAAAAGAGTTTCTACTCAGAACTCACTTCTTCCCAGAAGCCTTCCAAAATTTCCCTAGGCTATTTCAAAGACAAAGTTTCTTACTGTGCTCTTTCTTGATGTAGATGACAATATGCCAGGTATAATAGAATATAACAGTTCTAACTACGCTCCTAAGAACAACTGCAAGACCGCAAGTCTTTGTATTCTAGTAACTTACAGAACTTCAAGTTTCCAAATCATTTTACATACATTTGAATCTACAACACTGGTGAAAGTACTATTATTATCACCATTATACTAAGGTTCAGAGAAGCTGAGTAACTTTAACAGGCTCATGGCCCCACAACTAATAAGTGTCACCAGAGAGATGGGAACTCAAAATTTCCTAAATGCAAGTGCTAAGACTTTGTCTCCAGTTTCTACTAGAGTGGAAAGAAAATTATGAATCCAAAGTAATCAGTTCAAGTAGGCACTGACCTGGAAACAGGACACCTGGGTTCAAGTCCTGGCTCTGATACTTACTAGCTGTGTGACATCAGCCAAATTGCTTTCCCTCTCTGGGTCTCAAATGAGGGCACTGGACTAGATAATCACTAGGGTATCTTTCAGTACTAACAGTGTATGAAATCTGTAGAATGTAAGTTCATCCACAACAATGGCTGTATTAGATGGGATGAGAAACTGCACCTTCCCTGCCCTAACCTAAAAATCAAAGGTTCTTTCTACTCCAACAGATCCTAACATATCCCTATAATATAAAATACTAACCCAAATGGGATCAGGAAGAGTCAAACAGGATTGAAACAGCAACAACCTCCTTTGCCTTTCATTGAAGGCCCTCCAGAGTCTACTTCCAATGTGCTTTATTAATCTTATTTCATGCTATTTCTCTTCATGAACTCTTTCCAACCAAAATACACTACATACCTCCTTTTCCACTCTGTCCTCTCCTGCCTCTGTACATGCATGCACCAAGCCCAGAAATCACTCTCTTTACACCTCTATGCCTGATGAAATCTACTCTTCCTTCAAAGCTAAATTGGATTCGACCTCCCTCACTCAAAGCTTTCATTGCTTCCCCCTCCCCACTCCAGATTTTCCTAGAGCAGTCTATCTATAGCTCTTCTTTACCTCTTTCACACTCTCTCTTACAGCATGCTCATGTTTCTGGGTTGTAGCCCTCTGTCAAATTTCACCCTTGTAAACCCACTGCACAGTCAGGCAGTCAATCAATATTTATATAGCGCCTACTATATACCAGGCACTGTGCTAAGCGCTTTACAAATATTATCTCAGTCGATGCTCACAGCAGCCCAGGAAGATAGGAGAGGGAGGGGGGAGGACGACAAGAAAACCAACTATGTGCCACGCCAACAAGATACGTAGTGAGGATAAATCGGAGATGATCAAGGGGAAGGCCCTAGAATTAATGAGGGTCTAGAAGGGACTCCTGCAGGGGTCGATTTCTTTTTCTCAATTACCAGTTAGGGACCGAAACTTCAAGACCCCCGCCCCCCCCCTCCACCTCCTGCTGGCTCCACCTGCTCAGTCTTGTTTATTTCCCCCAAAGTCCTTTCCTCCCTCCACCGTCTGCCTTCCCTTCCTCCATCCCTCACCCCTCCCTCCCTCCCAACTCTTCCCCGGCCCAGTCTCGGCCTCGCCACGCAGGCCGCCCTCCTCGCTCCGCCCGGCTGGCTCTACCACCTGGCCGCTCGGGCGCCGGTTCCTCTTTCCGCCCCCTCCCCCCCTTGTTATACCCCCTCCCCCTGCGTTTCCCCTTCCCCCTGGCCCCCTCCCGGCGCGTCCCCATCTCCCCGCACCACCGCAGCCGCAGAAGGCAGGGCCAGGCCTCCAGGGCCTGGTACCGGGGCCCAGGCTACGCATTCCGGGCCCCGGAGTGGCCGAGAAGGGCCGGCTGTGGGCCTAGGCCCAGGCGACCCGGACCGGGCCTGGGAAGGGCGGAGGGAGCCGAGGAGCGAGAGGGCCGTGAAGACCCACACTCACCAGGGCAGATCAAGGCGGACGGGCAAAGGCAATCTTCGAATAGAGGCTGGGGCTGGGGCTGGGGCTGAGGCGTCGCCTGTCGCTGCTCCTTCGAGCGCCGTCGCCGCTGCCGCCGCCACCACCGCTCTCCGCTGCCGTCGCTGCGTCCAGGGGCTGCCTCCCCTCACTCAGCCGGGCCACCAGCCTCCGCACCGATGCGCATGCGCAGAGCGGGACAGCCCGTGTGGCCGCCGGGACTTGTAGTTTCCGGCCTGCCTTTTTCTCCGGGTTTCCTGCCTAGCAGAACTTGGATCACAGCTGTACGACCTTGGGCGTTTCACTCTCTCGCTTTGTGCCTCAGTTACTCAATCTGTAGAACAGAATTTTCTTTTTGGTTCGAACCTGTGTTTTCATTGGTATTGGGATCTTCTGGTGAAGAAATTTTCTCTACCAATGCATCTGGGCAAACGGTAAGTCAAAAATCATCCCTGTGGCTGGCACTGTGTTGTGCATTGGCCTATAGTGTCAGAGTTACCTGGAGTATTCAGAGTTTAAGTGATTTGCCCAGCATCAGACAGCAAATAGGTGTCCGAAGCTGGACTTGAACCCAGGACTGATGCCAACTCTTTTCACCAGTCCCCTCTGCCTCTCCATCGTAATAATCCTTCCAAATGCTCTGTGTAACACCTCCGCCCACAAGAATCCTTGAATCCTAGCTCTGTGACCTTGAGCAGGTCATAGGATCATAAATTTAGATTTGGAAGATAAATCTTATAAATCATCCAGGCCAGCACACTCGTTCTACAGATGAGGAAACTGAGGCCCAGAGAAGAGAAGCAAATTATTTTAATTAACTCCAATAGAAAGAAAAGGAGGAATTTGAACCCAGAATCTCTGATCCTATATCGGAAATCAACACATATTTGATGAAAAGTCAGTGTTTTGTTTGTAACAGGTTTTTCCCCCTTACTTTCTCACTGAAAGTCAAAGTTTTGTTTGTACCAGGGGTTTTCCCTTCTTGCTTTCTCCTCCCAAAAGAGGGGAGGAAGGGGGAAGAATGCATATCTTTATGAAAATAAAATAAAATTAATTTTTAAATAAAAAAGAAATTAATGTTTAAGTGATCTCATCTCACACTACTTCCATTCATTTACTGCAGGTTCCTGCCCTTTCCCATCTCAGAATGTTTTCTCCCTTAATCTACCTATAAATTGAAATAAATACAAGGGATGCTGTGAGGCTCAAATGAGATAATAGATTAAAACACTTTGCAAACCTTAAAGCACTATATAAAAGCCAGGCGCTATTATTATTTGCCAACATTCACCAGGCATCCAGTTTGTTAATGACTTCATTCCCTTGCAAGAAAACAGATAGACAGATAGACAATATATACATATACACACTTCTAAACTTAATCTGGATTATTAACACTTTATTAAGTCTAGACAATCAATAAATCAATCCCTAATTTATAATGATAAATTTCTGAGGTATAAATGCACACATGAAATTTTAATAATCGGTTCATGGAAGCCAGTTAGAGCTTGTTCCAGCTAAACTCTGGATACAACCACATAACCTCAATCTTCTTATCTACTTTTCATTCCTTGGAGTCCTTCCCTTCTTAAAAACCCAGATCAGGTCCTACCTCTTGCTTGAAACCCCAAAAACTCTGAGTCTCAGAGTTGGAAGAGCCCTCATGGGTTATCAGTTCCAATCCATACCTGAACAAGAATCCTTTTTCACAACAACCCCAAGAAGTAGTGATTCAACATCCATGTGAATCCTCACCCCACCTCAAATGGATTGTACAAGGAAAGAAGGAAGCAGAACTGCATTTTGTTAATGCGTTTTAGGATCATAGAGGCTTTGGGGAATACAATTTCTATCCCACAAGGTAGTGGAACTGTGGCAATTCACTCCTCCTGAGTTTGCAATTCTTTAAAAATCGCACATCTTTTCACAGGACCTTTTTGTCTAGTCATGTCTAAACCAATCCCTATTCGTGAAGCAGATTTTTTGAAGCCAAATATATGGCTTCACAGCTATCTATATAAAATTTAAGTTTTTTACACTTAGCAGTTCATGCTATAATCTGTCAAGATCTCTGAATCCCAGTATGGTAGCTAGACCATTCAGCTTAGCCCACCCCAAACTGCAAATTTGACAAGCATGACACCTATACCTTCAACCAAGATCTCTGAACAAAAAAAAAAATTAAACACCACAAGACTAAAAACAGGTTGCTGGGCATTGTTACTAAGTATTTACCTCCTACATTGATATTGACTTACAAATGACTTATTTTGGGGGATCCAATCATTCAACAAGCTCTGAATCCACATAACTGTTCTATTATCTGGCTCATGTCTGCCCACTTTATCCAGAGAAGGGAAGGGGAGTAAGGATTTATACAGTGTATACAGTGCTTACTACGTGCCAGGTCCTATGCTAAGCATTTCTTTTTTTTACAAGTAGTAAATCATTTGATCCTAAAAACAACCCTACAAGATAGGCGGTGTTATTCTTCCCATTTTACAATTCAGAAAACTAAGGGAAACAAATTAAGTGACTTGTCCAGAGTCATAGACCTTGTGAGTGTCTTCTTGACCATGTTCAGCATTCTATCTACTTAGGCCACCAGATTTGGAGAGCATGAAATATTTTGTCAAATATGCCACTAACCCTGTTAAAAAAGGAAATAAGGGTAATCTGACATGACCCGTTCCTATGGAAGCCATGCTGACCCTTAGTTATCTCTATTTTCCTTTATTATGTTCCTAATCCATCCCTTTGATGATATATTATGGAATTTTGTGGGAATTATAATTTGTTGACCATACCAATCACCCTTTTTTGGAAAATCTGGACAAAATTTACCCTTCTCCAATCTTGTGACTTCTTTCCAATTCTCCAGGATCTTTCAAAGCTCACCACTGGCCCCTTATCAATTCTAGGACCTGATGAATTCAATTCATTAAATGCAATTAAGTATCCTCTTATAATTTCCTCATTCTTCTAGGATTTTAAATCTCTGTTAAACATTTTTGCTCCATCCTTTCTTGTCCAAAGATCATTCCCCTTAGCAGTGAAAATAGAAGCAAAACTAGAACTGAGTACCTCTACCATTTCTCTGCACTGTTATTATCATCCCATCTAATCTGAACATGGGCCATATCCCTTCTTTGATATTTTTTCCCTCCACACTCAGAGCACCTGTGATTTCATCCTGATGTGAGAAGTCTCCTGCACAGATCTCAACCCACTCAGGACTTAGTAAATGAGTCCTAGGCATTTGCTTGAAGCAAATAAATAAGGGACTTGTCCTGGGCCTGGGAATTAGTTACTTCTTTTGGAGAAGAGAGTTTATTGTAAGTTCCTAACATCATTTTTAAAAATAAAAACAAAGTCTTTTTGTTGTCCTAACATTCATGAACAGCTGCTAAATTTCATGTTGAACTTCAGTGCTCCTAGCAATGTTTTCCCAGGATCTTAGTAATATTTTATAATCATTCCCCACTCTTGACCTTTATTTCTACCTTCCATGCGTCTTTCAAAAATCTCAGTTGGTGGATCCATTCTTCATAGGTCATAGGCTGTAACAAGTTCATTTTTTTCCACAATCAGAATTTTTTTGTTTAGGTCTTAGTATTTATTTGTTTGTGCATTTACACTAGCACTCCTTTAGAATATAATATATGTAATAGAAAAGCACTCCTTTCCTTGAGGAAAGGGACTCTGTGTCTGTTTTTGTGTCCCTAGCACTTAGCACAGTATCTCCCATGTGCTATATGCTTAATAAATGCTTGATGAATTTAATTGTGTCTTCAAAATTTCTTTCTTGAGCACTTCCCATTCTTCTTTGGCTGACTCTCCATATAGAATTTTAGGCCATAGAATCCTATCTAATCTTTCTTTAGTCTCTTCAAAATCTTCTCTGCCAAAACTTTCTTGTTGGTCTCAATAAAGTTCAAAATAGTTATTCTTCTTTCTTTGTTCCTCTTTTTTTTCCCTTTTCAGACTGGGGAAGGTAGGGCAATTGAGGTGACTCAATTGGGGTGACTCGCCCAAGATGTTAAGTGCCTGAGGTCAAATTTGAACTCAGGTCCACCTGACTCCAGGGCCATCATTCTATTCACTGAGCCACCTAGCCACCCCCTTTGACCCTCTTTTGAAAAATAAATTCTCATTAAGGCAAATTAAGAGTAAACCAGCTGTTCTGCTCTTAGCACGTATCTAAATAGTTGAAATTCCCCATCACTAACCTATCATACTTTCATGTCAGATTTCTGAGCTATTTCTATTGACTCCTTCTCTGTTCAGGTGGTCTAGACTATATTTCTGTGACAATGTGACTTCTTTTTCTCCTTCCTTTGATCCCCAGCCAAATACATTCCACTAAGTTTCCCTCTTCAGGTTCCTGAAATTTTTTCTATGTAAATGTAGCAATGTTTGGTTTTGGGGGGTTTTGTCTTGTTGTTGTTTTTTTTCAACTAAGACATAGCAATCCCATGGGTGAGGTTGTGAGTGTGTTTTACAAGGTGAGAGTAACATTTCTAAGGTGCTGTGGAGGACAAATATGCCAAACCCCACCTTCAACCTGGTACTTGACATTAATTCTTTCACATCAATCGATATTTTCTGAGGTATACATAGATATAGATATAGATATTTTGCTTTTTGGAGAGAGAAAGGTAGGGCAATTTGGGTTAAGTTACTTGCCTAAGGTCACAGGGCTAGTTTTATGTTAAATATCTGAGGTTGAATTTGAACTCCTGACTCCAGGGCCAGTGCTCTATTCACTGTGCCACCTAGCCGCCCGCTGATATTTCTTTTAAAATTACACTATAATAACAATAAGAAGGGTTACTGGACCCAGAAAGCTGGAGCACTGTACCTTCTTTGACTCCACTAAGGGGCTCCTCTATTCTGGACCCATGTGCTCAGACCAAATTCAACCCTGAGGGAGCCTGGCCTCTAATGAGAAGGGTTAGACTTTTTTTTTTTTTAACACTTAGCAATTAATAAAAGCTTAAAGGGGAAAAAAATAATAGCTTAAAAGACCATATTGCACATACTAGAGGTAGTAGAAAGAAAATGTTTATTTCAAAGTAAAATTATAATATCTGCTTGTAATTATTTGTATTTAAGGTGCATTTACACAGATAAATTATGATAAAATTATTTTAAAATGCTTGTATTTGTTGATCTGTATAATATTAAGATGCAGTAAATCATAGTAAAATATTTAAAATTATTTTTAAATTATAAAAAATTATTGTGACAGTTGATGTTCCTTGTTCTTCTAGCATTAAAAGCCTTGGGACTTCCCCAAAGGATAAATAAAAAATTACTTAGTGTAAAATATAGATCAGGTATAGAATTGTTATTTATTTCCTACACACTAGCATTTCTCAAACTTTTTGGTGTTATTAACGACCTTTCAAAGAACTTTTGTATATGTGGGTTACATCTATTGATATTTACAATACTAGAAATTAGAAGTGATAAGAAGGGAAGGGAAAAAGCATTAACATAGTGTCTACTATGTGTCAAGGAACTATGCTAAGTGCTTTACAGATATCAACTCATTTGATCCTCACAAAAAATATGCTAAGTAAGAACTGTTATTATCTTCATTTTATAATTGAGGAAATTGAGGTGAATAGAGGTTAAGTGACTTGCCATTGGTCACCTAGCTAGCCAGTGTCTGAGGCCAGATTTAAACTTAGGTCTTCTTCACTCCAGATACAGCAGCACTCAAACCCCTTTACCCCTTAGAAATCAGTGTTTCTCAACCTGTGGGTTATGTTCAATTTGCAACAATGAAAATACATCCTGCATATCAGATATTTACATTATGATTCATAACGGTAGCAAAATTATAGTTATGAAGTAGCAACGAAAACAATTTTATGGTTGGGGGTCACCACAACATGAGGAACTGTATTAAAGGGTCGTGGCATTAGGAAGGTTGGGAACCACTGCTTAGATGCTGATAAATTTTTAAAACATTTATCAATTCATTTAAAATAATTATAGATTCATTAGATGCTACTGTAAATAACAATTTTATAAAAAATAACTATATTTTTATGAGTGTCATTTTACTTGTCTTTGCAAATCTCTTTCACGTCTGACTTAAGAGAAGACAGCTGGGTTCTCATATCTGCTTCTGTATTTAATCTATTGCAATACGTTGATTTGATTAAAGTATATGAAGAAAATTCAACCTCAAACAGATAAATAGTTGGAAAAGGAAGGAATGTTTCAACAGGCAAATAGTATTTTTATTTTGTAAGGAAATTATTTTTGAACTTAAGGAACTTGGTGAAAAGGTCTTGGGGAAGTCCCAGGGTCAACAGACTACTCTTTAAGAACTGTTGCTCTACCCGAAAGAAATGTCTAATACATACAAGACTCCCCCAACTATTCAATGGCAGCAAAACTTAAACAAGCAGCTGTGATGTAACTACTGTTCTTCTCTTCCAAGAGACGAAAATATCAAACATCAAGACATGATATTGTTTGCCAGACTGATGAATAGGCATTTTACATTTTGCCTCAGCTCTGCACCATCCAAACGATTTCCTCCAGATCCCCATCTTCTGGCAAGAAAAGTCGAGTCTAGCCCCCCCCTTTGTCAGTGGGTATCTCCTCCAAAGCATTATAACAGCTATAATAGCTTCTATTTACATGGCATTAAAGTTTGCAAAGCATTTTATAAATATTATCTTATTTGATCCCCCCTACAACCCAGGGGAGTACTGTTATTGATGGGGCACTAATGATGGACCCCTGATAGGCCCTGGACTTTCCCATGTGACCCAGGTCCCTGGCATTGCCTGGGACACCCTGCCCTTCCCAGTTAATTCTTTCACCTGACCTTTCATAGTGGTCCTCATTGTCTGCACCTGCTATCCCCCCCATCTCCACTTCTTGATTCCATCTAGACCCCTTCTCAATTACCTCCCAGTCTGTTACCCTACCAAGTCACTCAAACTATTATCTACTCCTAGATCCCCATTCAGATCTTCCCACAGTCTTCTGTAATACAAGGTCCATCTTGCTTCCACTAAAGTGCTCAGATTCCTTAAGAGTCTGGCCTGCTTGTCAATACAAGTGTCATAATAGTGAGGATTCTTAAAATCCACCTCAAAACTGGTCTTTTAATAAATCTTGTCTCTGAAAGAAAAGTTGGGTCAAATTCATTCGAACCCTCATTGTTGACCCTTGAATTTCAGGATTCCCAACACCCCTAGACCTCAACATTATTACATTTTACAGGTGAAGAAACAAATAGATTTGACCAGAATCACAGTTAATATGTCAGACATTGGATTTGAATACAAATATTCCTGACTTCAAGTCTAGAACTCTATCCACCGTACTACCTAGTTGCCTATTTTATTTATAGTATAAACACTCCCTATTTCCAGTCAGTTCTAACCAAGAGACCCAGGATCTTTGAACTTGTAGAACTCACAAGGATGCCTACAAAGACTGACATAAATATAGATATATATTTATATATAGATATATGTAAGTATGTATATTTATATATAGATATTGATATCTTCTTCAGTAACCTGTGTTACTGCTATTAAATAACATGCTGAGGAAGGGAAACACAAAGCAGAAAAGGCAACCTGGGAAACCAAGCTGTTCCAAGGTGAACCAAGGCAAGACTTGCCTAATCAAATAGGTGCCACATGGAACAGCATTCTCTGTGCTGCCAAGGAATTTCAATCCCACAATCCACTGATCACAAGAAGCCCGGAAAAAGTCTAAGGAAAAGCTGGAGCCAGAAGTTCTCTCTCTCCTTTTAAAACTAAGAGGCAGTCTCTCAGTCTCTGTCACAGGTCTGGTGAACCAATAAGGGATTGATTTTTGGTTATAGGAGGGCTTGGGGGACTTTTTTTGGTTGATTGCTTGTTTTGTTTTGTTTTGTTTTGTTGCCGTTCTAAATTGAAGAGCTCTTCAGCATTTAGCATTTATTTTTCTAGTTGTGGCCAGGACACAGATTCAGGATTCCATGGGAAGTGTCCCAGTCAGGACACTTATTACTAGAACTGACCAGAACTCAAAGCCTATTTCGATGAATGCTGCATGGGATGGCGACCATTACATTATTAACACAAAAACTTAATTAGCTTTGCAGCCCCCCATCCCAGTTTATTAAATACTCTTTTTCCATAAACTTTCTCTCCTCTCTCAATTTCAAACCCCATTCTCTTAAGCTTAGATAAGTATCAGTGTTATTGTACATTTATTAATAGTAATAAATAATATGAAGATATAAATTAATATTTCAACAATGTATTTATTGATCTTGAGGAAGGTCACAACCAGAGTCACTTCTACTCATGATGTCAACTGCTAACTTTTGGGGGTTTTTTCCTCAAGGTAGTCGGGGGTTAAGTGACTTGCCTAGTATCATACAGACTAGTAAATGTCAAGTATCTGAAGCTATATTTAACTCAGATGCTCCTGACTCCAGGGTCCTTGCACTGTGCTACTAGCTGCCCAGACTGCTAACTTCAGAAAACACAAGAACTATGATCAAACAATTTAGTTCCCTCAGGATGGCAATTAAAATCTCTCAGGAATTCTTAGAATATCTTCTCCCCAGAATGTGTTAAACTCTATCCTTTCAAAATGTGTTTTCAGATTTCTCAATGACAGTTAACTTTCACTCCCCAGGAGTCTATTCCCTCTGGGTTGTAGATAAATAAACAGTATCCAAAGTTTCTCTGAAAGGGGCTATTTAAGATAGGGTTACATTTGTATTTGTAGCTTTTAAAAAAAATACACTGTACCACAGCAGTGCCCTTTTTTTCTCTTTTGTTACTTTTGATAATATATATATATCCTTTTAGAGCCATTTAGAGTCTTCAGTCCTGTCCCCCCAAGTCTATGAACTCCAGTATGCCTCTCTTCATCCAGAGCTCTAGTTCAGTCTTTACTACCCTTACTTGACACATATCTGTGCATAGACATATGAAGCTATGTTTTTGTTTGTTTTCTTGTTGTTATTCATTGCTAATTGTCTTCTAGGACACTGCTGCCTGCAAAATGTGCTGATCATCCCTACTGATTTTATTTTTTCTATCTTGTTTCTGCTCTCTTACTGTATCTATCTTGGTAGAACTATGCAATTTTACATCAAGGACCGTAATGCTTTTCTGCCACCCCTCGCCCCCGGCCCCGGCTCCGCCCCTGCCCACCCCGCTTTTTGGAATGGGGAGGGCAGGGCATTTGGGGTTTAGTGACTTACCCAAGGTCACAGGGCTGGTAAGTGTTAAGTGACTGAGGTCGAATTTGAACTCAGGTCCTCCTGACTCCAGGACCAGTGCTCTATTCAGTGCGCCACCTAGCCACTCTTCAGAGTAATGCCCTCAGAGTAATTTTTAAATAAATGAAAGAAATTCTCCATAAGATGTTAGTGAAAATAAAGATGTAATTTTTCTTCCCCCATTCAACTTTCATGGACTCCTTGAAATCTATCCATAAACTCCTTAGAGTTAAGAACTCATGATATAGAGATTTTTCCTTTCTCTTCCATTTTCACGATAAAGTTTTCTTTTTCTGATCGGATTTTTATTGACTCACATTAGGTATGTACCATCCTTGACCAAAAATCCTGACCTTTTGAATGGAAACAATCTTTCTTCCTCAAATTTCTCATAGTATTTTGCCTATACTTTGAATTTGCACCTGTTCTAATTCTTCCCTTTATCACAGTTCAGAGGGTCATACAATGTTAGAACTGAAAAAGTATTTAGAGATCATATCCTAATTTCCTTATTTGCAGATGAGATAATGTTCTTGGAAGTGTCTTCCAATCAGACCCCATCACAACCAACACCATCAGACTTAAAGGTCCTTGAGATCAGGATCTGTATTATATTGCTATAGTCCAGGATATTGCATTGAATATAGTAGGCATTAAATAAGTGTTTGTTTAATTTAATCTAATCTAATCTAGGGATTTTGGTTTGCAGAGAAATCTTTTCTTCCTTTCTAAGGAATATGTTTATCTTCAACATAAAGAACGCAAAGTATAGAACATGAATGTTAAGTGGAACAATCTTAAACACTTAAAATACTCATACTTAAAGATTCGTGTTATATAACTTTCACTTACCCACAACCACATTTTTTCATGAATACACACATTTTCTTAAAGAGTCTTATAAAACCATCCTATTCAATTTGTTTTATTTTATTTTATTAATTTTTGGGGGGGGGGGGGTAGTAGGAGAATGCTAACAAGTGACTTGCCCAGGGTTGCACAGTAAAGTATCAGAAGCCATAATCACAAACCAGGTCTTTTTTAATCCAAATCCAGTGCACTGTCCAATACGACATGCTTATCTCTTTACTTTTTGGAGGGCAGGGCAATTGGAGTTAAGTAACTTGCCCAAGGTCACACGGCTAGTAAGTGTGTGAAGTGTCTGAGGCTGGATTTAAACTCAGGTCCTCCTGACTCCAGGGCAGGTGCTCTATTCACTGTGCCACCTAGCTGCCCCCTATTCAATTTATTAATGTATTGAGTGCCTACTATGTGCCAGGCTCTGTGCTAAGCTCTGGGGCTACAAATAAGGACAGTCCTTACCCACAAGGAATTTGTAATCTAATGGGGGGAAACAACACACAAAAGAAATCCGGAAGATGAAGAAGGGAGGGGAACCAGATGCCTCTAGTTTCAGGAAACTGAAACCAGGCAGGGTTACAGATGCAAAGTGAAATGGTCTGAAAGTCTTAATTTCTGCCCACAATAAAAGAAAGTTTTGGGAGGAGTTGAGTACTCCACTCTTTTGTTGTTGTTCAGTCCTTGGAGTGACCCTCAGTGACCCAACCAATTTGGGGTTTTCTAGGCAAAGAAACTGGAGTGGTTTGCTATGTCCTTCTCCAGCTCATTTTATAGATCAGGAAACTGAGGTAAACGGGGTTAAGTGACTTGCCCAGAGTCACATAGCTAGTAAGTATCAGAGACCAAATTTGAACTCAGGCAGATGAGTCTTTCTGACTCTAGGCCTGGCATTCTATCCAATACACCACCTATCCAGTCCTCCACTAAAAGGGGAGAAGTTGAGGAAGGTGGTATCAAAGCTTGAATTTGCAGAGTGGTGATAAGATTAGAAGAGAGGAGCTGGGGGATCATCTTATTCCATGGAAATAGCTTAGATGGTTTGAAGTCCTTCAATTCCAACATTAATCCAGCTCCAAGATTTCTTATTTTTATATAAATTAAATTTCTTGTTGTAAACTCAGTCATGCACTAATTTTAATTATGCCTAAACAACCTTTTCACAATAAAAAAAAAATTCAGCTATATTCAGAGGTCACAATAACACACAATGACAGATAAGAGACAGGGACTGGACCTGGGGTTTCATTGGTATAGAGAATTCTCCACCAATATAGGCTGGCATTTTTCCTTATAGTCTCACAGGTCGGCACTAGCTCTTATAATAGTCTTAGAGTTGCCTAGAACAGAAGTATCAAGCACTCTGTTAGCATACATATATATATATATATATGTATAATTGGCCTATGACACTCCTGAGTATGGTAAAAACCAGATGAAAATTGGGAAATATTTAACAAAATAAATAAAAAACAATGAAACATAGATACTGTTAGTATGTGGTTTTCTAAGTCAATATAGTACCCATAGTTAGCTTTATAAACAGTTTAGTGGCTCTTCATTTCTCTCTGAATTTGTTATCACTAGCCTAGATAACTGAAAGGTTAAGTTGATGAGGTTACCATAAAAATATTGAGGTAAGGGTAGGGGTGCTTGAGACCCCAAAATACCAACACGCCGGGTTCTGCCAAATGAATTTGAGTCAAGTCTTCTCTCAGCCAAAGAAAAGTAAAGTTTATTAAAAGTTCACTATATTG
Organism: Pseudochirops corinnae; assembly: GCA_028646515.1. Classification (NCBI taxonomy): domain Eukaryota; kingdom Metazoa; phylum Chordata; class Mammalia; order Diprotodontia; family Pseudocheiridae; genus Pseudochirops; species Pseudochirops corinnae. The sequence goes on along the minus strand of CM053585.1, from coordinate 241,590,030 downwards.
GGTAGACTCTTAAGGAGCCTTGGTGTCTATGACACTTGCATTGGGCAAGCAGGCCAGAATCATCTGACACAAAGTGTGTGCTAGGTCATTCTATGGCCCCGGCACTCACGGAGGCAAGATGGTTCTTATATACAGAAAAGTTGTGGGAGGAATCTAGGGGTGGTCTAGAGAAGGAGTTTGGGGAGGGTCTTCAGGAGGAGTTAATGAAGCTGGATTACAGTTGATTTGGGTATAGATATTTTGATAGTCTCAAGGGTGGGAAGTAGATGGACAATGGAGGGCCAAGCTAGTAACAAAAGTTTGGGAAGAACCACAAGAAAAGCTTACTTCTCATGCAAATGCCTCATCAAATGGGATGATTCCATCAGAGCTCTGGGGAGTTCCCAGAGCCTGTACCTCAAAGATTCAAGGAGAATTCAAGGGGGTTCCCAGAGTCTACACCTCATCAAAGTGACATGCTTAGAGTGACATAGACACTATGTGTTATAGATGGGACTTGAATTCAGGTCTTCCTGAATTAATGCCTTTCATAAAATCACAGAGTTGGAAGGGATTTAGTTTAATTTCCCATCCAATATAGGAATCTCCTCCTTAACATCCAGAGATATGCTGATACCAACTTGAAACAGCTCTCCAGAGACAATTGAAAAGATTTTTCATTGTAAGCATTTACACCTCAGAAATTGGCAAACCTTACAAATCAGGGGTGATTTATCATTTTTGTTGATTGTCTAGACTAAAGAGAACGATGGAGAGATGGACAGAATGTTAATATTACAGCTTAAACCTAAAAGTGTATCACATGTACATTTGTGGGGGGAGGGGGAATGCCAGTTGTTAAATGTTTGCCAGTACAGCCCTGATAACTTCTCTAAAGTGGGGCTATCTGGCCTCTATTTTAGTGTTTCTGGTTACAAGGAGCTTACTCCTTTGCAAGGCAAACAATTGAGGTCAGGGAACCATATGTTGAGGTTTAGGGGTGCTCAAGACCCCAAAAGACCAACATGCCAGGTTCTCCCGAATGAATTTGACTCAAGTCTTCTCTCAGGCAAAGTAAAGCAAAGTTTATCAAAGATTCACCATAATGGGTAGCCTCTTGGGTTTTTTTTTTTGGTTTTTTTTTTGGGGGGGGGTGCTTTTTTTTGGAAGGGGGAGGGCAGGGTAGTTGGGGTTAAGTGACTTGCCCAAGGTCACAGAACTAGTAAATGCTAAGTGTCTGAGGCTGGATTTGAACTCATCTTCAAACTCCAGGGCTGGTGCTCTACTCACTGTGCCACCTGGCTACTCCTGGGTAGACTCTTAAGGGGTGTAAGTATCTGTGATACTTGTAATTGGACAAGCGGGCCAGAACAATCTGACGCAGAATGAGTCCTTGCTAGATTGAATTCTCAGCTACACGTAGAGACGTTTTTATCCTTGATCTTGCCATCATCCACAAATGTTCTCTTTCCATATTCAAGAACTCTATTTCCTTTATATGATCATAATCTTTTATCTTTCCATTTTTCACTATGTCTCACTTCTCTTTAAGTTCTCCTAAACCTTTGTTCTCACAATGACCTATAATACTTCCATCCCTCATGACTCTTCTTTAAAAGTTTTATTTTTTAATGAACAGAAATCTGTTTTCTTTCCCACTTGCCCCTAACCCATTTAAAAAATAAAATAAAATTCACCATAACAAATACACATAATCAAACAAAACAAATTCCTTCATTGGCCAAGTTCAAAAAATATATACCTCATTCCGTATTCTGAATTCATCCCCTCTTTGTGAGAACGTAGATAAGCATACTTCATCCTCAGTCTTCTAGAATCCTATTTGATCTAGAATCCTGTCTATCATAGTTCTTACAGCTTTCAAAATTGTATGTTTTTATGGTGTTATTGTTATAGAAATTGTTCTCCTGATCATTTTATTCAACAAGTCTCCAAAAGAATTCATTTTTATAATATTGCTGTTTTAGTATAAATTGTTCTTTTAGTTCTGCTCATTTTGCACTCTGTATCAGCTCATACAAGTCTTTCCATGTCTTTTTTTTTTTTTGGGTGAGGCAATTGGGGTTAAGTGACTTGCCCAGGATCACACAGCTAGTAAGTGTCAAGTGTCTGGTCAGAGGTCATATTTGAACTGAGGTCCTCATGTCTTCAGTTGTACCAGTGCTTTATCCACTGTGCCACCTAGCTGTCCCTCCATGTCTTTTTGAAATCATCTATTTCCTTATTTCTAATGGGACAGTAGTATTCCATCACATTCATATAACACAATTTGTTCAGCCACTTCACAGTTGATGGGAGGCCCCTTTGTTTTTTTGTTTTTGTTTTCTTTTTTGCTACCACAAAAAGAGCAAGTATATTTTTGTACAGATAGGACTTTTTCCTCTTTCTTTGATCTCTTCTGGGTACAGGACTCATTGTTATCATAGGTCATCACCCCTGCTCTAGCTATACTGTCCTTCCTTCCCAATCTTGACCCCTTGATGAACCAGTTCAGTTCTATGTTATTGTAATGATGGAGTTAGAATAAATCAATTGCCACTATCCCATTTAAAATAATTAAACAAGGTTTTACACCCTGATATGTTCTGATCAAGTGAAAATATATGATGTGAAAATGTTGTTGAGTCACGTCCAACTCTTCATGACCCCATTTGGGATTTTTTTGGCAAAGATACAAGACTGGTTCGCCATTTCCTTCTCCAGTTTATTTTACAGATGAGGAAACTGAGATAAAGAGAGTTAAGTGATTTGCCCAGGGTCATACAGTTAGTATGTGTCAGCAACTGGATTTGAACTCAGGTCTTTCTGACTCCAGGCCTGGTGGGACTCTATCCCCTGTACCACCTAGCTGCCCAGATGTGAAAATACTTGATGCTGAATCAACCAAAAGCATTAAAGTACTTAATAAATTAATAGGCATAAATTAATTTTTAAAAAAACTTAAACAAAGTACTTAGGAAGGAGTGAAAACTGTTGGATGAAAGTAAATGACTCTACATAAGGGATACTGGAACTGATTGAGGAGACTCAGTTATGTGTTTCAGGCATGTGCAAAATAGCAAGCCTGTTCAGAACCTAAATTTTTGGTTATTGGACCAATCCAGTAGTGGGAACAGTTGTACCTAAGCCCTGAGAGGGAATCATTTGAGGGAAGAAGAGTCTCTTCTCCTCCCCTTGCCCTTGACCAGAAAATGCCCTTGTGAACTTTGAAGCATATGATGATTTTAGTTTTCCCATAGATATCCTAGCAGTGTCCCTGAAACAAATGATAGCAGTGTCAGCATCAAGAACCCAAGGCAAACTAGACACAGTAAAGATAGGAAGCTTCCTCTAGACTCTAGAAGGAGTTCAAAATAAAGTTAGCCCATTTCTAAGGGAAACTTCAAGAGGACCTCAAAAGCAGAAAAAAGGACTCCTAGCAGCCAGAAGCTATGAATTATCCCTTTACAATATGTACTCTTTAAGCTTGAATCCACTTTTCCTTGGAATCTGTATGTACTTATGGGAGATGGTCGCATGGTTGATGGGGAAAGAGAATATTTGTAACAATTATTCTTACTATAATATCTTAGTAAATACCTGTTTCTAAAAGCTAATTAAGTTTGGCTGGCTAACTCATAGGTTCATAGTAGGTGATATTGCTCCCAGGAGCTCACTGGAATGATCCAGGGGAGCAGTAATAGCCTGGGTGGGGGGAGAGGGTGGCACTGAATAAAAATAAGGAGGCAGTGGAAGCACAAGGAGAGAAGATAAGAGAATTTTGAAAAACCATTTGTACATGTTTCATCTGTTGTGTGTAATAGAGTTAAAGTTGTAGGGATTACATTATTTTCCAAAGAAACAACAAAATGCAAATTATAATGCATAACTGATCAGTGGTCAAGTCTGCTGACTGGTCTTAACAAGTAAGTACTGGCAGGCAAGCCTTGTGCATTGCCAGAAAGTCCAGCATCCATCAGCAGGAATATGTGCATATATGACTTGTTTATAATACAATACTATACGGTTACACGATGCAATATTGTATCATCACAAATTTCAGTGCAGGAAAAAACCCATAAGTTTATAGTAAATTATTAAATTTAATATGCATCATTTTAAAGTATATATATGTATTTTTCAATGATACAAATTTTAAAAAAATTAAAGGGTTAAAAGAAAGTAAATTTCCAAGAGAGTGCTAAGTAATTTTTTTTTAAACAGGACAGTAGGCCAAATAAATTTGGGAACCTCTGGGCTAAATGATGTCAACTGATAAACAATGGGAAGCACACAATAGTTGGGGCTCATCAGCAGCAATATTAGAGAATTATTCCTATTCTCTCAGGGGAGAAGTAGTCAGTTGCACTTTTGAGATCTAACCTGCTATTCCAAGTTTGAGTTTGGAGAGTGAGGCCAGAGCCTGTACTAAACTATCCTCTTCTCTTGAATTCCTTGTTCCTTTATCCCATTACCAATTACAATACACCAAATCCCAATCCTGGATCATTCTATCTGGCTCCATTCCTATTCATAAACTTCTTAATGGAACTGGAAGAAATAACAAAAGTGTAATCCACTCTACATTTATGCTGACTAATCTCTTCTGGGTCTTCCCTACAGAAAGGGGACCTCCTTCTCCTGCCTAGCTGATTCCCTATACCATTCACCACAGCAGGTGAACATTTTCTTCTCCTTTCGAACCATTTTCTGCCCCTATCTGCTAAAGACCTTATCTCATACTCGATTGAAAAATTTGAAGCCATTCACCAAGAACTCCCTCTTTTCCTCTCCTCCTCATCTTAGATCTTTCTGACATTATCTCCCATTATCTTCTTCTTCACTCTAGTGTCCCTTGATGAGGTGTTTCTTCTACTTCCTAAGATCAACCCTATTACATGTACTCTCTTCCATTTCCACCTATCTTTTCTACAATAATATCCTCACTGTCACCACTCTCCTTTCTAATCTTCAATTTTTTATCTGTCTACACTCTCCTTCCATGCTGCCTACAAATCAAATCAGTAAACATTTATTAAGCACCTAATTTGTGCTAGTCACTGTACTAAGCTCAGGAGATACAAAAGAGGTAAAAAGACAATTCCTGCCCTCAAGGAGCTTACAATCTAATGGGAGAGACAACAGGCAAATATATACAAAGCAAGTATATATAGGAAAAATGAGAAATAATTAACAAAGAATTAACTGGAATTAACAAAGAATTAACTGGAATTAAGAAGGAAGACTTCCTGTAGAGATGGGGTTTTAGTTTCGACTTAAAGGAAGCCAGAGAGGTCAATAATTGGAACAGGAAAGGGAGAGCATTCCAGGTATGAATATCAGTCAGAGAGAATGCTAGGAACTGAAAGGTGGAATATTCTGTTCATGTAACAGCCTAGATGCCAATGTCACCGAATCAAAGAGTACATGTCAGGGACTAAGGTATAAGAACACCAAAAAGGTAGGAGGGGGCTAGATATGAAGGGTTTTGAATACTAGAGTATTTTGTATTTGTTCCCAGGGGCAATAGGAAGCCATTAGAGTTTATTAAGTTGGGGGTGGAGAGAGGTGCTATATGAGATATAATTGGACTTGTGCTTTAGGAAAATCATCTTAGTGGCTGAATGAAGGTTTTACTGGAGTGGGGAGAGGCTGATCAACAAGTGAGTTATTCCAGTACTCTAGACATGAGGTTATGAGGGTCTGCACTAGGGTGGTGGCAGTGTCAGAGGAAAGAAGAGGGTATCTATGAGAGGTGTTGCAAAGGTGAAATCAACACGCATTGGCAACAGATTGGATACAGGAGATGAGCACAGAGTGGGGAATCTAGGATGACTCTTAGGTTTCAAGCCTGAAGAATGGGGTAGATGGTATTGCCCTCTACAGTAATAGGGAAGGGGAAGATGGCGGGGCGAGGAATAGTAGGGCTCAGGAGGAAAGATAACAAGTTCTGTTTTGGACATATTAAATTGAAGATGTCTACTGGACTATAACATACTCATGTCTCCTCAGTCCTTAACATACCTTCACATCCCTGTCAACTATCATCCTGTCCCTCTCTTCATCTTTTTGTCTATAATACTTGAAAAAGCTGTATACAATTGTTTCCTAAACCCTCTCTTGGGTGGGTTGGGGTTTTGGTTGGTTTTTTTTTGGAGTAGGGAAGGCAAACCAATTGGAGTTAAGTGACTTGCCCAAGGTCACACAGCTAATAAGTGTCAAGTGTCTGAGGTCACATTTGAACTCAGGTCCACTTCACTCCAGGGCTGGTGCTCTAATTCACTGCACCTCTCTCCTCTCTTTTAAAACGCTGTAATTGGGGTGATAGAGCAGCAGTGATAGAGCAGCAGCCCTGGAGTCAGGAGGACCTGAGTTCAATCCCAGCCTCAGACACTTAACACAAAAACTAGCTGTGTGACCTTGGGTAGTCACTTAACCTCAACTGCCCTAAAAAAATAAATAAATAAAATTTAAAATAAAATAAAAAAAAAACAACTGTAATCTGACTTTCAGTCCTATGGATCAACTGAAACAGCGCCACCTAGCTGCCCCATATTTATCTAGTACTGTTTCTCTGTGTGGTCTTCACCATGTTCTTGCATTTTCTCTTTTTCCGCAATATTCAGTGGAAGAGCCAAAATTCCAGGGCATCTTATCAACATTGTCCTTGCCATCATTATCAGCATCACCATATTCCACATAATAAAATCATGTACAAATAAAGAGGTAGCACATTATTAGAGAAGAGACACTAGATGAGGAGTCAGTAGATCTTGATTCGAATTTTCCTTTTTTCCACTTCTTGTGTGACTTCCAACACATCAATTTACATTTCTGACACTATTTTTTTGTCTCTCAGATAAGCAGATTGTACAGAATTATCTCTATGTTTAACTTTCAGCTCTAAAGCATATGCTCCTCTGTATTAGTTCCATAAAACTAATTTTGGGGATGGAGAAAAAAGGGTCGAGATTAATGATTTTATTGGTATAGAGATCTCCTGATATGGAAACTTAGCTCACTGATACAGATTGCTAACACATGCTTTGTAGTCTTAGAAAGTTACTTAGGCTTAGATTTGAATGGAGATTTACGTTTTTTGTGGGGGGGGGGGAGGCAGTCAGGGTTAAGTGACTTGCCCAGGTTCACACAGCTAGTAAGTGACTGATTCTGAATTTGAACTCAGAGCCTGTACTCTCTCCACTTCACTACTTAAATGCCTCGAAATTTCCCTGACAGGAAGGCCAGTTCTTTACCAAGTGCACTATGCTGCCTCTCCTGGTTTCCCATCTTCTTATACCTTCCTTTCCTCTAGTTACTTTTCAATCTAGTCACATTGGCCTCCTTGCAGTTCCTTGAGCAAGACTCTCTCTTGGCTCTAGGCATTTTCTCTGGCTGTCCCCACACTTGGAACTCTTTATCTCCTTCACCTTGCTTCCCTGGCTTCCTTCAGGTCTCAGCTAAAATTCTATCTCTGCTAGAAACTTTTCCCACTTCTTCTTAATGCGAATAATGCTCTCCCCCTGAGATTTCCTCCAATTTACCCCTCTCCGTATTAATTATATGTTTCTTAATTTTATGCTATTAAATAATTACGATTAAAACACTGCTTGCTAAGGCCAAGTTTCAAAAAAGGTCAGTTTTGTTCTAAGAAATATATGTTCAGTTTCTAAATGTTTTTGACATTTATTCTGCCCTTGACACTCCCCTATTGGGTTAGCTCAGAAAATTAATTCAATGTGGGAATTTACTGAATGAAAAAGGTAGTCTAAAATTATTAAATCAATCTGAGATCTAAAGAAATTTTAAATATTGAAAAAAATGAAAAGAGGAAGAAATTTCCACATAACAAAAAAAAAATGTGACTAAAGAGTCTAGAGTTCTTTTATTGCACCACTGTTTCATACCCTGCTTCCCACCTGACCTCAGTCCTGAAATTCCTAGCTCCTTCAAGGCTTAGATCAAAAGTCACCTCTCTCATAAAAACTCATTCCAATCTCCTTGATGTTCTCCCCACAAGCCTGGTAGCGTTCTCCTTCACCAAATACATATTTTATACACTTTGCATTTACTTCTCTGTGTTCCTGTTCTATATACCCACTAGAAGTTTAGCTCCTTGAAGGGAAGGATTATTTCACCTTTACTGTATACAGTGTTCTCTTGGTTCTACTAATTTCATTCTTTATTATTACATGCAAGTCTTTCCATGTTTTTCTAAAATCAACGTCCTCATCATTTCTTACAGTATGATTGTGATTTCTCACGATCATATAGCACACCATATTCAGCGGTTCCCCAATTGATGGGCATATCTTCATTTTCCAGTTCTTTGCTGCTGACATATTCTAAGTCCTCATCCTTCTTAGACCTTTTCACAACTTTTGGCACTGTTGACCCTCTCCTCCCAGAAGCCCTCTGATCCCTTGGCTTCTGGAACACTGTTGTCTTCTCCTTCTCTTTCTACTGATTTTTCCATCTCAGTTTCCTTTTCTCACACTCCATTCATTTCTTGTTCCTAAGTTCCTAAGCCTAAGTATCTCTCTGGGCCCTGTTTCTTTTCATTTCATCATTGTTGGAGAAGCTGGAAAAGATTTCTTCTGCACCAACACATGCAGAAAGCCCCATCTGAAATTCATACAGTATAGATGGAGAGCTTGCAGCAAGAGTTTATAGGACTTCAGGTTGAGTGACTGATCTGGGTAATGTGAAATCTCTGAGAGGACCCCAGGTGTCTTCAGGTGTGAAAGTTCACTTGGAGATTAGCTGGGGATCAACACTTGCATCTATTAGAGTCAGAATTAGGTCATCACTCGTGTCATAAAGTGAAAAAATAGATTTTCCCCTATGACTGTGATATTGGGGATAAGAATGAATGACAGCTGGGGGTGGCTAGGTGGCACAGTGAATAGAGCACCAGCCCTGGAGTCAGGTGTACCTTAGTTCAAATCCAGCCTCAGACACTTAACACAAAACTAGCTGTGTGACCTTGGGCAAGTCACTTAACCCCAATTGCCCTACCTTCTCCCCCCCAAAAAAAAGCAAAAAAAAGAGGAATAAATGACAGCTGTCCTTTGTCAATGGTCTCTGGGAGCTTTCATTACCTTAAGAAGAGTAAAGTGGAGGCAGCTAGGTGGCACAGTGAATAGAGCACTGGCCCTGGACTCAGAAAGACCTGAATTCAAATCTGGCCTCAGAAACAACACACTTACTAGCTGTGTGACCTTGGGTAAGTCATTTACCTTTGCCTCAGTTCCCTCATTGTAAAATGAGCTGGAGAAGGAAATGGCAAACCACTCTAGTATCTTTGCCAAGAAAACCCCAAATGGGGTCAGGAAGAGTTGAACACGACTGAAAAATTACTGAACAACAACTCTCCATTCAAATGAAAGAGAAGGCTTGAATTAGCAGCATGGTGATGAGATTAGAAGAGTTTATCCGGGAGGGGCATTTTGTTAGGTAGAGTCTAATTTCTGCCCTAACTGGTGTATCTTCTTCTAGTCACTACTCTGTACAATTCACCTTTAGCACAGCTGCCAAAATCATCTCAAATCCTACAAGTCTGATTATTTCATTCCTCTGCTCAAAAATATTGAGTGGTTTTCTATTATTAGCTCCAGGACTATGAACTCCTGGCAGAAGCCTGGCATTCAAGAGTTTTTACAATCTGACTCTAGCCCACCCTTCCAGTTTTATTTTATATTACTCTCCTTTATATACGCTACCTTTCAGAAGAACTGGCCTATTCACTATTCCCTCATATTGACACCCCACCTCCCCACCTTTCTGAATTCTTTGAAGTTGGATCCCATGAATGAACTCTCTTCACCTTATAAGACTTTCTAAGTCCTTATCTTCAAGGTTCAGCTCTTCTTCTATAGAACCACCCTTCTACACGCTCTTCAAACATTCCTAAGGCACCATTTGATCTCACATCTGTTCCAACACTTCACCTTTTAGTCTGCCAGTCAGTTAATAGGCATGTATTAAGCACCTTCTGTATACAAGACATTGTGCTAAGCATTGGGGATAAAAAGAAAAGCAAAAAAAAACAACAAAACCTCAGAATAAACAAAAAATGCTTGCTCTTGAGCTCTCAGTCTGATGAGGGAGACAGTATGCAAACAACTATGTACAAACATAATACATATATATGTATATATATTTATATATATGTATATATATTTATATATAAAGAGAGAGAGGGGAAGAGAGAGAGAGAGAGATACATATGAGATAAACTGGAGATAATCAACAGAGGGAAGGCACTAAGGAGATCAGGAAAGGCTTCTTTTAGAAGGTAGGGTGTTAGCTGGGACTTGAAGGAAACAAAGGAAGCCAGGAAAGGGACATGAGGAGGAAGAGAATTCCAGGCATAGGGGACAGCCAGTGAAAATTCCCAGAGACTAGAGGAGTGTCCTGTGTATGTATCATGTTCCCCCATAAAAATATATGTTCCTTGAGGAAGAGAATGTACTGGTTCATTTTGGCTTTTGTAGCCTTTGTATAGGGGTGGGGAACCTGTGGTCTCGAGGCTACATGTGGCCCTCTAGGTCCTCAAGTGCATTTTTTTGACTGAGTCCAAGTTTTACAGAACAAATCCTTTTATTAAGGATTTATTTGTATTAATTTATTTTTACTAAGGATACTATACTATCAAACACAAAGTAGGTACTTAATAAATATTTGTTGAATTCAATTGATGATCAATAAATATTTGACACATCACCTTAGACTTTACTTAGACATCAATTGAACCCAAGAGCAATGTTAAGTTTTAAAATTGTTTTTCTTTACTGATTTTTATAAATATATTTTGAATTTCATAGAATGATTAAGATTCAAAATAGGACGAGACCACTCTAAGAGCCTTCCACGGGTGGAGTCAATATGGCAGTATAGAAGCAGGAGAACTCTGTGAGCTCCCCCCATAACCACCTTAAATACCTATAAAATACAACTCTAAACAAATTTTAGAGCTCCAGAACCAACAAAATGATTGAGAAACAAGGTTCCCGCTGAAGGCAGCCCAGCAGGCGGACAGGAAGGGTTCCTCGCAAGGTGCTGAGAGCCAAAACCAGCCCTGCCTGAAACTGCAACTGTAGCCCCAGGGAGGCCAGGACAAGCCAGAGCACTCAGGAGACTAGATCAGCAGCAGCTGTGGCAGTTTCCAGAATTATCAACCCATAAGAGCCAAGGACAAAGTGAAAAGTCAGTGGAACTTGGCTAAATTTGGGGGAAAGGAGCGGGTCTGGCTGTCTGCCCCCATGGCAAGAAAGCAGCAGAAGCAGTGGCCCTTCAGCTGCCTCCACATGGCTGCTTCAGAGCCTCTGGCCTGCAGATTGCAGGGGGGCCAAGCCATCATTGAGAGGCTAAGTGCTCTTGCCTTAACCTGCCTGGATCTGGATGGTGGTCTTGGGTGGTGGTCCTGACATGCATGACCAGTGAGCCAGAGCTGATGGGGGCTGCAGAGATAGTGGCCTCCTAATAGCTCCAGCAGCTACAAAAACCCCAGTGATTTGGGACAAAGCACTCCCCTCTGGAAGCAGAGTTCTATAGAGCCCAAAAGTCAAGTAATTGACTGGCAACATGATCAGGCAAAGGAAGCAAAGCAAGCTCAGCAATCCAACTTAAGATTCCTTTTCTGGGGGGACAAAAAGGATCAAAGCATGGAATTGGAGGAAGACAACATAGTCAGAACTCCCACACCAAAAGCTTCTAAGAAACATGAAGACTTTCTAGAAGCCATAGAGCAGCTTAAGAAGGATTTTGAAAACCAAATAAGAGAAATGGAGGAAAAATTGGGAAGAGAAATGAGAATAATGCAAGAAAATCATGAAAAGAGAGTCAACAACCTGACTGAAGAAAATAACACC
>CM053585.1:241563999-241578078 GCA_028646515.1 Pseudochirops corinnae | reverse complement strand
CAGATCCAAATAAATGAAAAAATAGAAGGCAATGTGAAATATCTCCTTGAAAAAAACCACTGACCTGGAAAATAGATCCAGGAGAGACAATTTAAAAATTATTGGACTACCTGAAAGCCATGATCAAAAAAAGAACCCAAAATAGGACCAGACTTCAAGCAGATCTCTCATTTTACAGATGAGGAAAGTGAAGGCCAAAGAAGGGAAGGTATACGCCCAAATTCCCTGCTAGTCCCAAAGTCTAACTTTAGAGTTAAGCAGGGCCACAGAGGTGATAATCCTACTTCCTTCTACACTGGTTAGTACCAACTGGAAAATTGTGCACAGCTCTGAACACTCTGACTTGGGAGGAATTTTGACAAGTTAGAACATATCCTGAGTAAGATGACCAGAATATTAAAGACACTGCTACCTATGCCACAATGAGGATTAACTGAAGAAACTGGGATATTTAGCCTAGAGATTATTTAGCAGGGATCTGTTCAAATATGCATTGGCTTGACATGTAAGAGAGGAATTACACTAGTTCTTCTTGGCCCTAGTGGGAAAAACAATGGGTAGAAGGTTATAGGGAGGCAGATTTTAGTCTCCTCATAAAGGAAAGAGGTGGAATTTCATTAATGTTAATGTTTTCTTTACCGATACAATTCATAATCCTTCCATGCCTATGGATTTGTGAGTTGCTATGGCCAAAAAAATAAACCATTTGGTATCTGACTTTCTGGTGATGAAACTTCCCAAATATAGTTATACTACATGTCTTTGGACAATAGTTTGCTATCTGGCCTGCCCTCAAAGCCTTTTTTAGCTTTACAGAGTCTGACATAGCTTGTGATCCAATGATAAATCTTTGAGACCTAAAGATCACCTTTTATGTTTCAATGAAGAATTGAAGGACAATCAGTGGAGGTCCTAACAATGAAAGCTGCCTCAAAGTGGAATTACTGGTGGAGGCAAGTCAATAAGTTCACCATCACTGTAGGTATTCAATCAGAAATTGAAAGATTACTTGCTAGAGATGTTGTAGAGGGAGCTATTATTTATGTAGAGGTTGAGCTAGTTGACCAGGGAGCTAGATTCCTTCCAACTCTGGAATTCAATTATTTTATCATTTCAAGGGATTTTTAACCTATATTCAATTTAACAAATATTTATTAAGAAGTATATCTCACCTTTATTTTTTCATGCTTTTTTTCTTTAAGTCTTCTTTCATAATTTGACTAATATGGTAATATGTTTTGCATAATTGAACATGTATAACCTGTATCAAATTACCATCTCAGGGAGTAAGGAAGTGAGGGAGGAAGAAAATTTGGAACTTAAAATTTTTTTTAAATGAGTGTTAAAAATTGTCTTTAGATGTAATTGGGGAAAAAGAATTATGTGCCACATGTATAACTTATATCAAATTGTTTGCCTTGTCAATGAGGGGGGAGGAGAGGGAAGAAGGAAGAGAAGTTGGAACTCAACTTTAAAAAGTGAATGTTACAAATTGTTTTTACATGTAATTGGAAAAAATAAAATATTAAAATAAAAGAATTATGTACCAAATATTTAATGAAATAATAACATATTTAAAAATTAAAAAACAAAAAGAATTATATGTCAGAACTTTTGCTCAGGTTTAGGAATAACAAAGATTAAAAAACCTGAGTCCTTGCCCTCAAGCAGTTTATAATATAATGGGGGGGGGGGAAGATGAAAGAAAGTATAATATATACCTAAGCAAATATGATATAGAGTAGAATGTGATAATGCCAAAGAAGAGCCAGGTTGTGAGCTATGAAAATTTTGAGATGGAAAAGATCACTTAATTCTAAATTCTTCCTTCAAAAAAAATTGCACACAGGCTTTATATGAAAACAGTAGAGCAACAGGTGGATTTAACAAATTACCTCCAATATTTCTAATCTCCTAGAAGAAGGGAGGAAAGGAGATGGGAACATGCATTTATTAAGAGTCTACTATGCTAAGCACTTTACAAATAGCTCATTTAGTTTTCCCAACAATCCTGTAAGATCAGTTCTATTATTATCCTTATTTTCCACTTGAGGAAACTAAGGCAGACATGACTTGCCCATAGTCACACAGCTGGTAAGTGTCTGAGGCTAGATTTGAACTCAGGTTTTCCTTACTCCAGTGCTTTCTTTTATGCATTGCTCCATCTAGCTGCCTCAGAAGTATGTGTCATGAACAGAATTAGAGTCAGTGGAACTTGAGTTTGAATTCCAGCTCTGCCCATTCCTATGGGATATGATACTGGGAAAGTCATTTCTTATAGAATTTAAGCTAAGGAAAGGTCATCTAGTTTAATTTATGCCTCAGCAGGAATTTTCGACAAGATCCCTGATAAGTTTTTTTGTTTGGGTTTTTTTTTTTTTTTTTTTTTTGCTTTTTGGAAGGGGGAGGGCAGGGCAATTAGGGTTAAGTTACTTGCCCAAGGTCAAACGGCTGGTAAGTGTTAAGTGTCTTTGGCTGGGTTTGAACTCAGGTCCTCCTGATTCCAGGCCGGTACTCTATTCACTGTGCCACCTCGCTGCCCCGTCCCTGCGAAGTTCTTATCTGGTTTCTGTTAGAAAAAAAACAAAAAAAAAAACAAAGATAGGGGACTTATTACTGGGGACAGATAGTCTACTCCATTTTTGGACAGCTCTCGTGGTTAAGAAGTTTTTCCTTATCATGAGGTGACATCTATCTTTCTACAATTTCTCCCCTTGTTCCTACTGTCCTCTGCTGGGGTCAAGCGCCTTAAGCCTCCTCCCACCTGAGAGCCCTTCACCATCTTCTCTTCCCTAGGCTAAATGCCCCCAGTCCCTTCAACTGATTGTTGAAAGACCTAGATTCCAGTTTCCTCCCCATCCTGGTCTCCTTCCTGTGGTGCATGTCAATATCCTCTCCATATGGTGTCCAGAACTGAGATTCAGCGTCTAATGTATTTCTAGTACAGAGCTAATGGTACTTCTACTATCTCCCTCAGAGAACTGCCCCAGGAAACCAATTAATAAATTTGCAAGCACTACTGAGATGGGAGATGTTGTTATTGTTGCTGTTAAGCAAGGTCTTTTATTTGGATACCTGATACCATCCTCTGAAAACAGGAAGCGTTCATGGAAACAAAAATAGGGAGTCCAAGCCCTGGAGGTATTATACTAGAACCTTAGCTGACTATGTCAAAGCTCTTTCCTTGGCAATCTAGCGTCTTCTCCAATCAATGTAAACCCTCTATTGTTTCTGCACTCAGATCCCACAGTCTCACCCTCCAAACAAATGAACTCTATAAATGACTATGGGAATGTCTCTTTCTCTGCTTCTCTTCAGTTGAGGGAAAGTTGGTGTTATAGTGAAGAGTGCTGGCCCTGGAATCAGAAAGACCTAAGCTCAAATGTAGCCTCAAACACTTACTTGCTGTGTAACCCTGGGAAAGTCACTTAACCTCAGTTTCCTCAACTGTAATTTGGGGATAACAGAAACTATCTCACAGGGTTTCTGTGCAGATTGAATGAGATATTTGTTTTAAAAAATCAAAAGCACTTAGCACAGTTCCGCGACGTAGCAGGAGGTAGATTGTTTTCTCCCTCTCAAATGGGTCCATTTTTGGCTAAACGTTACTGTAGTTCATTTGAGTCCATAGCCATGTCTTTTTTCTCTCCTCACATGTCTAGAAGTTGTTTCTCTAGTTTAAGACAACTCTTCCCACTGTCATTTGGAGTAGAACAACAGCAACAGTACTTAAATGTTCTCTCCATTTGTCTTTCTTCATTTTCCTCTGCTGAAGCTGGGATGGGCTCTGCTTATGGCCCTGGGCAATTCTTCAAAGATCTTCAAAAGAGAAGAGAGAGGGGTTGATAATGGTCTTTTCCTGGGGTTGGAGCCCTGAGCCCAAAGGACTCAGAGGGAGAGAGACTACTCCTTTATCTACATATATATCTCATTTGATTTCAGCAATGCTATGAAATAGGTCTCAGGGCTTGGAACTAGAAGGGACCATAAAAAAATCATTTGGTCTAATTCCATCTCTTGCCTTCCCTGCACCCCCTGCCGTTTAAAAAATTTTTGGTCCAGATCTATGATTACATCTACTTAATGAGTTCCTCATTAAGGAACCTTACTATCTACCGATGCAAATCAGAACTGCTCCTGTAATTTGTAGTCTTAGAAAGTTTCTAGAGGCTCTGAGAGGTTATATGACTTAACCCAGGGTCACTCAGCCATAGTGCCACAGGTAGGCTTTGAACCTAGGTCATTATAACTTTGAGTTTGGTCTCAATTCCATATTGTTCATTCCACCTACCTATCACATTTAACAAATGAGAAAACTGAGATCGCTTGAAAAGAAGTCACATAAGTGGCAGAGCTGGGTCAAATTCAGCCTTTTGATTCCAAATCCAGTATTTCTGACACCTCATTGTACCTCAGAGGGCTGAGATGCAAATTTTGTCATATTTAGGAGGAAAAACTTTTTGAACATCAGAGCTGGTAGGAAAGGCAGATATTAATTTAACAGATGAAGAAACTGAGGCTTAAAAAGGATAAAGTAATTGCCCAAGGACACAGACTAAGTAGAAGAACTGAGATTATGACATTGGTCTTCTTACTATTAATCTGATACTGTCTATCATATCAACTTTCAATTATTTAGGGGTGATTATTAAATTTTTGACTATACTAGGGGTGGGAAACCTTTGACCTCAAGGCCACATGTGACCTCGGGGCCTCAGGTTTCCCACCCCTGTACTGTCTTTTCCATTCTAATGGTATTTTACAGATTGTTAATCATATTTCTAGAGGCAAAGGAGCAAAGGAGGTAAAAACAGTGAGAATAGCTGAGGATTCCTGTTTTAATCTTACTCTGCTAATTATTACATATATGACCTTGATCAAGTCACTTCCTTTTCTCTGGGCCTCAGTTTCCTCATTTGTAAAATGAGGACTAGATGATCTCTAAAGTCCCATCCACCTTTCATATTCCTTGTTTTACATTCAGAAATTCTGTGTTCTATATATAACCTAAAACAAATTACTTACTGTCACAGAGAACAGGGAGGTAAGAGAGACTGAAAATTTGGAACTCAACAGTTTTTTTAAAAATGAATGGTAAAAATTGTCTTCACATGTAACTAGGGAAAATAAAATATTATTAAAGGTCAAAAATGTCTTTGTTCTAAGGTGCTAATGTTAATATTCCATATTCTAAGCCTAAGGCTCCTTCCTACTCTAACTTCCTATATTCTGTATTCTAGTATTCTGTGCTCTGAAGTCTCTTCTGGCTCTAATGTTTTTATCAGTCTGTGATTGTAGGTTTCTGCTTAGTCAGCTAAGATTGCCCACATATTTCCTATTGGATCTTCAAAATATTGCCTGAAAATTGCATTAGATATTGCACATTATACATGTGATGCATCATGTTGTCAACATCTCCATCATGATTAATCACCAAATACATTTTACATCCTCAAGGGATTAGGTCAGTATCAGCATTCTGAACTTTACTGAGAGGAAGTATGATTAGTTTGGGTGAGTCACTATAAGACAACACATTGTTCCAGGGTGAGTCTGGAACTACCTGCTTTCTCTCTTCAATTCTGCCCTCATTTAATATTAGAAAATCATCTGAGATTTTCAAATGAAACTTTCTTATAAATTTTGTTAAGTCATAATGTCATCAATTAATCATATTGATCTAGGAATCTACTATTGAAATGAGGGAGTTGGGTTTCTAGAGTTTCTTTTAATTTTAACATTTTTTTTGTTCTGTGTCCTAACATTCTGAAGTCTAAGTCAGACTTCTAATTTCATGTCCTTAACATTCTTCATTGTAAGATTGTAAAGTGCTTTACAGCTCTGACATTCTAAAGTCTTCTGATGCAACCCGAAGGGGGGTCATTGTTACAAGAGTATTGCAGGACCAGCACAATAAAAAGATGATGCAATCATCAAAGTAATTTAGGAGCCAAACCTGTGTGGAGGAGTATAATTGGAGGGATCTTTTTAGGATAAAGAAATTTTCAGCCAACATGTGACCAGGTTGAGATCTCAAAGAGAACACTGTGAAAAAGGTTTCAAGAGCCACGTGATCAGCCTGTACATAGAAGCAAAGATTCACAAAGTTGAAAAAGATCTTAGAGATGATCTAGTCCAACCCCTTCATGTTACAGTGGAGAAAACTGAGGTCAAGGGAGGGGAAATAACTTGCTCAGAGATAACAAGGAGGAAAACTGGGACTCAAAACCACAATTGGACTTTAATTCTTCTGGGAGTATAGCACACCATACTTCTCTTCTATGTGTTAAAAAGTTCCATTGTTCCAAATTGCCCTGCCTCCCCCCTCCAAAAAAAAGCAAAAAAAAAAAGTTCCATTGTTCATTTTAAGGGATAACCTGATGTGTTGGTTAGTAAAGTGAAAGTCAGACATTCCTGAATGGGACAGTATCTGACAGTAAAATGGAGATTCTACCAAGATCTCGCTCCCTGTCTCATAGAATTGTTGGGAGAAAAGTAAACATTAAAGTATTATAGAAATGGGAGGGTCTTTTTGTTTGTTTCGTTGTTTTTAAATGTATGATCATGGAGGGAAGAGCAGGAATCACAAATAAAGGTACTGAATGGCTGATAGCCCTAGAGTATACAAGTATGAAACAAACTACCTATGAAATGTGTGGAAGGATAAAGAACTCATTTCTAAGTGAGAACAGCTTTCTCTGGAGATTTAAATCTTCATAGTGGCAGTAAGAAAAAATCATAGTGGTAAAACAGTAAGGAGCCAAGTTATAGCTACTAGAGGCAGATGAAACAATGACTACTTACTATGGGCAGTGGACCAGACCCACCACAATGTCAGCTGTTGGGTAGAAACATAGCACTAGCAGAGAAAATTTAAAGGGTTCTCTGGAAAGAAAGAGAATCCTGAGAAACTTATCCTGCTTAGAGAGAAAATAAGAGCAAAAAATTTAAAAATAAAAGTTTTAAAAATGTCGTCTAAAGGCTGGGGAGGGGGAGGGTTGGGGAAGTGTGAGGCCATGAGGAAGCTGTGTGGTATAACAAAAAGAACAAGACTAAAGACCTAATCCTGAGTTAGGACTCTGATACCCAGTGTCACCTTAAGAAAGTAACCTTTGCTTCTCTGACCCTCTGACCCTCCTTTCCTAAGGAAGCTCTAAGGTGCTTTCCTGCTTTTATAGTCTTGCTGTCTTCAGGTATTTGAAATGGATAGAACACTGGGCCTGGAGTCAGGAAGACCTGAGTTCAAATCCAACTTCAGACACTTAGTAACGGTGGCAAGTCACTTAACCCTGTTTGCCTCGGTTCTTCATCTGTAAAATGAGCTGGAGAAGGAAATGGCAAACCACCCCAGTATCTTTACCAAGAAAACCTAAATGGGGTCATGAAGAGTCCAACATGACTGAAATAATCAATAACAACAAATGGAACAGGGATTAAAGTCGTCCCCGTTGGCCCCAGAGTGGAATACTGGGAATAATGGCTAGAAATTAGGGTAGAGGGATTTCAGCCGCAGACAAATTTCCTAATAATTAGAATAATTAGCGCTGCGCAGCAATGGAGTTAGGCTGCTTCAGATTTAGGTTCTGTTACTAGCGCAAAGGCTGTTATCACCACTTGTCAGCAATATTGCAGAAGGGATTCCTGCTCCAGTGGGCGTTGGACTAACTGCCTCCTCAAGTACTTTCAAACTATGAGATTCTAGGAAACGTAGGGCAGTAGAAAGATCACAGGGCTTGGAAATGGAGAAAACAAGCCCAGAGACGTAAAGTGATTTGTTAATTCCACAGACTATGAGTGATTTAACAGTTGGGGCATCTGAATTCTACTCTGGCTGTACCATAATTTACTGTGCCAACACAAGAAAAACCCTTGCCCTCCCTGGGCCTCAGTTTTTTTCATTTGTAAAATGAAAAAGCTAGGAACTCTCCAGGGTAACTTCAGCTCTAAACATTCAGCGAGTCTTCCCTAGAAGCTAGGTACTGATACTCGCCGTGAGAGGGAGGCACTAGGAATATTAATACTCCGGCGCAAAAATATTTAATGCTCTGTGACTGCAGCACCAATAGGCAGCGTAAGGAGAGATCCCAACACAGAAGCGAGGATCGGGGGAGTCAAGAGGAAGGCGGAGAATGCTTGAAGGGGCGGGGATCTGAGCTCCCAACACCCCAACAGGTAACCCGGGTCCCAAACGACACCCACACAAACTCCATAGAAGCTCCAGAGAGAAGGTGGGACCAGGGCGGCAACCACCGGAAACTGCCTTGAGGATTGAGAGGCCGGCGCGGGCCACACTCATGCGATGGACAGCGGATAGACCAATGGAATGCTTCCGCAGGGCCCAAACGCCTCTTCAATTGGTCCTCTTGGGCGCAAAGCGAGGCCAATGAGACCCTGGCGGGAGGGTAGAGGTGGTGACGTAAGCTGCGGCTGCGGCCGCCTCGAATCGGCGGTAGCCAGCTTGGTATTTGAGACCAATGAGCGGCGTCCAACGCGCGGGGACTCCACCAATGGGAGGCCTCCACGACGGGGCTGGGGGGTGGATATATAAGAGAAGTCGGCGCCGGCTCAGGCCCAGACTTGACCAACGGACCGACAGGCAACGTTTGAGACTTTTGAGACTTCCTCCGAACGAGCCGTGCGAGGTAAGCACCACGACCTTGGGCCCTAAGCTGGGGAAGGGAAGGGACAGAAGGGAAGGGAACCGTACTCAGGTAGGCCTCATCCAGACCCGCCGTTGCTTCCGCCGCCTGTGCCTGGCCGGCCCTGGGGGAGCTTCCGCCCATAGGCAGCCACGATGGGCCCCGGAAGGGCCCTGGCCTCCGTAGCGAGCGCGGCCCGTGTCTTCGCAGGTTGTCCACTGTTCACACCCCAGTCACCCCAGTTGAGGGAATCTTCTCAGGCGAGCGGAGCGGCGGAAGGAAGCACAGAGAAGCAGGAGGGCGGGCGTACCGACGGATAGGATGAGGCGCTCGTTCGTGGCGGTGGCGGCAGCTCTGCTGCTCCTGGCGGCCGTGGGGGCACGGGCCGAAGAGGACGACAAAAAGGAGGACGTAGGCACTGTGGTGGGCATCGATCTGGGCACCACCTACTCGTGGTAAGAGCAACAGTCGCTTCTGTTCAAACATCTCCGACTCTCGGGAGTTTGGGGTGGGGGTGGCTCGAGAACATCATCTACTGCAGCCCCGGCTTCCGACAGCCATCTCCGGGCCTGGGCTCGTGGTTGGGTGGGTCCAGTCCTGAAAATGCCCACGAGCCTTTGTTAGACCCTGCTGCCCGGGAAGGTGTTTTTCTTTGGGACTGGGGATGGAAGCCTGAGACGGGCTCCTGGAGGGGGCGCAGGCCCGGGGAGGTGTCTGGCCAGAAAGCCGATTTCTCAAGGTCGAGCAGGGGGAGGGTCAGTGGGGAGGACTCTTTTCCAGCCTTCTTTCCTGTTCCCTCTAGTAGTGGCTTCTTTCTCAACAACTGTATCCAAGACTGATTTGTTTTCTCTGGCGTGTTCCATTCTCTAGTGTTGGTGTGTTTAAGAATGGCCGTGTGGAAATTATTGCCAATGACCAGGGCAACCGAATCACCCCGTCTTATGTGGCCTTTACCCCAGAAGGAGAGCGGCTCATTGGTGATGCCGCCAAAAATCAGCTTACTTCAAACCCGGAGAATACAGTCTTTGATGCCAAGCGGCTGATTGGCCGCACGTGGAACGACCCATCTGTGCAGCAAGACATTAAATACCTGCCTTTCAAGGTCTGTTTTTCTCTTATTGTGAGTTGTTAATGTATTGGTAAGATGAAGGAAGTTAAACCTCAGCTTTGTTACTGAACTTCGATTTCTTAAGAGTGATTTGAGCAAGTGGCATCTTCCTGAGACTTACTTCATATTACTTTAATGTGACCCCCTTGTTTTGAAGATCTCAGGAGCTTAGTGGTTTGGTTTTTTCCTAGTTCTGTGATCTTTAAAATGGTTTAAATCATTAGAACTCTAAGGGTGCTTGAACAAGCAGAGTTCTAATAAAACTAAGCCTGGGAAGAACACAAGTTCTTTGTAAGGCAAATAGTATTGGTCCAGCCATGTTACAAAGGAGCTCTTTTTAGAATGTGATCAGTGTTGGCTTTGATTAAAATCACCAAAAGTTCTTGGAAAGTATATTCAACAGAAAGTTTATATGACTACTTTGGACAGCATAGTGCTGGTACTAGGGGGGCAAGTTAGGATAGTCCAAGTTTCCGTGGTATCTAATAGATAATTTAAGACACTAATACAGAGTTCACTTATTGGGAGAAATTTAAGGCTATAATGTCTCCATAATTTATTAGGTTCTTCTAACAAAAAGTAGACATATATTTAATATGGGGAAGTGTGAGGCCTATATTTAATACAATTCATTTGAATGTAAATAAATAATCAGATTTTAATCCTTTTAAAATAGGTGGTTGAAAAGAAGACCAAACCATATATTCAGGTGGATGTTGGAGGTGGACAAACAAAGACATTTGCTCCTGAAGAAATTTCTGCCATGGTACTGACTAAGATGAAGGAAACAGCTGAGGCATATCTAGGCAAGAAGGTAATAACTCGAAAATTGATGGTCATTTGGGAAAATGTAGGACTCATTCATAGTATTTGACATTGTTATCATAACACAGTCTTGAAGAGAGGTAAAATGACATACTACATAAAAAGCTGGCCTTGAATGTTGTGCTGTTTCTGACACATGAGCTTTGTGACCTGTGGGCAAGTAACTTAACCTTTTAGTATTTTGGGCAATTCTGTCAGACTTAAGTTTTAGAGCAGCTGCTTGCCTACATTGGAAGAGGGAATTTCTTAAAGTCAATAGTGTAAACACCTTAAAACCTGTTTGGTGATGGAAGGATTGGTAGGTAGGCAAGATGCAGCAGTAGAAAGCCCCTTTACTGACTAGGAAAAAATCAAGAAATGAAAGTTTTTATCTCTGATGTATTACTTGTTAACATTTTTGGAAAACTTACAATTTCCTCAATACTGTTTTTCCTGTAAGTGAAGAGAATAGATCAGTAAGATCCCTTTTGTCTTTAAAAGCCTTACAGTTCTACAGTGGCTGCTGACGTACCATGGCCTCAAATGAGTGACTCCTGGGCACTATTGTCCAGGACAAAAGCTTAGGCTAGGATAATATCTTTATGTCCATGCCAGTTCAGAACTTTTAATTATGAATAAATAAAATCTCAGTGGAACTGATGTGAAAGCATTTAAAAGGACAACTTTTTGTTCCTAGGTTACTCATGCAGTTGTTACTGTTCCTGCTTATTTCAATGATGCCCAGCGCCAAGCAACCAAAGATGCTGGTACTATTGCTGGTCTTAATGTTATGAGGATCATCAATGAACCGTAAGTATTTAAAACCTGGGAGATTTAAAATGTTTTGGAAATAGGAGGAATCCTGATCTGACTGAGATTTGTTTTTTTTATCACCAGGACAGCAGCTGCCATTGCCTACGGCCTAGACAAGAGGGAGGGAGAAAAGAACATCCTTGTGTTTGATCTGGGTGGTGGCACCTTCGATGTGTCCTTGCTCACCATTGACAATGGAGTGTTTGAAGTGGTGGCCACAAATGGTGACACTCACCTGGGTGGAGAAGACTTTGATCAACGAGTCATGGAGCACTTTATTAAGTTGTACAAAAAGAAAACTGGAAAAGATGTGAGGAAAGACAACAGAGCTGTGCAGAAACTTCGACGGGAGGTTGAGAAAGCTAAACGGGCCTTGTCTTCTCAACATCAGGCTAGAATTGAAATTGAATCTTTCTTTGAAGGTGAAGATTTCTCTGAGACACTGACTCGTGCTAAGTTTGAAGAACTAAACATGGTAGGTTTTTAGGAGATGGGGGAGTATATTATTGTGAACTATAGTGGGGTAACAGATTTTACTTAGCCTGTTAATTATGGTATGATAAAGACATCCAAGTGATTGCATATTACTGGTTCTGTTTTAGGATTTATTCCGGTCTACTATGAAGCCTGTCCAGAAAGTACTAGAAGATTCAGACTTGAAGAAGTCTGATATTGATGAAATTGTTCTTGTTGGGGGCTCTACTCGGATCCCTAAAATACAGCTATTAGTGAAAGAGTTCTTCAATGGCAAAGAGCCATCCCGAGGCATTAATCCAGATGAAGCTGTTGCTTATGGTGCTGCTGTCCAGGCTGGTGTATTGTCTGGTGACCAAGATACTGGTAGGTCAACCATCTTAGCATTTCTTAAAAGACTTTAGTAGAATTCCCAACATACTTCCCTTTGGGGCCATTATCAAGAACTAGCTTATGAATCGTGACCTGTAGTTGATGCAAGACAATTGAGATAGATTAGAAATAATCTACGATGCTAACTATGGTGAGATATCATGCTAAAGGACTATTACTAGTGTATATCTTATCTTGAAACTAATTTTGTCTCTTAGGTGATCTGGTGCTCCTTGATGTGTGTCCTCTTACCCTTGGCATTGAAACTGTTGGTGGTGTCATGACCAAATTGATCCCAAGAAATACTGTTGTGCCCACCAAGAAATCTCAGATCTTTTCCACTGCTTCTGATAATCAGCCAACTGTCACTATCAAAGTCTATGAAGGTAATATATTTTAAAATAAAGAAATAAACCATACTAAGTGAATTTGATCATTTATCAAGTGTTTTCCTTAGAATAGTACTGTAATTAGAGATGAGAAGATTGAGGATAAAGAAAAATGATTGCCTGTGGCCCCAGCTAGTAAAGTGTCAGTGGGGATAATACTACTCTGCTGCCCATCTTGGGCTCTGAGAAATAGGAGGTTGCCCTTCTCTAATTCCCAGGTGTTGGGGTGGGGAATATATATACATATCCAAAGTTCCTACCTTTCATGCCTTTTAATTGAAACCATACTGCCTTTAGCTAAAAACTTTTTGAAATAGGATACTAAGCTAAGTATTTTGTTTATACAAAAACAACAGATTAAAACATTCCATTTTGATTGGGCTGCTTTTAGGGAAGGTAGTTCTTACCAGTGCTGTACTTGGAGCTAAAGTTGAATGAACATAAAAGTATTAACTCTCTAAGTTGGAAGACTTGGGTTTGAGTCACAGATATAGTTATTTTGATTAACCATTGGCTTGTCTCCCTTCTCAGTGACTTTCAGACTTCTCAGTTTGCTTATCTGTAAAATTAATTGGTAGACTAGTAAACTACTTAGCAATTTGTCAGGCGTGCTGTAGAAAGAATAGGGGTTAATCTAGAAAAAGTGATTTAAAAATTAAATGTGATGTTAGTAGCCTTTAAAAACTTGTACCAATTTGTGTCATAGCAGCATTGTAAGTAATATTGGAATATCTTTGTAGGTGAGCGACCTCTGACCAAGGATAACCACCTCCTGGGAACATTTGACCTTACGGGAATTCCTCCTGCTCCTCGTGGGGTCCCTCAGATTGAAGTCACCTTTGAAATAGATGTGAATGGTATTCTTCGGGTCACAGCTGAGGACAAAGGCACAGGGAACAAGAACAAGATCACAATCACCAATGACCAAAATCGTCTCACACCAGAAGAGATTGAGAGGATGGTAAATGACGCAGAGAAGTTTGCTGAGGAGGACAAGAAACTTAAGGAGCGCATTGATAGCCGAAATGAGCTGGAGAGTTATGCCTATTCACTAAAGAACCAGATTGGTGATAAGGAAAAGCTGGGTGGAAAGCTGTCCTCTGAAGACAAGGAGATTGTGGAAAAAGCAGTGGAAGAAAAGATTGAGTGGCTTGAGAGTCACCAAGATGCAGAGATTGAAGATTTCAAAGCAAAAAAGAAGGAACTTGAAGAGATTGTCCAGCCTATTGTTAGCAAGCTCTATGGTGGTGCAGGGCCACCCCCAGGGAGTGAAGAAACAGGAGAAAAAGATGAGTTGTAGACACCACTTGTGTGTTGTAATATTGTAAATACTGGACTCAGGAACTTTTTGTTAGAAGAAAATGGAGAGAACTCAATCTCGAATGTAATTGGAATCTTCACTGTGGAGTGGAGTTGAAAATGTTATAGCCCAAGTGGCTGTTTGCTGCTTTTGTTAGCAGTTACTCTTGGGGGGTGGGGG
>CM053585.1:241517469-241563499 GCA_028646515.1 Pseudochirops corinnae | reverse complement strand
AGCCTATTAGGGAACAGAGTATACTTTCAAATATCCAAGGGTCTTCAGAGTCACGTAGCCACATTAGCAAAGGGCCCAGGGGCAGGGAAGATCTTTAGATTCCCATAACACATGGTCACATCTTTGCTTTGGGAATACTATTTTGGCAACTGTTCAGGGGATGGATTAGGGAGGAGAGATTTTCGATGCAAGCTTTACAACAAACCTCAGTCTGCCTCTGCAACTTCTGCCCATTGTTCCTAGTTCTTACTTTTGAGGAGAAACAGAACAAATTTCCAACCCTTTTTTTTTCTTTTTGGAGGGGGGGGATGGCAGGGCAATTGGGGTTAAGTGACTTGCCCAAGGTCACACAGCTAGTAAGTATAAATTGTCAGAGGTCAGATTTGAACTCAGGTCCTTCTCACTTCAGGGCCGGTGCTCTATTCAGTGTGCCACCTAGCTTCCCCAACCCATTTTCTTTTAAAAATTTATTTTATTGTGAATTAAAGAAATAAAACAAGCATTTCCAAAGCAAAGTGGAGGATTACACTTAAAATTGTAGATCAGTTATGTACAACTTGCTATTTCTTTCAAATATATAGCAAAGTTATCATGTAACTTCCCCCCCAAAACTTTGAGATAGCTACCACTAGACACAAATCCCTGTGTGTGTGTATATACACATAGATTTTTTTATATATGTATACAGATGCATATATATGTATATATAAACACAGATCCTACATATAATGTGTATGTTATATGTCATATATACATATGCAGATTATATATGTGGGTATCATTTGTTTCTCTGGATGCAAACAACATTTTCCTTCATAGGATCTTTGCAGTAAATTTAAGTATTTATAATAGTTAGAATGCCTTGTTCGTGCAAAGTTGTTCTTAAACAATATTGCTGTTAACTGTATACAATATTCTTTTGGTTCTAATAACCCCTTTTCTTCCTTTTTGCATTGAAAACAAATTTTTATTGAATCTTTGTTTTTGTTACCAAAATTTCCTGCTGTCTTCTTCCTCTGAGAAACTGTCCTTTATAACAAAGATTTTTTTAAAAAGCAAATTGGAAAAGAGGAATAAGAAAAAAAACCCAGCAACACTGATTAGTATAGTGAAAAAAAAATCTAACATTGTATACAATGTTTCTCATTCATAGATCTTTCTCTTGCCCCATAACTTCTGCAAAGGCTTGGGGAGAGAAAGGAGGTGTCTTCTTATATCACTTTTTTTGGGCCAAGTTCCTTTTTAATTTTGCATTATTCATTTTTAGTTGTTTTGTGATTGTTTAAACATTTTACATATGATAGCCCTTTATATACTTGAAAACAGTTTTCATATGCTCCTTTTACCATCTTGGTTAATCTTCTTTAGGATATCTCTAAACTTATTGATGTCCTTTCTAAAATATGTCACCTAGAGCTGAGTTTCAGTTGTGATCTGATCTGCAATACAAGACTATTATTTCTTCCTGTATTTTGGATACCTTGGTGGACTAACAGGGTCAGGTGAAATCATCAAGGGAGGAAGTGTGGAAGGAGAAAGAAGGTCTTATTACTGAGTTTAGACCCATAACATAGAGAAAATATTCATAGTTATACCATTTGTAATAACAGAAAGCTAGAGCTGAAACGTGTCCAGTGATAGGGGAATGACTGAACAAATTATGTTATATGAACAAATTGAAAAGTCATCGGGTCACAAAGAATGATGAATATGAAGAATTTAGAGGAAGTTTAGAAAATTTGTGGAAGTGATGCAGAATGAAGAAAGCAAAGCCAAAAGAACAATATATGGGATTGAAATAGTATAAGTACAGCCGGCAGTAGAAGGCAGTACAGCTCAAGTTAAATACAACAGATTATGTTTTAACTTTATCACAATTATCCTTTTAGTCAGTTTTATATAACTTTTGGGGAATGTACTTGATGGGGATTACTAAGGAGGCATGTGCTCTGTTAAAGTAAATTGTATTGATTTTTTTTTTTTTAGTAGTCCCTTCCTTTTATTGGCTGGAGGGTGGGTGGGCACACATTGGGATGGCTGGAGCAGTGGCTCATGCTTCATCTCCAAGGTTTGCTCTGCCTTCAGGGGGCTGATCCTTTCTCCCCTTTTTTTGCTTTTTCGTTTTTCCCTTTTTCCTTCTCTTGCTTTTCCTTGGTCTTCTTCACCTTCTTCAGTATTTTTTCTCCTTCTCGGAGCCTTGGCCAGGCCCTGGAGGCTTCCCATCTGTGTCAGAATCCGAGCTGCTGGTGGTGGTGGTGCTGGAGTCTGAGGATTTGCTGTGCCCTGCCCTGGCCTTCTCAGTAACCTCTTCTCCAAGTTCCTGAGGCTTGCAGGGGGCCATGTGAGGAATTGGCAGGCAGACCACCCTTCTTAGACTTCTTGGAATCAGCACGTAGGGTTGCAGAAAAGGTCGAACTCCATGGCTGGCTGATGGAGGATGTACCTGAACAAGAAAGGAGGATATAAATTGTATTGATTTAAAAAAACCAAAATTAACTATTGGAGAATAGTATTCCGATTAAAAAATTCAGAGCATGATGTCTCTAGGAACCTTGAGTTTGAGAACATATCCAACAGGTGTCACTGGTCACTTATTCCAGATGCTGCAGAAAAGTCAAGGAATATGAAGACAGAAAAGAGTAAGAGATTTAGCAGGGGAAAAGTAAGTGGTAATTTTTAATCAAGAATTTTTAGTAGTGGTTGGAAGTACAGGTTGGAATTAGAGGTTAGAAGATGGATTGCAAGGATTGAGTAGTGAATAGGTGGTGAGGAAGTAGAAATAGTGAATATAGATTGCTCCTGGTAGGAGTTGAGAAGTGTTCCAAGACAGTGTTTTGGGGGGATGGTAAGACCAAGGGAATTTTTTTTTTAAGTATAGAAAAGACTTGAATATATTTGTAGTCAGTGTAGAACAAGCCAGTATATAGGCGTAGATTGAAAATTAGAGATTGAATGAATGATTGACAGGACAAATGCTAGAAGAAAATGGAAAGGACTGATCTTGGCAAGGAGAAGGGTGTGTGAGATATGGAATAAAAGAGGAAGTGATCTGTGAAGTTGTGGAATGGTTTTGAGGTATGAAGAAGAGAGATAAATATATAAGCAAATATCCCTATTTTACAAATAAAGAAGCTGGGATTAATCAGAGGTCCTGCGGTAATTTGTGATGTCTCAGTATTATAATATGTCTTGAATCTTGTTTTCTGACTCCCAAATTCAGTGCTCCATAAGGAAGCAACAGGTATTTATTAAGTACCTACTGCGTGTCACACTGTGCTAAAGTGTTTTATAAATATTACTTCATTTTATCCTCCCCAACCCTGGGAGATAGGTGCTATTATTATCTCCATTTTACAGTGGCAGACTGAGATTAAGTGGCTTGCCCAGGATCACACTAGTGTCTGAGGCCAAATTTGAACTGGGATCTTTCAGACTCTGGATTCATTGGACTTAACCATTTCATCACTAATTGCCTTGACCAGACAGTAGGCAAAACAAATTAGATTAGTCGATTCACTCGTGTGGTGAAGCTTGTAGCTCTATGCAGGTACAGTCCTAGTAAAACCCTGATTATGTCATAGTAGAAAGAACACATGGAAGCTGTAGTGAGAAGACTCGGATGCAAATATTGGTACTAATGCTTATTTAATCTCTGACATTAGGCAAGTCACTTAATTATTGGGCCTCTGTTTACTCATCTGTAAAATGAGTTATGTTAGATGATCTCAAAAGACCTTTCTGGTTTCAAGACCTATGATTCATTTGTCTTTGGATCTCACCAAACTTTCCAACTCTTGAGATTCTGTGATTTGCATTATTAAGATAATAGAACTCTGTTCATAGGTTTAATTTATTTTTTTACCCTTTTCAAAGTTCCTTTTGGGAATTTGTAACAAAATTCAGAACTTAAGCACCAGATAAAATGAGCATTTTTCTATATACATAGTAGAACAGTGAAAGTATTGCACATGAAGCTGCAAATTTCTGTTATGTAGACTTAATTTTTAAAAAGTATATAAAAATCAGCATGTAACTTTTAGAACTGTTCTACTCTCTTTTTCCTTTTGGTTTTTCTTTTCTATGTATTTCATGTTGTTGCTATTTTTGTTGTTCACTTGTTTCAGTTGTGTCTCACCTTTCTTGACCCCGTTTTGGGTTTTCTTGGCAAAGATACTGGAGTGGTTTGCTACTTCCTCCTCCAACTCATTTTGCAGATAAGGAAAATGAGGCAAACAGGGTCAGGTGGCTTTCAAGTATCTGAGGCCAGCTTTGAATTCAGGAATAAGAGACTTCCTGACTCCAGGCCTGGCACTCTGTTCATTGAGCCACCTGGCTGCCTCTAGCTGCAATTTATAGGTTTAAAAAAATGGTCTCCATCTATGGAACTTTTTCTTTTAGCAGAGAAGAAAAGTTAAGCAAATTTGTCAGTTTATTATTATGAAACTTTTACATCTTAAAGTATTTGATTGATTTTTTTGCTTTTATATGACTTTTATTTCTGAATATATCCCTCCTCTATTGCCTACCCACTGAGCCATGCCTTGTAACAGAATAAAAAGAACAAGAAGTTCAGCAAAACCATCCAATTTATCACCTAAGTCTGATAAACAGAGAGATTGTGACTTGCACTAGGTCATTAAGTAGTGGAAGTAGAACTTGAACCATGGTCTTTTGATTTCCAGTTCAGTGCTTTTTCTGCTTCATTATGCTACCTTTCTACGTTATACATATTTTAAGAAATATGACCTGGCTAAAAGTTGTAAATGGCACCTTAACATTAAAAAAAATGTATCTGTTTTCTCTTTAGTGTTTGCCTGTGTATTTCTTTCACATTTGAAGATGGTGAAGCTGGATATTCACACTTTGGCTCATCACCTTAAGCAGGAACGACTCTATGTGAATTCGGAGAAACAGCTGATCCAGAGGCTCAATGCAGATGTGCTTAAGACTGCAGAAAAGTTGTACCGCACAGCATGGATTGCCAAGCAGCAGAGAATTAACTTGGACAGGCTTATCATAACAAGGTATGAATGTATTTGAGCTCTTAACATTTATGACACATAGTAATTATCTTCTGTTTCTAAATTACATGGCATACCAAATGAATATGCTCCAGATATGTCACTAATATTTTCTTTGTCAGTATCAAGAGGGTTCTAGCAGAACTGGTGCTTCCACACCAGCCTAGAACTTGTGCTCTTTTGTTTTACTCTCCCCTGGAGACTTGAGCCTTTGCTGTAGCATATGTGCTTGACTCATCATATATTAAAATTGTTCACAGACCATGGAGAGTGGAATTTTCAAATATTTGCATTTTTACTGTTATATTAAAAAAATATCCCTTTTTGTACTTGCATGAGATTGCTTACCTCTCCCTCAGTACTCACTGTATGGGATATTTGCTTATTGGCAAGTTGATATGTTCTACTTTGTATGTATAAATGTTGTTCTGTTCCACCACCATTGGGTGTATGGTCTTACTGATTCAAATGCTAAAATGCTTAAATGATTTAACAGCTTCAGATGATATTACTTGATAAATGAAAGCATTATTCACCTATTTCAGTGAGATTTGATGTGTATTTCATGTGTCTTTTAGTGCTGAAGCTTCCCCTGCTGAATGTTGCCAACATGCCAAGATTTTGGAAGATACACAGTTTGTTGATGGATATAAGCAGCTGGGATTTCAAGAGACTTATTATGGAGAATTCTTAAATAGGTTAAGGGAAAATCCTCGACTCATTGCCTCCTCTTTAGTTGCTGGAGAGAAACTGAACCAGGATAACACTCAGAGTGTTATCCACACAGTTTTTACCTCTCTTTATGGCAACTGTATCATGCAAGAAGATGAGAGCTACCTCCTTCAGGTTTTGCGATATCTGATTGAATTTGAACTCAAAGAAAGTGATAACCCTAGGCGTCTTTTGAGAAGAGGAACCTGTGCATTCAGCATTTTATTTAAGCTATTTTCTGAAGGACTCTTTTCTGCCAAACTCTTCCTCACAGCAACATTACACGAGCCAATCATGCAGTTGTTGGTCGAAGATGAAGACCATCTGGAAACAGATCCAAACAAATTGATTGAGAGGTTCTCTCCATCCCAGCAGGAAAAGCTTTTTGGAGAGAGAGGTTCAGATAGATTCAGACAAAAGGTCCAAGAGATGGTGGAATTAAATGAATTCAAACTAGTGGCTTTGGTGAACAAATTTATTGGCTATCTCAAACAAAACACATACTGCTTTCCCCATAGTTTGCGGTGGATTGTATCACAAATGTATAAGACACTTTCCTGTGTAGATCGGCTTGATGTAGGGGAAGTGAGGGCAATGTGTACTGATCTCCTCTTGGCCTGCTTCATTTGCCCTGCAATTGTCAACCCAGAACAGTATGGAATAATTTCTGATGCTCCCATAAATGAGGTGGCAAGATTTAATTTGATGCAGGTGTGTGTTTTCTGATAACTTTAATAAGACATGCAGTTTTTCATGCATTGATTTTGGACTTGATTATTTCTGACATGATTATTTCATGATTATTATAATAATAATACATTATTATGAAAAAATTAAAATAGTAGCTACTGATATTTCTGTAGTATTTTACATATGTTAATCATTTACTCCATAACCTAACCCTGGTAGGTAGCTGGCTAGCATTATGTAGTGCTTTAAGGTCTTCACAGTGCTTTACAAATATTTTATTGTTTTGTCCTCCAAACAATCCTGGGAGGTAGGTGCTATTATTATCCCTATTTTACAGATAAGGAAAATGAGGCATACAGGTTAAGTGACTTGTCCAGGGTTACACAAATACTAAGGGTCTCTGGCTGGATTTGAAAACTGGTCTTCTTGACTTCAGGTCTGCACTCTAACCATTACAGTAATAGGTAGCTTTTATATATGGTGCTTTGAAGACTTGCAAAGCTCTTTACATAAATTACCTCATTTGAGGTAATTTAATAGGTGCCATTATTATCCTCATTTTACAGATGAAGCAATGGAGTTCAGGAGAGATTAAGTGACTTGCCCAGGGTCTCACACCTATTAAGTGTCTGAGGGTGTCATATAAGTGAAGAGCCTAGAATCTGAGCACAGACCTTCTGACTTCAAATCTGGTTGTTTTTTTCCCCCCCATTATATTGTGATATAGGAAGTCAGTACAATTTATTTGGCAATATTCTGAGGTAAGGTATTATCTCTGTCATCTCCTTTCCTTAAATTTAATCCCAGTTGATTATTTATTATATTTAAGAAGAGCTGTGATTTCATCAATGTAGTTAACTGCCATCACTACAGGTCTTAATCTGACTTCAGTCCTGGCTGTGACACTTAGTAAATATTATCTCTCTGACTGGGCAGGTCATTAACTTCTCTGGATCTCATTTTGCTCATCTGTAAAATGAGAGGATTTGGAAGTGATGACTTCTGAGGTCCCTTCTAGTTCTAAATTTCTGATCCTGTGTTATTACATTCTGTATAGTGAGATATCTTCCAGATCTCACATTCTTTGTTCTCTTTGAACTCTAAAATTCTGTGACTCAGATCATTATCATAATGAACTATCCCCTATTGCGAAAAAACATCCTGGTTGCCCTCCTGGACACTCTATACCATATCATTATTTTTACACTGTCTCACTCAGACCCGGGCAAAGTACTCCATATGTGGTCTGGCCAGAGATTTGTGTATAAAGGAAGAATCAGGGCAGTTGTGCCTCTATTAATGTACCCTAAGGATATATTAATTTTTTTTCTTGTTGCCGTATCATACTGTTGATTCATTCAATTCCAGTATATTTTTTGGGTAAACTGCCATCTCATCATGCCTTTCACATCATGTTCTTGTGAAATTGATGGTTTAAAATTTTTTTTTCTTAAATTTATAATTCATTTTTTACATTCTTTTCTTTTTAAATTTTGAGTTCCAAATTCTCTTCCTCTCCTTCACCCTGCCCCTGCACTCTGAGAAGATGAGCAGTATGATATCAGTTTATATATGTGAAATCATGCACCACATTTCCATGTTAGCCATACTTTTTAAAAAAGCAAGAAAATTAATGTGAGAAACTTAGCCTTCAGTTTGCACTTAGAGTTCATTAGTTCTCTTTCTGGAGGGGCATATAAGTCATTTGGAATTGTCTTGGTTCATTGTATTGATCTTAGTAGCCAAGTTTTTCACAGCTGATCATTATTACAACATTGCTTTTACTTTACACAATGATCTCCTGGTTCTTCACACTTTACTTAGTATCAGTCATGCTTTTTTGAAACCACCCCACCTCATGGTTTCCTATCACATAATAGTACTCCTTCACAATCAGTATACCTCGACTTGTTAAGCCATTCCCTAATTGATGAGCATCTCCTGAATTTCCAGTTCTTTTCCACCACAAAAAGAGCTGCTATAAATATTTTTTTACATGCAGGTTCTTTTCCTTTGATCTCTGTAGGATACAGACTAGTAGTGATATTGCTGGATCAAAGGGTATATGTGCAGTTTTATAACTTTTTGGGCCAAGTTCCAAATTGTTCTCCAGAACTGTTAGACCAATTCACTATTCTACCAACATTTCATTACTATACCTATTTTTTTCCCTTATCCACTCTAGTATTTGTCAGTGTGTAGCGGTACCTCAGAGTTGTCTAAATTTGTGTTTCTCTAACCAGTAGTAAGTTAGAGCATTTTTTCGTATGAATATAGATAGCTTTGATTTTTTTCTTCTGAAAACTGTCATATCCTTTGACAATTTATCCATTGGGGAATGCTTTGTTGTTTTATAAATTTGACTTAGTTCTCTCTTTATATTTGAGAAATGAGGCCTTGGGGGCAGCTAGATGGTGCAGTAAATAGAGCACTGGCCCTGGAGTCAAGAGAAATGAGGCCTTTTATCAGAAAAACTTGCCGTGAAAATTGATATTCATCGTTTATGCTACCTTTTAGCAAAATGAGTTTATCTGATCATCCCTTTTAATTAGGTATATTGTTGCTTTTGTTTTGTTTGGGATCACGATTGCTAGTCCTGCCTTTTTTAAAAAGTTTGGCTAAAGCATATTAGATTCTGCTTTAGCCCTTTATTTTAACTCTGTGTGTTTCTTTTTCAAGTGCATCTCTTGTAAACAACATATTGTTAGATTCTGGTTTCTAATCTCTTCTGCTATTTGATTCCATTTTGTGGGTGAGTTCATTCAATTCATATTCACAGTTACAATTACTAACTATGAATTTACCTCCATCCCATTTCTGTTTCTTTCCTGTCTTTTTAACTTGTCCTTCCTCAAAAGTCTATTTTGCTTCTAACCACTGCCTCTCTTAATCTGTCCTCCCTTTTATCATTCTTTCCTTTCCTCCTTTTGCTTATCCCCTTCCCTTCTTAGTTCTGTATTGGTCAAGTTATATTTCTGTATACAACTGGGTGTGTGTGGCTACTTCATCTTCCTTTTCCCCCACCACTGTAAAAGCTCTTCCTTGTGTGCTTCTTTTATGTGAGAAGATTTTCCGTATTCCACTTCTCCTTTCCCCCTTCTTCCAGTGCATCCCTCTTTCTCACCCTTTCATTTTATTTTGGAGATCATTCTAACATAATTGACTCACATCCATGCCCTCTGTCTATGTAAACTTATTTTAAGTATTTAATAATGATTTTTGTTTTGTGTTTCTCTTGGGTCTTGTGTTTCAGTGTCAGATATTCTATTTAATAGTTCTGGTCTTTTCACCAGGAATGCTTGAAAATCCTCTATTTCATTAAATATCTATTTTTCCCCCTAGGATTTACTCAGTTTTGCTGGGAGGTGATTCTTGCTTGTAATCTTAGCTCCTTTGCCTTCCAGAATATCATATTCTAAGCCCTCTGCTTCTTTAAACCACTAAATCTTGTGTAGTCCTGACTGTGACTTCTATAATAATTTGATTTGTGTCTTTCTGACTGCTTGAAGTATTTTCTCTTTGATGTTTTTTTCTGGAATTTGTCTCTAATGTTTCTGTGAGTTTTTATTTTGAGGTCTCTTTCAGGAGGTGATTGGAAGATTCAATTTCTGTTTTACTCTCTGGATCTAAGATATTGGGGCAGTTTTCCTTTATAATTTCTTTAAATAGGATATCTAGGCTTTTTCTTTGATCATGACTTTCAGATAGTTTAATAATTCTTAAATTTTCTCTCCTTGATCTCTTTTCTAGGTCAGTTGTTTTTCCAACGAGACGTTTCATATTTTCTTCTATTTTTTCTTTCTTTTGACTTTGTTTCATTGTTTCTTGATGTCTCATAGAGTCATTAGCTTCCAGTTGCCCCATTCTGATTTTTAAAGAATTATTTTCTTCAGTGAGCTTTTGTACCTCTTTTTCCATTTGGCCTATTCTGATTTTAAGCAGTTCTTCAGTGGATTTTTGTGCCTCTTTTAGCATTAGGCCAGTTTTGTTTTTTTGTGCCTCTTTTAACAAGCTGTTAATTCTCTTTTTGTAATTTTCTTGTATCACTTTGATTTCTTTTCCCAATTTTTCCTCTACTACTCACCTTTCTTTAACTCTTCTGGGAATTAATGTTGGACTTGAGTCCAATTAGCATTTTTCTTTGAAGCTTTGTTTGTAGTTGTTTTCACATTGTTATCTTCTTCTGAGGTTATGTCTTGGTCTTCTCTGCCACCACAGTAGCTTTTTATGGTCAAATTCTTTTTTTGTTGTTTGCTCATTTTTCTAGTCTATTTCTTGACTTTGAACTTTATGTTAAAGTTGGATTCTGCTGAGAATGTGGGGATGCTGAGACTTGTCCCAAGCTTTAGACTTTTTCCTGCTGCTGTTTCCTGCTGATTCTAGGGGTTTGAAAGTTTTTGGCGCTTCCAAGGTGTTATGATCCTGGGAGAGGTTTGGATACTGGTCTCCTGGTCTATACACTGGTCTTTATCTAGGAAGGACCCTTTGTCATTTGTAGCCACAAGTGCTAGCACTTTTGTCTCCTCTTTGCTTTGGAACTGGGACCAGGGCCCCTGCCCCCCTGTGATCAACCTCCAGTGCTCCTCTCTACCCTGGAATTGTGACCAGAACTGTATATGAACAATAGAATTGTCAGTCAGTGTCAGCTTTGTATCTAGTACTAGCAAAAAGTGCTCCATAATATCTTTCTGTCTTGTTGTCCAAGCCCCTTACCATCTCTGGGCTGAGAGTTCCTGAAGGTGCTGCTGTTTCTGCCACATTGTGCGGGCTCTGGACAAGCTTCTACCCCAGTGTTACAAACTTTTCATGTGAATATCCTACAAACTTCTTAGGCCAAAAAAAGTCTCACTCTGACCTTTTGTTGGCTCTGCTGCTCCAAAATTTGATTTGAGGCATTATTTTAAAGTTGTTTGAAGGATAATGTTAAGAGAGTTCAGCTTCCTCTAATCTACCATTTTGGTTCCAAGATGTTTTCTCTGATACTGGTATTTTTGAACCCAAGTCTAACTAAGACTTTAATTGAATTTCATTTTAATTGATTCAGACTTGATGCTCCAGTTTATCATTATCTTCTTTTTAATCAGGGCTTCATCATGCATTGTGTTAGCCATTCCTCCTGTCTTCATTTGTCATCTTCATGCTTCATGATCATGTCATCTGTGCCTTTATTCAGTTCTAAGATAAAAATGTTCAAAAGCAGTAGACCATACACAGATCTCTGGGGCATTCCACCAAACACCTTTCAAGTTGACTTCAGTTCACAGTCAATGTATATATTTTTCTAATTCTATTTTTTTGCTTTTTTAGAGGGAGGGTCAGGGCAGTTGGGGTTAAATGACTTGCCCAAGGTCACACAGCTAGTAAGTGTTAAGTGTCTGAGACTGGATTTGAACTCAGGTCCTCCTGACTCCAGGGCCGGTGCTCTATTCACTATACCACCTAGATACCCCTAATTCTATTTTCTTAACTTTCCTTCCATATTGGTTTGTATTTATTTATCTCTTTTATTTGTTACAAGGT
This sequence comes from Pseudochirops corinnae, assembly GCA_028646515.1. Classification (NCBI taxonomy): domain Eukaryota; kingdom Metazoa; phylum Chordata; class Mammalia; order Diprotodontia; family Pseudocheiridae; genus Pseudochirops; species Pseudochirops corinnae. Next base: position 241,551,557 of record CM053585.1, on the reverse strand, counting down.
CATAGGTCATAAAATTTAGAGTTGAAAGGCACCTTAGAGATCATTTAATCAAGCTTCCTTATTTTATACATGAGAAAACTAAGGCCAAGATATAATAAATGGCTTGTCTGAGGTCGCACAGTCGGTGACTTGCCAGTCTAGATGCATCAGCAGATTATGTTTTGTTACAGAGTATATATATCCCTAATATTGTTTCTAATTTTTGCAGGTTGGCCGCCTTTTGCAGCAGCTGGCAATGACTGGCTCTGAGGAAGGTGATCCTCGAGCAAAGAGCAGCCTTGGTAAATTTGACAAAGTAAGAATACATATGGATGTGTATTATTTTGGGGAATCTGAGAAGTCTCATTAGACATTTAATCCTTTTATAAGTTATTGATATAGTAAATGGTATTATTAGTATCTGATTGAGGTTATATTTAGATATTAGTTCTACTGATGGAAAAGATCATTAATGGAAAAGATCATTTAAAAAAGTTTCTAGCTCTGCTATGTAAAATGAGTTAAATTTATGCAATTTAAGGAAGATAATGGAATCAAAAAAGTGCTTTTATAAAGCTTTCCTTTTCTTTTATATAAAAGAACCTGATTTATAAAAAAAGATATTGCTATTGGATCATATATAGGAAAGTTAAGCACAAATAATACATGTATTTCATTTGACATGACCTTTTTAGCTTTTTTGTAAACCATTTGAAGAAGCACACTTTGTGTCATAAGTCTGAAGTATTGTTCTGTAATTCTAGTGTCAGTATTTAATTGAACTCTTTTCTTCTGTCAACAGAGTTGTGTTGCTGCTTTTCTTGATGTTGTAATTGGTGGCCGGGCAGTGGAGACTCCCCCAATGTCTTCAGTTAATCTTCTAGAAGGATTGAGTAGAACTGTGGTGTATATGACCTACAGCCAGCTCGTCACTCTGGTAATAACTTTGTTCTTTGTTGGGACTTCTTGTGGTATCATATATGTAAAATGCTTTATAATATAATCACAAACCTTATGAAATTTAGCTTAATTTATCCAGTGCTTGTTTAATGTCTTCTCTGTGCCAGATACTGGTGAGTCAAACATAATACAGATAAATCACTTCCCTCAAGAATATTACCTTTTATCAGGGGAAGAATTGACACATATATGATTAAGTAGACATAAAATAAGTACAAAGTAATTTCAGTATGGAGGGCCTGCTGGTAACTGTCGGGGATCAGGGGTTGAAGACATCAGAGAAAGCCCAAAGTAGAAAATGGCGCTGGAGGTGTGCTTCGAAGGCAGTGGGAGAGTTTATGAGACAGAGGTGAGGTAAAGGAGTCCACACTCCGAATATGTGCAGAAGCACAGGATGGAATGTTGTGTCCATGGAACAGTGCGGAGAACCAGTGTGAGTGGAATAGAGAGCACATGAAAGGGAATAATGATGAATACGATTGGGAAGGTAGGCAGGAGCCAGATTATGGAGGGTTTTAAATGTCATCCTGAGGAATTGGTATTTTATCCTAGAAATGATAGGGAGCTGTTGAAGATTTTTGAGTGGCAGTGAGAGGTGTCCAGATAGTCAGCTATTTTTATGAATATTAATACTAATTCATACTACAGCAGAATTGTCGCATAATAAATAGAGAGTAGACTTTGGAGTTAGGAAGACCTCGGTTCAAGTTGTACTTCTGATACGTATTGCCTACATGACCTGGACAAGTCAGTTAACTTTCTTGGTGCCTAAGGCAACTCTGTGAGACTGTGCATGCCTTTTTTCATGAGTAAAGGGAGTTTTTGTCCTGGGATTTTCCCATACCAATGAGATTATAAAGCCTGTCCAAAAAATAATTTATTTAAAAAAAAGTAACGGGCATAGGCAATTATAGGAATCATCCAGTTGATGTCCTTTATAGATTCCATGAAAAGACAGTTTAAGATCAATGTACTAGCAGTTTTAGAACTTTGTGTCACAGAAAAGTCAGAGAGGTCAGTAGTGCATAGTATAATAGGACTTAATTTTGGTGTACTTTAACTCATACAAGGGGAAGGCCCAAGTTTTAAAATGAAATACTTGAGACATAGAGAAATACAGATTCAGGGTGAAGGATGTCTTCACCTTCAGAGAGGAGAGAGGTCAGATACAACTATTCTCCAGTTGCCAAAGGGGTGTGTGTGTGTGTGTGTGTGTGTGTGTGTGTGTGTGTGTGTGTGTGTTTTGGTCAGGGAAGTGTGTGGAGCAGGTCATGTCCGGTGCCTGGTTTTCAGACAATAAGTTTTACAAGATAGGGGGAGGTTATTACTCAAGTGTGTCCAGTCAGCTTTCTACCTCTGATATCACAGACAAGGAGAGACAAAGTGTTGCCCAGTGGATTAAATCAAGAAAGTAAACATTTATTATGGGTAAAAGTAGTTAATTGTTAAATATCCGAAAGGGGCTATTCTAGACCAGAAACAGCCTGTCACAAGTGAACCTTAATGGATTTTGAAGAGAAATTTTTTTGGATTGTTAAGGAGGGTGTCTTTAACCATTATTTTGCATCTCAGATTCTCAGCAGAAAGATGTTTTATCAGGATTTTGAGATATTATAGTGTGGTTTAGTTATAATGTATTAATGATTTTACTGGAAAATGGTCTTGGTGGTGGCCGTGTTATATAGTTTCACATACATATATACATGTATATATATATGAAAAAGAGGCTATGTATTAGAATACTGAGTAAAGACTTATTCCCTTTGCAGGTTGGTTTTATGAAGAATGTCATGTTGGGTGACCAACTGAGAGAAGATCGAATGGCTCTTGAAAACTTGCTGGCAAACCTACCCCAGGCCAAGCCAGGGAAAAGTAACAGTTTGGAAATGACTTCCTATAATACCCCTCAGTTGTCTCCTGCAACTACTCCAGCTAATAAAAAAAATCGCTTGCCCTTAGGTGAGTATAGATTATTGAGGAACTGCATCTAGCCCAGCTTTGTTTTAACTTCAGGTCAATTCCACAAACATTCATTGAGCATCTTCTTTGTTGGGAGGCACTATGCTTGATGTTTATAGCCTTGTATATACAAGATGGTTATGGTCTAGTTCAGGGGAAGCTGTGGCCTCAAGGTCACATGTGGCCCTTTTAGACCTCAAAGGCAGCTGTTTGAATCCAAACTCCACAGAACAAATCCCCTCAAAAGAATTTGTTCTGTAAAACTTGAACTCAGTGAAAAGGCTGCACTAAAAGACTAGAAGGCCACACGTGGTCTAGAGGCCACAGGCTCCCCACCCGTGGTCTAGTGGGTAACTTGTAGCTAATTTGTTTAGGCATTGCCTGCCCAACGATACTTATTAATTATAACGAAATCCTATTGTGATCTTGTAAAATCTCATTATATAGTTTTGTAGTTTTCCAAAATAGAGGTTAGCATTTGGGTCTTAGTGTCCTTAAGTCACCTGAGTGACAATATGTTTACTCTCCCTCTTTTAACATTACTGCTCTGGAACAAATGGTCCTTGATATATTGTTTTGCTCAGTACTCCTTTTTTGCTAAACCAATTAACAGTACAAGGTGGGACTATACCTGCAAATAAAATAGTAGATGTCAAGAGTATGATAATGTTTTTATTTTGTATTCTTTAGTTGTTGTCTTTGCTATAGCTGTGGTGTACTGAAAAGACCTCTGATTTTGGAGTCAGAAAAGAGTAGTTTTCCATGAAGTGTGGCTGATGCAGAAAAGCTGGAAAGTCTTTAAGTATGGTCCTCCTTGGAGCTTTATGTATTTGTAGTCCAAGGCAAACCTAGCTAAGGATAGGGGACCTCCTCTCTGAATTTTGGAAAGTTGGCCTCTATGATGAATTTTTGCTTGCTTTATTTTGGTCTTATCACCCTTGTTCCTTATGGGGTGGATAGTTGTTATCTGTGTTGGTATAGGGAAAATCCACACTAATGAAATCAGATTTTCTGAGGCTGAAAATAAAATGACAGTTTATTCTAAAGCAGCTCATTTATTGAATAATGCCTTAGTATTTGTTACCAACTTTTAAGTCTAATTCTGGCCAATTCAGGGCATTGCTATGTTGTATTTTAGGAATATTAGTGTTTTAATTCTTATTATTAACTACTATCATCTTGTTATCTTTCAATTAAATAATATTAGTAATAGTAATACTTCAGAAAACTGTAATTTCATTGGTGTGAGTTTTCCTTCTACTGATGTAGATCCCAAGCTTTGTAGATTTTAGTAGATCATTTTCTTGAGTCACTCTGGTTATGGGGGGAAAAAAATCATCTCCTGATGGCCAGTATTCTGGTAATAACTTTCAAGATGGTAGAAACAAATCTATTATTGGTCCCATTTTTGGACTCCTTTTGTGTTATTTGACCTTGCTGGAGCTTGTGTTGACATCATCCGTGTAAGTCGCAAGGAAGCATTAGAAAATTACTGAAGTAGAATAATAATAATGATTGCTTACAATATTGTGTTTAATCATTTGTGTAGTGCAAATGTTATATTTTACAGATGATGAAAATGAGTCTGATTTGCCTAATGTCATGCAGATCATAGTACAGCTAAGTAGTCGAACCTCTATCTTCTAACTAGATCACCTACTTTTTCCACTGTATTGTTGTGTTGCATTTGCACTTTATGTGAGATTAGAATATCAAGGGCTCCTGTTCTTTAGAAAGGAAGAAAGAAATTATGTCTATTAATTTGGAGTTAGTAATTTCTATAGCTTATTTCAGTGTAACAGCTTTCTCTTATACTCTGAAACTATTTTAGGGTTAAAACTAATAGAAAATAATTTTTAAGTGTTTCCCCATAATTCTTTAATGAAATTGATACCAGGTCATTACATTTTATTTCACGTTTCTAAAAATGTTTCTGTTGTTCAAAGGGTTGATTTTCTTTCTGTTTAATGCTGTCGAACCCCAGGACAACAGTTAGCAGCCATCACTGCATGGGATCCCTCAGCCACCAATCTCACAGCTCACATTACTCTAGTAACCCCATTTGGTGGGTAATAGGCTCTCTTTCTTCTACTTTAAAAAAATTACTTCACAAAATTATGCTTCATGTGCATGTCTTAATTGTTTTGTGTAAATGGCTGTTTGAGATTTAGATATTTTATGGTCCTTGTGGCATTTGTCCCTTAAAATTCAAACATGTTGGTCTAAGGAATTTAAGTTGAATTCATTTTTTATGTCATTGTATTTATTTTTGTACCTTTGTGAAATAAGTAACCAAAGGAGAATTTGCCTCCTTTTGTAGTGCAAGTTTTTATTTGGTAATATAGCAAGATTTCTTTTATCTACAAAATAATGAGGTACTGTCACATGATATTTATCTGTTGTGTCACAGTACATATAAGAGAAACAGGGTTTACTTAGATAATTAAGTCAATTTAAAAAATAGTCTTGTATACCAAATGTTGCCATAGGCTATATGTTACACTTTATCCTAAATTGAAATACACTCAGAGTTTGCTTGGTTAATTAAGTACTCTGAATTTTGAAATAGAAATTGCTTTTTTTTATCCCCTTAACCAAACTTTACACCTAAAGCATTTTGCAGAATTTTAGAGCTAGAAAAGACCTCAGAGATCATCCACTTCAACCTGATATCTCTTCTACAACATTTCTAACAAAAGGTCATCTGAGGTTTTGCTTGAAAATGAATCCACTATTTCCAGAGATAACCCACTCAAATTTTGAATAGCTCTCTTTGTTAGGAGGATGTTCCTTAAATGGAGCCAAAATATACCTCTCTGCAGCTTTCATGTTGCTCTTAGTTTATCTCTTTAGAGCTGAGATGAGTGGATATTATCTCTTTTCCATGTGACAAAAAGATTCGATTTAATTTTATCAATATTTAATTCTGAAAGATGTCAACATAACAAACAAATAAATAAATAAACAAATGAACAAACAAATAAATGAATGAATGAATAAATAAATAAAAAACTATTCCTTTCCATCTTATCCTGGAAGTTAGGTGACTTTTGATCAAAGGGATATTGGAAAACCTTTGTTTTTCCAATTGTCTATGTTCCAGCGTACTATATAATAGGCATTGGAAGAGGAGTTTTTGTTTTATAGTTTACTTATTATGTTTAATTTTATATTCATTGAAAGAAGGCTGACCGTTATCTCGTGAAGATAAGATTCCATAAGTTTAGCATCTGATATCTTCTAAAACTTCTTTTGAAGTCAGTGAATTTCACATCACCCATCAGAGGATGGGTGACCATTTGTCAATGACGTGGTAGAGATAACTCCTGCAGTGAGTAAAAGTTGAATTAGATGACCTCTGAGGATCCTTCTAACTTTTAAGGTGATGATTACATTATAATATTGACCAGTAATTTTCAAAAGAACCATTGGATTCATCAACTCTAGAAGTAGCATAGATAGTGGCTTGACTTTTAGGAGCCTACTTGATGGGCTGATAGTCATTTTTTGACTTATAGGAGAGCAAAAGGAAAAGGAATAGTAGCCAGATCCTTCTTAAAGACTTGGATTTGACAAGAAGTTACAATCTTTAGGGTGGCTGGGTGGCACAGTGAATAGAGCACCAGCCCTGGAGTCAGGAGGACCTGAGTTCAAATCTGGCTTCAGACACCTGACACACACAAAAACCTAGCCGTGTGACCTTGGGCAAGTCACTTAACCCCAACTGTCCTGCCTTCCTCCTCCAAAAAAAAGAAAAAGCAAAAAAAAAAGCAGTCTTTAAATTCAAACATAGGAAAAATTTCAGCTTATATTTTTGTACATTAGGCTATTAGATTTGCCCTCTGAGAGGATTTATGGAGAGGGACAGAAGAGGAATCTGGCTCCTCTATTCTCTTTTTAAGTTCTTCCTCTTTGGTCGTTAACTCCCATGAATTTAGCTATCATTTTTGAGTAAATTACTTTCAAATCTATACATTCAGGCTTCTTCTGAACTCTGACCCTCTGTCACCATGTGCTTGCTGGACATCTCTACTTGGTTGTCCGGTGGGCACCTAAAAAGTCAGCTTGTCCAGAACAGCATTTTTTCTCATCCTAAGCTCACCCCTCCTTTTGATTTTATTTAAATACCACTATTGTTCTACAAGTTTCCAGCCTTGGAGTCATGAATAGCTCTTCGTGCCCTTTTGCCCTTACACCCCATCACAGTTACCAAGTCCTTTTGATTTTATTTCTACCACATCCCTTCCCTGTGACCCTTCCCTCCATTCACCCAGCCACTATTTTGTTTCAGGCCTTATCACCACATGTGTGGACGGTTGCAATAACCTCTGGCCTCAAGTCTCTTCCCCTCTTCACAGCTGCCAAAATGTATTACTAAAGCACAGGTCTGATTATGTCTCTGATGTGCTCAAGAAGCTTCTGTGCTTCTTTGTTGCCTCTAGGATAAAATACAAATTCATATGTTTGATATTTAAACTCCTTTACCATCTTGCTCTAGCCTTTTTTTCAGGTTGATCTTACACATTGCTTCCTCTTACACATGAGATATTTCAGTCAAACTGACCTAGTTCCTGGTTCATCTCCTCCTTCCATATTTTACTTCTCACCTTGACCTCTGAAATCTTTAACTTTCTTCAAGATTCAGCATATGTACCCCCTCCTACAAGGGGCTTTCCTGATTCCTTCAGTTAGGATGTTGCTTACCCTTCCTAAGAATACTTTGTATTGATTTTGCTCATATTTTATATTTACTTATATGTGTACATGCTATTTCGAAACAACAGAACGTTCACTCCTTGCTGAAGGCAAGAACTGTTTGTTTTTGTCTTCCAGATCTTTGGTGACTCTGACTGTGGCTGGCACCCAGTAGTCACTTAAATTCTTGTTAAATTTGAATTTGAAAAAGTAGTTCGAATAGTTTCTATAATGCCTTATATGTAGTTTACAGTGTGATCTTCTCACAGTAGCTCTGGGGAGTATTGCATGTATTATTTTTATTTCCATTTTGCTGATGAGAATACTGAATTTTAAAGGAATAAAGTTACTAGCCCATGGCCACAGGGCTAATAGGATAGAGCTAGGACATAAACCTTGTTCTGACTCCAGTTCTAATGCTCTTTCTCTACAATGCTATTAAACCTAAAGTTTAGCTCATTTGTGTAGTAGAGCCTAGCTAATGATCTTCCCCTTCATATCCTCAATAGCACTCTATTCTGTACCTCTCTTAAGTGAGTTACTATGGACTATTGTGTATTATCATTATCTGTGTTTGTGTCTTACCCTTCTACAAGAGTCTGAGCTTTAAGATTGCATCTAATCTTTCTGTCTCTTTCAACCTAGCATACAGTGCTCTGTACATTATAGAAACTGAATTATTTATTCATCAGTTTCTACATGAAACTGATGTTCATATTTTAGGAAATAGGACCTGATGAGAGGGTGTTTTTATTATCACCCCATATTCACATCGACTGAAACAAATCTACTCATTTCAGGTTAACAAACATTTATTGATTACATACTGTGTTCAGAATTCTATGCTTGATGTAAGGAGAATACAGAGTTTAAATAAGACATAATGATAGTTTAGAACTGCAGTGTATCTAGTCCACCTCCTTTGCTTTACAGGTACTAAGACCCAAAGAATCTTTAAACAAGTTATTCAGGTAGAAAGTAGCAAACTTGGCATCTTAATCTAGGTTCTCTGAATTCACATCCAATACTCTTTCCATCATACTATATTTCCTGGTGTTATTTTGGGCCTTGATGTCATACAGCTTGTGATCTCATAGGAGGTTAAGACATATGGCGGAATAATTGTACTACATAGTAATATTTGACTGAGTGATTTGTGAGAGATGAGGGAGGAAGATTATATTTCATATTTTATATATGCTACTTAACATAGTATTTCTGTCTTTTGTAGTAGGATGTTTAATTTTGAATTCTGTTTTGTATGATTAGAAATTTCTAGTTGAACTCTTGAAAAAAGAGCCAGTAATGTTATGGTAGATTAGCAAAGTAGTCCAACTTTTATGTTGTCCATAAACTATATTCTGTATTTTGTCCACTCTTTTTTTGTGCATGTGCAAGCATTCTATATTAAGTTTATTTTGACTTTTAATTTGTGAGCCTTTTATGTTATTTTAAAAATTTCTCTCATCTGTGAGCCATACATGTCATTCAAAAAATTTTCTCAAAAGTTGCATTTGAAATTTTTTATTAGCAACTCGGAGCAGAAGTCGTACCAATATGCTGATTGACCAGCACCTGGACCATGATGGATTATCCCAAGAGACGATTCAGGAAGTGCAGCCAGAGGAAGTGTTGGTCATTTCTTTAGGGACAGGCCCCCAGCTTACTCCAGGCATGATGTCAGAAAATGAGGTATGGCTATTTTGTTGAATATGAGATAGTCTTAAGCTTTATGGTAATAAAAATTCCCATTTCTGTAGTGCTTTCAGGTTTATAAAATGCTTTTATTTCAATCATCCTGTGAAATACCCTGGGAAGTACATGGATTATTACCACTTGTTACAGAAGAAACTGAAGTTCTTAAGTGAAATGACTTTCCATGGTCACTTAGTGTTAAAGGTGGAACTTGAAGCAGGTTTTCTGCCCCAAATTCACTACTTTTTTCACTGTGCTATGTAATTGTTTATATTCTTTCATTCTACATCTATTTTCCTTGGGGACAAAGAACATGGTTCATGAAGAGTTACTTATTACAAAAATCTTTGATAGTTTTGACAGTTCAGGCTGTCTTGTAAATATAGCAACTGATGTTAGCTATGGAAGACCCAAGTTTGAGTTGGAGTCATAACTGTGTGACTTACTAGCTTTGTGGTGCAGGTTTCTCTGATTCAAGACTAAGGTTCTTTCCATTATACCAGCTGCAGCTTTTGAAATCACTCTGAACATCTAGTGTCCTTTTGAAGCTTCTATGAGCACTTGAACAAATAGGCAAGAAGTGTTATTCTATTTTACAGACAAAGCATATCATTTGTAAATTTTTATTAAGAATTTGGTAGTCTTAAAAAAAGATTTGTGATTTTTGTAGTAGTGGATGACCTTTTCTATGACTGACTGGGTTGGTCTGTTTCTGGGCTTGTATAGAACTGTTACAAGGTGGCATAGGGGCTACCTGAGCTTCCTGTCCCCTACTATGACCTTTTAGAACCTAGGAAAGGATAAATTGAGGCAGACCTTACATTTTGACTCTAATTAGTAGAAAAAGCTTTTAAATAATTAGAGAAGCCTAGAAGTGGAATAGGGTAGTTGGGTCGTACAAGGGATAGATTACTTTGGGCCTGCAGTCAGGAAGATTCTTCTACATCATTCTCATTCACTTCTAGCTTCAATTCTTAGGCTAATTTTATAATCTTGTTACTCACTTCTTTGAATGTTTTATCTTTGTCAGATCCACACTTTTTTCCAAACTCTCTTCATACGTGTTTTTGTTACATCTTTCCATGCCTTTTAGAATTCTTCATGTAAAGTCGAATTTGTGTAATATGAATTTACATGAAGTAAGAGCTATTTGTACTTATTTATCTGTCTTGACACTAAATCTCCCTCATTCTGGTAGCTGGGGTGGGGGCAGTGGATAGAGTTCTGGATCTGTAGCCAGGAAGATTTCCTCTTCCTGAGTTCAAATATGACCTAAGATATTTTTTAACCTTGTGACTCTAGACAAGTAACTTAATCCTGTTTGCCTCAGTTTCTCATCTGTAAAATGAGCTGGAGAAGGAAATAAACAATTCCATTATCCTTGCCAAGAAAACCCTAAATGGGATCGCAAAGAGTCAGACTTCACTGAAACAACTGAACAACAGCAACTCTCTAGATTGCTTAGATTAAAAATGCAATGGCCTCTTCTGGGCCTAATTCTAATACTGATCAGCACAGAGGCTTTAATTTAACTGCTCTATTTTTCTGACCTGGGTCAGATCGTCCCTCTTTAATAAAGCCTGTGGCTATTTGCTCCTAGGGTCTCATATTTTGGTACCAGATTTAGTGAGGACACCCAGTAGACTTTAGCCTTGTTGTAGCAGCTCAGAATCCCTAGAGTCAAGCCTCAGCCTTCCTAGAAGTAGAACTTTAAGTGTCTTGGAGCCCAGCCTTCCTGTTGATGTTCATTTCTAAGGAAAATTGTTAGGGAAGTTATAAGATAGGCTTTCGTTTCCTGCCTTAGAGATCCTAATTGCAGAAAGTGGTCATAAAACAATAAGTTTATTAGTACTAAAATGCTAATAGTACTAAAAGACTTTTAAATTTTTGAAAATCGATTTCACTAATTAAGAAAAAAACCTTGAAATAGTGGTTGCACTATATGGTAGAAAGAGGGCTAAACTTGAAATTAGGGGACTTTAGCCTGTAATATAATAGAAAAAATACAGAACTGTGAATTGGATGACTTATGTTTAAATGTTGGCTTTCCTACCTGCTATCCATGTGACCACAGGCAAATCATTTTTCCCCTCTATTTCCTGGTCTGTTATAAGAAAAGGTTGTATTAGATAGTCTCTTCAGTTTAAACCTTGATAATACTAGGAATCCTGGCTCTGATGCTTATTAGTTGTGTGACTCTTGAAACATCCTTTACCTCTGTGAGCTTAGTTTCTTCATCCTTAGTGTAGATAGGTAGAATTCTTGTGTTACCTGCCTTTCACAGTTGATTAGGATAAAGCGTAAACTTTAAAGTGCTATAGAAGTATGAGGTTTTTGTTGTTGTTATTTGTTTAAAATTCCATCTCCTTTTCATTTGTTATAATTTCAATACCAGAATGACTTTATCTCTTAGGTCTTAAACATGCAGCTTTCAGATGGAGGACAAGGAGATGTCCCTGTTGATGAAACCAAACTCCACGGTAAACCTGATAAAACCTTGCGCTTTTCCCTCTGCAGTGATAATCTGGAAGGAATATCTGAAGGTGAAGGGTTACTTTATTGCAGGAATTGTGATTCAAGTAGATTTTGTAGTTTTCTTTAAAGGAGCTTTATTAAGAAGTATGCTTATGCCATCTTTGTCTTTTAGTAAGTGTGCTACAGTTGGCTGTAGAGATAAATACTTAATTTGATATGCAAGAGATTGTTAAAAAGTTGAAATGAGGGAAAAAGAGAACTAAGTTTGCTTCATTAAAACCTGAATATTCTTGTCCCAATCTTTGGCAGTTTTGTATATTTCCTTTTAATGGCCATCAAAGTATTTGCTTTTTAGAGTCTATAGCTCCTTTAGAGGTACATAAATAATGCATGTCTAACTAGAACAAACAAACCAACACTTTGTCTCAGTAGCATTTATAGTTTTAAATTTTGTTATTTTTTTCTTCCAAATTAACTTTTACATATTTTCTAAACTAGAGCTAAATCATTATAACTCTAGATGACAAACTGCTCACAGTTGTTTTCGTTAGGCTGGTACTACCAATCACATTTGGCATATAAGTGATTAAAGACTGATGGATTGCACTGCATCATTCACACACCTTATTGATCCAGGAACATAAAACACAAATATGAATGAAAAAATTGAATGGTTAATTCTCAAAGTGGGTGTTTTGGTCATTCTATAAATCAGAAAAAAGACTGCTACCCTTAAGAATTTTGAGATTGCAGATTCAGTATTTCAGTTTAATTCTCAGAGCAGTATCTTAACAGTTTTTAATCACTTATCAAAGCATGGAAATTTGCATGTGGTTCAGCAATGTGTCTTACTTAAAGACAGTCCCTAACAGGAAAAAAAAATTTCTGTAGGTCCTTCAAATCGTTCTAATTCAGTATCTTCTCTGGACCTGGAAGGAGAATCTGTATCAGAACTTGGAGCAGGGCCTTCTGGGAGTAATGGAGTTGAAGCTCTACAGCTTTTGGAACATGAACAAGGTAAGAAATAGATAAAAATAACTGCAAAAAACATCCTTAAGCCTTTGGAGGTCAGGGACCATGTTACATATTTGTTTTTTATCTTCCACCTGCCTTTTTATGATATAGATACTTGATAATTACTTATTGAGAATGAGATTGTAATTTTGGTTTTCAGTGTGCCAAATTCTGAGTCTCCCTGCTAAGAGAGTCATTGCTTTGCATATAGCAATTAGTTAATAAATAAATATATGTTGATTTTAGTTTAAAAAATTTCTATACGTTGTAACTATTAAACTTAATTTCCCCTTTTGCTATTTCCTTCTTTTTCAAGCACTCAGTTTTGTCAGTAAGTAAAATTTGTAGGCCCACTTTACTGAGAAGAATGGATTTTTCATGAATTAAAAATGTTCAGGGTAAATGAAAAAGCATTTCTAAATTGTAACTCAGAGATTCTTTTAAGTTGACCATAGCAGATGGATACTTGTTTTATAATAAAGAGGGGCTTCTCATTGTTTCTGACAGCTACAACACAGGATAACCTTGATGATAAACTACGGAAATTTGAAATTCGTGATATGATGGGGCTAACAGATGATCGGGATATTTCAGAAACAGTGAGTGAGACCTGGAGCACAGATGTCTTGGGCAGTGATTTTGATCCCAACATTGATGAAGATCGATTACAGGAGATTGCAGGTAACTGATAATGGTGTATGGTAAGCTCTCTACTGATAATTATATAGTTGTTTCCTCATTGTTATGCTCTAACAAACATCACATTTTACTGTAAAGTGTTATTGTTTCCTTGTGTGCAAACCTAATTTTGAAATGAATCATTTTATTCTATGCTTTTTATTTATTTAGACATAGGCAAGGTTCTCCCTTCCTGCACTTCATTCAGAAAGAGAATAACTACAATCCTGAATTACTTTGCAATTTCCTCTTATTTTTAGGAACTGGTATCTGTCCTTTGTTTTCAGTAAATTCCTTCCCAAGAGTAAACTCCAGGTCATTGAGATGTGAATTAATTCTTTCTGAGTATGGGAATTATACCTGTAAATTCCAGTGCAATTTGCAGCATGGAGGATCTCAGAAAGAATTAATTCACTCTGAAAGTGCTATTCAGCTTGAAAAGGTGATCTCTCTATTCTTAGAAAATAATTTGTTTATCTTTGGATCAGTGCCAGAGTATTAATGGATCAGTGCCATGTATGAAAAATGGTAAAGTTTTTCCCCACATGAACCAAAGTCAGAACTTTGATTATACTGAGTTGAAAATCGTGGAACTTCTGTTAGTTGTATGTTTTAATACAGCCATGCAGTAATGTTGAGTCTTTTTATATGTATTCTTAAATAGTGTAAATAGATTTCTTACTTAGTCTTGCATTACTCTGTTCTAGATGCCAAAGGAGTATTATTCCTGGCATTGGAATATGTGAAGCAATAAGCTATATTTGCAGTTGAATGACTGCTGTAGAGGAGGTGTGTATTCTACTGCAAATACATTTTATCGCTCTGTGTACTCCATCGTTTGATAAGGTGCCAGAAGAAAGCTTATTTGGCCAATGTGTTCCTCTGAGGTTGAGTCTCGTAGTTTGAACTTTTGGAGTCTCTGCAGTGCTTTTGTTATCTGTGGAGTAGTGTATATGGAGAGAGATGTTGCAAGCTGGAGCATCATAGCTGAATCAGTAATATTGGCAGCTGGCCACAATGACTTGAATGATGTGTGTTCACTTCAAGGAGAGGAAAGTATGGAAAAATAGGAAACCAGTCCATGGAATTTGAGTGTTGCCATGATTTATAGTAGCAAACCCTTGCTTTTGGTGGTGATTATGGTTCAAAGCATTCTTCCTTTTCTCTTAGTCCCTTGCATATAGGCCCAAGAATTTTGTAAGCCTTGTGTTGGGTCTTTCTCCTTTTGTCACTGCTCTTTCCATCCAGACCTTTGTTAATCCTTTGCTCCCCACTGGTTGTACAGGTGCGGCAGCAGAGAACATGTTAGGCAGTTTGCTGTGTCTGCCAGGTTCAGGGTCAGTGCTTCTTGACCCCTGCACTGGTTCTACCATATCAGAAACAACCAGCGAAGCTTGGAGTGTAGAGGTATTACCAAGTGACTCAGGTTAGTATCCTGTCCTCATTTCCTTTTTTTTCCTTTGCGCAGAAGCAATCAATTTAAGGTACTTAAATACATGACTTGAGTGTACATTTATTTAACAAACATTTTTCAGTCAACCGCTGTGTGCAGTGTACTCTGCTTGGCACTGGGTAGATTCAAAGTTTAGTTAAGATATGGTCCCTTTCTTCATGGAACTCACTGGTGGTTTGTAGGGGGACAATATCTCTCTACATAAATACATTGTTCCTTTTAAGACTCAGCTTAAGTACCCCTTTCTGCATGAGGCCTTTCCTTATTTCTCTAGTCATTATTGTCCTCATCTCCCAGCCCCTCTTGTATTTATTACTTTGTATTAATTTATCTTTGTACAAATTATTTCCTCGTAGTCGAGTGTAAGTTCCTTGAGGGAAGGGATTGTTTTATTTTTGCCTTTATATTCTCTGCATCTAGCATATAATATCTTGAGCATATCAGACAATTAATGTGCATTGAATTATTGTAAGTTAAGTGTATTGGAGAGGTACAAAGTAAAATGTTATGTGAGATCCCAGGGGGAAGAACATTTTATTAATAGGGAAGATTCTTCATGGCAGAAGTCGCATTCTTATTCAAGTTTTAAAGTGTGGTTGGAAATAGGAGAGGTAAAGAGGGAAAGTTAAGGCATGCCAAGCATAGAGAAAAGTACAAGCAAGTGCACAGAGGAGGGAAAGCAAGCACTAGTCTAGTTTACCTGGAAGGAACACTGTATATGTGTACATGTGTCTCACTTATGCACTTGCACAAACCTCAGTGTGGAGTGATATGTGATTAGACTGGATAGGTTGGGTGGTACTAGATTGTGGACAGCCTTGCATATGAAGCAAAGTAGGAAGAGGGGATAGACAACTAGGATATTTTCATTTGTGACATTTTCTGTCCATTAATATGACATAGAGAACCTAGACTTGGAGTCAGAAGGGCTTGCAGTTCAAGTCCTAATTTTGCAATTTATTAGATGTATGATCTTGGACAATTCCCTCTTCTTTCTGAACTTTGCTTTCTTTAACATACATGTGGGATTTGGACAAGATGATTTCTAAAGGATGCCTAGCTCTTAATCTGTGCTTTTGAACTCTGGGAACTTTTGAATAATCCTGGGCAGATTTTTTTCTTTTTTTCTTTTTTTCGTTCTTTTTTTTTTTTGCTTTCTTTAGGGGGAGGGCAGGGCAATTGGGATTAAGTGACTTGCCCAAGGTCACATGGCTAGTAAGTGTTAAGTGTCTGAGGCCGAATTTGAACTCAGGTCCTCCTGACTCCAGGGTTGGTGCTTTATTCACTGTGCCACCTAGCTGCACCCAGATTTTTTTCTAAATGATTAAATTCTGAATTTTTAAAAAGCAATTACTATTATTAGGATCACTCAAGATGAGAGAATTACTTTTCTATCTCTCAATCTAGTGTTATAGATGTAGCCCAGGATTAGCAGTGCTTTTCAGATGCTGGGTAGGAGGGTGTCCTGCAGTCACGGTTAGGTTTGTCCTAATGGAAGAGTTAACCTCCCCTACCTTTTGTAAAAAGTTTGAATTTGAATAATAGGCCTCCAGAAAATTTTTTATGTAAGATTACTCTAAGTCCATATGTAGAACTTTAGTTTACATATTGAGTGATTTTCTTTTTTATGCTTACAACATATCCTGTGTCTCTTATTAGTGAACAGTTATCACAATATTAAGTAAAATTCTATTCAACCAGAGTTTGGCCTAGTTCCTTTAATTAAGGGTCTATTGACTTATTTTGAAATGTGGATATTTTAGAATGCTTTTCAGAAATTCAGATATACCAGTGTCATTTTTATAAGTAGATGATGCTACTAATTGACTATGGTGACATATGCTTGAGTTGTTTTTCTAAAGATAATATGTTTTAGTGGAGAGAGCCCTGGACTTGAGGTCGTAAGACCTGAGTTCAGATATTGACTCTAAAGTTTACAAGGTATGTGACTATTGGCAAGTCACATAACTTCTCTGTGCCTGTTTCCTTATCCTTCTAATGGAGATAAAAGTATTTGCATTGCCTCTCTTATAGAATGATTGTGAGGAAAGCACTTTGCAGATGTTCAATACTATTGAAATTTGATTTATTATTGCTTACTAGTGATGATGTGTTTGCTCCCTGTTATCCACACATCCTTGTCCAAGCTTCCATGTACATGTGCCAGTACATGATTTTTATATGGCTGGCTGGAATTGGGGACATAGTCTGTTGCCTTGAAACAGAGTTTTCATCTGTGCACAATTAACCAACCTGTAGAAGAATGGAATCTTTAATGTTGGCTTCATTAACACAGTGGTCTAAACAATTGAAGTAACTGGCCCAGATATAGAAATCTATTTACACTGGTTTTATTAATCGTTAGGTGGGCTTTTGTTTTATGTGGGTCATAGAAATTGAAGCCATGATGAACTGACTGAAGCACTAATATGAGCACATGCTGTTTTCCATCCAGAGGCCCCAGACCTCAAACAGGAAGAGAGATTACAAGAGCTGGAGAGCTGTTCCGGCCTGGGCAGCACATCTGATGATACCGATGTCCGGGAAGTCAGTTCCCGCCCCAGCACTCCAGGCCTCAGTGTTGTCTCAGGTATTTCTATCTTGTTTTATAGAAGAAATATTTTAAGATTAAAAAAAAAAATTTCATTAAGTTTTCTGTTGATGTCAACATGGTATTTTAACTTAAGGATTGCATCAGAAAAAACTCCCTTTTTTAAACTAAAACTGATATTTAGGGGTCTTACAGGCTGTTGCCTGGTTTTACTTTTTAAATCAGTGCATTTTCCATTGTATTTTGAACCTGGTGTTTGTGTTTTCCTTGTACTTTGGTGGTCAGTGAGTGACAGTGTGATATCACTAGTTTGAGAGTCAGAAGACTAAAGTTCAGACTGAGGCTCTGCTACTTGCTGACTGTGAGCTCAGACAGTGCCTCAATTTTTTTTATCAGTCAAATAGAGATGATGGTAATTGTACTGCTTACTTAATGGGGTTACTGTGAGGAAATTACTTTGTATTGTGAATTGTGATCACATGAAATAATTCAGGTACATGTGAGGCACAGTGTAGATGATAATCCATGTGACATGCTATGCAATGGTTAAGATAAAAGTGTTAGCTATCATATTAATATTATTATAATTATTTTTATTATTACAGTATTTTTCTAAATACCCAGTAGCTTGCTCTTATATTCTGCCTGTACAGGTTAATTCTCTTTATGTTGTACAAATCAGTTTCGTTACGCGTAAGTCTAAATATAAAAGCTATAGTACTAATCAGTTTGTCTAGCCAGCACATGTGGAATTTGTTAATATTTAAAGGCTTTTTTAATAATTTTCTTCTGTTTTGTGTGTATATTTTTCTTCTGCAAGGCATCAGTGCAACCTCTGAGGATATTCCTAATAAGATTGAGGACCTTAGATCTGAATGTAGTTCTGACTTCGGTGGCAAAGATTCAGTCACCAGTCCAGATATGGATGAAGTAGTCCATGGTAAGAAAGGCACATGTATATGAGGTGTGCAAATACATTTACCTCCTGTCCCAGGTGCCCCACCTATGTCATTATTTAATTTTATTCTCACCATCATTTTATGACTTTGTTACCTAGAGATACTTGATTCTGTGAAAGACGTATAATTTCATTGGTGTGGCTTTTTATCTCTACCAACATAACAGCTTTTCCCTACTTTCTGATTGTGTTTGAGTTTTGTTTGTATTTTCCCACAAATACTGCATAGAGGATCTACCCAATTTTCTGGAGGCAGTTTCTCTTCTCCTTTTTAATTCAGAGATATCAACTTTTCTTCAATTGGAGCCCAATTGATTGGAAAACCATACATCTGTAGACCTCAAGAATTTTACGTTCATGACAGTGGTGACATGTGGTGTCTATTAGTAGTACATTGATATGTACATTTTATAACAAAGAAGTTGCCCTCAAAACATTTTAGCCAGTTTTGTCCATACAAAAATTCTGTTATAAACTTTGTGCTAGAATGCTTTTCAGAATTTTTGATTGTCAGTGAGAATATCATTAAAAATTTTTTTGAACTAATAAAGATTATTTTTTTCTTCCTACTTCCCCTTAAAAAAAAAAAAGAAAAACAAAACCCTTTTAACAAATTTGATGTTAATTAAATTAAATGTTTACTCAAGCAAAACAGATTCTTGCATCGGCCATGTTAAAAATATGTGTGTGGGTACATATCATATGTAAACATATATACTTACATATACCTCTCTGTATATATGTGTCTGTATGTGTGTATATATGCATATATTTATAAGTCCGTCCTCTCTCACAGGTGATGTGTATGCTTTGTCTTCTGGAATCACGGTTATTGTGTCAAATGAGAGTTTTTTTAGTCTTGCAAAGTTGTTTGTCTTTATGGTTTTCTTGTTATCATATAAATTGTTCTGGTTCTGCTCCTTTCACTTTGTATCAGTTTATTTTACAAGTCTTGTCAAGTTTCTCTGAAACAGTCTCTTTCATCTTATGGTGCAACGATCCATCACATTTGTGTCCCATGACTTATTCAGTCATTCCCCTATTGATGGGTATTCCCTTTATTTCCAGTTCTTTGCTATCACAAAAAGAGCTGTTAAAAATATTTTTGTTCATGTTTCTCTTCCTTTTTTTTTTTAAATATTAGTAATAGCCAAACTATTTTTTTTTCTTTTTTAAGACTTTGTTTTTTCCTTCATTAGGCTAGAGGCAGATGGAGTAGCCACTCAGGGTGGTCTTTCATAGGCCCAGACTCTTGGCTGCTCTGCTTGAGAGCCTGTTATGTTTTCCAATCTGAACCAGTTTACTCTTCCTTAGGCAACCTGGTTTCCTCCCCCTCCCGCCCGAAACTAAATCTAAAGGGCTCCTCATATTGGTGTTGAACGAAGTATGGATGCCCAAGTGACTTAGCCCACTGAAACCCAGAACGCCAGAACTCAAGTGATCCACCAGGTCCAGGATCTGTAGTAGCCAGGATCACAGGGATGCAACATCATACTTGGCAGCTGAACTGTTTTCAAGAGCTATATGCTTTCAATCCCGACTCTTAAATTTACATTGTAGATAGAAGCTTTTTGCAGTTTCATAAAGAACATAAATTCATATAACCAGGTAGATGCAATACCCAAAGTTTAGTCACATGGCTAGAAATTTGAGGTGTTTAGGACTATTAACTTACTAGTTTATGTGTGCTTTCTAATATGTTTTTAAGGGTTTGGCAGAAAAGTCTCAGGGGCCCCATGATAGACACTCCAGTTTTAGAGTTTTGGAGGTACTTCCAGTGTAGTACTTGGGCTGTCCATCTCTTTGTTGTCTCTCATTCTTGTAAGAGGACCAGTCCATTTCCTTTTCCAGTTACATATCTCAATAATATCATATTATGATATTATATATTATGAAATTATGCTATTTCTGAGCATTAAAAATGAAAAAGTATTTTCCTTTTCCTTTTACATTTTAAAACAAAACATCAGTAATTTATGAAAATACATGTAGAAAGATATCGCTTTAGAATAAAAATATTTTAATTATAGCAATTGATTTATTTGATATGTTTGGGGATTTTGACTTTTTACCTCCAACATTTCCTCTTCACGTTATTTATGCTTGTATGTGGCCAAGTCAATAACTTTTCCTCTGTGGTGTGTTGTATTTCTAGCCATCATATTTTGTATTATGGTATGACATGTTTATCTTTGTTATTTCTTCCTTTAATCTGCCTTATCTGATGTCAGACTAGCTGTATAACTTGACCACACTCTACCTACCCTATCTTCCTCTAGTATTTGAAGTCATTGATACCACTGACATGTTAATAGGTGGTCTTAAAACTATGTTACTATGTGTGATTCTTAGGATCTTTCCACTCTTCTCTTGTTGTTATTCTAGAAATAGGCAGAGGGGAAGGAATACACCAGAATGGGTATATTTCCCTATTTTTTATAATTTCTTTAATTGGAGCGGGTAAAATAATTTATTACCTAGGAACCCATGAGATAAATTCCTCTAGTTTTAGCTAGAAGCTGGCCCTCACACAATATATCTTGGATCTTCATAGCTTGGTAGAATTTGCCTACAAAGTAAATTGTCAAAGCACAGATGTATTTGAATTTTCCAATAAGACTGTGTTAGTGAGAGTATATCTCCAGGATGGGTTGTTTATGAATTTTTATTGGATCTTTGAAACGTACTTAGAAAGTAAATGAACACTTGTCTCAGTAAGTGGGGGAACTGAAAGTGCTAAAATATGTTTACTTTTGACTCAGTTTCATATTGTATTTCAGGAGCCCACCAGCTGACTTCTCCTCCCTCTCAATCAGAGTCTTTGCTTGCAATGTTTGACCCATTGGCTTCACATGAAGGTAAGTTATCGAAATTATTTCTTCAGCTCTTAACAACTCATTGTTCACTGGTGTCTAGCAACAGCTGACAAAGGAATTAAATACTTGGTTTCTAATTTTCTGGTGCAGAGCCTTTCAGAACTTAGCTGGTTTGGTCTTCAGACAATAGACAACGTAGTACAGTGTTAGGCCTGCACTTGAAGCCTTTAATCCTACTTAGTAGGTCCTGTGAGAGCTTGTGCTTTGGTGGAAGAACCCAGGGTACTTCACTCATTACTGTGAAGCATTCAAGGAGAACTTTAATACAGGATTGAAATGATTATAAAGAAGAAAGTAAATATGGATCCTTGACTTAAAATTTTTAAAAATTGCTGTCTTTTGTTTTTATATCACTTACATTTCCCAGTTTATATCTGCTCCATCATCCTCCTTGACTTTAGAAAGAGGAGGAAAAAAACAATTTAGTAAATCTTAACATATTGAAAAAAAATCATAACATTATATGTAGTTTTCTACATGTTTAATACTCCACTTGTGCAAAGAAGTTGAAAGAGCTACCTTGTCATCTTCTTTGGGGCCAGATTTGATTAGTATGATTTTGCTGGGTTCCTTGACTTTTACAGGTTATTTCTAATCAAAAACAAAAATTCATCATGTAATTGAAAGCCTTTGTATCTCAATTGGGAAATTTTTCTTTATCCAAGGGGCTTCTGCTGTAGTAAGACCAAAAGTTCACTATGCTAGACCATCACACCCACCACCAGATCCTCCAATCCTGGAAGGAGCAATGGGAGGGAATGAAGCCAGGTTACCAGGATTTGGCTCTCATGTGTTGATTCCAACGGATGCAGAAGCATTCAAACAGAGACATTCCTATCCTGAGCGGTTAGTCCGCAGCAGGAGTTCTGATATCGTATCTTCAGCCCGGAGACCCATGAGTGATCCCAGTTGGAATCGGCGTCCTGGGAATGAAGACAGAGAACTACTTCCTTCAGCTGCCATTGGATCTCCTTTAGTGGCTGCACCTCCATCATCCTCCTCATCTCCTAGTAAAGATTCCTTGAGAGGAGAGGTGAGGAGCCCCCTGATTTAGCAGAGCAATATTTTGGTAACTGTTGGTTTGAATGACCTCAGCAAGTACTGCTGCCCACTCAAACTAACATGGAGTCTGTTGACCAAGAAGGGATATATCTGTTATTAAATGTAACTTGATGACCTAGAGCAGTGATTTGTAAACTTTTTGGTCCAGTGACCCCTTTAGACTTAAAAATTATTAAGGACCTCCAAAAGCTGGGCAATAGAGGCTATAACCCATTGCTTTTGTGGCTTATAGCGATACTTCCTATATTTGAAATTAAAACTGATAAAATTAAAAAATACTTATTCATTTAAATAATAAACCCATTACATGTTAACAAATAACTTTTTGTGAAAAATAGCTTTTATGAAACAAAAAGTAGAAGAATGGTGTTGTTTTACATATTTTTGCAAATGCCTTTAATGTCTGGTTCAATAGAAGGCAGCTAGATTTTTGTATCTGCTTCTTCATTCAATTTATTGTGATATTTTGTTTTGGTTGAAGTATATAAAAAAATCCAGGCTTCATATAGGTACATAATTGGAACAGTGAAGAATATTTCATTAGACCAATAATATCTTAGTAGTATTATGAAAATAATTTTGAATGTGAAGACACCCATGGGTTGGGGGATCACGCTTTGAGAACCATTGACCTAGTGAAACTTTTCCTTATTATACTAAATACCCTGATACCCAGGATGCTGAGGCACTTTGTTTTTTTTTTTTAAGTGACAGTAATTCCACAATTCAATTCAGCAAACATTTATGAAATAATATACTAAATGCTAGCATATAGAAATGAAATAAGACACTGTCCTGTTCCTCAGGAAGCTTAAAATCTAGTAGGGAACATGAGATGTCTATGAATGAGTCTGTGACTTTTTCAAGAGTCATGGTTTTGTTAGCATGAGCTTTCTTTCTGTTGCTGCTGCAGACGATAGCTCTTCCACACTTCAGTTCACATCCACTGTGAGATTCTGTGGCTAGAACCCTCTTGGGACTTGTTTGACTTTGATTCTTTCCAAAATCTGATCCTCAGACCATGGATACAAAATTCACCTCTTATTAATGATAGTGCTTTAAATTTGTATTTTAAACTTTTTTGAAAATATGTATTTTAAGCTTTTCTCAAAACACTTTCCTATGTCTTAACTTCATTTAATTCCTATAATATTTCTGTGAGGTATGCAGAAGAATTAATTTTAGCTAACTTTTCAGATAAGGAATCTAAGGTTTAAATGGAGGCAAAGTAGCTCTCCCAAGATTATGAGTTAATTAACTATGAGTTAATGACAGAAAAAAGACACATCTCCTTACTCCTTCTCTGGTGTTTCCCCTTTTACTTCCCTTTCCTTTCCCCTTGGAATCCCAAAATATGTATAAAACTTCAGTCCTTTATAGTTAGTGCAATTTTATACATAAGGTAGAGTCAGCAGTGATTTTTTTCTATTGAACTATTATCCTAGGAATTTTTAATACTTCATAGATGTTTTGAAAACATTTTATATCTCTCTAGACTGCAAATAAAATGCTAAAATCTTTCTGCAGACTGAAGAACGAAAAGATAGTGATGATGAGAAGTCAGACAGAAACAAACCTTGGTGGAGAAAACGTTTTGTTTCAGCTATGCCTAAAGGTAATGTCACAAAACTATTAGAATGCTGTGGTTTAGGATCAGAGAAATAGAGTCCATTGATTTCAGTAAGTCAGTATTCTAGGTTTTGTGGGAATTTGATTATGACTTGACTTCTGATATGTTTTCAGTGGCTCATCTTAGATGGATGCTAAGACAGAGCTTTAGGATGTGTTAAGGTTACTGCTCTGTGACCCATGGTGTGTTATATATGTAGGCTTGAGATGTGTAAATATGAAATACTGCTGAAGTTCACTTGAGGATACTTTGGACAGGAATATCACTTTCCAAAACTGAATGAAAAATAATTTTATCCCATTATGGGATTGATCTTTAGAATTTGCAACATTAATTTGGACACCTGGAGTAAATTTAAACTTTTCATCTTGATAAGTTGAGTTCTGTCTCTTACATCTTAGTGTGCTGGTACTGAAATTCAGTTGTATGAGACCAGGTGCTTTTCCTATGAACAACTTGGTGTTATAGAGATGTTAATATTTAAGTTTGCACATGTGTTTATACCTGAAAAGGAAAAGCACCAGGAGTAGAAACAGGTGCCACTCTCACAGGCCTCCTCTTGGTAACCTGGGACTCCGGAGCTATGGATGACCCCTTTCATTTATAATTAGGGCCTCTTGCTGAGGAGAGAATGGTGTTCCGAGCTTTGAATGTGGTGTTTTTTTGTTTTGGGTTTTTTTTTTCTTTTTAGCAGGTTGAAACCTGTGTGCAGTGGATTCAACTTAATCTCTGATTACATCTTAATTGACCCTTTCCTGTAAAAGAGAATCTTCAGATAGACTCTAAGAACTCAATTTCAGTTGTTTTCAAGAACATTTGTCTGTGGAAAGTATTTACACAGAGAATTTCTTAGGTTTTCAGCTTTTAAAGCCTCCTTTCATTTAGAACTGTTGGCACACCAGTATCTCCAAAATGACTGACTACTGTCTTCCAAGTACGGTGCAGTATGTTATATGTCACACTACTGACTTTATTTAATTTCCAGCTCCTATACCATTTAGAAAGAAAGAAAAACAAGAAAAAGACAAAGATGATCTGGGGCCTGACAGATTCTCAACACTTACAGGTTTGTAGATCCATGGACTTCCTGGCTCCTTCATTCCCAGAGCACATATTCCATAACACTTTTTCTTGGGTGCCATAAACGTTATTTCTGTAGAAAAGTATGTTTGTGTGTGTGTATGTGTCTGTATGTGTGTGAAATGATGGGGAATATTTCCTTCATAGCTCCGTAGCTTCTAATAGAAGATTGTAGTGAATTATTAGTATGCTCTTGCTGCAGACCACCACCACCATCATCATCGTCATCGTCATCAATTTCAATTTATTATGAAATTTCTAAAACTGAACCTCTAGGCGCATTTACAAAAATTGTTCTCTCTCAAAAAAGACACATTTCCTCTTGGGAAAACCCCTAGCAGATCTCAAGAATAAGGTCCACACCACATGTTTAGCCCATATATTTGACTGACTACCCTAGATTTTAGAATCCTAAATTTGTTTTATCAACAGCTTGCCCTTTAAGTTATTCATACTTAGTGTAATACTGCTATGTCAAAGTGGAATTTTCATAATGGGATTTCAGGTTAAGTAGCAGATGAAAAACTAGTAAAATGTGCTTATGTTTCATCTAATTTGCACTGTATATGAGTTTAGTATTTTTATCTTATTTAAGATTTAATATTTTCCTTTCTTTAGCAATACTTGATGAATGATTAGACCAACCACGAGTGAGTCCATATAGAGGCGTATCCCAAATAATGTTGCCCGGGCCAATGTCATCTAACAGTGATGTCATTAATACAACTGGATGCAAACCCCACCATAATATTGAGACACCTCCTTGTCAGTTCATTTGACAACCAACCACCTGTGAAGTTGATTGTTCCTCTGGAACTAACCTTTACTCTTAAACCCTACCCCCACCTCAGTGATTTGCCCATTGTGTTTTCTGAGAGTTCTTTAGTGATGTTATCAGGTAGGCTGTGCCTATATAATTAACTAACCTGAAGTTTCAAAGGTTTTAACTTAATTCCAGTGGCTATACAGAATTAGGGTAAGTTTACATCTATTCTCACTCCATTCTGGATTTTTTTTATTGTACTGAGTTAGAATGATGATTTTTTTAAAAACTAAAAATGGATAGTTTCAATTGGAAAAAAAAATCTACCCTGGGTACAAATAGAATCCTTTTTTAATGATTGCCATTTTAATGACTGTTTAGACATCCTGTTAGGTAGGTCTTATCAGCAGTTGCTTTGTTGATCAGGATATGATAAAGTCTCTTAAATGAGAAATCCTGTAAAACCTGTTTTGCCAATTCTTGGTCCTATTCCACAATCTCTTTAATATTGCCCTTGTTATATGTAGTACGTGCATAGTACCTATATATAAATACCTATGTAATTATGTATAGTTACAAAATATTAAGTGATTTTAAAAATTGTGTTGATGGCCTTTGGGAGTTTGTATTTAATTTTATTAATTTCAGGTTTAAATTGGGTGGGAAGGATAAAGAATATTCTCTGGCTCTTCGTGCCTAGGCTAGTAGGACAATGAAGTGCTGCTGTGAGTAGCTTTGTGAGATTAGGTATCAAAGCTTATAGTTAGGTAATTCACAAAGTAATACTAGGAAGCATAGAGCAGTGGAAATAATCTTTAGAATTGAACTAAGTCCTGTGTTCGCCACTTAGCAGCTCTGTGACTTTGGACAAGCCGTTTCTCCTCTGGGTCTTAATAGTCACATCTATAAAATAAAGCAGGTTTTATTAGATGATTTCTAAGGTCCTGTTTAGCTCTAATGTGTGATTCACAAAAGCATACTAGAAGAGGAGAGGGAGGGAGGGAATAAGCATTTATATAGCACCTACTATGTGCCAGGCATTTTACTAATCACTTTTTTGTTTTTACAATTATTGTCTCATTTGATCCTTTTAACAACCCTCGGAGGTAGGTCCTTCTTCTTCTTCTCCTTCTCCTTCTCTTCCTTCTCCTTCTCCTCCTTCTCCTTCTCCTTCTTCTTCTTTCTTCTTTTATAGTTAAGGAAACAGGTAAATAGGTGAAATGGCTTGCCCAGGGGTCACATGGCTAGTAAGTGTTTGAGGCCTGATTTGAACTCAGGTCTTCCTGGCTCTAGGCCCAGTACTCACCTCCAGCTGCCTCAATGAACCCCAGATTTTGACGACTCTTGTCTGGGGTACAGCTAGTAAGAAGCAGAGTTGGGGTTTGAACACAGTGTTCTTCTGAGTCCAAATCCTTTTTTCTTTTTACACTGACTTGTGCTTCATTTTTATAATTTTCATCATTATTTAAACCAAAAGCCAAGAAATATTCTTTTTTTCAAAAGCAAAGTATTTTATCATAAAAGAATCATCAACGCATTTTGGAAAATGTCCAGTTTTATTACGAATTTATTTTACTGCGATATTTCAAAAGGTCTGTGATTTTATGAGTATAGGTGCTTTCTGTACCTCAACATATTGTGTCCCCTCTTTGCTTTAGTAGACAATCTTTGTGAGTTACTCTGGCCCGAAATATTAATTACCTGGTGACCAATCCTGAGCTTCTTTGTTTTAGGTAGGCTAGTCCTTTAATAACAAACTAGATGATAACAAAATAGTTTACCACTGGATCTGTCCTCAAAGCCTTTACAGTTTTCTTGCTGGCTCTGTTTTTCTGACAGACAAATGGTCTGTCACTTGGCCTTTGCAGCTTGAACCTAGAACCTAGGAAGATATAAATAAAAATAGAGCTTACATTTTTCCATGTGAGGAACAGCTTCTTACCCATGATAACTATCCAGAAATGAAGTGAAATGGAATGCTTCAGTAGGTAGTGATTTTGTCATACCTTGAGGACTTTATGGGGAGATTTGAGGGCCATTTGTCAAAGATGTTTTGGAGGGGATTCATTTTTAGGTGCAGGATTCAGAGCTTTTTTTTTTTTTCTTTTTGGAGGGGAGAAGGCAGGGCAATTGGGCTTAAGTGACTTGCCCAAGATCACACGGCTAGTAAGTGTTAAAGTGTCAGAGACTGGATTTGAACTCAGGTCCTCCTGACTCCAGGGCTGGTGCTCTATTTACTGCGCCACCTAGCCGCCCCCAGATTCAGCGCTTCTTAAACTGTGGGTTTATTCCCTTGTGGGTATAAGAAATGCCGAAGGGGTTGTGAGTGGAAAAAGTTTAAGTAGCCCTGAACTAGATGACCTTTGAAGTTTAAGTTGTAAATGTCTTCCAACTCAGATTCTATGAAATAAACAGAACTTTCCCCTCTCTTCCTCATTTAGTTGTTTTACATATACAGTACCAGTTAAAGGTGTTTATAAAAATTTTTAAATTTCAGCTCTATAGCCTTGTTAGAATTTTTTTTTGTTCTGAGTTTAATGTTCTTCACCCAACTAACTCCTCAAGTAGCTACCCTGAGAAGCTGGAAAGCCTTCAAGTATAGGACTAGTATCATTGGAGGACAATGCTAACTGGATGTGGACAGATTTGTTTAAAGTTTGGCTTCCCATAGGTTTTTTTTTTGTTTTGGCCATATCAAGGTATTAAATTATTTAGTAAGGCATAGAAGGGTTGCAGTCTGCACTGGTAGAAAGTACCCACACAACTAAAATTGCAGAATCTTTAATTATTTAATGTAATATAATAATTCTGATGTCCCTTTGAATTTGTTAAAATGAGATCCTACTTGTAAATTGATCTTCAAAGTTAACTGCATTTCCCAGATGTCCCAGGATACTGTGTTTGTTACCATTGAAGGTGTATTGTGTCCCAGGGACTTGAAGTACTTATCTCTTAATTATCAATTAATGAGTGACTCCTACCTTCATTTCTGCTATGAGCCCATTTTAGATTGGTTTATTTTACTGGATAAGTGACTGCCCCCTTAGTAAGTAGAACTACAGTTCGATGATAAGATTCATACCAGGTGCACTTACAGCATTCCTTGAACATCTGAAGCTTATCTTAGAATGCCTTGAATAGCATGAAATGTACAATTATGCTGTACCCTAGCAACCACATGGTCTCAGTTTGTTGGAATGTGAGGCAGCCTTATTCAAAAGTGGTGTGGAAGAGTCATTTATAAATAAAGGATGGAGGAAGTATTTTCTTTTCCTTAAAAAGAACTTAGTTCTGAGGTCTGAACAGTTTACCTTTTTCCCCCCTCAGCCTGGAGATGTCTCTGAGTAAATGGAATCTACAAATAGAATGGCATTTGTTGAAAGTTTTGTTCAGTATGCACCTCCTAATCCAGTTGATTTGGGTGTGACTACTTAGGAACGCTTCTCACCCTCTAGTCTTCACTGAACTTTCATTGTGTAGAATGCTGGCGATGATGAGATGTGGAGCTGCTCATCCCGATTTTCTGCTTGAGCAAGGCTCTGATTATTAGAAATGGGGATGAGTAGGCAGCTGCATGGTGCCTCTTAACATTGAGATATGTGCTCTTTTTTAAGATTTGCCTCCTAATTCGCCCTTGGGATTTTCTTGTTACTGGTATCGTACTAACTTTAAAGGCAGTGCATATGGAAGTGAATCAATTATTGTGCATGTTCTCCTTGGTTCCTCAGATGATCCTGCCCCCAGACTCAGTGCACAGGCCCAGGTTGCTGAGGATATCTTGGACAAATATAGGAATGCCATTAAACGAACTAGTCCTGGTGAAGGAGCTGTGGGGAACTATGAAGGTGCAGGTAAGAACTAGCCCTGGGCGAGAGTCATCCACACATAAGTTTCATTCTTCTGGTAGACTTTTCTCAGTCATAGAAGATTAGAGCAAAAAAAGAACTT
This sequence comes from Pseudochirops corinnae, assembly GCA_028646515.1. Lineage (NCBI taxonomy): Eukaryota > Metazoa > Chordata > Mammalia > Diprotodontia > Pseudocheiridae > Pseudochirops > Pseudochirops corinnae. Next base: position 241,521,781 of record CM053585.1, on the reverse strand, counting down.
TAGAGGTTATGAAATGAGTGCTGATGTTAGAGATGGAGGTTCAAGTTGTGGCTTTACCACTAACCTCCTCTGATTGTGGACAAGTCATTTAACTTATTTAATTCAACCTACTTGGCTAAGTATGGACTTTGTGTCACAATAAGGGAGGGTTATGCTACATGTCCTACACAAACCCTGTTAAAACAATTTACCTGACTTAAATTGAAATGGATCAATTGAATCTTAGGAAAAGTGAAAGGAATATGTCTTATTGACATCTATAAATCTTTCCTCCTCACACACATTAAGAGAGGGGGTGTGATGAGGTGAAGAAGGCAGTAGAGTCAAGAGGTCCAGGCTTAGGTCTCAGTTCTGACAATAATCATGTTTGTGATTTTAGACAAATAAGTCACTTAATCTCCATAGAACCTCACTTTCCTCATCTTTGAATTGAAAGGATTGTATTTGATGAGGCATAAGGCCCCTTGTAGGCCAGCTGTAGTTCTGTGGTTGTGGGACATTGACTTACTAAGACCATCTTGTTCTCTGTCACTTAGTAGCCCTATAATTTTGTAATAGTATTTCTTCCATGTACTTACAGGGTGGTTGTGATAATCAAATGAGAGGCATAATGTATATAAAGCATTTATAACTTCAAAATTCTAGGAAATGTCACTTATTAATGCAGAATTTCAAAACTTCATTAGTGTTGGTAATCTTTTTCCTTTTTGGGGAGTGCGTTGGATTTCTTTTTACCTCCAATTTATTTATTTATTTTAGTTTGCAACATTCACTTCCACAAGAGTTTGAGTTCTAAATTTTCTCCCCTCCCCACCACGACCATGTGCATTTTGATTATCCCTTCCACCAATCTGCTGTCCCTTCTATCAGTACCTCCCCTTCTCTTATCCCTTTCCCCTTTTATTTTCCTGTATGGTAATATAGATTTCTGTACCCTATTGCTGTGTATCTTATTTCCCAGTTGCATGTAAAAATAATTTTTAACATTTGTTTTTTAAAACTTTGAGTTCCAAATTCTCTCCCTTTGTGCCTTCCCACCCACCCTCAAGCATGATGAAGGTTATACATGTATAGTCATACTAAACACTTTCATAGTAGTCATATTGTGAAAGACTAACTATGTTTCCATCCATCCTATTCTATTCATCTATTCTACTCTATCCTATTCATCCATTCTATTCTCTCCTTTGATCCTGTTCCATTAGTAATCTTTCAAATAGTAATTCAGCAAGTAGGCATTAAGCACTTGCCACATTCAGATAATTGTGCTGTCTGCTGGGTTAGATACACAATTTAGATAGAAGGTAGACTGCTCTCGTGGACTTTAGTCCAGTAGAACTGACCTTAGTGATAGTTGCCAGTCCTGAAATAAATGATTTTTAATATTTGAAGTTTTCTTCCATAACAGAGAAGTGCATTTTTCATATTGCTTTTCTCAAAGAAATGCATTAACAATTCAAAACACAATTTTGTTTGAAAACTTTTGACTCTTTAGAGCCTCTAAACCTAATGGGGCTGTGTTTTTGGGGACTGGGTTTTGTTTAGAAGTTATGGGAGATGGTGAAAGTGTACATGACTGTCCTCGTGATGAAGCCCTGCAGAATATCTCCGCTGATGATCTCCCGGACTCGGCCAGCCAGGCAGCCCGGCCACAGGACTCCCCTTTTTCTTACAGGTACAGTGAGCCCTCAGGGACTGCACTTGGGCTTTCTGCCAGCCTTGCAAGCACTTTACTTATCTGTTTGCCCAGCTGTTATTCACTCTGGGTTATGAGAAACAAAGTTTCTGTAACTCACACATTCTGGTGACAGGGATGCGTTATTTATACCAATAACTATAATACAAAAATAGGATAATGGTGAATGTAACAGAATTCAAATCTTTAGCTGATTTATTTGCTAAAGATGAGGAAAAAATTGGAGGAAGAATTGTTATGAGGCAGCTAGGTGGAACAGGGCATAGGCCTGGAGTCAGAAAGAGTTGAATTCAAGTGCAGCCTCAGATCCTTACCAACTGTGCGATCCTAGGGAAGTAGGTTAACCTCTGTTTGCCTCAGTTTCCTCATCTGCAAAGTGGAGATAATAATAGTATCTACCTCCCAGGATTTGTTATGAGAATCAGTTGAGATAATTAATTGTAAAATACTTACTAGCACAGTGCCATGAACATAGTAAGTACTCTATAAATGATGTATTATTTCATTGAGATAAGGTGGTTTGTCTTGCACAGCTAGTAGAAAAAATGAATTAAAAAGCATTTATTAAGGGCCTCCTGTGTCCCAAATATTGTGTTAGGCTTTGAGGAAAGAAATTGTGTTAAACACATTCTAAGTGCTTAATAAATGTTTATTGATTAATCAAAATAGAAAATTTGAGGAAATTCTTGCTTTTAAGTAGTCCATACATTTATTGTAGGAAACAACATATATAAGAGTTCAGCTGCAGGACTCATGGAAAGACCGAGAAGTCCTAACAGATATGCTGTGAGGTAGATGGCAAGACCCAGGGGATCTTAGGGTATTTCAGCAAGTCAAATAGAGGTATCCTGGAGGGTGTAATATCAGGGCAGATGGTAAGGCCTAAAAGACCTTCTGCTAGAATGGTAAGGCAGATGATAAGGCGTGGTATTTCTCCCTATCACTGGCAGAGTTGTAGTTTGTGACTTCCAACTTATCCAACTGTTAGCATGAATGATTCTAAGACTTTTGCTTGAATACAGATCTTTTACTCCAAATCCAGTGTTTTTTCTAGTATATCTTGATTTTCTTACATTGTAAAATATGGGGTTCTTAGGGACAATACCAGCTCTTCTCATGGGAAGTGATTTTGGATTTTGTGAGGATGCATCATCTTTGTGTTGAGAGTTAGCTGATGAGAACATCTTGTGACTGCACTCAAGTAGGGGGAAGATTTATTATTTATTTGAGGAATCCTTTAGAGTTTTGTGGATTCAGGCATGTACGTGACCGATATGACAAAATCACAAGTATATTCTCTTAATTGAGTATCTATCCAAGATGGGACTAGGACCTGCCAAGACTTCTCAGTATACCACTTGGTTTTTTTTTTTTTTTGGGGGGGGGGGTGAAGGCAGGGCAATTGGGGTTAAGTGACTTGCCCAAGGTCACATGGCTAGTAAGTGTTAATTAACTGTGTGAGGCCGGATTTGAACTCAGGTCCTCCTGACTTCAGGGCCAGTGCTCTATTCATTGTGCCACCTAGCTGCCCCTCACTCTACCACTTGTTAACCATTTCTGCTGATTATTGTGGAAAACAATGATGCAATCAAAAGAAACCTGGAATAAATTTCTAGAAACTCTGAAGGATTTAAAGGCACAAGTGGTATTTTTTCTCTATTAATGACCATGATTTTGGAAGAAAAACCTTTGAAAAAATAAATGGCTAACTATACCGGTATTGGAAAAAGATTTGGTCTATCCTCTCACCACACCAGAACGTCATTTCCTCCCAAGTATGCCCATTAACCAAGGGGTTCCTTTAGTCAGAACTATCTTGGGTATTTTCACAGTTACAATCTATTTTATAGAATCACAGCATTTGAAAATTAGGAGGGACCACAGCAGTCTTCTAGTCTAACTCATATACAGAAGAAATCTTTACTATAACATACACTACACATCATCATCCAACTTCTGCTTGAAGACCTCTAAGGAGAGGGATTCTGTCACTTCTTGATGCAGACTGTCCACTTTTGGACAAATAATTATCACAAGCTTCTCCCTGACATCTAGCCTAAATTTGCTTCTTTGCAACTACCACTCATTACTCCCAGTTCTGTCTTCTGGGGCCCAACAAAACAAGTCTAATCCCTCTTCCAAATGACAGTCAGCCCTTCAGAGTTTTGAAAATAGCTGTCAGATATTGGAATATAACTATCATGTCCCACCTGAGTCTTTTCTTCTCTAGGCTAATCATGCCCAATTCCTTCAGTTTATTATCCTCTTATGACATAGAGTCAAGGCCCTTCACTATCTCTGGACATTTTCCAGTTTAACAATGCTGTTCTTAAACCTATTTTACCAAGAACAGAAGACAGTACTTCAGATGCCCTCTGATGAAGACAGAGTATGTTAGGATTCATTATTTTAGTTATCATTATCTTAATCTATCTTTCTCTTAATAATGTCTTTCTCTTTTTAAGGCATTCTTCTCCTCATTGGCTTTTTGAGCCTCTTTTGCCATTTGAGTTAGTCTGTTTTTTAAGGTATTTTCTTCTGTCAGGTTGTTGACTCTCTTTTCATGATTTTCCTGCTTCATTCTCATTTCTCTTCCCAATTTTTCCTCCACTTCTC
>CM053585.1:241471154-241517369 GCA_028646515.1 Pseudochirops corinnae | reverse complement strand
ATTCCAGGCTTTGATCTTTTTGTCCCCCCAAAAGGAATCTAAAGTTGGATTGCTGTGCTTGCTTTGCTTCCTTTGCTTGCTTATATTGCTACTCAGTTACATGACTTACTGAGCTTTTTGCCACAGTGGAATTCTGCTTCCAGAGAGGAGAGCTTTGTCCCAAATTGCTATGGTTTTTGCAGCTGCTAGGGCTATTAGTTAGGTGTTCTTTGAAGCCTCCACAGACTCTGGCACCTCATCACACACCCCAGGACCTCCACCCAAGACAGCGATCCAGATCCAAGCAAGTTAAAGCAAGAGCAATTACCCCTCAGAATGGTCTCTTGGTCCCCCTATGATCTGCAGGTTAGGAGCTCTGAAGCAGCCACGTGGAGGCAGCTGCACAGCCACTATGCCTGAGCTACTTCTCCCTTCCAGGGACAGAGGCTGGACCAAGACTGGTCCCCCTGTTTCCAAAGTCCACTGACCTCTCACTTTTTCTTTTTGGCATTTATGGGTTGATAATTCTGGAAATGGCCACAGCTGCCGGTGATCCATTCTCTTGAAGTCCCTCCAACTTCCCTCCAGCTAAAGCTGATTGGGCCACCCTGGGGCTAAAACCACAGGCTCCTCTGCTTCTAGCAGGCTGTGATGAATCCTTCCTGTCTACCTGCCAGGCTGCCTTCAGTGGGAGATTTGTTTCTCTCTGTCACTTTGTGGGTTCTGTAGCTCTAAAGTTTGTTTAGAGTCATATTTTATAGGTATTTGAGGTGGTTATGGGGGGAGCCACGGAGTTTTCCTGCTTCTATGCCACCATCTAATAAAGTCTTTCTCAAAAAAAGTATTAGCTTTTTTTTGACTTCCATATCACATATTGAGCTTGCAGTCCACTAAAACCCCTAGATCTCATTCACAACAACTGTTGTCTAGCCATGCCTCCCTCATCTTGTTCTTGTGAAGCTGATTTTTTTGTATCTACGTACAACACTTTACATTTGTCCCTATTAAATTATATCATATTAATTTCATCCCAGAATTTTGCTGGTTCTTTTTGGAACCTTTATAAATCACGTAGTGTGTTTGCTTCATCTCCATATTGGTTGAGCAGGCCATTTTTGCCTTTATCTAAGTTACTGATAAAAATGTTCAGCAGGAAAAGCCAAGCACAGGTTCTGCATTGGAGTAGGCCTACCATATTGACACTGAACATTAATATGTGCTCTTTGAAGCTAGCTGCCCACTTCTGAATTGAAATGAGAGGCATCATCTCAACTTTTTATTTGTGTAGTGAATTATAGTAAAAGGCTTATGTCCCTGAGTATTGAAACCAGTTTCCTGTATTTTTACATCCTTCTAGGGATGCCAAAAAGAAACTGAGGCTTGCACTTTGTTCAGCAGATTCTGTTGCTTTCCCAGTGTTGACTCATTCGACGAGGAATGGTCTGCCAGACCATACAGACCCAGAAGGTAAGATGCTGCTTGATCAGTGGATAATGACATATTTTTCCCCTGTATTAATACTTATAACACTATGCTTTATGAATAATTCCCTTCACGGAGGACCTATTCTGCTGTCTCATGCTGGTGCAGAAGTGGCCTTTAGTTCTTTAGCCAAGAACCAGTATAAGGAGGTTCAGAGGGTTCATCAGAAAATGAATTACTGAGGCAGCTAGATGGTACAGTGGATAGAGTGCTGGGCCTGGAAGACTTGCGGTCATATCTGACCCCAGACACTTACCAGCTGTTGTGTGACCTTGGGCAAGTCACTTAACTTTTTAGTTGCCTTAGTTTGCCTTAGTTTCCTCACCTGTAAAATGAAGGTAATAATAGCACCTACCTCTCAGGGCTGGTGTGTGGATCAGCTGTGATAATAATTGTAAAGTGCTTAGTCTAGTGCCTAGGACAGAAACGTTATATAAATGTCAGTTCTTATTATTACTGGAGGGTAATTATTTTGACCACAGTAATTAAAAAAAAAGTGGAAGGATTGTTTTCTGTGTTAAAGTGGAAGAGGGAGTTCCCGTGCTGATGTAATCAGAATTCTTTTGTCTCTGAAGCATGGATAATTCATTTCAGTATTTATTAAGTGTGTCAGTTGCTAAAGGATGCAGAAATGGAATAATGTATGATTTCCATTCTCCAGGAACTTCCAGTCTAGTGAGCGTGGCCAGGACATGCTCAGAGAGAAGGATGGCCTTATCTTTCTGTACAGAGCCTTCTGTAATGAGGTGATGGAAATAAACATACTCTCATAAATATAATTCCCAACTTGTGAATAAGTTTTGTTCCTAAAGTGAATTTATAAATTGATGGCTTGGAATACAGTGTATGGTTTTTTTCCTGAGTAACAATATGTCACACACAGTGATTAGGTTCTCCATCTAACCCACAAAAAACCAGTTGACTCCTTTGTTCCTGAGTTGTTTACTTTAAAAAGTCCAACAGTCTTTGATTTCACTGGTATACTGCTCTGCTGAAAAAGATGGTAGGGTCCTTCATGTTTTAGTAGATTATTTTTGTGAGTAAAAAATAACAAATGTACATTTTCTAGTTGAAAATTTTCATCATCTAGTGATTAAAATTGATCACTTGTTAATTCTCTCCTTAGTTAGGTGTTTTGGTCCTCAGATAACAGACATATAGCCCCATTATTTGACCTGTACTTGAATTTTTTCTAGCTTGCTAGAAGCTGCTAAAGCTTGTGCTTCAATGCTGTAGCTTTCAAGAGCTCAGTGTTACTACCATGTCATAATGAATCATCTGAGGAGGATTTTAGTTATGTGGTCGTACTAATTATGCATAATATGAGAGGCACTTTTCTCTTAGAAACCTTACTCTAATAACTCATCATGGGTTACAAGTGACGTTAGCTTCTGTTAAAGCTATGCCAACAGAGTACACCTAGCATTTATATAATAATAGCTGGCATTTATATAGCGCTTTATGATTTGCAAAGCACTTTACAAATATTATTTCATTTTAGCCTCACTTTAGCCCTGGGACATAGGTGCTGCTATTATTATTTCCATCTTACAGATGAGGAAACTGAGGCTGATTATCCCTTGCCCAGGGTCACACACCTGGTAAGTGTTTACGGGTAGATTTGAATTCAAGTTTTCCTGATTCCAGGTCCAGCACTACCTTTGAATATGAACCTGGCAATGAACCCTGTGTTGTCAGAGCCCACCCCTAGCTAAGTGTATAGAGGTTTATTAATACAGGGGTTGTACTGTAATGATGAAATTTTTTTTTTACCACTGCAACTCAGTATAGCTGCCTACTAAAGGCATGGAGAAGGGCTGGTCTGGGAGACAGTGTGTGCATTGTGGTAGAGCAGATTCCTTATCAATCTGGAATTCCACAGACAGTGGCTGTGTTAGATATTCTTGTCTTATGCAAGCTCATGGAAATACATGACACTAGTGTAAATTGCCTTTTTTTAATTATTAGACAACGAGATTGTATGCTTCCTAAAAGTTCAGATAGCTGAAGCCATTAATTTGCAAGACAAGAACTTAATGGCTCAACTTCAAGAAACCATTCGCTGCGTGGGACGCTTTGATAATAGAACTTGTCGGAAACTGCTGGCATCTATTGCAGAGGACTACCGGTACTTTATCTACCCATTCAGTTTTAAAACTCAATTTTCAGCTCCCTGTATGTTTTTTTTCCCCTTATCAAATCTTTTAGAAAAGAATCCAGGTGGTAGGATTTAGCTTTAATATGGAAGGAATTGGTAGATGTGTTTTTATTAGTATTATAGTGAGGTCATTATGGAGAGATGTGCTTGTTTTTGGCAGCAGCTAGCTTGGGATATGTCTTCCTTTAAGGTGATGTCTGAGGGACAGCAACATTGCTGGAATAGATGCACCATTTAGGGAAATCCTCCCTTTATTTAAAAAATCAGTTGCTGTTCATATGTGAATCTATTTCTGCTCAGAACAAAGGTTGTGTTGTTATTAGTTGTAAAATCACTGAATTTAGAGATAGGAGGGCTGAGTTTGAATTGAGATTCCTAAACATATAGATAGGTTTTTCATTTTAAAATAGGCATGGATTGTGAAGGAAGTGCTTTGTTGGCCTGAACACACTGTTGAAATGTGAATTATTATTATAAATAATAATGATAAAGGGTATGAGGGCTTTGGTATGGAAGAGAGGTTATGGGAGTGGGAGGGTGAAGCCGACTTACTCCACTTTGGCCAGAGTAACCCAGAGCTGTATTAACATTACTACTGTGTAATCACTCTGGGCTCCTATAGATTGACTTTTTGCTATCTCCTTTTTGTAGGACATGAACCACAGTGTAGAGAGAAGGCTACTAAAAGGTTTAATGAGTCAGTCTCAAAGCATTGGGTTTGTTTGTGGTGTTCTTCCCTCCTCTGCAAGACAGCAAAGCTTGACTCAGCGCCACATAGCCTGCAGAAAGAGGACTGAGCTGTCACATCTGAATTTTCTCCTGAGCTCCTCTGCTTTCTTACGGTGTAACTTTGGGCAAGTCACTTTACCTCTCTGGCTTTATTTTTATCATCTCTGGCAGAATATTAGAATCCTGGAGATCTTCTAGTCCAACCTCCTCATTTTATTCATTTGAAAAGAGAAAAGAAGTAATTTGCCCAGGGTTTACACAACTAACTGGTGACAGGGCTGCCTTGAATTCAGGTCTTGTGACTGATTTCTTATTCTGTAAATTAAAAGAATCATAGAATCTCAGATTGGAAGGGACCTTGGATATCATAATCTAGTTCAATCCTTGGCCAAACCAGGATCTTCTCTATAGTCTCTTGTTTGAAGGTTTCTGAGCAGTAGAAACTACTTTCTGATAGTTGCTTTTGGTCTGTTCTAATTGATAAGAAGTTTTCCTCTGTGAAAGTCCTTCAGATATATAAAGGCAGAAATCATCCCTCCTCCCCACCTTCAGTCATCTCTCCGACTCTTTAAGACCCTTTTCAGCTTTGATGATCTCTGTGTATTGTTCAAGAAGAATGGTTGTATTGTGGCCTATTGGTTTATTTAGCAAATGCCTAAAAAACAACTTCTTCATGAAGAGAAAATCTTGGTCCCAACAGACATTTTATATGCTATGTTAGTCTATATCTGTTGTTTTTCAAAGCATTTTTTCTTTTAGGAAAAGAGCCCCGTATATTGCTTACCTCACCCGTTGTCGCCAGGGGCTACAGACCACACAGGCCCATCTGGAAAGGCTGTTGCAGAGGGTTTTGCGAGACAAAGAAGTGGCCAACCGGTACTTTACCACAGTTTGTGTGAGATTATTGCTGGAGAGCAAAGAGAAGAAAATTCGAGAATTCATTCAAGGTAAATGACTTTGAATTTGAGTTTGAGATTGGTTCTGTCTCCTGACAGGAGACTGCATGGAACCTGTGATAAAAGACTGGAGACCTAAGGTTCATATCCCAGTCTTAACGCTTCTAGCCCTGTCACCTAGGGCATTAAGTAAAGATGTCTTAAGCACACAAGTGCTGTTAGATATTTAAATATTATTAGCAACATCATCCCTGCCTTAATAGGGGAGATAGATGCACACAAATAAATGTGAGAAAAGGTTGAATGTTACAACAACTGAGTAATGTGAAGTGCTTTAGGAAAATTTGAGGGGAAATGATCTTTTTTTTTTTTTGGCCTTTTTTTTTTTTGGAGGGGGGAGGGCAGGGCAATTGGGTTTTAAGTGACTTGCCTGGCTAGTAAGTGTTAAGTGTCTGAGGCCGGATTTGAACTCAGATCCTTCTGATTCAAGAGCCAGTGCTCTATTCACTGTACCACCTAGCTACCCTGAAATGATCATTTTTAACTGGAAGGTGGGGCATATATTAGTTTTTATGGCACTTGAGCTGTGCCTTTGAAGGAAAGGAAAGATTGCAGTAGATGGTGATGAAGAGGGATTATGTGTCAAGCATGGGAAATGTTGAGGTTAAAATATAGGCAAGCAGGAGAGGATAGGAGGAGAAGGGCGAACAGGTAGTCTAGTTTGGCCAAAATCTAGTCAGAGAAAGCTAGACAGATAGTTAAGAGCTACAATTTAAGGGACTTTGAATGTTAGTCTGAGGAGTTGGTAGTTCACCTTTTAGGCATAAGGAGCTACTGAGGATTTCTGAGCAAGAGAGTTTGTACTGTAGCATTTTTAAGTTTTTATATACTTACCTTTTGTCTTGCTCTCACCACCTTCATTGTAATTATTCTTAAAAATCAGAAAACACAGAGACCTGGGACTACAAGAGAGTTTGGTATCTTTTTTAGCTGGTAGCTGGGATTGTAGCCAGAGTTAGGTTTTTTTTTCCTCTCTAATTTCCACTTTGTGGGTTGTTTTGCATTGAAGACTTTCAGAAGCTCACAGCAGCTGATGATAAGACAGCCCAGGTAGAAGATTTCCTGCAGTTTTTATATGGTGCCATGGCTCAGGATGTCATCTGGCAGAATGCTAGCGAGGAACAGCTCCAAGATGCTCAGATGGCAATTGAGCGAAGTGTGATGAACCGAATTTTCAAGCTTGCCTTCTATCCTAACCAAGATGGAGACATTCTCCGTGACCAGTGAGTAATAACATTGTTCTCTAATCAGCTAGATATCTTTGTGGAGAGTTGTGGAGATAAAAGTGGAAAGGTTATTGGACACTAGATTGGAACCTGTGAGTTTGAGCCCCAGTTCCACTTTTTATTAGTAATATAACAGTTCATTTCACCTCTCTGAGCCTCAGTTTCCCCATTTGTAAATTGAGGATAATAGTGCCTACCTTACCTGCTTCACAAACCTATTGTGAGGTAAATGCATTGCAAATTCTGACTTGCTAAAAGAATGAGAGTAATTATTATTGTACCATCTAAATGGGACTCAAAGCAGGCCAACCAACATGTATAGTATTTATCTTGTCTTACAAAGCAAAAGACTTATTTTGAAGAAAAAAAGCATATTATAATGCTTCTAAAAATATTTGTTCTACCAGTGTCACAGAGTTAATCTGAAGATCAGATTATATAATTTGTATAGAATACTTTGTCATTGTGATACAAGCCATCATTATTTATTTCTAGAGTGCTTTAAGGCCTTAAAAAAATTACTGTTTTACTGATATCTTTTGTTTTTGAATATATCATTTCTGAATATATTCTTTCCCCCTTCCCTACTTATCAAGCTATTCTTTGTAACAAAGATTAAAAGAGAGAGGGAAAAAATACAGTTCAGCAAAATTAATCAACACATCAGCCATGACTGACAGTATAAACTACATTCTCCATTCGTAGTCTGCCACCTCTGGAGTTACAGGAGAGAGGTGTACTTTTTCAACGTTTTTCTAGGGCCAAGCTTGTTCATCATTTCTACAAACCATTTATTTTGGAGGTTTTCTTAATTTTTTTAATACTGTTTTTATTGTTTTCGTTGTTCTGCTTACTTCATTATTCGTTAGTTCATATGTCTTATGTTTTTCATATTCTTCTTATTTGTCCTTTCTTATAGCACAGTAATATTCCTTTGTATTTAAATATATAGCTCAGTTTATTTCATTCCCTAATCTATAGGGACCTGCTTTGTTTCCAGTTTTTTGATATCACAAAAGGTGACACTGTGAATATTTTTATTTTTTTCTGTCTTTCACTTCACAAGAGGTAGTTATATGCCTCATAGTGAGTGAAGTCACTTGGACAAAGTGCATGGCTATTTTAGTCACTTTTCTAGCATAATTTCAAATGGCTTTCTGGAATAGTTGGGTCATTGTCGTCAATTTATAGTAATGATATTGATAATATTGGCCAATCTATAAACGAGTCTCAGTACACTCCAAGCAGTTTGTATACTTGACTTTTATCCTGTATTTTAAATATCTTTTGAAAGATAAAATTTAAAAGCAATTTAAGTGATCACTCTAATCCATATCTACAAACAAGATGTGTATAAACCTGAAGAAATCAGTTACAACTATTAAAATATTTGTTGTTGTTTTTAGGGTTCTTCATGAGCATATCCAGAGATTATCTAAAGTAGTGACTGCAAATCATAAAGCACTTCAGATACCTGAGGTAATATAACACAATCCAGTTTATCCAGAATGGTTGGATGTTAGCAAAAGTTATTTACCAATTTTAGATGACCAGTTTTCAAATAGTTAATATTCTGAGATCTATAGCAGTGTTATTATTTAATTTTTAAAATTGCTCATTAGGTTTTAGGACTCTATTGAGTGGTTGTTCAGAGCACCAGATACCATTAAATAATACCTTGTATACAGAGAAACATCGTGGTCTGGTGGAAAAAGTTTCAGTCAGAAACCAAGTTTAAGTAATGACTTTGGTACCCTTTAACTTGAGGGAGTTACTTAACCTCTTAGAGTTCATTTCTTCATCTGTAAAATGGGGATAAAATACCTTAGGTAGTTCTTGGGTTGCTATTATTATTATATAGGGGCACAGACTAAATTGGTGACATAATCTAAAACTTGTTGGTTTTTTTGTTAATTCCCTGACATATTTTTGTCTCTTTATCATAAACAGAAGATATAGAATATAATTCCAGATATTTGTATGTTCTGGTTTTATAGAATATTAGAACCAAATGGGATATTAGAATAATAAACACAAAACGTCCTGCCTGAAGAAGACAGTGAAACATGAAACATTGAATATTGGAGCTAGAAGGATCCTTAGAACATAGAATTCCAGAGTTGGAAGGGCTCTTGGAATAATACAATGTTAAAGAGATGATAAGAGTATTTGAGTGGAAAACTTGGATTGAGAACTTAGATCTCCCCTATTTGAGAGATAGCACTTACATGTCCATGATTTAGTAACTTATGCCAGTAACTTGTTTAAATACATTTTGATTCCTTTCTCCAAAATGGGATAAGTTCCAGTCTTATGGCATAAGGAATTTAGTTCCTTAGAGTGCTCATTTCCTCAGGCTCAGAGTCATCTATACTTTTATTATTTATGGACACACACCTCCACTGAAGTCTTCCTTGGATACCTCTCTGTGACTTGTGTGTAATCTCAGGTGCTTAAATACTATTTTCTCAGGAGGCTTTGCTAAAGGCTTTAAGGATTGGCTGTATGGAGGTTGTTTCAGGACCAATCTGTATTAAGTATGGAGAGCTACCAGAATTTGGCCACCAGGGGATTTTCTTTTTTCTTTTTTTGTCCATAGCATATATAGAGGAGTTAATAAGCAGTGTTGTTGGAGGTATTCTCACTGACAGAAATCATGAATCTTGAAGTAATGAATTTTAGCTCTGTAAACATTTTTAAAATTATAGTACATTATACAAACTAGTTCATTGTATGACAAAATTGGTACTTGCTAGCAAGATCTTGAAAGACTGGGAAAATCAACCAGATCTTATAAGATCAAATTAAATGTGAATCACTATAAAGTCTACTTGAAGTTAAAGAATATCAATTGTACAGGTACAGAATGAGGACGAAAGTAACTGTCAGCAGTTCATGTGAAAAAGAACTATGGCTTTAAATAAACTTCCCTCTCAGTATCAGACAGAGGTATGATGCAGCAACCACAATAGTCAGTGTGATATTGTGCACTTAGGAGCCTGGTGTTGAGAAACAGACATGTTCTGCCCTTGCTCAGTAAGCTCCAGACTTACCTCTCACCTACAATAGCAAATGCATACACTTCTCCTTGGCATTTAAAACCCTTAAAAACTGTTGACAAGCTACCTTTCTAGACTTCCTGCAGATTACTCCCTTTTGTACCCTCACTCTACAGTCCTCACACTCTGGCCCTCTCCTGTTCCTTACACATCCTAGTCTGTTTTGCCTCTTTGTGCCTTAGTACAGGCTGTCCTCCAGACCTGGAATTTACCCTCTTCTCACTACCACATGTTGAAATCTCCAGCTTTCTTCAAAACTATTCAGGAACCACCTCCTTTATGAGGCCTTTCCTGACCCACTCAATTGATAGTGTCTCTATTCTAAAATTACATTGTGTCATACACATACACATACTCTCTTTCTCTCTTAAATTAATACTTTTTTCTCCAATTAAATATTAGCTCCTTTAGGTGAAGACTATTTTGATTTATGCTTATAGTTCCAGTATATATAACAGTGCTTAGCATATAGTAAGAACTTATTAATTGGCTGAAAAAAAGGAAATGGTTGTAATTCTGTGCTCTCATCCGGTCAGACCAAAACTGGGATATCGTTCTAGGTTCTACATTTTTGGAAGGGGAGAGAAAGCTGAAACATATGCAAAGGAATGTAGCAAGTATGATGAAGGGACTGAAAACCAGGCTTTGTGGGACTGGTTATAGGAATTAGTGAAGTTTGACCTGGAGAAGAGAGAGGCCTTAGCAAGTACTTAAAGATTTGTGTTAACTTGAAGGGTGGCTGGGGGTGCAGTAGATGGAGCACTGGGCCTGGAGTCAGGAATGCTAGAGATAAAATGCAGCCTAAGACATTTCCTAACTGTGTGACCCTGGGCAAATCAATTAACCCTGTTTGCCTCAGTTTCCTCATTTATAAAATGAGCTGCAGAAGGAAATGACAAACCACTCCAGTATCTTTGCCAAGAAAACCCTAAATTGGATCATGAAGAGTTGGACGTGACTAAAATAACTCAACAACAACAAATTAGCTTGGAAAAGGAGAAACTTATGAACATGATAGCTGTATTTATGGCTTGTTATGTGGAAGGGGGATTAAATTTATTTTGCTTGATCCCACGGGGCATAAATAGGAATAATTGTGAGTTTGCTAGAGGCAGATTTTAATTCAAGGTAATGAAAACTTTCAGAACTATCCTAGAATGAAATGAACTGTTACTGGAGAGAATGGATTCAGATGTTATTAGAAATCTTTAAGCAAAGGCTAGCCAGCCACCAATGGGTGGTGATGTAGAATGATTCTTACTTCAGGAAAGTTCTAGATGCATTTTACTCTAGGTTAGGGGTGGGGAACCTTCAGCCTCAAGGCCACATGTGTCCCTCTAGATCGTGAAGTGCAGCTCTTTGACTGAATCCAAACTTCACAGAACAAATCCCCTTAATAAAAGGATTTGTTCTGTAGAACTTGAACTCAGTCCAAAGGCCCCATCCAAGGACCTAGAAGGCCATGTGAGGTTTCTTTCAAGTCTGAGATTGTGTCAGCAGTGTGATTGAAAAGCTAATTTCCGTAGAAACTCCTTTACAGACAAAGCAGATCTTTTTTGTTCTGGCAATGAAAAGTTGATTCTTCTGTACTTGTACTTATTAAGAGTTACTGATGTGAAAGTAGCACATTTGTATTGTATACTATAGCCTTCCATTGTCTATTGCTGGTAGTGGGTCCTGTTCAGGCTCACGTATCAGAATGTGAATTTCTTCTTCCCTATAGGTCTATCTTCGGGAGGCACCATGGCCATCTGCACAATCTGAAATCCGCACAATAAGTGCTTATAAGACCCCTAGGGACAAAGTGCAGTGCATCCTGAGAATGTGCTCTACGATTATGAACCTGCTGAGTCTGGCCAATGAAGATTCAGTCCCTGGAGCAGATGATTTTGTTCCTGTTCTGGTGTTTGTTTTGATAAAGGTGAGCCAGCTACTTATATAATTCCATAGATTTGTGATATCACTGGAGAGATTACTGATGCAAATCATAGCCCCTCCTTGCCTTCCCTTGTGGTATGATTTTAGTCTACCTCTTTCTCTTTAAGTCTTCCTTTGAGGAGCCACCTAATGCCCTACAGACCTTCCTTTAGGTCTTGTAGTATCTCGAGGATGCCTGTGCAGCAGCATTAAACTGTCTGTTTTCTTGTACTCTTCACTGTATGATTGATTAGCTTGAGTCTTTTTCTGGTTTTTGTGTCATTGATGATCTCTTATAAAGACCACTCAGTTACCACTGTTAAATACAATAATAGCCTGTTAATGTTAATGTTAAACAACAGAAGCTGGATAAAATGAAGGATGCAAATGAAGATGAAATCTGATATCTACATAGCACTATGTGCATTATCTCATTGGATTATTGTTTGAGCTATGTGATGGTAGTAAAAAATAGCCCACAATCACAGGTTTCAGGGTCTAATTTACTTCCAGAGATATTTTACTTCTTATTCCCTGGGACTGTGTCCTTGAGGTCTGTTATTAAACGGAAGTTAGAAGACAGGTAAGAGGTTTCAGAAAAAAAAAGGATGGGAATCCTAGACTCCTGATTAAATATTCTTTCTTTCAAAAACAGTGTCAGAATCTATGCCCTATAGGTAAACAGATCATGCTTATTTCACTTATTGCCTTTGTTAATTCACATGCATAAATATTATTTTGTGCTACTTGCCACACATTATATTGAATTTATTAGATCTCTTGCCTGTTAATTTTAGGAATGTAATTATTTATTACTTTAAACTTTAGAGCATAGATAATCATGTTTGCTGTCACTTTGATTTTCACATTTCAGAACATTTATATACTATTTTTTTTTTTTTTTACAAAGAATCATTTGGTATTTGGGTATGCCAGTGGTGGCGGTGGCATTGGTGCATACTTGGGCAATGTTGTATCAACTGCATAGGTTAGACTTTGTTCTGCCTGCTTAATGCTAGAAGGACCAGAATTTAAGAATATTTTAAAGAACCAAATTGTGTCAATAGTGTACTGATTTTTTTTTTAATCTTTAAGGTAAATAGATAAGATGAAAATTTTTATTCTGAAATAAAATTATATTTTTTGCATCATTTTTTGCACCTGGATCTTTTAGTGTTAATTTCCTCTAAATTTCCACCTCTGAGATTTTTGTACTTTATTAAAATGCTATTAAACCAGTGGAATCTAATAGTAGTAAATAAATGTTTCAGTGATATTTTTAGAATAGCTTTTAAATAAATGTCCAAGGTACAGCTTAGGAACTTTTTCATTACTCCTTGTTTAATGACTAATAACCTAAATGGGTTTAGCCTGGAGTCAGAAGCTTTCCTTTCACAATAGTTTATTATCAGATTTTTGCTTAGTTTAGTTTTAGCGTCCCATAGCTTCTGTGGTACCTTGATTCTGTCCATATTTTATTTGAGTGGGGGAGAGATGATAAAGGGCTCTTTTTTTCTTTTATGAATCAGAACTACATGAGTGGGAAGAATTAGAGGATAACTCATTCATTGGTCTGAACACAGAGAAGTGAGTATAGCTTGCTGCTGGGCCCAGGAAAGGAAACCTCTTTTTTTTGTACCTAGAGTACATAACTATCAGTGAACTAAGATAACCACCTAATTTGGGAGAAGAGAAGAGGGATGCAGAATTTCACAGATAAAAGTGACCTTGGAGGTCATCCATTCCAAACCATACTTGAAAAATTCTCCCGTTATCCAATGTCCCAAGTGGTCACCCAGCTTTTGCTTGAGGACTTCGAGTAAGGGAAAGTGTTTTTGAGGTGACCCATTCCACTTAGTGTTGATATTTAAGAAACATTTCATTAAACCCAAATTTTCCTTTTTGCAGCTTCCACCTATTGCCTTAAATTCAAAATCTCTGCCTTCTTTCACATTAGAGCCTTTCATTTACTTTTCAGCTGTTAGATTCTTCCTAAGTTTTCTTTTTTCCATACTGAACATTATAATTTCCTTCAGTTGATTTCTCATGAGGTGTGATGAGACCATTCACTATTGTGATGACCTTCTTCATGAAACTGTAATTTACCAGTGTTCTTCTGAAAATAATCTTCATCTTAATAAGGAACTTCTTATGTGACCTGACTGGGGCAGAGTAGAACAAGACTGTCACCTCCCTAGTTCTGTGCTAATCACCGCACCTTTTTTAATGGAGATTAAGGCCCCGTTAACTTGGATTTTTGGCTAGTCATACCAGCTTGATATAGCTCATAGAGTTTGTAATCCAGTAAAACCCCTAGATTGCCTTAAAAATTGTTTTCATACCTTTGAGTTTGCAACATAGCAATTTCTGAGGAGGTGAGGGAGCAGAACCCCTTCAGATTTAACCAAACTTCTTTGTAACATTAAAAAAATCCTCATCTTGTACCTCTGAAGTTGACTTTTTAATCCATGTGGAAGGCTTTATATTTAGCAGAGAGAGAGAAAAAAATCTATCTGGATTCTGTTCAGTAACAACAAGAATGATAACAATGTAATAATTGTAATAGTAGCTAACTCTGTATAGTGCTTATTGTGTGCCCAGTATTGTGCTGTGTACATCACCAGTGTCATCTCATTTGGTCCTCACAAGCCTGGGGGGGGAAACTGAGGCAGTCAGAAGCTAAGTAACTTGCCCCAGGTCACCCAGCTAGTATCGGAGGTCAGCTTTGAACTCGGGTCTTCCTGACTCCAGGCCTGGCACTCTAACTGGAAGGAAAAACAACCCTCTGGAGGAGTCCCCGGCTAGGAATAATACTTAGCTTCCCTCACAAAGTGGGATTGGGAAAAGCATATTATTATGCTCCTTAAAGTGCTGAAGAAATGTGAGTTGATCTTTAGATTAATTTGTATTTGTTTTTCCTCCAGGCAAACCCACCCTGTTTACTGTCTACTGTACAGTACATCAGTAGCTTTTATGCCAGCTGTCTGTCTGGAGAAGAATCGTATTGGTGGATGCAATTCACAGCCGCCGTCGAATTCATTAAAACCATCGATGACCGCAAGTGACCTACTCTGAAGCCTGCTAGGGCAGGCAGACTGTTTGCAGGAGCAGAATCTCTTACATAATATTCACCAGCTGCTTAGCAGGCTGAAGATTGTCCTTGTATATTGTACAGAGTTCAGGCATTTTCAACCAGATCTTTACTAAACGGATTAATGAGTTAACTGGCAGGTTTTCTTTTCTTTGTTTTTTCCCCTGTTCCTGTTTCTGGGTTGCATATTTTATTCTCCCCACTCTTGAGTCGAGGCTAGAGCTGCAGCAAGGGACCACATTTTTCAGGTATTTTGGAATATAAAAACCTCTCGGGAAAATTCCTAGGTCATCATTCATGGATAGCCAGTCTTTCCTTTTCTTAAAAAAAAAGACCAGGTCACCTCTTTTAAGATACCTAATGTTGGTAAGAAAACACCTACTGAACCTGAAGGTTTATAATAGTTGAAACATTAGTGGCATTATCTCTAAATCTATATATACCTGAATTGAGAGGCTGAGGAGGAAATGTAAATATAATATATATATATATATATATATATTTATGTTTGTTGTACTATGGACATCTTCAGACTCTTTCATAAACAAGGAACTTCTGTGTCTTGACAGTAGGTTGTGCCATAACCCTGTTGTGATATGGTTTCCTCAAAAGAACTTAAGCTGAGCTTAAAACAAAAAACCATAAATATTTATTAAAACACAGTGCAGTTTATTGAACTTTCCAAGAGTTTGATACATGCAGTGCTACAAGTTGACGGCAAGTGGAAATTTTTGGATCTTTCACCATGGAGGTTTGGGAGCTGCACATAAAAGAGATGGACTATGTCTAGAGATAAGCACTGAGTATAGAAAGGAATAGTAAATATCAGATACCTTATTGTAATATTTTTCTTCTGAACTATTGTGTATACTGTACAAACCCCAGACAGAGCTCCTTATGAACCTTAAATTGTAATATATGTTTTGATTGATTATTCACATTGAATGCATACGCCAGGGGATTCAGTGAATGGCGTTTTTTTTACTAAGTGTTCTTTGTATCGTCTGCTCTAGTGGTGCAGGTTTTACTAGTCATAAAATATTTTAACAAATCACACTGTTCTTATAAAAATATATATATATTTTATATATATGTATATATAATATATATATATACACACACATACATATATATATTCATAAATAGGCACCATGTCAGGGTATTTGGGCAGATTTCTGTTATTTTCTCCTATGTTCTAACAAAATATGGCTTTCTTTTCATTTAGAAAACTAAACTGACAGAGTATCCTTGGTGCCTGAGAAGTTGACTAAGCAGGCGCTTGACAGCATTAAGCACATGTATTGTATATAAGTGATCACTGACTGGTTTTATTTTGTACCTCTGTTATTTCTCAATATAGATAATAATCGGTTCTTTTACATAATGGAGAGCTGAGTCAGCTTCTTAATGCTAATAGTACCACCCCACTCCCCAAAGTATTTTAATTGCTGGCAGTTGGGTAAGGATATAATAGCCAGCCTCTTATGGGCAAGGAAAGACATGGTCTGTTCTTTTTCTTTAGGATGTGCTGTTAAGCATTTATAAAATACTGAGGGAAAATCAGTTTCTTTATTCCACCGTTCTCCCTTTTCCATTCATTTACTTGAAGACGTCAAGTAATATAGAAGTAGGTGTAGAATTAGGTGTTTGTTTTTAATGAGTGAACACATTAAACTAATACTGCTAAACTTTCATCCTTCGTTTAAGTTTTTAAAAAAAATCAACAAAATACAAACTTGTGTACAGTATACTGTTTCCTAGGCTGTGCCTATCACAGTTGCCTTTGTTATTGTAGGTCAGTCTGTTATGTATTCCATTACCAAAAACCAAACAAAATCCCAAACATTTGTATGATAAGATTTCTAAGATTCAACTGGTCATCTTATTTCCATTAGTATTTAAAAATTTGGAGTCAATTGTAATGTGATTGATTTTGGTAATTTAACAGAAGATATTTGTTTCCTTGTGCACTGATTGCTCCTTCCCCCCAGGGACTGTTGAACTCTATTCTATGTCATCAATGTGGAAATTATAAGATTCAGAAATGAACTTACATAGAGTTATTGTTTTGGAGAGGGAGTGGAGGTTGGGGTGAGGGTTTCATCTCTATAACCTTGACTGGAGGGATAGTATTAAAGTGCTGGTAGCAATAGAATTTGCCTTATTTAGTGCTGCCTACCTGTAGTAATGCAAGTGCTTGAGCCCATAGTGAGAATACCATAGAAGTTCAGTTTCTGTGGCTATACATTCTTTTTAAATTTGTGATAGAGATGATGACTGTACTCTTAGGCCTGACAGTGGAAGCTTTTAGCAAATTAACATAGTAGAGCTTGTTCAAGAGACAGTTAACATATTCATTCTGAGAAACTTCAAAGGCAAGAATTATTTCAGGATCAACAGTGACCCAGTTGTGTTCAGTGTTAGGATTTGTTAGTTTATTGATATTTAAGCATGGGAGTAAGTATGCTGTCTGGGGGGGGTGGTGTGTATGTGTGTGTGTGTGTGTTTTGAGGGGAGGAAAAAGAAGTAGCATGGATTTGGCTTTGCTTTTTCAAAGTAATAGAATACTCTGAAGATTTGTACCAAGCTTTCAATAACTTAAAATGGAGCGTTAGTGTGAAAGAGCACAGAACCTCTTGCTTTTCATGCTGAATGAGTTCGCAGTGGGGGTTAAGTTGGGACACTGGTTCACAGTGCAGTTTTTCAAAATTGACATGGTAGAGAGCATTGGATTTGGAATTAGAAGACTAAGGTTTGAATCTTGATGCTTCTGTTTAGCAGCTGTGGGACTTTAGGCAAGTCATTTCTCTCTAGGTTTTTAGTTTCTTCATCTGTAAAACGAGGGTGTTGGTCAGTGTGATTTCTTTTTTTTGTTTTGTTTTGTTTTTGCTTTTTGGAGGGCAATTGGGGTTAAGTGACTTGCCCAAGGTCACACAGCTAGTCAGTGTTAAGTGTCTGAGGTCACATTTGAACTCGTGTCCTCCTGACTTCAGGGCTGGTGCTCTATTCACTGCGCCACCTAGCCACCCTGTCAGTGTGATTTCTAAACCCCTTTTACAGGCCTGATTTTTTTCCCAATTGAAAAGAGAAAAAAACTGATTTTCTGTTTATTAGCTGCTTCTGAGAATTGAGTGGAAGAAACATAATTAAAGATTTTGAGTTTTCCCCAACCCCTCTGTAAAATGAGTTTACTGCCTCAGGTTTACATCAGAATTTCAATAAGAGCTGTTAATCCATTTCCTGATTTTTTTTTCCTTAAAAAAATAACCTTGATTATTGAAAGCCATTTATATAAACATTGTTTGATAATTATAATCAAAGAATGAGGCTTTCTGAGGAATCATCAGACTCAGATGTCTTTTCTTGATGTGATTTTTAAATATTCTTCATATCACATATCTATAGGAAGATTTCCTCTCATAGATTTCATTTTGTTTTTCCTCTTATAGTTATTCCTCTTTTGTATCTAGCCAACAACAGAAACATAAAAAAAACTATCTAAACCAAAAAGAAAAAAATAAACAAGAAGCTAGAAGAATGCCTTTCCTCCCCCTAAACAATAAAAACAGCAGAGAATGTTTTACTACCAGAGTCTGTTGCTACAGGAGCAGAACTCTGGGAGCTATAAACATGTTTAGAATGCCATTAGGTTTTTTTTTTTGCCAAACAAAGGTCAATGAAATGTATAAAAATGATTGTTTCTCCCCCTAGATGGGAGTAAAGGTGGAAGGAGAAAGAGTAAGGAATTTGTTTACCAAATTACTTGAGAAATTGTTGTAGTGGCTCTCAGTACAAATAAGCTTTCTGTCTAATAGGATGGCTAGATAGTAAAAAAATAGATCCTGAGGTCTTCTTTAAAAAAAAAAAAGGAATTTATTGTGGTTTCTGGTTGTAGACCAAATTTACCCTGAGAACTCTCTTAACCAATACGATGTGAAAGCTAGATTTGGGGTTAAGGTCCTTCATGAACCATCCTGGATACTCCAAGGGGTCTGTGGTTACTTGGATTTGCCAAGGTTGACATGTCTTCTTAGTTGTGGATATGTGTATTGGTCAGTCAACCGGAGGGAATTGACCCAGAGAACTGACCAGTCAGCCCACATAGTTGGCTCAGGGAGATGGCTTTGTTGGTCTTTTCTGTGTCCTCCTATCCTAAGCTTGAGTGGATGACTTCCCAGCGTCAGTGCTCTTCTCAGAAATGCCCAAGAGCTGTCGGGTTATCAGAGCCCAGGAGTTCCTTTGTTAGAGCCATTCCTCTTGATATGCTGTATACTTTTTTAAAATGTTGTTTAAATGTTTCTTCTTTACTCCCACCTTTTTTTGAGGGAAAGTCTATGTCTGCCCTATTTTTAGTTTCTTTTATTCAAGCAAGATTATTCTGAAGAATTCTGAATGTTAACTTGCCATAATTTTAAGAGAATAGAGTTTCAAAAACAATCTTTTTAGCTGAAGGTTTTTTCTTTTCTCTTTTTTTTAAAAAGATTGACAGTAGATTTTTTTTTTGAAAAATGTTGAATGCCAAAACGCTTGGGAGCTCTTTGCCACATTAATGGTAACTGAATATATTATAGAATGTAAACAATACCAGAAATGGCTCCTCAGTCAAGAATAGCTTTGCTTCTCTTTAGAAAGCTGCATGTAAATGAAGTCAAAGAAGAGTTGTATGGTCAAGTGGAGACCGGTGGTGTGGCCAGTGATGTGGCAGGACATTCCTGGTAGCAGCCAAATAGGAGGTTGGACTTCAGAAGGAGGGTGTTTTGTATCTAGCCTACAACAGTCAGTATGACTGAGCCTGTATGGCTTTAGACTTCATCTCTGCTGAACTATTCTGTGTTGTGTATCTATCGTGTGCTTCTCCTGTATTGAAAAGCTTTGTACTGCCTCTCCTCTTTGAAACTGGTAAAGCCTTTCTATAAATCTTAATTAATGAGCTTGCACAATCTTGTATACCTACAGGAAACTCGTCTTGTCTCTAATGTGATTATTAATGTATTATATCATTCTGTAAAACTGATTAAAAAAGGAGAGCAGTGTAACTCCCTGGATTTTGTTTCCATCCTCATATGTAGTTTGTCTTATAAGCAGTGTTGAAAATTCTCTTTGAGTTGTAAATATTACTGTTTTTTTTCATGAATTCACACTTATCTTTTCCATAAGAACACTTGAAAATATATGTCAGATGTTTTGGGAGAAGGAAATTAGAGACAGGCTACATGAGTATTGGGGAAAAAAGAACACTGACCTGGGAGTAAAAAGAGACCCAAGTTCTAGTTCTGGCTTTACCTCTAATTTTCCATGTGAGTATGTAGATCAATTTCAGGTGTCTTCTGACTGCAAAAACAGTGTCCTTTCCACTGTACCACATTGCTGCTATACGTTTTGCTTCCCTTATCTATGGGGAAGATTGCTTAGATGACTAATGGCCTAAGCAAACTCTCTTCCACCTTTAATGTTCTAGGGTTTTAGATCAGGGAGCTGCCATGGAGAGAGAGACACCAGCCTGAGACTTGCCTCAGAATCTTGGGTTCAGATTCCAATTCTTCCTCCTTGAATTTGGGCTTCAGTTCCCTCCTCTATCAAATGAAGGAGGAGACGTGTTTGACTTTATGATTTTAAGTTCCTACAAGCTTTAAAATCCTATGAAGATGAATGTTTCACTTTTACCACAGTTTCCTTCTGTCCCTAGTTATGGAAACCCTGAAGCAATCCAATTTGTTGGAAATTGTATGGTTTAGTTCTGATTTAAAAGATAGACACCATTAGAGGCAGCTTTGTTTAAGGGAAAGTGTTGGTTTTTAGCTTCAGAAGGCCTAGTTTTAAGTCGTACCATTGTCACTTTGTAGTTCTGTAACCCTGAACAAATCACTTGTCTATCAGCTTCAGTTTCCTTATCTATGAAAGAGAGAGAATAATATTCATCCTGCTTACTCTACATGTTTGTGATAATCAAAACAATGAAAGTATGCAAAATGCTTTATAAATATGAGCTATTATCATAACTACATTTTCTGAAGCCACAGCTGGATTTTTCAGCTGAGAAAAATTACAGATAAGGACCCCTTCCCTTTAGACACAAGCCTACCTTTCAGATAAGACATAAAGGGATGGGGGAAGGTGAGGAAATGGGGAAAAAATCTAAAACCCTGCCTTCACAAATTTTCCCTTCTATGGAATACACATAGTTTTAGAAGGGAAATGTTAAAAATTAAATTAAAGCTCCAGTACTTGAATGGATTTGGGAACTCATTGATGTGGACCCTTTCCAGCAAGGCACATCTATCTTCCCATCCTTTGTGATTTTATCTTTCTGTTAATCTGTAGAAAAGCATGTCAAGACACTGAAAGTCTTCCTCTAATTCTTTTGAATATTTGGTGAATAGAAATACAACACTAGGGTTGCCCATAACCTATCCCTCACTCATACTATATGGCTTTGCCACCTTCTTTTCTGGGCATGTATGTAGTAGATAGTATCTTTTATGCCACTTTTTGCATACAAGTAGTAACATACTGCACTTTGAGATCCACAATGCAGCTTTCCACTGTCTTTGGGATCATATAATTTTAATTCTATCTGATATCGTAGTAGTACCTGATTGGCAACCATATTGCATCATGTGGGGGAATGTTATTTAGAGATAGGCTTTTGTGAAAGTAAGACGTTTGAGAGCATTGTGAAAGCGCTATTTAATTTCCCAAATGTGATCTGCCTTGCTGCCTGTTCAGTTCTTGACCAGCTCATTCCCTGCAGTGATTATGCAAGATATGTGTGCCATTTTACCAAGTCAGTGGAGGTACTCTATTCAACAGAACTTGGACAACTTGCATTCTTATCCATGTGATTTTTCCTGTGTGGATTGCTAGACTTTCTTTTAGAGGCCAAACATATCATTGAGAAGGCCTTCCAACATTGTCGGGCTCAATACAAACAGCATGTTATGTACAATGGGAACATAGGGAGGAACTTTTGCTTGATAAGAATTCCTTACTCTCTTTGGACCCAAGGAGAGCTAAATTTTAAAGTTAATGCTACATCCTCCTTACATGTGGCAATTCTTTATATTAAAAATTTAGTAATTTTTTTTTTTTTTGCCAATTTATTATCCATAGCTATTCATTAGCTTTTTTTGTCTGGCACGTTTTGTGTTTTTACTACTGAATGAATTTAGTTGGTTGATCTTGTAATAATAATAGCATTTATATGTCACTTTAAGGTTTGCAAAGCGCTTGTTTGATCCTAAAAACAACCCGAAAATTAGGTGTCTTTTTATCCCCATTTTACAGCTGAGGAAACAGAGGCTCAGAGGTTAGACAGCTTGCCCAAGGTCACACAGTTAATTAAGTGCCTGCTCACTGCTACTTGATGACAGTTAGCCAGACCTATCAGTATTTCTAGAAGTGAAAATATGGATGGCGTTAAGGAAATACATCATAACCCTTTTTAGATCCACATAAAAGGCTCAGAATCCCAGTTGCTAAATTCAATTAAACGTTTGTTAAGCACTCAGTTGTGTAGAGCCCAGTGTTCAGATTTGGGGTTCCTAAACGGCTTGCATTCAATATGTTTATACCCAATGGGAAGCAAGTTTACAGTGATACAAAGGAGAGAGAAATGTTTGAACTTTGTCAGCCAAGTGCCATCAGAAGGCTGAGGGAAGAGAGCTCACTTATCATTAGAGGGGTGGTGGCAGGGCTTGGCTAAGATTTCATGAAGAGGTGATGTGACACTTATGCTGACCTTGGAAGAAGAGTCACTTAGACTCGGTTGGGGGGGTGGGGAATCAGAGGCCCTCGGCACATGGAAGGTAGCGCTGTCAGAGGCACAGAGATAGGAGTGTACCTTAAGAGGAATAGTACCAGCTAAGCATTAGGAGGTAGGTCAGAGCCAGATAATGGAGTAACTTGAATGATAAAAATTGTTTCCTAGAGCTATAAATATTCATATATCTTCATTCAACCCAGAACAGTTTTAAAAATTGGCCACAGAGGTGGAAAAATCTTGAGAGAAGGGGCCCCAAAGCTATCCTTTCTATTCTGTGCGATGATGGAAATGAAAATAGCTGTTGTTTCCAAGACTAAGAAAGAGTGCATTTAGGGAATTATGAAACATGGAAACATTCCTGGAAGAAAGGGAATTGAATTTGACTTCATTACAGGTAAGCTGAGGATTGGGTGGCTTCTTTCTGCTGGAGCTCTAAATGAGGAGTGCAGTTGTTTGATTGAACACATTGAGCACCTACTGTCTGCAAAGCCCTGGGATTCTAGTTAGAGGCATGCTGGTACATGTTTAATAACCAGCTCATGCTGCAAAGACCTTAAAGTTGATTCTGCATTACTAACATATTCTCTACTTAAATCTAGACCAGCAGTTCTCAACCTGTGGGTCATGACCCCTTTGGGGGGGGTCACAGAGGTCGCCTAAGACCATGGGAAAACACATTTCCGAGGTGGAAATGCTGAAGTGCTAACCAGTTAGTCTGAGAATGGGGCCTGAACCTGAGTCTTCTGACCAATGCTGTTTTTACTACACCACACTGCAGGAGAAATTCTATTGTAGTAGCAATCATTTACGTAATACTTTAGAATATGCAAGGTGCTGCCATCACAAAAGCTATATGAAATAAGTAGTGTGGGTAAGAACCTAGTCATACAGATGAAGAAGCAGGCTTGGAGGGCTGAACTAACTTGGCCATGGGCACATAATTTAGTTGAGGGGGCCAGGACTCTGGCCTGTCACAGGCAATGGCCTAAATGGTTGGGCTGGGACTCCAGTTCAAGTCTTGTTATTCCAACTCCAGTGTTCAATCCACCAGTGTACCCAAGAACAGTTTAAAAGTTACAGTGAGTATGAGTTTCATTTCATTTGAGACTTGCTGTTAAAAGGCACCGAAGGAAGGTAAATATAATTTCTGGGACCAGTTCTTGGTGGTGCAAGTGAATTGTGCAGAGCATGGAGTCAGGAAGACTTGGGTAAAATCTGCCCTCAGACGCCTGTGGTCTTTGGCAAGTCACTTAAGCTCTGCCTCAGCTTCCTCAACTGTCAAATTGGGATAACAACAACTACCTTTCAGGTTGTGAGGAGATAATTAAATGTTATTTGTAAAGCAGCCTAGTGCCTGCAATAGTAGGCACTATGAAAATGTTACCTGCTATTATGTAGTTTGAAGCAGGTATGGGCAGAGGTGTTATTAATGTCCTACCTTTGTACTTTTGCTTATTCTCTTCAAAAACCCTCATTCCCCCTTTGTGTCTGGTTTACCTGATGTCCACAATTGCTGGACACAAACTGTTCATTCAACAATCAAGAAAAAAAATCAAATCTCCGACAGGGCCCAAGTTTGGCTGGCAGAGCCTTCAAGAACCCAGGTTAATGAAGCATATTTATATGTATCTGCAGTAAAACATTCTACCTGGAACTTCTTTTACTTCCTCCTACCCCTTTGTTGCTTCAGATAGCAAGGGAAGGGAGGTAGATGATAAAAGTAACTCTTAAGAACCAAGTAGAAAGTTCAGAATAAAAATCCATCTTTAAGAAAACCAAACCAAACCCCCAAATGAGTTTAATCCTATCCCATGGAGTCTATAAGGGCACTGAATTCCCCCCCAATCCCAGTAATGGCAGGGAGACTGACCCTAGGAGAATATGTAATCTTTTCAAAGCAATGCCATCTTCATAAGGAAACACTTGAAGGAACCCAGGATCACTTTTTTGATGGAGAACAGGGTACTCGGGACAAAAGTTAAACATGTGACCTCTAAAAAGGCAAGGAGTGGAGGAACTTTAAAGGATGTAGTGATAAAAAAAGAACTTTAAAGAATATCTAGTCCACCCTCTTGTTTTACAGCTGCGGAAGCTTTGGCCCAGGGTGGTTAAATGACCTTGCTTGAAATAGTAGAGCTGGGAGCCCAAGCTCTCTGATCCCTGACACACCACTGTGAACCTGGGAGTTAGGAAGGGTGTGACCATGGTGTATCACTTATCACTCAATAAGCTTTTATTAAATGTCTCCTATGGATCAGGCAGTATCCTCAGTGTTGGGGACACAAAGAAGGACAAAAGACAGTTCCTATTTTCAAGGAGCCCATATTCTGATGTGGAAACAACATGAAAAAGGGCACATATGACATGTTACAAAAGTAAAACTGATGGGGGAGGGAGAGAGAACCTAGGATAACCCGCTTTTCCCCCTAGGTAACTTAGAGGATGATGGCACCTTCAACAGTAATAGAGAAATTAAGAAGAGGGGAAGTTTGGGGAAGAAAGATGTTCAGTTTTGGCTATGCTAAGATGTCTACAGGGCATCCAGTTTGAGACTTCCAGTAGGCATCTGGAGGTGTGAGGTTGGGGGTCAGCAGAGTGGTTAGGCTGCATAAGTAGATTCGAGAATTACCAGCAGATATACTATCTTGAATGCATGGGAACTGATGAGATCACCAAGTGAAGCAGTATAGAGGGAGAAGAGAAGAGCCTCACTGTTAAGGGGTATGATGGGGATGAAGATCCAACCAGAGGAGCCAGGGGACAAGGAAGGTAGGTAGGAGGAGAATTAGAAAAGAGGAATGTCATGAAATCCTAGAGGGGAGAGAGCGTCAAGAAGAGGATGTTAAGGGCTGTAGAGATATCAATGATGAGGATTGAGAAGAGGCTTTTAGAACTGGCAATTAAAAGATCAGTGGTAACTTTGCTGGGAGTAGTTTCCATTGAATGGTGATGTCAGAAGCTAGGCTGTATGGAAGTGGAAGTTTAGCTATAAAAAAGAGGAGAAATGAGACAATAGCTAGTAGAGATGGATGGATCAAGTGAGGGTTTTTTGAATATGGAGGAAACAGGCTTATTTGGGGAAGCATCCAGTAACAAGGAGAGATCGAAGGTAAGTAAGAATGGAGGTGACAGAGGGGGGCAGGGAAGAAGGAATGAGATCACATGCAAGCGGAAGGACTTGTCTAAGCCTCAGCTCCTACCTCTGTCATATGGAGATAATTACACTGTCTGTCTCACAGAGTGGTCGTGAGGAAAGTGCTTTGCCAACCTTACAGTGCTATGCAAATATGAATTTTTATTATTATTACACCACATTCCACTTTGTGGGAAATTATTTGGCTGAAGTGACAGAAGTGGTACAGAACTTGCCCAGAGGGAAATCTTAACTTATACACATCAAATTTATTTCCATTATGAATCATTCAGTTTGTAACCTCCAAATTCTGTGTTTGCATGAATACACATGACAACAGTTTGAACAATTGAACCCACGCTAACAGAAAGGACAGGCCTTCTGGAAGAAGAATATAGTTCAGTTAGCATTCTTATCTTCCAGCAGCCCATTGTCCAGATCATCTTGGCATGCCAGGAGTAGATTTCCCACCTCACAGGTCTTACTTAACTCTCTGAACTTGGGCAACTTCCTTCACTTTTCCAGTGACTATCCTTGTTCCTCCATTTCCACAGGGTACTTTTTTTATTTTGGTCTTGAATCTCCCACTGATGCAGTCGAGCAACTCTAATGTACCTAAAGTCTTAGGGAGTTGCCTAGGGGTACCAAGAGGTTAAATAACTTGCTGGAAGTCACACAACTGGTAGGTCTTAGAGGCAGAGCTTGAGCCAGGCCTTCCTGTCCTCCAGATGAACCCCTATCCAATCACTGTTACATGGCCTCTCAGCCCATATATTCATTTTAAATGAGAAATCTAGGTGGCCGAGCTGTTGGGTCCTACCATTCATTAAGCATTTGATAATCCCTTACCATGTAGAATGAAAGCACTGTGCAAATGACTGGGGTAGATACTTAAGTTTCAAAGTCTACAGTGAACATTAATTGAGGACTTACTATGTGCAAGGGGCTACAATTGGCTTAGTATACAAAGATAAAAGTATCGCCTGCCCACATGGAATCTGAAGTCAAATAGAAGGACAAGATAGAGAAGAATACAATATACAATATGGTAGAGTTAGTGGATCAGTTGTTTCATGTTTTACACGCCAGAGAATTCGTCACCAGCTTGTTGGGTGGACCCCCTTTGGCAAGCTTAGGGAGAGACAGGAATTGCACGGCATGGGTAAGCACAGATGACTGGGTTCTGTGTTGTGGGAGAGAATACGTCAGTGAGAACACATCTATTGTTAAAAGGGACATTGGGGGTCATAGGAGTACAGCCTCGTTTTACAGATGAGAAAACTGAGATCCAGAGAAATTAAATGGAAGGGATCAGATCTGAGGCAGGTCCTTTGGCTCTAAATCCAATTCTGGATTACTGGAGTAAGTGCATCAGAATGCAAAACTAAGGCTTATGTGAGGTCTAAGGGTGCAGGCAAAGACTTCATTGATAAGATGTCATTTGAGTTGCACTTTCAAGGAGGGTCTCAGCTATAGACCCTATGTCTGTGCAAAGGCCAGGAAAGTGCAATGTAAAGAAGCTTGTTCAAGACTTAAAAAGACCTGTGACTTTGTTTGGTCTCGATATGACAACCTATTTATAGATCACAATCTTTGCACACCTTTGTGGATGTTCATCATCTCCAATCTGTCCTTTCCATCTTGGTAGGACCTGGCAGTGTTAACTTTGCTGGTATAGCCCTCAAGAATTCAGGTCAGGCATCACAGGAGGACCTGAACTCCCAGCCACCCTTCTAACACCCAAGCCCAAAGCCCCCTTCTCCAGTAAGACTTCCCTAATTCCCTAGGCCTATTACCACTTCCCTTTACCAAATGCATTACCAAATTCTGTGTTTGCATGAATACACATGACAACAGTTTGAACAATTGAACCCATGCTAACAGAAAGGACAGGCCTTCTGGAAGAAGAATATAGTTCAGTTAGCATTCTTATCTTCCAGCAGCCCATTGTCCAGATCATCTTGGCATGCCAGGAGTAGATTTCCCACCTCACAGGTCTTACTTAACTCTCTGAACTTGGGCAACTTCCTTCACTTCTCCAGTGACTATCCTTGTTCCTCCGTTTCCATTTGCATTTGTTAGGTAATACTGTGTACTTTGGGTCATGGATTTAGAGCTGGAAGGTACATTAGGGGTCATCCAGTCACCCAGTCTTCCTTCATTCCTCCTCTAGAACATTTCTCATTTCCATCCTCTTCCTTCTATGCTCAAAGTCACATACACCTGCCCTAGTTCAGGCCCTTATCCCCTGTCACCAAGATTACTTCATGAGCCAAGTGGCACAAGGGATGAAGATAGAATGGTGGGTCTGGAGTCAGGAAGACTCATCTTCCTTAGTTCAAATCCCGTGTCAGACACTTACTAGCTGTGTGACTCTGGACAAGTCACTTAACCCTGTTTGCCTCAGTTCCTCACCTGCAAAATGAGCTGGAGAAGACAATGACAAACCACTCCAGCATCTCTGCCAGGAAAACCCCAAATGGAGTCACAGAGTCAGACTTGACTGAATAACAACTTTGATTATCTCCCTGTTTCCTGTCTTTTCCCTTCTTGGATCAGTCTGAATGGATAATCAGGTCTGACTGAGTCACTTCTCTGCTCAGAAAACTCCAGTGGCTTTCTCCTCTCTAGACTCAAATATAATCTCTTTTGTTTGACTTTTAAAACCCTTCACAATCTGGTGCCTGAGTACATTTCCCTGCACACTAAGTTATAGCCAATTTGGCCGCCTTTCTATTTCCTTTTCACAACATTTCATCCCCAAGCCTCAGTGCATCAGGCTCAGACTATCATGTTTCGAAAACATCCCTTTTCCCCCTTCATCCCTCCACCCATTACTTTATATGTGGTCATGGGTTCATGTTGTTTCCCATAGAATGTCAACCCCTTGAGGGTAGGGGCTTTCATTTTCTAGCACAAAGCCTGGAACATAACTGCTTAATAAGCTCTTGTTGGGTAAATTAATCTAGCCCACCCCCCTTATTTTACACTTGGTTCAAGGAGGATTTCCTTGGTAATAGACATACTAAGCGCCAAAGCTGGGATTTGAACCCAGGACCTCTGGCTCCAAATCCGGCATTCTTTCTGGTTTACAAGAGTGCTTGTTTAGTTTTGTGGCTGTGTGTATTCCGACACCAGCCTGTAAACGCCATGAAATCAGAAGCCATGCCTTTGAATTTTCTGTTGCCCTCAGTTTTTCGAACAGCTCATGCACAGAGGTATGCACTTAATTAACGTTTGTTGAATTGAGCTGAAGCCTTTCCAGTATTAACAGCTCATTAATCTATAAGAAAGCAGCAGGCGAGGCTTCTCCCCTACCCTCAATCCTCAGATTACCTGCCTGTGGGTGTGGTCTGGGCAGTCCTTTACACTCGGTGGGAGGGGACTCCGCTCCAGGTTCTTCACGTCCGTAGGTCAGAGACCTTACCGGCTTCTTTGACGCCCCAAGCCTGTGGCCCACTGTCCAAAAGGGTCCTGGTGCTTCAGCCCTCTTACAAGCCCCAAGTGCTCCCTGCGCCTCCCCGTCCCGGGGGCCCGTTTCTTTCCATCACTACTACAAGGGTGGTGAATCCTCAGAGGCACAGTGGAAAGTGCAATGCATTTGGAGTAACAGACCCCTAGTTCAAATCCCACCTCCCCTTACCCAGGTGATTGGGTCTATCACTTAACCCCCTAGGCTATAATTACCTTATCAGTAAGACTCGCGTTTTGGGGGCTGAAGGGCCTTCCTGCTCCAAAATTTATTATCCTATCGGCATTCCCCGCGCCTCTAACCCAGTTGTCCCGTTCTCTCACCCTAACCCTGCGGATCAGTCTGTACACTTCGCGCCTCCTTGCGTGACCCTGGCCAGCGGCCTCCTGCAGAACGGGACTACACTGAGCCTGGGAGCAGAGGGAGGAAGGGATAACGGATTCTGTTAAGGCTGCGTGGGAGCAAGTGGGGGGGAGAGAGAAGCTTAAGGGAAGGCTAACTTTCCTTTGCACTCACCAAAAAAGCCGGCAAAGATGGAAGAAGCCGCCTTCCTGTGGTGATCGCGGCCCCGGGCGTTGGGGCATGAATCCAGCTTCTGAGAGCTCCCGCGGTCCTAGCCCCAGCCCCTAGGTTTCCTCATCCGTAAAATGAGCTGCGGAAGGAAATACCAAACAATTCTACTATCTCTGCCAAGAAAACCCCAAATGGGGTCACAAAGAGTCAGACACGACTGGAAAAATGACTCAAAAACAACAAAAGGGAGGATAAATATTCTACTCCCTAACAATGAAAGCTGATCAAAAAGTGTAATGGGCTGCCTCCCTGGCACTGGCTCCCCGCAGAGGTTGAATGACCATTTGTGGGAGTCACAGTAGAAGTGATGAAGCCTGGTGAGAAGATAGTTGAATTAAATGGGTTCTTAGGTCCCTGGGACCTAAGATTATAGGAAGATCGTCATATATTAATCGGTTAAAGTGCTTAACTTTTTCCTAATCTACTTCTGTTTTTCATGGGGAATGATAGAGAACCAAGACTCAGATAACTGCACCTGGCTCTTACTCTCTCAGCACTTCATGCCCATACTCAGCCTTCTGTGAGAAATGCCAACAGTTTGGTTTCCACAAATTCTGTAGGAACAATGGATGTTGCAAAGACAGATGTTACACAGGACGTGCAGGAAGGTGTAAATCAGGTGTAAATCAAGATGAGAGAAGAAAGGGCAGAGTGACCCTATCCAATCATATAGCTGGAATAAATCTGTAAATTCCTCTTAGAGGAGGCCCAGGCTAAACTGGCTCAAACTGGCCAGGTTTAACGGATAGTCACCAACTTTTTATTAACATGAATGCTTAACTAGTCTCATGCATATTGACTGACACACCCTGAATAGAATTAGAGCCTCATTATCTGAACATGCAACCCATGTTAGCCCATGCTAGGGAGGAGGGGACATATGAAGGAGTAATGTGTAGTGGACTGGTCAGAAAGATTGTAACCCAGAAGAGCTGGAACCAATCCCAGTTCTGAAGGGAGGGACCGGGTAGGACTAGCAACATAAAAAGACTCGCATTTGTTTCATTCTCTGTAGTCTTTTGAAAAAGGCTACCCATTTATTCAGAAAAAAGTAAACGTAGAAAAAGGTAATGAAAACCTTCCTGGCTTTCTGATGAGTCTTGAGTATTCCTAGACTAAGTATATTTCTCACAATTCTTCAGGGGCTATTCATAGGAACTAGAAGAGACCTCAGAGATCATTTAATTTAACTTTTGTTTTACAGGAGGGTAAACTGAGGCCCGGAGACGTTAAGTGATTTGTCCATGGTCAGTCATACCACGTGGCAAAGGATTTGGACCCATATCCCTTTCCTCCTTGTCAACTGATCTATGTCTTACTGATGAGGAGTCAAGGGGTGAGGGAGTTTAGGGAGTCCAGGAGCCCTAATAACCAGAGATCCTGGAAAGCAGTCTGGAATGAATTCACAGACTCAAGCATTCTCTAAGTCAAGGTGGTAAAGATTTATTGTTATGCTTTACAACTGGCAAGAGTTCTTAGGGAAACTGCAACCTTAAAGGGGCACATTTAAAGTTTATATAGGATAACCATAGTAAAACCTGTACTAATTATGCTAACTAGGTGAGTCAGGGCATGATTAGGGAGGATTTAAGGAGTGATCAGTTCTTAAAGAACATGCACTTTTAATATCTACTGCACAGATGTATTGCCCAGAATTCACTGGGAAATAGCCCAAGGTGGCGCTGTGTGGAGGTGTGGTTTTAGGCTTGAAACATCACTAAGTCAGTTAGCAGTCAGGGCTGACCAAGCCACCACCCATCAATGTCATATTTGACAAGATGGATGTTGGGAGTTTAGTATATCCCAAGCTAAGGAGGGATTCAGGATGTGTATAATGAGCTAGGGAGTATACATATGATTGAGTCTAGGATATATATGATAGGTATGACCCAGTTACACAGCTGCTTCAGTCAGTACACAGTTGGGTCAAACCACTAAATTCTATAGGTGCAGCTGACCACTGTAACAGCAAGAGAGATAAGTATTTTGTTAAGGCATGCTGCCTTTGAGCTAGAGAGAAACTGCCTGAGACAGTGTTTGAAGCTAGGGAGATTTGAGGCCAGGAAGAAATGTGATTTTACAAACTGGGACTCAAGCGCAGGCACCCAAGCACCCCATCATTACCTAGTCTTATCTTTTTCTCCCCTATCATCATCTCTAAAGACAGTAGCTAATTGTTTTACTTAATCAGATATCAACCTAGATGTCCAGTGTCATGCTTTGCACGAAGTAGATGCTTAACAAATTAATGAATGTTACTGAATGTAAAATGAGTCTTAGAGAGGAGATCTAACCATACTTGTTGAATTTCTATTCATTCATTTTTTTTTTGGAGGGGGGAAGGCAGGGCAATTGGGGTTAAGTGACTTGCCCAAGTTCACACAGCTAGTAAGTGTGTCAAGTGTCTGAGACAGGATTTGAACTCAGGTCCTCCTGACTCCTGGACCAGTGCTCTAGTCACTGGGCCACCTAGTTACCCCCTTTATTCCTTCTTTAAAGCTGAGCTTGAGGGACTCTCTGGGTAGCCTTCCCTGATCACCAAACAGTGCTTAGTTTATGGTGTCCTATACCTCATAGTAGCACATCTCCCCACTGTCCCTCAATAAGGCTGTTAATGCAGCCTCTTGGTAGCTTAACTGCTGTCCTCATTTTTTTTTTCTCTACTCACTTTTATCATAGTGAGAAAGCTCCAACCCTTATTGTTGTTAGCCGACTGAGATGGAAACTTTCCCTGACCGCAGACTGAACCAAAGCAGAAACCAACAGCGGGTCTCCAGCTGCACAGGGAACTTTTCAAACGGATAGGCAAAGAATGCACAGATGAGCCATCTGCCATTGCCGCCCTCCTGTCTTTAGACTGAAGGAGCCACAGACTTGTCTGAGAGCTCGGTCTTGGGATCTCAGCCTGCTAAAGGATCAGTCAACACGGAGGCTATGAGGTGGTGTAGTAGGAACAGCACTGGATGGAGAGTCAGCACACCTTGGGTTCAAATCCTGACCTTGTCCCCAGCTTTCTGTATCTCCTTAGTTTCCTCAACTAAGGAGGATGATTCCTAAAGCCCTTTTTAGGTAGAAAATTCTGCTCTAAGCTCCATTCTGGGGATGGTAGATGGAAGGGATCTTTGAAGTCAAGTTCAACCTCCCCATTGTATAGTTACAGAAACTGGGGCCTACAGTGACTTCCCCAAGGCCTCAGTTCCTCATCCGTAGAATGGTAGTTTATAGGAGGGGCTGCTTCTGTCTCTCAATCTATGATTCATGTGCAGTGACTAGAGAAGAGAAAGACCTTATTTCCCTAGAAGAATTAATATTTGAAGCAGCTGTGAGGATAACAAGGATAATAACCCTTTATATGTGGATAGTGCTTTGTGGTCACAAAATAGTTACCTCCATGATCTGTCTCACTGATCCTCACAATAACCCCTTGAGGAATGTCATGCAAACAGTATTGTGCACCTCCCCCCATTTTACAAATAAATCTGGAGCTCAAGGAAGTGAAGACTAGAGCAAAGTCACACAGCTGGTGAGTGGCTCTGATCCTGGTTATCACTTATTGTGGTTCATCCTTTGTTCCAGAGGAGGACGATGACATCAGGGAGGTGATGTCACAACACGTAAGTGAATTGGATTTAAGTGAGGAAGGGCTGTGCAAAGTCACCAGCCTCACTTTCTTCTCCACAGCCATCTGAGGCCAGTGGTGAGATTTCAATCAGGATGATAGGAGATGGTTCTAGATGTAGTGGGAGACCTTGGCCTTTTTAAACTGAGGTCTTCGGCAGGTCTTGATTTGATTGAGGCTACCTGCAAATGTAAATAAGGATTGTTTCTCCTTTGGCCAGAAGCCCTGAGGGTCTTCCCCTCCCAGATTGACTTTTTTTTGGCTAGGTAAAAGGCCATTCTCTGCCTTGTTTCTTACCCAACCTCAATCCTCACCTGTAAAATGACTATGATCATACTTGTCTCTCTCCCCTGGGTGTTGTGAATCCAGGACTCAGAAGTTTTGCAAATGGAAGCCATGAGCGGGGCTGCGAAGGAGCTAGCAAGTGACCAGAGGGCAGCTGTCTCAAGCTGAACCGCCAAGCTAAACCCTGAATTTAGAAAGAAACTCCATTCTGTAGTATCTTTTTCTTTCAATTAGCAGTACCAAATACCGTGTGCAAATGAATTGACAGCAAATTTCTGTGGCCTGGGAGATTCGGTCTTAAACTTGCTGGTTGTAGTTATTTTAAAAAGTATTTATTAAGTACTTGCTTCCTATGTGAAGTGCTTTATAGATATTATCTAATTTGATCCTCAGAACAACTCTGGTAGGTAGGTGCCCATTTTATGTTTGAGAAAACTAAGGCAGACAAAAGGTTGAGTGATTTGCCCAGGACTACACAGCAAGTAAGTATCTGAGAACAGATTAGAACTCAGGTCTTCCTCACTCCAAGAGAGGGCTCTATCCACTGTGCTCCTGTTTCACTGTGCTAACAGCTTCTCATGAGGGAAATAGTACGTTAGCTCTCCTGGGTGCATGTATGTGGAGAGGCAGACTTAGGATAATTGTAACGTTAAACTTCCTAATAATTAAAGGTACCTAAAATCGGAGGGGGATGCTTCTGGACGAAATGGGTTTTCCCTTTGTAAGAGGTCTTTCAAGGATTGAATGATGACTTGGAGATGTAGAAGGGTCTTTTACTCATGTGGGGTTGTATTAGAAGTCCCTTTCAAGTCTGAAATTCCATGATATCATCTATACTTTTCCAGCTTACCCCAGGAACTTGCGTTTGAATCTACTTTGATGTTCTCTCTTCATTTCCCCTTCAGTTCTACCACATGATGAGATTTAGACCTGAAAGAGACCATAGAGGTCTCCTGGTTCCATCCCCTCATTTACGGGTGTGTAAACTGAGACCCAGGGAGAAGTAACCTGCCCAAGATCTCAGAGGCAGGATTTGAATCCAGGATCTCTAAGCTAAAGAGCAAGTGCTCTTTCCACTGTACTAAAGCACAGGCTCTGGGAGGAAGGGAGGAAGGAAGGAAGGAAGGAAGGAAGGAAGGAAGGAAGGAAGGAAGGAAGGAAGGAAGGAAGGAAGGAAGGAAGGAAGGAAGGAAGGAAGGAAGGGAGGGAGGGAGGGGCTAAAGGACCTGTTTTAGGATGACATACCTAGGGTTACACAGCTGATAAGTATCTGAGGCCCAATTAGAATTCAGGTCTTCCTGACTCCAGGCCCAGTGTTATATTCAGCTCACCTGAAAATTCCACTGAAGACTGAACCTCACCCTTTGCCCAGGTATATAATTTACTGTGATCTGAGCTCCAGATAAACACAGACACAGACACAGACAGACAGATACACACACCCCTCCACCCCTTGGCCGTCTCTACAGAAAAGAAAGGATGAATTCCAAGTGCCTGTTTAGATATTTCTTTGCTAAAAAAGAATAGTAATAGCTTCTGTAAAGTCCACAGCACTTTAAGGTTTACAAAGTACTTTTCTCACAATAGTCCCATGACAGAAGTAGTAAAGTGTAAATTATCCCCATTTTACAAATGAAGAAACAGGCCCAGAGAGGTTAGGTGACTTTTATTTTTTAACAATGTTTTCTTTTTTTCCTATTGCATGTAAAACCAAATTTTAGTGTTTGTTTTTTAAAAAAATTTTGAGTTCTAAATTCTCTCACTCCCTCCATTCCCTTTCCTCTCCCTGAGAAAGTAAGCAATTTGATATAGGTTATACATGTGCAATCATGCAAAACATATTTCCATATTAGTCATCATGTAATCGACAACACAGACTCCCCTGGCAAAAAAAAAAATCATAAAAAAACTAAAGTGAAAAATAGTATACTTCGATCTGCATTCAAACTCCATGGAATTGTCTTGGATCATTGAATTACTAAGACTAGCTAAGTCACTCATAGTTGATCATTGTATAGTATTGCTGTTACTGTGTACAATGTTCTGGTTCTGTTCACTTCACTTCACCTCAGTTTGTGTAAGTCTTTCCAGGTTTTTCTGAAAGCATCCTGTTTGTCATTTCTTTCTTCTTTTTAAAATTTAATTTATTTATTTTTAGTTTTCAACATTTACTTCCATAAGTTTTAAATTTTCCCCCCTCTCTCCCCAAGACAGCCGGCAATCTGAGGTAAGTTTTACACATACATTCCTATCAAACATATTTTCACATGAATCATGCTGTATAGAAGAATTATAATGAATGGGAGAAACCATCAGAAAGAAAATATGAAACAAAAAAAGAAAATAGTCTGCTTTGCTCTGCATTCAGATTCCATAGTTCTTTCTCTGGGTGTGGATAACATTGTTCATCACGAGTCCTTTGGAAGTGCTTTAGCCTTGCGTTGCTGAGAAGGGCTAAGTCTATCAGAATCAGTCATTGCAGACTGTAGTTGTTACTGTTCTGGTTCTACTCACTTCACTCATCATCAGTTCATATAAATCTTTCCAGGTTTTTCTGAAGTCTGCCTGTTCATCATTTCCTATAGCACAATAGTATTCCAATACACTTATATGTCATATATATGGCTTGTTCAGCCATTCCCCAATTGATGGGCATCCCCTTGATTTCCAGTTCTTGGCTACCACAAAGAGAGCTGCTATCAATATTTTTGTACATGTGTGTCCATTTCCCATTTTTATGATCTCTCTTTG
Organism: Pseudochirops corinnae; assembly: GCA_028646515.1. NCBI lineage: Eukaryota > Metazoa > Chordata > Mammalia > Diprotodontia > Pseudocheiridae > Pseudochirops > Pseudochirops corinnae. The sequence continues at coordinate 241,481,177 of CM053585.1, read as the reverse complement.
GGATACAGCCCTAGAAGTGGTGTCATTGGGTCAAAGGGTATGCACATTTTTACAGCCCTTTGGGTATAGTTCCAAATTACTCTCCAGAATGGTTGGGTCAACTCACAGCAACACCAACACTGAATTAGTGTTCCAACTTTCCCACATCTCTCCAACATTTATCATTTTCCTGTTTTGTCATGTTAGCCAATCTGATAGGTATGATGTGGTTCCTAGAGTTGTTTTGATTTGCATTTCTCTAATCAATAGTGATTTAGAACATTTTTTTATATGATTATAGATAGCTTTAATTTCTTCCTCTGAAAACTACCTGTTCATATTCTTTGACCATTTATCAGCTGGGAAACTGCTTGTCATTTCTTACAGCACAATAGCATTCCATCACAATCCCATACTGCAACTTGTTCAGCCATTTACTTCACTGATGGTTATCCCTTCAATTTCCAATTCTTTGCCACCACAAAAAGAGCTGCTATAAATATTTTTGTACAAATAACCCCTTTCCCCTGCTCCCCCCTCCCTTTAAAAAGAAAACTCTTTAGGATATGGACCTAGCAGTGGTATTGCTGGATCAAAGGGTATGCATGGTTTTATGGCCCTTTGGGCTTAGTTCCAAATTACTCTACAGAATGGTTGGATCAGTTCACAATTTCACTAACAGTGCATTAGTGTCCTAATTTTCCCATATCCCCTCCAATATTTATCATTTTCCTTTTCCGGGTTAAGTGACATTTTAAAAGGTCATACAGATAGTAAATTCTGGAACGAGGATGCAAGTTTACATATTAACTATATCAGTAAAACCACCTTGGGGTGATTTCTGTGAAACCTGTTGGTTAGCTTGATATGTATATATCTGTATATATTAATATATATTTTGATATCTAGTTCTACTTACTTCTGTTTCTAAAGCCTTCCCATTCTAGCACTTTAAAGCTCCACATTGCTTCCAGTGATATAGGTAATACAAATATTATTATCCCTTCTGTTAACAGATGAGAAAGCTGAAATTCAGAGGGATGAAATTACTTGCCAAGGGTCTTACAGTTAGAGCTGAACCCAAGTCTCCTGACTCCCAATCCCAGTGCTCTTTTCTTTTTTTTCTTTTTTCTTTTTTGAGGGGGGAAGGCAAGGCAATTGGAGTTAAGTGATTTGCCCAAAGTCACATGGCTATTAAGTGTTGAGTGTCTGAGACTGGATTTGAACTCAGTTCCTCCTGACTCCAGGACCAGTGTTCTACTCATTGCACCACCTAGCCACCACCTCCCCCAGTGCTCTTTTCATGACATCATGTTACCAACTGAATAATTGCTATCTGAAGTCCCTTGCAATTTGAAAATTCTATGATTCTAATCAATCAATAAACATTTTTTTAAAGCACCTAGTATGTCCTGGATGCTGGGCTAAGTGCTGGGGATACAGAAATAAAGTCAACACCATCCTTTCCCTCAAGGAGCATGCACCATACTGAAATAACCAAGAATTGTTGGGATCATAGAATTTTAGAGTTGGTGGGGCTTTTAACAATATCTGGTATTTCTTTTTTTTTTTTTCTTTTTGGAGGGTGGAAAGCTGGGCAGTTGGGGTTAAGTGACTTGTCCAAGGTCACATGGCTAGTAAGTGGTAAGTGCCTGAGGTGGGATTTGAGCTCAGGTCCTCCTGATTCCAGGGCCAGTGCTCTATTCACTGCGCCGCCTAGCCGCCCGAATATCTGGTATTTTAATAGAGCTTTTCAATTAATGTTTGTTGGACATATTTCAACAAAAATTTTTAAAGCAACTATTATGTTCAAAGCACCATTTTAGGGATGTCCATAAGGAACTTATGTCTATGAGTTAATAATAAGCAATAATAATAATCTATATTTATATAATGCTTCAGATTTGCAAGTCATTTAACATATATTATATAATTTATTTCTTATACCAATCTGGTGACATAAGTAGTATTGTTATTCCCAATTTACAGAGGGCAAATTGAGACTGAGACGTTTAATGACTAGCCCAGGGTCACACAGCTTCCTGACTCCAGGTTCATCATTAGTGTCCACAATCCTCCCTCCTTCATTTGAGCCTCACAACAACCCTGAATGGTAGGTGGTACAAGCTTATTGTCCCAAGGGAGTTCTGAAGGAGGCAAATGATGTGTTCAGCTTCAAATGGGGTAAAGGTCAGAGCCAGAATTGGAAACGGAATCTTCTAATTCCGACTCCAAACCCTTTGGGGGTTACTGCTCATCTCCTCTGAGATAAGACTAGCAACCGCTCACATTGCCAGAGCACTTTAAGATTTGGCAAGAGAATGAAATATCTCTTTTGGGAGGTCTGAATTTACACCAGTTGAATAATTTACTTGTATGTGCTAACAGGGACTAGAATTAAGAATTGATTGTGGAGAAGGGTGGTGAGTAAAAGACACTGAGGAAAGCCTGGGTTACCTGTTACGTTAAGGATCAAATACAAACTCTTTTGACATTTAAAGTGCTTTACAAATGGTCTCTAACCTACCTTTCCAGCTTTATTGTATATCATCACTACTGTCCCCATGGAGCATGTAGAAAAGCCTTATACTCTCACCAATAGAATTGGAGAAGGACCAGCACTGCCCGCCGCCACTGAGAGGCGCTATGGACCCTCTCCTTTCCTCACTCAGCCGTTAGTGTCCCATTGTCCAGGTGTCCACTGTCTGCTGGATGCTGACACCAAAACCCCACTTGGCCTGCTACTGTCCCTTCAGTACCCTAAGTACTGCCTGACCTTTCCATCTGCTACGAATTGAATAAGAACAAAAAACCTCCAATCAGAAGGAGCTCCTTGGGAGGAGGGACTCTCTCATATTTCTACTTGTATTTCTAGTACTTAGAACAATGCTTGGTAATAACAGATGTTTTTCCATTCCATTAAAACCCTTTACACACTCTATGGTCTGGTCAAACTGGCTTTCTTGCTATCCATCACACATCTCCCATTACTCTGCCTTTGTCCAGGCTGTCCCCCATCCATGCTTTGACTTCATTCTCTCCTCATCTCTAGATGAATTCTTAATTTTTTTTAAAGAAATCCTAATTAGAATCCCTAATTCAGAATCCCTAAATAGAGAGCAATTTGAGACTAAGAGAATCCCTAATTTTTAGAATCCCTAATTTCCTTCAAAACTCAATTCTAGCAACACTTCCTATGTGAAACCTTTCCTGATCCCCAAAACTACTAGCACAAAGTTACTTTGTTTGGGGATCTATTTATGTGTATGTATATATATGTATTAAATATATATACATATACACACAGATATATATATATATATATATATATATATATATATAATTTTTAAAAATTTCATTTTATTTTCAGTTCCAAATTTTCTCCTTTCTGGGTGGGGTACACCCTTCCCACCCATTGAGAAGGCAAAGAGTATATACTTATTACACCTATTAAATCATGCAAAATATATTTCCATATTAGCCATATTTCTTTCCCCCCCCCCCCAAAAAAAAAGAGAAAGAAAGAGAAAGAGAACGAAATATGCTTTAATCTGCTCTTGGAGCCCATCAATTCTCTATCTGGAGGTGGATAGCACTTTTTATCTTGAGGCTTTTGGAAGTGTGGTGGATCATTGAATACAATGATCAGGGCTATGAAGTGTTTCCTAACTGATTATATTTACAATACTGCTGTTACTGTGTAAATTGTTCTCCGGGTTCTGCTAACTTAACTTTGTATCAGTTCAGACAAGTCTTCCCAGGTTTTTCCGAAACCATCCTCTTCATCATTTTTTAAAGTATAATACTATTCCATAACATTTGTACATCATAACTTGTTCAGTCATTTTCCTGTTGATGGGTATCCCTTCAGTTTCCAATTCCTTGCCACCATAAAAAGAACAGTTATAAATATTTTTATACATAGGAGTTCTTCTCTTTTTATCTCTTTGGAGTATAGACCCAATAGCAATATTGCTGGGTCAAAAAAGTATGCATCATTTTATAGCTTTTAGGGAATGGTTTCAAATTGCTTTCCAGAATGGTCAGACTAGTTCTCAGCTTCACCAACAGTGTATTAGTGTACCTTTTTTCCTTCATCCCTTCCAGCATTTGTGATTTTCCTTTTCTGTTATCTTAACCAATCTGATAGGTGTGAGGTGGTACTTCAAAGTTGTGATGCCAGCTGTGGTTTGGGGATCCAACCTGCTAAGCTGAGTGTCATTTGGGAGAGAGTCCCAGAGCCCACAAGCTACATATATGTGTATTTATTTACGTACTTATGGCCTCCTCTATAGAATGTGTACTCTTTGAGAACAGGGGCTCTCTCTCGCTCTCTCTTTTTTTTTTGTCTTTATATCCCCAGATTGATGCAGAGTCCCTGGCACACAGAGGTGCTTAATTGTCCAGGCCAGCCGGACTCGGGGATTCCAGGGGTCCCAAAGTACCTACCATAGCCCCGCAGTTGCGCCCGGTCGCCTCAACGACCCTGCAGGTGCTCTCAGTTGCCCCAAAGACTCTTTGGAGGAGAACTCCGGATATGGACAGAATAGTCTGACACACCTCAGTGGAGTGGCCAAGCGTCTTTATTGTCTTACAAATCTCCTCTTGCTGCTGCCCCCCCCAGCCTTATTTGCCTGCCCCTTTTATTCCCTTTCCGTCTGCCCTTTTGTCAGGTGTCCCAGCAACAGGATCCTGATAGGCAGGGAGTGCTCCTCCATTGATGGTGCATGCTCAATGCCCCCATGTTTGATGTGCAGTCATCAAGGCAGAGTACACACCTGGATGCCTCTTACCTGCCTCAGGTTTTCCTTGTTAGCAAGGACACACTGACCGAGTTCAGACATCTAGGTAGCTCTAAGGGGCCCTTACACTTAATATATGCTCATTGATTATTGAATGGAAGGATATAAGGTAGAGAACTGACAGAAGGGAAAGGAGGCACTCAGTGGGAATAGTTCTAGCTAGGAGACGGGACATTATGGAGTGGAAAAAGTGCTGAACGCTTTGGTCCTTTGAGCTGACAAGGATATAATTTCCACATCCTCTTCTACAATCTGTAAACCTTGGGCAAATCACTTCATCTCTTGAACCTCAGTTTCCTCATCTGTAAAATTAGGAGGGAGGGGAGGGTATCTAAATGATCTCCAAGGGTCCTTCCAGTTCCACGTTCCATAATTCTCACATTCAGTTTGAGCCCATTCACTACCTATGTGATATTGGAGAAATCATTTACTTCCCTTCTTTGAACCTAGGTTTCCCCATCTATGAAATCGAGGTAATAATACATTTACTACCTACTTTACTGCACTATTTCAAGGCAATTACCTTGTGAATGATAAAGTACTACTGTCCCTAAAGTCTGGACACATAGGAAATCTCGTTAACTATGAAATGAATGAAATTTTCAACATTTTATTTAATTAGCATAAATGAGATTTCATAGGAAGACAGAAGAGACACACAGGAAATATCATTAATTAATTAAATTAAATTAGTCTCATTAGCATAGAAAAATAGTCTTCCATAGCTAATGACAGCTTTTATTCCATATGAAATTGTCATGGCTGAAATTTATGCTAATTAAATAAAATGTTGAAAATTTCATTCATTTCATTTCTTGAAAATATGCACAGTTAATGAGATTTCCTTTGTATCCAGACTTTAGGGACACACATAGAAACACAAGTTGTTCCTTTTATTACTACACGTACTGGCCATATGACCTTGGGCAACTCACTTTTCTGACCCTTCACTTCATTAAAGTGGGCAAAATAATCTTTGTACTCTTTACCTCAGAAGATTGCTGTGAAGAAAGTGTTTATAAACCTGGAAGTGTCAAGGAAATGTAAATTCATAAGAGCAGAGAATCAGAACTGAAAGAGACCTCAGAAGTCACCTAGTTCAACCTTCTCCTAAAGCCACCCTATTGCCCTAGTAAGGAGTAAGAATAATGATAATGATAAAGTCCACATTTATGTAGCGCTTTAAATGGGCAAAGTTTAAATCGACAAAGTTTTATTTCATCTGATCTTCACAATAAGGGTGTGGAGGTAGGTGTTATTATTCCCATTTAATGCTGAGACCAGGTGTGGCCCAGAAAGGCCAAATTACTTGCTTAGGGTCATCCAGACAGAGAGCAAAGCTGGGATTTTAACCTAATTCTAGATCCAACATTCTTTCCATTGTATCTCAGGCAAGTGTTGTGTCAATCTTAAAGCATGATAGTAATGAATTTTTTGTTATAATTATGTTAGTATTATGTGTACTAGTATTTTCTACCTATGTGACCCTGAACAAGTCACATTCCTTCTCTGAACTAATTTTCTTGTCTAGAAAAGAGACATAATAGTACTTATGTTGTCTACTTTACCAGGTTGTTTTGAGGAAGTGGCATTTTTAATACTATTCTTCACTGTCTTCTCCTGTATTCTCTTCTATTTAGGTTTTCGTGACACTCCTTTCTCCTGCTTCCCCTCCTACCTTTCTGACTACTCTTCAGCCTCCTTTGGCCGATCTTCCAGGTATTGCCCGCTAATGGTGGCTCTGTTCTGGGCTTTCTTCTCTTCTCCCCCTATTACACTATTTCACTTGATCTCATCAACTCCCATGGTTTAAATTATTATCTCTATGCAGATGCCTCTCAGATCTACTTGTTCAGCTCTAACTTTTCTTCTGACCTCTGATCTGTGACTACTTCTTGGACTTTTTTTTGGTTTGTTTTTGGAGGGGCAATTGGGGTTAAGTGACTTGTCCAAGGTCACACAGCTAGTAAATTAAGTATCTGAGGTCACATTTGAACTCAGGTCCTTCTGACTCCAGGGCTGGTGCCCTATTCACTGCACCACCTAGCCTCCGCTACTTCTTGGACTTCTCGAACTGGATGTCTCTCTCCTAGACATCTTAAACTCATGTCCAAAACTGAACCCGTTATCTTTTCCTCAAAACCCTCCTTTCTTCTGACTTCCCTAGTACTGCTGAGGTACCACCATCCTCCCAGTCACATACGGTTACAACCTAAGCACCATGCTCGGCTACTCACTCGCTCTCACCCCTTACATCCAATCAGTAGTCAAGTCTTGTCCTTTCTACCTTCATAACATTTCTCCCCTATGCACACTTCTCCCTTCTGACTCTGCCACCACCCCTGATACCTCATGACTATTGCAATAGCCTAGTGATCGGTCTCCCTGCCTCATCTTTCTCCACTCCAATCCACCCTCCGCTCAGCTATCAAAGTGATCTTTCTAAAGTTCAGGTCTAATCAACTTTCTGTCCTCCTACTCCCCTTCAGTAAACTCCCTAGCTCCCTATTACCTCCAGGATCAGATATAAAATCCTCTGACTTTCACAGCCCTTCCTAACTTGGACCCTTCCTACCTTTCTGGTCTTTGTATTGCACCTTACTCTGCCCTCCACGAACTCTTTCATTCAGTGACTCTGGTCTCCCGGCTGCTTCTCAAACACGATGATCTCTTGACTCTAGACATTTCCCCTGGACTTCTGTCCTTCCTCACCTTCGCCACCCGGCTTTCCTGGCTTCCTTCAAGTCTCCGCTAAAGACCCACCTTTTGCAAGAATCCTCCTCAGTCTTAGTGTCCTTCCCTCTGAGACTTCCCTTCTTTGCACATGGTTTTCCACGGTGCACGGTCTCCACTGGCAGGCACCACCCCAGTGCCCATTAGACCGTGAGCTCCCCGAGGGCAGGGACTGTTTTTGCCGTTGTCTGCTCCAGTTCTCCGCACGATGCTCGGCACACAGGAAGTGATTAATAAATACTGACTGACTGAAAGTGCTTTGTAAATTGTAAAGAACCATAGAAATGGCACCGGTATCATGTGTTGCTGGGGTTTTTTTCCTCCCAATTTTATTTCCATACACATTTCCTATTGCTTTTCACCTTGGCTTTTCCTGGGGCGACATCTTGTGGCCAACTTCGTAAATGACAAGTTCAATCCCCAGGAAGGGCTCTTCTGCATGTGGCAGGGAGAGGGAAGGAGGGTATGGGAGGATTTCTATCAGAAAGTGACTCCGGGGTGGCATTTGGGGAGGCCTCCTCCTGGAAATTGATATTTTCAGCCAGTAGTCACAAATAGGGAGAATACGCAAGAATAAAAATGGGAGATGTTCCAGCAAGGGTAGGTTTCTGCTCAGTATAAAGAAAAACTTGGTATCAGCAATCAGAGCAGTCAAATTGGAATGGACCTCCAAAGAGGAAAGAAGTAGAACGATAATTTCTACAGAACCTTTAAGGTTTGCAATCCATTTCCCTCACAAGAGCCTAGTTGGAGGGTTGGGGTGGGCAAGGTAGAGTATAGCTATTATTACCCCTACTTTGCTTGAGGAAACTGAAGCCTAGAGAGGGAAAATGATTTACCCCAAGGTCATACCACTATTAAATGTCAGCATCGAATTGAATACTCCCAACTTCCTGACTCCAGACCAATGCTCCTTACATTACACCAGGAGTTCTTCCTCTCTGGAGGTTTTAAATTGAAAGCCAGATGGTCGTTTGTCTGAGGTTGGAGGGGCGCTTCCTGCTCAGGTTTAGTGTGGGCTACATGCCCTTTGAAGCCCTTCCAGTTCTATACTATTCTATAAGAAACGGACCAATGACCATATTTTTTCTCCTTTTGGACTGCCTGTCAGTATCATGAACGTATGTCTATTCCCAAAAGTTATCCCAGAATTTCAAATGAGTTTTCTGGCATTTTGCAGAGACACACCAAATTCCTCTCTACATTATTCTACCTTTATTATTTGTGCTGTTATTGTGACCTGCAGGCTTACTCTATTCCTTTCTTCTCTCTTTTCTTTCCTCCCTCTTCCCTTCACTTTTTCCTTCCTTTCTTCCTTTCCTTCCTTCCTTCCTTCCCTCTTGCCTGCTTTCCAGTCTTCTTTTCTCCCTCTCTCCCTCTCTCCCTCCCTCCCTTTCTTTTCCTTCTTTTCTCCCTCCCTTCTTCCTTTCCTCCCTCCCCTCCACCTTCCTCTTCTCTCTCCCTCTCCCTTCAAAAACCTGGGTAAGTAACCACATTAGATATAGTGTATACGGCGTTCTGCCACAGTATTCCCTGCTTCTCTAACAAGAGGATGGAAGTATATTTCATTCTCCATTGTCTAGGACTAGTACTGGTTTCTCAGTTATTCAGAATGATGCATCCTTTTAGTGATCCATTAATTTACATTGTTGTAATCATCTTATAACTTTTTCTTGATTTTGCTTATTTTACTCTGCTGTAGTATGAGCAAATCTTCCCATGTGTCCCTGAATTCCCTTTATTCTTCATTTCTTCCTGCACAATTATATCCCAATATATTCATGTATGTATTGATTTAGTCATCCTGAAATTCACAGACTTCTACCAAAATGAGCACTCTATTTTTTTTATTGCCTGTTCCACTGGTTGTAGCCTCATTGGGCAGGTCCAGGGTCTTCAACATATTATTTATTCAATGAAAAATGATAGTCACTCCCATTTGTGTGGCATTACAGTTTACAAAGTACTTTCCTCACAACATATCTGTGAGCGGGACAGTGGATTTTCATTCTCATTTTACAAATGACACAGACAAGGGAAGTAACTTACCTATGGTCACAATGACAATAAATGGCAAATTAGGTACTTGAACACAACTCCTCTGACTCTGGGTAGTGGAGTCCTTTTTACTATACTCCGCTGCTTTAGACAGACCACCCCTATGGTGATTAGCATTATTATCCAATTTTATAGATCACAGAAATCATAGACTTTAGAACTAAAAGGAAATATATATATAATACAAATTGTACAAAATATGTTTAACATAATTGTACATGGATAACCTATATCGAATTGTTTGCTGTCTTGGGGAGGGAAGGATAGGAAGGAGAAAAATTTGGAACTAAAAATCTTGTAAAGAGGAATGTTGAAAACTATGTTTACATGTAATTGGAAAAAATAAAATACTATTAAATGTTAAAAAAAAAACTGAAAGGGAATATTTGAGAGCATTTATTTTAACCTGTTCATTAAAAAAAAAAAAGTTTCATTTGTTTTAATCATCCAG
>CM053585.1:241447183-241470654 GCA_028646515.1 Pseudochirops corinnae | reverse complement strand
TTGGAATAGGTGACTTTGAAGGTCACTTCCAACTCTAAAATGGAAATAAAGAGATGGGTTTGAATCCTGACTGTGACACTAACTTTATGATTTTGAACTCACTTTTCCTTTTTTTTCCTCTAATGAATATATATATATTTTTTTTGCTTTTTGGAGGGCAATTGATGTTAAGTGACTTGCCCAAGATCACATGGCTAGTTTTTGTGTTAAGTGTCTGAGGTCACATTTGAACTCAGGTCCTCCTGACTCCAGGGCTAGTGCTCTATTCGCTGTACCACCTAGCTACCCCCGTGAATATATTTTTTTAAATAGTATTTTATTTTTTCCAATTATATGTCAAGACAAATATTAACATTCATTTAAAAAAATTTTGAGCTCCAAACTTTCCTCCTCCCCCCCCTAGATGAGAAGCAATTTGATATAGGTTAATATGTGCAATCATGCAAAACATATTTCCATATTAGTCACTTTGTGAAAGAAGAAACAGACCAAAAGGGGAAAACATGAAAAAAATGAAAAAAGTGTGCTTCACTTTGCATTCAGACTCCATTAGTTCTTTTTCTGGATGTGGATAGCATTTTTCATCATGAATCCTTTGGAATTGTCTTGGATTCATTATATTGCTGAGAGTAGCTAAGTTATTCATAGTTGATCGTTGATCATTGTACAATGTTGCTGTTACTGTGTATAATATTCTCCTGGTTCTGCTCACTTCACTTTGCATCAGTTCATATATCCATTTTCCTTTTTTGAACTTTAATTGACATTATGTTTATTGCATCAACTCCCAAAACACTGTAGAGCCTCTTAAATGAGAAACTCAGAAGAGTCTTATTCTGAAGAGTTTATTTTAACTGTTTACAAGAGAAAACCAAATGGATGAAGAAAATCTAATGTCTAGACTATCGTATACAATTGGACAGGTAACCCATAAAACTCATTCACCAGTATATATTTCTTGGTCATATATTGCAAATGGATAATGAGTTACACACAGAGTTTAAAAGGAGGAGTGTGGGTTGAATTGCGTTTGGGGAAATCACAAATGATCCTAAGTTTTTCCCTAACAAAGACCCATTTTTTCTCCTTTTTTTTTTTTTTTTTTTTTTGCTTTTTTGGAGGGGGGAAGGTAGGGCAATTGGGGTTAAGTGACTTGCCCAAGGTCACATGGCTAGTTTTGTGTTAAGTGTCTGAGGTCAGATTTGAACTCAGGTCCTCCTGACTCCAGGGCTGATGCTCTATTCACTCTGCCACCTAGCTGCCCCTAAAGACCCATTTTTAAAATGCCAATATGCTTCTAATGATGGAGACAGAATGGCAATATTGTATTGAGAGCTGGCCTTGGAGCCAGTGAGACCTGGACTGAAGTCCCACTTCACACATGTACTGGCTGTGTGACTCTGGACAAGTGACTTTATGTTGCAGTGTGATGAGTAACCCCTAAGACTTTAAGTTGTAGGGAAGAGGACAACTTGTGTTGACTGAAGGAGTTTTCCCATCTAGGAATTCTCTGAAATCACAAGTGATGCTATATGGCAGTGAGTCATGGATCAGTATATCCTCCAAAGAGCTGATGTTGACAGTCACTAAAATGGCAATGGAAAAGCACGTGGTCCATGTGCTCAGGCTGCAACACTTTACAAAAAAGGGGTTATGTAGAAGATACCAATGTCACCAAAGAAATGCATAAGAAAGGGAAAAAAGGATTGGTGATGGGGCAAGAATTGGGAATAACCAGTGGACAGCATTGATGTGCCAGTGGAAGGTCAGGAAACATGAAAGGAAAGTGAGAAGGCCACTATCACGTTAGGTGGGTCTTATGTGGTGAATTTATGGGAGGAGGTGGAAAAGGTCCACACAAGATAAGAAGGCCAGGGTCAGCTGGGATCCTCATTGTTGGAGGGGATGGTTGCATGAAGGAGATCCTAGATTAGGGTTGGGGAACCTACAGCTTTGAGGCCACATCTGGCCCTCTAGGTGCTCAAGTATGGCCCTTTGACTGATTCCATACTTCAGAGAACACATGTTGTTTGTTCCATGAAGTTTGGATTCAGTTAAAAGGTTGTTGTTTGTTCTGTAAAATTTGGTTTCAGTCAAAGGGTTGCACTTGAGGACCTAGAGGGCCACATGTGGCCTCTAGGCCTCAGGTTCCCCACCCCTGGACCTAGATCCATTGAAGATTGAAGTTTTAGAGCAAAATGGGAATTAAGATAGGCAAATTCTCCATCATGCAGGGTGTTTGCCAGGGGAGTGTTTTATAAACCTTAAAAGTACTGGAGAGATGGAAGCAGTTCTTATTTTTTCTCTTTGTCATTATTTTTAATTGTGACAGAGAAGCTGAGGATGGAGAGAAGGAACTTTAGAGATCACTTAGTCCACCCAGTTTCATTTCCCAAAGGTTATTCAAGGCTGAGAAAGGGGGAATGACTTGCCCAACCAAGGTCACGCAGCAAGGGAGTGGCCTTCCCTCAAGAATCAGGGGACAGGAGGCGGTGCTGGGAATAGGGGCTTGGCTGTGAGGGCCCTTCGCCAAGCCTTGGGGAAGCAAGCTGGAGAGATTCCCCCTGCGGAATATGAATGGAATTAGGAATCGGAGACAACAGATGAGCTGGCTACCAGGTGACCGAGTGGTTGGGGGAGGGAGAATGAAAGAGGGGGTGCTCGGCGGTGGCTGCCTCCACTAAGGACTGCAGATTGAAACAGTGATGAAGATAAATAGAAACCCCTTTGGCAGAAAATCTGTGGATAATCAAGGCTGATACCTGTTCAGAGAGGCCTCCCGCCAGCCCTTGCTCAGGGAAACATTAGGATAAGGCTTTGCAGTGAGAGCCACCTTGTTAGTGCTGAAACAAGGGGAAAAAAATGAAAATCACCAGACTCTCATTAAAGAATAAAATGATACGTGGTATTTTGGCAGGAACTGGCTGCTTCGGAGTGCCTCCCTCACTTGCCCAGCAGGTCCATCATTTTTCCTTTCCTTTAAAATAAGACTTAGGGGAAGCCTGTTACAGGAGACAGTTAGTGCCTTAAGAACAACATTTTGGGAAACGATACCTTTAAAGGGGAAGGGTCAGTGATGGTCCTGGGGATGGTCACGGTCCAAACACAGCACAAGGCCAATACGGAGGAGATAGGGCTCTGAGTACAGGGGAATGAATTTGAGGAAAGGCCCAGGGCCAATCAAAGAAGGAAGAAGGGTCAATGGGCTGGTCTTGGTCCCTGCTAAATGGAATTTGCTATAATGTTACATGAGTTTCATAGAATTCAGGTGAGGGGTTGGTCATAACAGCTTTACTGCCATTAGACCTTGGCTGTCACCTTTTCTTGGAATCCCCAGTTCTCCACTTGAATAATTCCTGCTCATCCTTGAAAACCCAATTCTACAGTCAACTTTTCTATGAAACTTTCCCTGATTCCCTTTTTTCCTACCAGTAACCACTTTTCCCTTCAGATCTCAAAGTGCAGACTTGACCTCTCTAATGCATCTCTCATGTAATGTTGTGTAGTATAGTTTTTTATCTGGGTGTCTTTTAGCTTTGGGCAGCGAGGTGACACAGTGAATAGAGTTCCAGGCCTGAAGTCAGAAAGACTCATCTTATGAAATTCAAATCAGGTCTCAGATATTTACTAGCTGTATTACCCTGGGCAAGTCACTTAACCTGTTTGCCTCAGTTTCCTCATCTGTAACGTGAACTGCAGAAGGAAATGACAAATTACTTTCTTTGCCAAGAAAATAAAAAATGGGGTTACAGAGAATTGGTCACGACTGAAACAACTAAACAGTAACAACTTAGACCTTTACTAGATTGTGAGCTCCATAAGGGCAAGGGCTGAGTTTTTTGGACTAATAAACATTAAAGCTCTGAATTTCTTTTGTGTAGTCTGAATTTTGTGTTTCTTCAATTTAGCCTGTCCCAGGACTTTGCTCACAGCAGGTTTTTTTTTTTCTTTTTGGAGGGGGTAAGTTAGGGCAATTGGGGTTAAGTGACTTGCCCAAGGTTGCATGGCTAGTTTTTTTTGTTAAGTGTCTGAGGCTGGATTTGAACTCAGGGCCTTCTGACTCCAGGGCCAGTGCTCTATTCACTGAGCCATGTAGCCATCCCCACAGCAAGTTTCTTAATCAATGTTTGTTGAATTGAGTTGAATTGATCTGAAACTGAGAGAGGGACCTGTGTGATCTCTGAAGTTCCTTCTAGCTCTAAGTTCTGTGATCTTATGAAAAGCCTTTATGTAGTTACTGCATCCTGCTCATGCCTACTTAAGATGATGAGCTTGAAAAAAAAATGCAAAGAGATAACATTTGGAAGCCCATGGGATGTCTAGATGAGAAGCCATCTTCTAGAAAAGGCAACCCTGATACTTCTATCCCCCTTCCCACTCCCAACCTAGAAGGCTGGTCCTGAAAACATCTACATTGATTTGCTGAGCAAATCCTTTGCTGATTAAAACATGCTTCCATTTTGAAGTAAGAATATTCCACATTTGTGTAATCTTTATAGTTTACAAAGCACAGGGCAACCCTGGGAGGGCACTGTCTACTACCTTAGATTCCTTTGTCTCCTTATCCTTAGGATATTCATGCACTGGATGTTCTCAACTCTGCCTCACCTCCAATCATCTACCTTTTTGCTCCTTAGCCTCTAGAAGAGGAAGAGATTTACTAGAAGGATCAGAATTTAAGAATACCTTGTAGGACCAAGCTATCAATTGATGTAGTACATTTGTATAAACTAGTGATAGTAAGAGAAAAAAATTTTATTGGAAATAATCATAATTATAATCAAATCATAATCAAAATCATAATCTCTGTTTATAATTATTTATATTTAAAATTCACTTGAACAGATGGGAGAAGTTATAGTAAGTTGTAAAAAAATTATAACAAATTATTAAAAATTCTTGTGTTATTTGACACAATTGACACACTTGGCCCCTGTGTTTACTGTGCTACCTTGTTCCACTATAAGCTCATGTTATTTAATATCAACTGGGACACTAATGTACTCTTGGTCAAGTGGTGAACTGATCCAACCATTCTGGAGAGCAATTTGGAACTATGCCCAAAGGGTAATCAAGTTGTGCATACCCTTTGACCAAACAATACCACCATTAGATCTGTATCCCAATGAGATCAAAGAAAAAGGAAAAGGATCTATATGTACACAAATATTTATAGTGGCTCTTTTTGTGGTGGCAAAGAATTGGAAATTGAGAGGATACTTATCTATTAGGGAATGGCTGAACAAGTTGTGGCATATAATTGTGATGGAGTACTATTGTGCTATAAGAAACTATGAGGGGAGTGGTTTCAGAAAAACATGGCAAGACATATATGAACTGATGCAAAGTGAAGTGAGAAGAACCAGAAGATCATTGTGCACAGTAATGGCAATGTTGTAATGATGATCGACTGTGAAAGACTTGGCTACTCTAATCAATACAATTATCTAAGATAATCCCAAAGGATTCATGATGAAAAAATACTTCCAGAGAGAGAACTGATGAACTGAGTGCAAATTGAAGTATAACTTTTTTTCACTTTCTTTATTTTTCTTGCTTTAAAAAAAAATCTGGCTAATAAGGAAATGTTTTGCATGATTTCACATGTATAATTGATACGATACTCCTTGTTTTCTCAACGGGTGGGGAAAGGGATGGGTGGGAGGGAGAGAATTTGGAGCTCAAAACTTAAAAAGGAAAGAATGCAAAAAAAAAGTTGGCAATAAGTAAACAAAAAGAAAGAATATTAATTACAGATAAATAATTTCAAGATAATTTGAGGAAGCATTAAGTATGAATAACTTCCAGGAATGAGGAAAGGCTGCTCAGATGAAATGGGTCATGAACTAAGCCTTGAGGAAAATTAAAGACAGTAAGAGCTGGAAGTGAAGAGAAAGCATTTCAAGAATGGGGAGCAGCTGGAGATGGAATGTCGAGTTCAGAAACAGCATGGAGGCCAATTTGGCTAAAAATGTGGAGGGCATGAAAGGAAGTGATAAAAAAAAATAGGTCTGGAAAGGCTGATAAGTCAAAGTGTGGAGGTCTTAAAATGCCAGAGTGAGGAATTCATTCATCCTGAGCTCCTTCTTCTTCTCTGCTCCTCACCCCCAAACTTCTCTACCTCTTTACCCATCATCTTCTACTCTTCTGCTCCAGTCTCTGAGAAAGAGGTGTCTTTTTTCTTCATCAAAGCTAACCCTTCCATTTTTATCCCTTGATCCTTCCCCCTCCCATCTCGTTCTGGAACTTACTCCATCATCTCTCTCTCTGTGTCTGTTTCTGCATTTTTCTCTTTCTCTCTGTGTCTTGGGTTCAAACTTTTCCTATCTCTTGGCTTTTCCTCCATGACCTACAGATAAGCTCACATTACCCTTGCTTAAAACAACTTTTCCTTGACCTTGCTTTTCTTCTTAAGCCTTTGTCTTTGATGTCTCCTTTCTCTGCTAACCCTCTAGAAAGAAATTCCTCATCATTTACTCACTCCTTATTTCCCATTATTCCTTTTCATGAATTCAAAGTACCAGTCAAACTGTAATACAAGTGGATCCTCTAACTCGTTATACCATTGCTCACATCCATGCATTTGTTTGGAAAGCACTTTCTCCCCCATCACTGTCTTTCAGAATCATCATCTTCCTCTAAGACTCAGTTCAGTTACCACATGTTCTGTGAAACCTTCCCTGATTCCCACAGCTGAAAGTATCCAACAAACCAAACTTGTTTGTTTAGATCAGTGGTTCTAAACCTTCCTAATGCCGTGACCCTTTAATATAGTTCCTCATGTTGTGGCGACCCCCAACCATAAAATTATTTTTGTTGCTACTTCATAACTATAATTTTGCTACTGTTATAAATCATAATGTAAATATCTAATTTGCAGGATGTATTTTCATTGTTACAAATTGAACATAACCCACAGGTTGAGAACCGCTGGTTTAGATGGTCTATTTCCCTCTCTTCCTCACCTCCAGTACACTTTCTCACCTCCCTTGAGGGCAGGAACTTGTCATTTTCATGTCTGTATACTTCACCCAGTGCCTGGCACATATGATGAGTGATAAGTGTTTCTGGAATGTTTGTTGAATGAAGCAGGAAATGTAAATATTATTGTCCCCATTTTGTAGATCAGAACACTGACATATGGAAAAGTGAAGTTACTTTCTTGGGGATCCGCAGTTGACAGATAACAGAACCAGAATTTTAACCTAGTTCTTTTGATTCCAAGGCCAAGGCGTTTTCTAGTACACCAAGCTGTTTGCTAAGATTTAATGATCCCCAGGTTCAGTCTGAAGGTGGATGGACTGTGTGCATCCCACAGAATCCAGGCAGAAAGGGGTTGTAGGGGGCATCTTGTTCAACCAGTGTCTGAAGATAAATCCCTTCTGCAACATGTTTGACAAGTAGTCATATAGTCCATACTTGAAGACCACCAGGGACAGGGAACTCACTACTTTATAAAATGGCTCATAAACTTTTTGTACAGTTCTGATTCTTGGATATTTCCAGTTGGCTGTCTCATAGGTGTTTCAAACTGAATACATCCCAAATAGAACTCATTATCTTTCCTCCCAAATCCATGCCTCTTCCTATCTTTCTTTTATCTGCCAAAGGTACCACCATATGGAACAGGCACGTGGGTTCATAATTGTGAAATCTTCAACTCTTCCCTCTTCCTCACTCCCTCTATCCAATCTGTTGCCAAGTCTTATAGATTCTACCTTCATCACGTCTCTCGAATCATTGTCCTCTCCACTTATACAACCATCATCTCTTACCTGGCGGGTTTCAGCAGCCTCCTCTCTGGACTCCTTGCCTTCAATCTCTTCTGTCTATAATCCATTCTCCATATAACAGCAAAGTGTTGTTTCTTAAGTGGACATCTGACCACGTCGCCCTACTTAAGAAACTCCAGTAGCTCCCTCTTGCCTCTAGGATCAAGTACAGATTCCTTTGACACGACAATGAAACACAACTTCACAATTTGACTTCACTTTTTTTTTTTCAGATTTTTTTACACATTAATCCCCTTCACTCACTCTACATTCTGGCTAAACTGGTCCACTTGCAGTTCACCTTCTGTGACATTTCATTTCCCCTCCATTTGTACAGCCTGCTCCCCATGCCTGGAATGTACTCCCTCCTCACCTCTACCTCCTAGAATCCCTTCTTCCTTCCAAGCTCAGCCAAAGCATCACTTCCTAGGTGAGGACTTTCCTGGTTTCCCCCACTCCCAGCTGCTAGTGCTTCCACATCTAGAAATCACCTTATATTTACTTTGTCTATATTTTCTATTTACTTATACATGCAAGGTGTTCTTCCTTACCCTCCAATCCCCACCCTCCAAGAATGCAAGCTCCTTGATTATTTAATGTTCATCTTTGTATACCCAGTTCCTGGCACCACATTATTGTCATCATCATCACCATCACAGCTAGCATTTGTATGTAACTTTATTGTTTTATTTTATTTTGTCTTTTTGGAGGAGGGAAGGCAGGGCAATTGGTGTTAAGTGACTTGCCCAAGGTCACACAGCTAATAAGTGTTAAGTGTCTGAGGTCAGAATTGAACTCAGGTCCTCCTGACTCCAGGACTGGTGCTCTACTCACTGCACCCCTATTCATAACTTTAAGGTTCACAAAACTCTTTCATATATGTTAACTCATTTGATCCTCACCACAACCCCTGTGAGGTAGGTGCTATTATTATCATTCCCATTTAACAGATTGGGAACTTGAGGCTAAGTGACTTGCCCAGGATCACACAGCCAGGGAATGTCTGAGGGAGGATTGAAACTTACATTTGAATTGCATAAAAGCAAGTGGGTTTTGATTGTTTTATTTGGATCTTTATTTTGAATTGAGATCTACCTCTGCAACTTCTATCTACAATTCTGCATTCTCTCCTTTGGGGGGCCATGTCGAACAAACCTAATCCCTCTTCTATGTGAGAGTCCTCTAGCTACTAAAAGACGCCCATCATGTTTCTCCTCTGTCTTACCAAGGAACCAGTGCCCTTGTGTACAAGAACCTGTCACACAGGAGGGGGAAGGAGGGAACTCATCAGGGTTCAAGGATGAGGGATTAGGTTGCATCTAAGACAGGTTATCTCAGGGGCCCACATGTTCCTGAAGTGTGTGGGGTTGAGGAATATTTAGAGAACAGGCAGTGAGAGTCACCCCCAAAGTGAGACCACCAGAATAGCCCCACTGGATCAGACCTCTGGTCTGTGATACAGCGATATTTGGTCTAGGGAAAGGCCTGATGCTCCTCTCTGGCATCTGCTCAAAAAATTCAAACATCCCTCATTTCCCTTTACAATCCTTTATGAATCTGTTATCTCGGATGGGGGTGGGTGGGGGAGGGAAGGAGACTGGAAACCACATCATTCAGGGACTGGTTGAAGGAAATGGGGATATTTATCCTGGAGAAGAGAAGACCTAGGGGAAAGATGGTTGCTCTCTTTAAGCATTTGAAGAAATGTCATAGAGAAGAGGAATTAGGCTTATTCTGTTTTTCCCCCAGAGGACAGAACTAGAGGCATGGGTGGCAGTTATAGCCCAGCACATTTTGGCTCAATGTGAGGGAGGACTTCCTACCCATTGGAGTTGCCCCAAAATACAGTGGGCTGCCTTGGGAAATGATGAATTTCCCATCTCCGGAGGCCTTTAAGGGGAGGCCAGATAACTCCTGTTGGGAGATGATGGCCAGGGGCTTCATGCTCAGAAAGGGTCTCTGAGGTCCCTTCCAGCCCTAACATTTCTATGTTCTGACATTTCATGTTCTGAGGTTCTAAGGTTGTATGTAATAATATTGTTAGTATGCCCCCGACAGGGCTGTTGTGGGGAAAGTACTTTGTAATCTGTAAAGCATTGCAGAAATGGGGGCTGTTGTTATGATTGCCAAGGTCCCTTTCAGCTCTGATGTTCCAGGGTTCGGCTTTACTACATTTCCCATTCCTCTCCTGTGAGGGACAGGGGGCCCAGGAGCAAGGTTTTCCCTCCCCCCATTGTTTCTAAAACATACAAATCATTCTGGGTCCAGCTCTTTATTTCATTAGTTGAAATGTACATTTGAAAACAACAGAGGGTGAGGTTTAAAAGCAACATGCAATTTTTATTACGTCGATCTCCCAAATTGCCATTATTTTGGTCCCTGCGGTGTTATTGACCTTGATTCTCTCTCATTTGCATCCAACATTTTTCATCCTTTGGAATATGGTGTTTTGGGACCTTTCCATCATTAAGTGGATTTACAGCCATTTCCCTGTGTGTTTTCTCCAAGGGGTTCTGTTATGAGATGCACATTAAATCTCCATTAATACCTCATTATCCGACTGATAAGATTACCATGATAATGAGGCAGAAATTCTAATTGTTTCCCTTTTTATTGTGCCTTTCATTTAATCCTATACCTGGAATTCGGTCACAAGCTGGTGAGCACCAGACAGAATTCCAGTTGCATTTTAAACCTGGGAAAGGAAGATTGGAGGATCATTGGTTTTTAGAGCAGGAAAAGGCCTTTGAGATCATGTAACTGGCACAGGATCATCTGAACTGATTGTGATTACGAAAGGAAAAGACAAAAACAGAATCTTCCCCTCGCCATTTTGGATTTCTTTGCTCTCTGAAAAGTTTGAGTCATGAGAAGACATACAGGATGGACCTGTCCCCATATGTATGAGGGATTCTCCTGGTGTAATAAAGGGCAGGGGATCTGGGTTCCAATGGAGGCTCTAACACTTGATGAGTGACCCTGAGTGAGTGACTTTCCCTTTAGGAGCCTCAGTTTCCCCTCCATCAAGTGTAAAGTGAAGACAACTCTGTGAGTCCCTGAGAAAGTATGGGTCTGTTTTGGAAGAAGTGCCTCATGGAAAGTTCTGTTTCCTATGGTTGAAAGTCTGGCTCCTTTATCCCCCAAAAGTGAACACAATAATCCTTGTCCTACCTATCTCACTGGGTTGTTGTGAGGAAAGTGCTTTGTAAACCTTACAATCCTATACACCATAAATTGTTATCATCTCCGCATCATGAATGGATTAATCTTCCTCATGTAGATTTGATCACGTTCCTATTCTTCTTCAAAGGTTTCAATGGCTTCTATGGCCGTGTAAAGTTCTTCTTAGCATGGCATTCAGGGCCCTCTCCAATCTTTTCCTAGCCTACCTTCCAATGCTCCAGGCAACCAGACTCTTCACCTTCCCTAGTACATACACTGGGCTTTCTTGCTTTTGTTCTCTGAAATGCATGCCCCTAAAACAATTATTCTGTAATGTCTTTCTTTACATGCATGAAAACCTTCGGTGAAAATTGGGACACTAATGCATTGTTGGTAGAGTTGTGAGCTGGTCCAACCCTTCTGGAAACCAATTTGAAACTCTTCCCAAAGGGTTATAAAATTGTGCATACTTTTTGATGCAGCAATACACTACTAGGTCTCTACCCCAAATAGTTAAAAAAAAAAAAAAAAAAAAGGAAAAAGATCTACATGTACAACAATATAGCAGCTCTTTTTTTGGTGGCAAAGTATTGGGAATTGAAGGGATACCCATCAATTGGGGATTGACTGAACAAGTTGTGGTATGTGATTGTGATGGAGTACTACTGTGCTATATGAAATAGTGAGTAGGATGATTTCAGAAAAACCTGGGAAGATTTATATGAACTGATGCAAAATGAAGAAGAACTGGGAGATCATAGTGCACAGTAATAGTAATATTATATGAGGATCAGCTGTGAATGACTTAGCTATTCTCAACAGTGCAATGATTCAAGACAGTTCTGAAGGACTTATAATGAATGATACTATCCACCTCCAAAGAAAGAAATCATGGAGTCTGAAGTTAGATTGAAGTGTGCTTTTTTTACTTTTAAAATTTTTCTTATTTGTTTTTTGGTCTGTGTTTTGTAACATGACTAATATGAAAATATGTTTTCTATGACTGCACATATATAATCTATATCAAATTGCTTACTTTCTCAAGGAGGGAGACGGAGGTGAATTTGGAACTGAAAACACCCAAATGTTAAAAATGGGTTTTTACATGTAATTGGGGGGAAAAAAAAGAAAAAAATACAGGGTCTAAAAAATGGAAAAACAAACAAACAAAACCCAACCCCTCCAGTGACTCCCTATTATGAACAAGACAAAGTATCATTTGGCATTCAAGGCCCTCCACAACTTAGCACCATTCCTTTTCAGACTTGTTTCATATAATTTCCTTCCATGTCCAATATGCTCCAATCCAAATGGACAGCTCTTTGTCCTCCCAACAGCCTCTGTTTAATCTTTAAAGAGCCATACTGACTCTCCTGTTTTTCACTCAGTTTCCTGATTTCTTATCTTTCTGCTTTGGCTTATACTTTTTCCTAGGCCTGGAATAGTCCCATCCACATTCTTCAAGGATCTGTTGAAATATTACCTTGACTATTTTAAGCCACCTTAAGTATTAGAAAGAGCCCTGAACTTGGAGCCAAAAGATCTGGATTCAAATTCAAAATAAAATTTGACTAATAAGGATATAATGATAATGAGCCAGAAAAATTAATTATTTTGCCTTTTTATTCTGCCTTTCATTCCTCTTTATTGTGTCTTTCATTAAATTCTATATCTTTGTTGTTGTTCAATCCTTTTGGACTCTTCATGACTCCATTTGGGGTTTTCTTGGCAAAGATTCTAGAGTGTTTGCCCTTTCCTTCTCCAGCTCATTTTATAGATGAAGAAACTGAGACAAATAGGGTTAAGTGACTTGCCCAGGGTCACACACCTAGTAAGTGTCAGAGGCCATATTTGGACTCACATCTTCCTGACTCCAGGCCTGGTGCTCTATCTCCTGGTTACCCAGATGTTCCATTCAATTCTAAGACTGTAGTAAAATTCAACAAACATTAAACACCTACTACTTGTAGAGCTGGGAGTAGGGGAGAATACTGCTTTTAGAGAAGGCACAGTTCCTGGCCTCATGGAGCTTATAGTCTAGTAGCTTTTACTAGTTATCAGCTGGATCATACTGGGCTTGTCACTTACATTCTCTGTGTCTGCTTCCTTCTCTGTGCAAGGGGTGTAACAATACTTGTTCTACCTACCTCATCAGGGTGTTGTGAGTCTCCAATGAAATAACATGTGAACACTTTGTAAAATACAAAATGCCATATAAAATAGAAGATTGGACAATTTCCTGATCCTGTTAGCTGAAAATGATTTTCCCCCTCTCCTTGGATCTCAAATGACTTTTTGTATTTCTTCCATTTTTGTAAGGATCTTTCAAAAAGACAATGTGGTATAGAGGATGGAGGATTGACCTTCGAATGAGGAAGATCAGGGTCCAAATCTTACTCTGTGATAGACTGGCGTGTGACTCTGGGAAAGGTTGTATAATCTCTCAGTGCTCCAGGCAACTGTAATTTGCAGAGCTCTACAAGAGTGGAGAAAGTTTCAGCGTTGAGTTCCCCCATACAGAGGATATCGCAAATGTCAACAAATCAAGAGTCGCCTGGGGCACTGAATTACTTAAGGTCCCACAGCCAGCTAGGGGTGAAAGACAGGATGTGAATCCAGCTGTTCCTGATTCTGAGACCACTTCTCTATCTACTACACTATGCTTTATACAGACTACATAGCATTCTAATAACAACTGCTTGGGTTTTGCCTTTGTACTCTAAGTACTTGACACAGTGACTGGCCCTTGGTAGGTGCTCAGTAAAGGCTGGTTGAATTGAATGGAATATTGGATATTCTAGTTAATTGTGTTTGTGTGTATTCCCTCTCCTATCTGCTCCACCTCTGCCTGTGGGAGCCCTCCTCCTCTCCATTCCCTGTCCCCCACTTTCCAACTTCTCTTTATTTTTGTCTTCCTCTATTAGAGTATCAGTTCCTTGAGAATAATGACTGCCTTATTTTCTTGCTTTTTTTTTTGGCATTTCCAGCACTTAGCACATTTCCTGGTACACAGTAAGTCTTTAATAAATGATTTATCTGTTGATCTGGCTATTCTTTGATGGGCATCTAAATGTTATATTTCCTCTAGGGTCCAACACAGTGTCCTGTACAAACTGGACACTCAATAAATGTTTGCTGACATATCTTGGTTATCATAAGAATATGTAACTCTTCACAAAGCAAATGACCCCAGACCAAGACTGAATCCTGGCTTTTACTTACTAGGTATAATCCTGGGCAAGTCACTTAACTTCTTTGACTGAGCCTCCATTTCCTGTAAAATGGGTGCAATAACATGTAGTAATATATAACAGTAATTTATAATATATAATAATACATAACTTCTACCACTACAGGCCTTTTTCTGCTATTTATTTTAGTGAGGGGCCTGGGGCATTGAGAGGTTAAGTCGATTGTCTAGGATTACAGTTAGTCCTCGACAGAGATGAGACCTGAACCTAAGCCTTCCTGACTCCCAGGGCAGCTCTCCAACCACTAGACAATGCTGCTTCTCAGAACACTATAAATATGAATTTTTAATCCTATTATTATGACCAAGTTAGAAGATTAGTCCCTGCCTTTAGATCTGTCTTCCTGTCAGGCATCTCCCAGGCTATTCCCATGTCCAGCACACTGGAATTGGCTGACTTTTTAGACCCATTAGCTTGTTTGACTGAGCCAAATGTATTAAGCTAGAAGATGTTTGTGGCAAGAAAACAGGAAGGAAAAGATCCATTCAGTGTCCTGTGTTTTAACATTCTGCGTTCCAATGTCCCTTCCAGCTGTAACATTCTATGCCCTATGTGCTGACATTCTGTGTTCTGCTTAACCTTATGTTCTTACATTCTAGGTTCTAAGGTCCTTTTCAGCCTGAACTTTTTTCGTTCTAATGTCTCTCCCAGGTCTAATGTTCTGTTACTCTGTTTTCCTCTGAGTAAAACTCCCTGAATTCCTGCTCTCAAGGGAACTACCTGACTATTCCAGAATGAAAGCAGATGTGTAAGGTGTGATTTGGACTTTGAACCCTGATTCCCACAGGTATTTTTGTCCAATGATCTTGGGTTTCTTCTCCCCGAAAATGACACTATAGCTAGAAAGTCAGGTGAGAAGTAAAATCACATGGGGCTAAGGAAAAACCCAAAGCTGCTTCTCACTCTCATGGACCACATTTGGCTGGATTCCTGGGAGCCATCAAACAACTTGGCAGCCATTGTGGCTCATGAATCCTTAGACCTGTCAATCACAGCTGGCCCCTGGACCAGAGAGGAAACAGGGTCCATGGTCTTTCCTCTCCCTCCAACCCCCCACTATGGCCTCATATACGAAACCACCAATCATTTGCTTATTTCATCATTTCTGCCCCAACCAAGATGTTCTCACCATGCTTGGGGTGGGGAGGGGACTCAACAGATGCTAATATTAATAGATTCTCCTTTTGGAGTTGATGAGTGTGGGAGCTGGGCGGAAGGCTCCCCACTCCAGAGCATCACCTGCTGTCCTAATAATGAGCCCTGTCATTAATGACTGGTCCCCCATGGCTCTTGCAGCTGTGACCGTCGTACCCATGCTGAGCAGACAGGCAGGCGGCTGCCCCTGCCAGGTTGCCAAGAAGAGCAGTTTGACCCCACAGGCGCCTTCCGTGACACCCCAATCACTCAGGCTGGGGCCAGACATGGGAGTGGGGAAGGGTCAGGGGGGACCAAGGAGGGAAACTGGGGCTGGAACCAGCCCAACCAATCTAAGAGAAGGTTGAGAGGAAATTGGGAAGGAGAACATCTGCGTCTCTAAGCTTCATGGACAATCAGCATTTTTAGTACAGGTGAGAGGCATTATGGAGTAGTGGGAAAAGCATTGGACTTGGAATCTGAGTAGTCAGAAAGGCATCATGGATTTGGGGCTGAAAGAGACCTCAGAGGCCATCCAGTGCAACCCCCTCCTTTTTTATAGATGAGGAAACTGAGGCCCAGGGAGATTAAGTGATCCACCTAAGGTGACACAGGTAGCAAATAACATGCAGAATTTGAACCCAGGTCCTTTGATTCTAAATCTGATACTCCTTCCCCTATGCCAGTGGAAGATTATTCATATTATTAAAATTGTAGAATTTTAGAGCTGCCAGGGACCTTAGAATGTTAGTGTTACATATATGCATATGATCTCATCCCACACCTCATTTCATAGTTGGGGAAATATGATATAATTTCTAAAAGCCATTCAGCAGGTTTAATCAGAAAGTCTGAATTTGTACTTAGGTCTTCTGACACCAAGACTAGTGCTCTTTCCATGACAATGCATTGCTTTCAGGCAGCTAAGTGCGGCAATGGGTAGAGCACTAGACTTGGAGTTTGGATGATCCAAGAGCAAATCCGGCCTCAGATATTTACAAGTGGTGTGATCCTGGGAAAATCACTTGGCTTCTGCCTGCCTCAGTTTCCTTATCTGTAAAATGGGGCTAATAATGGCACCTACCCTCCCCAACCCCCCATTTTTATGAGAATAAAATCAGATAATATTACTTTAAGGCACTATATAAATTCTAGCTATCATTGTTACTTCTTCTTCATCACCATCATCATCATCATCATCCCAGGATACTTTGAGGGACCTGTGATCTCAGTGATACAAATGGGTATCCCCCCCACCAAGGCAGATAGTAATATATCACCACCTTCCCACATTCTTGTTCACATTTTCTCATCAGTCTTCATGGAAGATATCTCTAATCTACTGACAGCCTTCCTCAAAGTCTTTTAATATTTCCTGAATACTTATGCTGCAGTTATTCCTCACTCTTCCTATGTGGTTATCTCTTTCCCAGTCTTTCCATGTCTTTGTCGAGGTTGTTGATGCCACTTCTTGTTTGGAGTCCTTCACTGATAACATGGGGCAATCTATTTGTACCCACCATTCATTTTTTCATTGCCATTTGGATCACCTCCAACAGTTCCATATCACCAACTATCTATGTCATTCCTTATCTGATGTCTTGTCAGCATCTTAAACTCACCCCACTCCAAACCAGACTCATGCTCTTTCTCGATCCAATCTACCCTTATTTCAGATTTCTCTGTTTCTGTTGAGGGTAACACCATGCTTCCAGTTGCTTAGGCTCACATCCTTAGTTCCTCATTCTTTCTTACTCCATATACCTTAAAAGTTGCCCCATAGATCCAATCATATCTGATATCTCATTTATCCATTCTTATCTTGTCATTTCTACCTTCACAACAGCACCTGTATCTATGCCCTTCTCTCGACTGATTGTTGAATTACCACCATCTTACTTTAAGCCCACCTTAGTACTCACATCGACTCTTAGATTAGCCTTCTAATTGGTTTTTCTGACTCAGTCTCCTGCCCCCTTTGATCAACTTTCAGACAACTGCCAAAATGATATTCCTGAAGCGTTATGTCATTCCGTGCTCACTTAACTCCAATGGCTCCCTTTTACTTCTAGGATCAAATATAAACTTTTCTGTTTGGTTTTTAAAGCCCTTAACAAGCTGGCTCCAATCTAGTCTTATTATACATTACTCCCCTTCACATGGTCTATATTCCAGTAAAGCTAATCTTGTGTTCCTCTCATACAATCCATCCTCACACTGTTGCCTAAAATACATTCCTTCTTCACCTCAACCTCTTAGATTCCCTAGATTCCTTCAAAGCTAAGTTCAAGTGCCATCTTGTACCTGAGACCTTTCCCGAACCCCTTCTGCCCCAACAGCTCATGGGGCTGTTATTTTATCTTCTCTAAGGGCCCACAACATTACCTTTACTTTGGATAAATATGTATGTATATCACGTGGACATTCTGATAGGATGTAACCTCCTTGAGGGCAAAGATTATTTTGTTTTTGGCTAAGTAGTTCTAGCACAATATAGAGCACATAGCAGATATATAAGAAATGCTTTTTGACTGATTGGTTGCTCAGTGATCATGGTATTCAATAATTCACAGTCATATAATGCAAGAGAATATTGATTAAAGATGTATCTGTGTCAAGAGATAGCTTAGAATAACTGAAAGTACTGCATGATTCCCTATGACTCGTTTTCTTCTACTTGATGAATTCCAAAACTTTGAGACAAATTGGACTTCTAGGGAGGCAGGCAGTGTGAGGCTGTGGGAGGGGCCCTGGATTTGGAGTTGGAAGACCTAGGCTCAATCCATTACTTGTGACCCATGTGACTTTAGGTGAGTTACTTAAACTTTCCACATCTCAGTGTCCTAATCCTACCTGGACTCATGCTTAATCTGTGATCCTACCTCCATCTTAAGCTCGACATTGTATTTCCTGTTTCCATGCATTTATACCCCATGACTGATAGATATTCTCTCCTCATCTCCATCTCTTAGAATTCTTAACTTCTTTGAGGACCCAACATGGTGCTTTCCCATTGACTTCTCTTTTTTTTTTGTCTTTTTGGAGAGGGGAAGGCAGGGCAGTTGAGGTTAAATGACTTGCCCATGGTAACACAGCTAGAAGATGTCAAGTGTCTGAGGTCCTCCTGACTCCAGGGCTGGTGCTCTATTCACTGCACCATCTAGCTTCCCCCTTCATTGACTTCTAAGCAGGAATGGGATTTGTATTCAAAAGCCCTTATTGAGAGTCCTCTATTTCTGTTTCTGTGTTTTTGTTTTCTGACTCTCTCTTTATCTTTTTCTCTGTATGTCTCTTTATCTTTCTCTGTCTTTGTCATTCTATCTCTGTCCCTCTCTGGCTCTGTCTCTAGCTCTATTTCTCTTTCTCTGTGTCTGTCTCTCTCTGCCTCTATCTCTATCTTCTTTCTCATCTGTCCCTCTGTCTGTCTGTCTGTCTGTCTATCTCTGTCTCTCTCTGCCTCTGTCTCTATTTGTCTCTATTGCCCTACACTGTCTGTCCCTCTGTCTGTCTGTCTCTGTCTTTCTGTTTATCACTGTCTCTGTTTCTATCTCTATCTCCAACTTTCTTTCTTTGTCCCTCTATCTATATATCTGTCTATCTGTCTCTGTGTCTGTTTGTCTCTCTTGCCTGGCTGTGTTTGTATGAAGCAGCAAGGACTGTTGTAAACCCCTGGCTAGAAGGAGAGTGCCTAGGCATCAGAGCTTTCCTCTCTCCACAGCGGTTGAGTCAATATAGAGCTCTAGCCCATGGTCCTCACTGCTGCTGTCCCTGTTGTGGGTATGCTTTCCTGCTTTAGGTGAAAGAACATTGGAGACAAAATGGATTAGACCAGGGGTGGGGAACTTGAGGCCTAGAGGCCTTGTGGCCTTCTAAGTCCTTGGGTGTGGCTATCTGACTGAGTCAAATTTTACAGAACAAATCCTTTTATTAAGGAGATTTGTTCTGTGAAGTTTGGATTCAGTCAAACGGCCCCATTTGAGGACTTTGAGGGTCCATGTAGCCTCAGGCCACAGGCTTCCACCCTTGGATTAGATTGTAACTTCATGGGCTTCAGAAAGTCAGAAGAGAGAGCCTTTAGAGGGGTCCAGTGATGGCAGTCCATGCCAGAATTTGTAGGCAGCTGAGTCTGGTGAGGACCCAAGTCTGGGGTCAAGTATAGTAGTAGATCAAAAGCATTCTTGAAGTAAGGACTTGTCCAACAGCACACACCATAGTGAAAAATGAACTTGGTGAGAGAAGGGCAGTGAATGCTTTGTAGTAATAGCTTTAATAATAATATCCTAATAGTTAGCATTTCTGTAGTACTTTCAGGTTTACGGGGTGCATTAAGCGTGCTATCTCTTTGATCTTCATAACAACCCTGGGGGATAGGTGTCATTATTATCCTTATTTCACCTGAAAAATTGAGGTTTAATGACTTGCCCAGAGTCACACAGTTAGTGAATGTATGAAGTAGGATTTGAACTCAAGTCTACCTGAGAAGTCTAGCATTTTATCCACTGTCTCATCCAGATGCTCCAACTTTGAGCCCCTCACTCCTCTTGGACCAAAATGAATGTTGTAAAGGTAGAGGCCTTGGGCCCTTCCTATCCAAGACTGATATATGCCCTGTAAATAGGGGCCTTGGTTCTTTGCTTTGGTGTTTGTTCTTTCATTTTGGATGAAAGAGATTAAAAGTTATAACTGTGTGAATTTCAAAGGGTCAGGCAAGTGAGCTGCCAACAGATCTGGGAGTGGACTTCACACTGGGGTTTGTAGCCAGCTGGTCCAACTTTTAGGTCTCAAGGAGTGAAGAGAAACCTTTGAGACCAGCCCAGCAGTAGATGAGACATAGGTTCATTCAGCTGTGATACATTTGGACATGAACTTGGCGGGACCGATAATGGAGATGGTGTTAGGTTTGAGCCCACTCTCCCTAGAGACCAAAGTGGTGTAACAAACAGCGTGTGCCCAAGGTGTTGGGGGGAAATGTTGGAACTTCTTTCCTTGCTATATTTTCAAAGTAAACATCTCTTTGTAAATATTAATTTATGTTATTTGATGAAATGGAAGTGGGATACTTACTAACCCCTGGCAGCTCACAGTGGTGGTGGGAGGGATATACCCTCCCACCTTCACTGATAACATGGGGCTAGAGCAATAACATTAGAGAATAATACCCTAACTCCTCTTGGGTACCCCTAGAAAGCTGAGGGGGAAATGTAACTGTCTTGACTGAGAAAATAGGACCAGAATATTTGCTACATGTGTGTAATGGTAATGGAATTTAAAGATCCCCTTGTATTGGCTTGGTTTTCAGGTTAAGTGTTAAGATCCAGAGCTTGTGAGCCCTACAGTGGGATGGACTTGTCGATGTGACAAGAGGTGGCTGAACTGGGAGGAGCTGGTGCCATGTATAGGGAGGGGCCCAAGCAGAGAGAGGCCAGAAGAACTTTTGGGAGCAGCATCGTGGAGGCAGAGAGAGAGAGAGAGAGAGAGAGAGAGAGAGAGAGAGAGAGAGAATTGCTGGGGGCCAGAGTTGCTGTGTGTGTGTGTGTGTGTGTGTGAGAGAGAGAGAGAGAGAGAGAGAGAGAGAGAGAGAGAGAGAGAGAGAGCTGCCAGCCTAAGCCAGCCAGACTGCTGGGGGCCAGTTGGAGCAGCCCAGGACTTTTGAGAACTGCCACCTGGAGTTGCCGAAAACCGAGGAGGCATGACTGTGGTGCCGGTATTTTGTCCGTCTGTTTTGATGTTACTTTGTCAGAGTTGTTTGTTGATAGAGGCCTCAGACCTTGTTGGCCTAGGCTGATTTCACAGGCAGAAGGTGAATTGAAAACGATGCTGGCAATGTGTATGAATGTTGTGTTGTCTTTGTTAAGCTTTGTCTTCCCAGGAACAGAAACTGCTGAGAACTTGAAAACGATGCTGGCAATGTGTATGAATGTTGTGTTGTCTTTGTTAAGCTTTGTCTTCCCAGGAACAGAAACTGCTGAGAACTTGCCTGAGGTCAAGATGAAGAAAAGACCTCTCCTTGGGTATTGAATGCTGTGAAGATATTGTAACCTAGTTGTGACCTAGGGATGGATGGCCTTTGTGTTTTGTGACTGACCAAATGAATGTACTTTGTAGATGATTGGAAACTAATCTCCAATTGAGACTACCCAGGGGTGGAGTACTTTGACTTCCGTACTTTGTGAATGAACTGAGAACTTACTAAATGATTGAGTTACCCTGTATTTTGATTTTCTTTTTTCTGTGAATGTTTTGGGAAGTTACTATGCTTGTAATCCGAACCTTGGAAGTTGCTTGTGTTTGGTGTTACAATGTACATAGGCAGAAAAATTATATTTTAATTGCACCTTAAAGTTCACAAAGCATCTTTTAAAAATTTTATTTATTTTTAGTTTTCAATATTCACTTCCATAAGATTTTGAGTTCCAAATTTTCTCCCCATCTCTCCCCTCCCAAGATGGTAATTTGATATAGGCTGTGCACATACATTCATATAGAAGCTATTTTCACATTAGTCATGTTGTAAAGAAGAATTGGAACCAATGGGAGACACCATGAGAAAGAAGAAACAAACAAAAAAGGAAAAAATAGAGAGCGTGAGCAAATAATATCCTTCAATCTGTATTCAGACTCCATAATTAAAGCACTATTCTTGCAGCAACCTTATGAGAAAGCATTTTGTAGATGAGGAAACAGATCAAGAGAAGCAAAGTGACTTTCAGAAGGCAGAGTTAATGCAAAGTGGTGGAATGATCCCTCCTTTGCCCCATTTGTTCCCAGTTTTTATTATCCAAACATGTCTGCATGTTTGGCACTTAATGCCCTTTACAATTTTTTATATGCCCTCAGTTTGATTTAAGCTCTGTTTAGGGCCAGGCTATGTCCAGACATATGAACGTACTTGCTGTTCCCCTTCCATGGCCTTTCATCTTTCATCTCCATGCTTTTGCTCAGGTTGTGCCCTGTGCCTGGAATGCATTCCCTCTTCACCTTTGCCTTGCCAAAATCCTTAGCTTCTTTAATGGCATATCTCAAATGCCACCTCTTATTTGAGAGCTATCTTGTTTCTCCCAGTTGCTAGTATTGCCCATCCCCACGCCTCCCCAAATTAATTGTATTTTATTCATGGCTATTTTGTAATCGCTGATCTGTGTTCCTGTCATTTCCCACTAGAGAACATGAATTAAAATAGCAATTATTTAATTTTTGCCTTTGCATTCTCAGAGCTGAGGATAATACCTGGCCCATCAATGTTTGTGGGGTTAATGAGTGCCATGTGTCATGGAAGACCATGAAACTGAGGGTCACCCAAAAGGCAATGGAGAGGATCATGGTGCCTGGGAGTGGGCTATGACATTATGCATTGAAGTTTGTTCAAGAAAAACAGCATAAAAGATATCATCAAGGATGTGGTTGAGCAGGACATGATGAAGGCAAGGAACATCTCACAGCCCATGTACCCCTTTAGTATTCACTCAGTGTCAAGAAAACTGAAGGAAGTCCCCCAGCACGTTAGTTGGACCCTGTGGGGAGGAGTTATGGAATCATAAGAACAACATCACAAGGAAGGGAAGAAATAAGCATTAATTTAATACCTATTAATTTAGTACTTATTGTATGCCAGGTACTAAATGCTTTACAGATATTATCTCATTTTATCCTTACAAGAACCCTTGTTGTGGAGGTTGGAGGTAGGTGCTATTATGATCCTGTTTTATAGGCCAGGAAACTGAGGCACAGGGTTCAGTGATTTGCTGTAATGGCAAGCAAAGAAGTAGTTAACACCTTGTTTCAGTTGAGTTTTTTCTGAGCCTTGCCCATGATTGTGAAGCAGAACTTGTGAACCCCACAAGTTGTGAACCCTAGAACCTGTGAAATCCTGTTGCTGATGCTAATAGCCATATATAAGGAGAGGCCCAGGCAGGAGAGAACAGAACTGAGAAGGGAGCTCTTGTGGTGGAGAAGGAGAAAACTTGTGGTATCCCGGCACACTCTGTCTGCGTTGATGTTTTTTTGTGATTCTTTGTACAGAAGCCCTGGGACCTTACTGGAAGCCCTGAAAGAGGATTTTCTGGTTGTCTGTTTATAGAAGTCCTGGAGGAGGGTTTGGAGGTCCTGGGACTTTACTGATGATTTGTATTGACCTCTTGGACCTTGTTTGTGG
>CM053585.1:241242324-241446683 GCA_028646515.1 Pseudochirops corinnae | reverse complement strand
AATGTTCCAGGGGAAAATAGGGTCATTCAGTGAGGTGGAGGACTTTCAAACATTCTTGCTGAAAAAACCAGAACTGAAAAGAAAATTTGACACTCAAATACAAGAAGCATGAGAAGGTAAACATGGAAAAGAAATCATAAAGAACTTATCAAAATTGAACTACTTATATACCAACATGGAAAAACAATAATTGTAACTTATGAAACTTTTCTCAGTATGAGGATAGGTGAGGGGAATATAAATGTATATATAAGTATACATACACATATGTCTATATAGGAGGGTTTATATATGTATATGAACACATCTCTGAATATGTGTATGTATGAGTACATAGAGGGCACAAGATCAATTGAATAGGAAGGGATGATACTCTAAAAGGTGAAATTCTGAGGTGGGAAAGGATTAGAATGAGAGGAGACAGGGAGAGACGGAATGGGGTTAATCATCTCACATAGAAGAAGCAAGAGATAATTGTTACAATGGAGGGGAAGAACAGGAAGGCAAAAGAGAAGGGGTCAACCTTACTCTCATTGAATTTGGATTAGGGAAGAAATGACATAAACTCTAACCTGGGTATTTTGCCACACAGGAGAGTAGGGGGATGGGGATGAGAGGTGGGATGATGGAGGGGAAGGCAAGGTGGGGGGGAGGGTTGCTGGAAGTACACACTTCTGTAAAGGGACAGGGGGTAGGGACAGGGTAGAGAATAGAACAAGGTAGGGCAGGATAGGAAGGAGGGACATATAATCACTCTCACAATATGTCCACTGTGGAGATGTTCTGCATAATTACACATTTACAGCCTATATTTAATTGCTTGTCCTTCCAGTGGGAGTGGGTGACAAGGGAGGAAGGGAAAGAATCTAGAATTTAAAGTTCTATAATCAAATGTTGAAAATATATATGTATATATTATTATTATTATTATTAACTACATCCAACAGGGAATTAAGATACACAGGCACTGTGGTAGGGAGATCCATCCTGCCCTACCAGAAAGTCAGAGGGGCAAAGGGGAGGACATAGGAGAGAGCAGATTGGGGGAGGGGTTATACAGTGGGATGGATGTTTTGAGGTGCTGGGTAGGGGAAAGATGGGGAGAAAATTTGTAACTCAAAATCTCATGGAAATGAATGATATAAACAAGAAAATAAATAAATTAATTTATTTTAAAAAAAAGAAATAAGAAGGTGGGATGCTAGAACATAGAGCTGGAAGGAAACCTGGGCATACAAAATATTAGTACCTTAGACCCTTGTCTCATGTCTTCATCTTATATATGGGGTGTCCCAAAAGTCTTAGTGTGGTTTAAAACCACTAAACTGCTTAAAAAGGGCAGCTAGGTGGAGTAGTGGGTAGAGAACTAGATGTGGAATCAGGAAGACTCATCTTCCTGAGTTCAAAGTTGGTCTCAGACACTTACTAGCTGTGTGAGCCTGGGCAAGTCACTTAACCCTATTTGCTCCAGTTTCCTCATCTGTAAAATGAGCTGGAGAAGGAAATGGCAAACCACCCCAGTATCTTTGCCAAGAAAGCCCCATACGGGGTCACAAAAAGTCAAACGTGACTGAAATGATGGAACAACAAATAACAAAAGCTTTAAAAGCTTTGATTCTGGTTACCCTCGTCTGTCCTGGTTCCACTCCTCTGGGAACTCTCCTTTAAGCTACTAAAGCTTAAAAACTGCACTAAGATTTTTGGGACTCCCTGTATGAGCTCCATAGAAATTAAATGATTGTCCAAAGTCACATGGATAGTATATGGCAGAATTAAAACTCAAATCCTATAGATTCAACCCAAGTCCTACCATCCCACTCCCTCCACAACAATTTTTAGTTGTATTCCTCCAATCAGTAAGATTCCCCTCTCCACTCTGCCCACCCAGAGTACTTCGTACCTCTCTTAGGCACTGTTTCTATATTAGTGTATATTGTAAGTATCTTTCTCCATGCCTAATATTGTTCTCTGCCCTACCTCCAACCCCTTCTCCTCTTGCCTTTAGACTGTGATCTCCATGAGACAGAGGATAGGTCTTTTCTAAACTTTATAGCTTTCTTAAACCTGGAACACAGTGCTTTGCACACAATAAAAGCTTAAGAATCACAGAAAGGGAGCTGGTGATTACAAAAAGCTAGCATGACACCAGCAAGACCAAGTCATACCACATTGTCCCCACAGTTGATAGGTGAGGAGAATGCCATGGATATGACACAGCTAGATTTCAGTAATTCAGTAAGGCTTCTGGAAAAGCACCTCATATTATTCTTGCAAAGAAGATGCAAAGACAATAATTCAGTCAGCTGGATTTGGAACTGGTTGGGTGGTCAGGATCAAAGAGCAGCTGTTTATGGTGCAATGCAATGGGGCAGGAGGTCTCCAGTGGAGGATCCTGGGTTTCAATGCTTGGCCTGTTTTACTTTTTGTCAATGGCTTAAATAAAGGCATAAAAGGCCCCCTCATCCAATTTGAAGATAGCAAAAAGCTCAGAGGGAAAGCCAACACTCTGGGTGGTATAGGAGGGATCCAAAAGGATCCTGACAGGTCAAAGCATTGGGATAAAACGAATGCAATTAAATCAATAGAGATAAATGTATCTAGGGGCAAAAAAGTCAACTCCACAAATAAAAAGATGAGGGAGGCGTGGCTCTAATGTGATCTTGGCTTGCTTTGAGAGAGGCAGAGCGTCCAGAAATGGGAATGGGATAGTCCCCTGGTACTTTGCTTTCATTAGACCTCATCTGCAATATAGTATTTAGAGGGATGCTGATGACCTGGAGAGTGTCCAGAGGAAGGCACCCAGGATAGAGGAGGGCAGCTGGGATAGAGAAGGGCAGCTGGGATGATGAAGTATCTTCAGTTTATGTCATATAAGGATCATAGAGGACTTAGGAGTATTTAACTCGGAGAAAAGAACACTCAAGAAGGACATGATAGCTGTTTCCAAGGGCTGTCACCTGAAGGAAAGATTAGACTTTTTTAATTTTGACCTCAAGGGTAAAACCAGAGGTAGTGGGTAGTAGCAGCAAAGAAATAAATGTCAGCTCAATGTTGGGGAAAATTTGCCTGTGAGGAGAGTTTTCCCACAGTGGAACAGCCTTCTTTGAGGGGAGGTGGTTCCCCCTCCTCAGAGGACTTCGAAGGGAGCGGCTGGATGACCATTTGTAGGGTGTAATGGTGGGAATTCCTCTTGTGTCAAGGTTTGACTAGATGCTTCTGTGGATTCTGTGATTCCAAGAATGGTTGAGATCTACCTTTAAGAGTTCCTACCATGGACATGGAGCAAATTCTTTTACTCCAGTTTGCCCATCTGCAAAATGGGGAAATAATTCTATGACTTACCTATTTTGTTTTCAAAGTACTATTAGGAAAGTGAAACTTTGAAAATTGTAACCACAGAAATGGGAGGGATGGTTATTATGGTTAGATGGTACATGCACCACAGAGCCTGAGCCCTGGAATGGAGTGTCAGGGCTTGGGAGAGCAGGAATATTCAAGAAGACATTCTAAGGCCAAACCTTCTCTTCTCTCCTCTGATATCCTCCCCACCCTCTCAGTAGGAGACCTTACCTCATATTACATTGAGAAAATAGAGGCTATTTATTCATCCTTGAACTCTCTCTCCTTCCTCACTCTCCATCTCGAAAGTCTGTAAATCAAGAAGCACTGAGTAAACACTTATTACTATGAGCTTAGGAGGCAGCTTGGTGGCTCAGTGA
The DNA here is from genome assembly GCA_028646515.1 of Pseudochirops corinnae. Lineage (NCBI taxonomy): Eukaryota > Metazoa > Chordata > Mammalia > Diprotodontia > Pseudocheiridae > Pseudochirops > Pseudochirops corinnae. Next base: position 241,442,964 of record CM053585.1, on the reverse strand, counting down.
ACAGAGGGCTAGGTCTGGAATCAGGAAGACCTGAGTTCAAAATCTGACCTCAGATACTTAGTAGCTGCGTGACTCTGGGCAAGTCACTTAATCTTGTTTAACTTAGTCCACTGGAGAGGGAAATGGCAAACCACTCTAGTATCCTTGTGTATCCTTGCCAAGAAAATCCAACGGACAGTATAGTCCACAGGGTCATGAAGAGTGGAACATGACTAAACAACTGAACAGCAATAACAACAGCAACACTACGTGTCAGGTACAGTGTAAATGCTGGAAATGTAAACACAAGCAGAGAGAAGGCAAATATATTATGTAAGTGCAGAGTGCCTCTGCCCTGGAGGAGCTGATGTTCTAACTGGGCAGACCTAGTGATATGCATAACTAGGTACGTCCAAAACACACATGTAGCAGTGGTGTCAAACTCAAATAGGAGACTGTCTCTGGCTGCATATTACGTCAGAAAACCAGAAATTAACACTATCTATGTCATGTTGTATTTTTGTTTATTTTGTTAAACATTTTCTTTTTGTTGTTCAGTTGTTTCAGTCATATCTGACTCTTTGTGATCCCTTTTTAGGATTTTCTTGGCAAAAATACGGGAGTGATTTGCCATTCTTTCTCTAGCTCATTTTTACAAATGAGAAAACTGAGGCAAATAGGGTTAAGTGACCTGCCTGGGGTCATAGAGCTAGTAAGTGTCTGAAGCCAGATTTGAACTCAGGTCTTCCTGACTCCAGGCTCAGCACTCTACCCACTGTGCCTCCTGGCTGCCAGAAACATTTTCTAACTACATTTTAATCTGGTTTGAGCTGCACTTGGGTGGTTTTTGATGGTTGTGTGACCTCAGGGCTTCAAGTCTGACACTTTCAGTATGGATGGAAGGTAACTTTAGAGGAGAAGGTACCAGTATTTGTGGGGGACCAGGCAAGGCCTCCTGCAGAAAGTGATATGGGAGGAATGATAAGTAGCCCAGTACAGCTTGACTATAGAGTGTGTGGAGGGGAGTAATGTGTTAGAAACTTGGAAAACTAGGAAGGAGACGGGTTAGGAAGCACTTCAAGTGCTCAAAAAGGGGGTTTTTCTTTGATCCTAGAGGTAATAGGGAACTACTGGAATTTTTTGAAAGGGGGGATGGTGGTGACAAGGTCAGACCTATGCTTTAGGAAAATCACATTGGCAGCTGTGTGATGGATGAGTTAGTGTAGGATGAGACATGAGGCAGGGAGATTAGAAGACCACTGCAATAGTAGGTGAGAAGTGAGGTGGTGGGGATGTGAATGAAGAGGAGATGGCCTGGAGATAGTGTAGAGATTTGGCAGCCAGTTTATATAGGGTGTGAATTAGAGTAAGGAGTCAAGAATGACACTGAGATCCTGATCCTGGGGGACTGGGAGAAAGAACTGATATTGTTTGAATACAGACTGAAGCATGCTATTTTCCCCTTTCATTTTTTTCTTTTATTTGAGTCTTCTTGTACAAAATGACTAATATGGAAATGTTTTACATGATTGCACATGTATAACCTACCATCTCTGGGAGGGGGAAGGGAGGGAGAGAGGGATAGAATTTGGAACTCAAAACTTTTTTTAAAATGTTAAGAAATCATTTTAATATAGTATTGGTGGAAATAAACACACATGTGCACACACACACACACACACACACACATACACATATGAAAAAAGATTTTTAAAAATGCTTTTTCAAGTGCCCTTGACAACAACAGGGAAATTCAGAAGTGGGGTAGGTTTAAGGGAAAGACAATGAGTTGTGTTTTGGACATGTTGAATTTGAGATGCTTTTGGGCTTTCTAGTCTTAAATGTCTACTAGGTGAGGTGAGGGAAGACTAGAGCTCAGGATGCTGATAAGGGCTGGGATATCCCAGATGATCTGGAATGGTCACTGAATCCATGAGAATTGAGGAGGTTGCCAAGTGAGAGAGTATAGAGAGAAAAGAGAGGCGGATCCAGGACAGACACTTGGGGGACACTCACACTTGGTGGGTACGACATGAATGAAGATCCATTCGTTAAGACTAGGAAGGAGCAATCAGATGGGTTAGGAGGAGAGCCAAAAGAGAGCTGTGTCTTGAAAATTTGGAGAATTTTTCTTATTCTCTTGTAAGGAGTTTATCTTTAATCTCTTCCTGTCTCCTACAAATATGCCCAGGTTCTCTTCATCCTTAAAAAAACAAGGACAAAACTCATGTGACCTTCTCATCCCTTGAAAGCATTATCCTATGTCTCTTCTCCTTTTCACAGTCAAATTCCTAGAAAAAAAGCTATGTTCTCATCCTCTTTTCTGTGGTTCCCTCCAGTTCTGATACTCTACATTTTATGTTTTAATATTCTGTCTCTTCCAATTCTTCCATTCTTCATTTTAAATACTCTCTGTTTTAATGTCCACTCCAGCACTAACATTCTATACCTCATCAACACCTGTGGTTAGACCATCCTACCTCCTTATTTCTACAACTGGAATGAATGGCCCACTGGGCACGGCTCAAATTAATGTATTTGTGCTTGATATGTAGCAAATTCTTGAGAAACGTTTTTTCTTTCTTTTTTTTTTTGGAGGGGGAAGGTAAAGCAATTGGGGTTAAGTGACTTGCCCAAGATCATACAACTAGTTTTTTGTGTTAGGCTGGATTTGAGAAATGTTTTTTCAAACCTGGAAAGACTTACAGGAACTGATGCAAAGTGAAGTGAGCAGAACCAGGAGAACATTGTACACAGTAACAGCAATATTATTCAATGAAGATCTGTGAATGACTTAACTTTTCTTAGCAATACAATGATCCAAGATAGTCCCAAAGGCCTAAAGATAAAGAATGCCATCTACCTCCAGAGAAAGAACTGACGTTGTCTGAATATAGACTAAAGCATGCTATTTTCACTTTCTTTCTTCCATTCTTTTTCTTTTATTTGAGTCTTCTTGTACAAAATGACTAATACGTAAATGCTTTACATGATGGCGCATGTATAAACTATATCCAATTGCTTACCATTTCAGGGAGGGGGAAAGGGGGGAAAAGAGTGATAGAATTTAGAACTCAAAACTTAAAAAAATACCAAATATTAAAAAATGGTTTTAATATGTAATTGGATGAAATATATATATATATATATATATACACATATATATATATATGAAAAAAGAAAAAATGTTTTTCTCATTCATTCATTGCTTCATATATTTACAGTGAGTGAATAAATGATACTGGGCCTGGTTCACTTTTGTGTGGTCATTGGTATAATCCTAGGAAGGACATTGGTATAATCTTCCTACTGTGCCAAGATTCCATTCTTATTCTCTTAGATAATCCAAGATGCAGCATGTGAAGAATCCTTCGAGGGAAGTCATCCCCTAGATCTACTGGAGTTTTCTCATTCCTGGGCATTGGCTGGGGCTCCAAGTAACAATGGTTGTCCTAGGCTGCAGTGTCAGAGCTGGACTGTTTACCTCAGTGGACCAAGCAGACAGGCCCCCTGGAAGATCATGGCTGCAGGAACATTGCCTCCTCTCCCAGAAAAAGCTCTGTGAGGAGGATTGCCAGGGCCCTCTGGAAGCCCCTGGCAAAAAAAAGCAGACCCAGAAAGGCTGGCTGGCAGTCTGCTTCTGCCTTAATAGGCAACACTGTAGGGGGGCTCCTTAATAGCCAAGCCCTTGTTCCAAATCACTCCAGCTCCTTGGTTAGGGACCTCCTTAGCGCTACCACGGAAGTTGTTTTGGTTTGTCAGGCTCAGCTTCAGGCTGAGCAGCCCAGAGAGGCTCCTGACAGAGCTTACTGGGCTATGAGCATCTAGTGACAATATGGAATAGCCCAGCTTGATCCACGTGGTGGAACAGGGCGACCAGAGTCACTGTGAGCCAGTAACCTAATTTTCTTCCTCATCCTCCCTGTGGTTAGTGCCTTCCTGAAACCACAGCAACTAGTTTTAACTGCTGCTTTTTGCTTGGATTTAGAGCTGGGAAAAGACCTCAGAACACAGAATGTTAGAGCTGGAAGGGAATGTAGAGATCTAGTCCAGTGTCTTCATTTTACAGATGTGGAAACTGAGGCAGAGAGTTGGGAAGTGATTTGCCCAAGGATACGCAGCTAGTAAGTAGCAGAGTTACCTCTAATTTATACACTTATGAACATGACTGGTCACAGTGGCATCCACATGGTTTTATCTATTCTTCACAGGGGTGGGAGGAGAAATCACATAAACCAATGTAGAGACCTAAACCCAAAGGTTGAGCAGTACTTGGAAAGAGTGCTAGACTCGGAATTAGGAGGCTGGGTGTGGGTCCTGGCTATGGCCCCAGCTCTGCTTCCCCAGGCAAGCTGCTTAGCCTGTCTGAGCCTCAGCTTCCTCACCCGTTAAAAACAAACAAATTGGGTTGGCCTAGATGGTGACCAAAGTCCCTTCCTGTCCTCACATTCTCCACTCTGCTGTGAGCCCTAAAGTCTTTTGGTTGTGTGATGGGTGTAAAGTGCTTTGTTACTGTAAAGCATTGTGCAAATGTGTTTTTGTCACATTTATATATGATTTCGTAGTAGTAGATAATGGACTGGTCTTGGAGTCAGGATGACCTTTGTTCACATTCCACCTCTGTGGTCTTACTGACCATATGACCTTGGGCAAGTCATTTAACTTTTCAAGTGACTCTAATTGCATGTCAGTTGCTGAACTGCATGGATAGAGAGAATTTTCTTGTGGGAAATCACAGGTCTGAACCCCCACCAAAATATTAAAAAATTCACAGAGATATCTCTAGCTCTGGTGCTAATTAATACAACACACACCAAACCGGGGCTCCAAAATTCAGTCGAAGCGTCTGTCTGCACATGTTGTGACCTGGGCAAAGACCTGGAGGAGTGGAAGCTCACACTGACTATTCTGAACCTGAGCAAAAGGACACTTCTGTATCTTGGTAGAGACGGACCGTGCCAACAGCATTGTGTCCCTCATTGTTCAAGGTTCAGGATAATCACCCCGCCAAGGAATCTTCAGAATTTGATGTTTTGTGTGGTAATGAAAAGAAAAATAAATTACCCATCAAAGAATAATGGGATCTATGAAGCAATACCAGGGACTTCAGACATCTTCGAAGGGTTCAAAATGTTGAACAAACAGTAAAATTCATTCATGTATGTCTGTTACTTTCCACAAAAATCTTACAGATAAGGCATTGAAGGCTGTATCCAAAGCCTGCTAAAATGTAGATATGAGTCAGTCACATATAGAATGTCAGAGTTGGAAGGGGCTCAAGAATAAAGGATGTCAGAGCTGAATGGGATCTGAGAACATAGAATATCAGAGCTAGAAAGGACCTTAAGACACGGAATGTCAGAGCTGAAAGGGATCTTAGAACAAAGGATATCATACCTGGAAGGGACTTTAGAATGTGGAATGTCAGACCTGAAAGGGGCCTTAGAACAAAGAATGTCAGAGCTGGAAGGGGCCTTAGAACAAAGGATATCAGAACTGGAAGGGGCCTTAGAACAAAGGATGTCAGAGCTGGAAGGGGCCTTAGAACAAAGAATATTAGAGCAAGAAGGGCCTTGAGAACACAGAATATTAGAGTTGGAAAGGACCCTAAAACAAAGAATGTCAGAGCTGGAAGGGGCCTTAGAACAAAGGATGTCAGAACTGGAAGGGGACTTAGAACAAAGGATGTCAGAGCTGGAAGGGGAATTAGAACAAAGGATGTCAGAGCTGGAAGGGGACTTAGAACATGGAATGTCAGAGTTGGAAGGGGCCTTAGAAACAAAGGATGTCAGAGCTGGAAGGGGACTTAGAACAAAGGATGTCAAGAACTGGAAGGGGACTTAGAACATGGAATGTCAGAGTTGGAAGGGACTTCAGAGATCGTCTACTCAAATGGATGAGAAACTGAGGCCCAGAGTGGGGAAGTATTTGCCAAAGGTGACATGGGGGTAGAGTCAGGGCCTGAGCATACGTGTCCCCTCTCCCAGTTCTGGGTATTGAAGCAGGAAAGCTGAAAGCCAGATTAAGAAGCAAGGAAGCCAGAGGACAGAGCCTGGGGAAAGTGTCCATTTGTTTATTTGCTTTGCTGAAGAGTCTTCCCCAGAATGTAAATGGCTGTGTTTCCCTGCGAGTGGCTGGAGCAGCCCTGCATGATGGGGCCCATCTGTCAGATTGTATCTTGGCTGACAGACAATGGGGGTGAGTTTGTCTTGCCTCTGAAGGGCTTTGGATTACTTTATGTAAAGAACCAGGGCTAATTAGGGCCAGTACCTGACAGGAGTTGAGGAAAGAATTTATCTATTTGGAGACCCCAGGAGCTTTGTAAGCTGGGAGGTGGAGCTGCTATTCTCTGAGAGAACAGGGCACTGCCTGTGCATGTGGACATGGGAGTGCAGGAGCTTCTCTGTGTGTGCTCACAAGTGAATGGGTCTGCATGACATCCTACCTGCTTGTGAGTGATTGTGTGTCTGAGGATAGTGATTGTGTGAGGACGTATTGATTAGGATTTGCAATCATGAGTATGTCAGTGTGATTGTGCACGTATGAATGAGGGTAGGTGTCTGCTTCTGTTAGAGGGTGTGAGTGTGTGTGTGTACACACGTGTGTAAGAGGTTATGCTCTTGTATGAATATTTTGAAGTAGGTATACACGAGTTTGAGGGTGTGTGTGTGTGTGCGTGTGTGCATGAATGCATGCATGTACACGTGTTTTTCAGTGCATGTATGTGCTCATGTCTGCACATTGAGCCGTTTGGGATTTGGTCGTCTTTCCACCCAATACCAGAGAATGTGCTCCCGGTCCTACTCCTGCTGGCCCTCTCCCGGCCCTGCCCTGCCCACCTGTGCCCACATTAGCCAGCGTATGGAAGGCCCTGCACCTGTGCTGCCCAGGTGTGGCCTGACGGATGTGGGGGTGGGGGGAGAAGGCCCAATTCATTATCGCAGCCCTCGCTAACAGCAAAGCCACTTAACCAAATCATGAGCGGAATCATTGGGCGAGGGTTAATCAACATTCATTCATGTTTCCAAGTTTAAATTGAGCATTTGTTTAATTACGTGTAAGTAGCAATACATTCTCGCCATTATCTAAATCACTATTTTATTTCCTGCTTGTGGCTTCATAATGCAGGGTTTCGGCTCCAGCCTCTGCATCATTAACAGAGAAGAGTTAATGAATATAAAAGCGTAAAGGCTAATTACACTTTAATTTACAATCATGGTCTCATTTTGGGACCACATGAAATCTGTTTGGAAAACAATTAAAAAAAAAAGAGTCCACTCTCAGGCTGGTGAGGAGGGCCTGGAGCCAGACGTGGGGCCCGGCCATTGGCCAGGGGCAGCCTCAAGCCCCGCCATACTTGGCAAGCAGCTGGCCAGGCTTGTCTGGTTTGCTGGAGTGCTGAGAAACCTGGGGAAACTGAGTGGTTTCCTCTAGGCAACCCTTTGGTCTCTAGTTAGGCTCCTTTGATCCTCACTATCCCTCTTGACCCCTTGGGCAGGGCCAGGGTGTCACTTGAGGAGACAGACATTCAGTGACCCAGGAATGACCAGAGGAAGTAGTTTACGAAATCATGGTTTTCTGGAGATATGGAGCATTTCTTGGCCTTTAGCCTGATCTGTAAAGTCAAGGGGTTGGATGTGAGTGCCTCTAAGGCAGCAGTTCTCAACCTGTGGATTATGTTCAACTTGTAACAATGAAAATACATCCTGCATATCAGATATTTACATTACAATTCATAACAGTAGCAAAATTACAGTTATGAAATAGCAACGAAAATAATTTTGTGGTTGGGGGTCACCACAACATGAGGAACTGTATTAAAGGATCATGGCATTAGGAAGGTTGAGAACCACTGATCTAAGGGATTCTCCCAGCTCCAACATTTTGTGTTTTACCATTGTACATTCTAGGTTTCCTTCTGCTCTAACATTCTATGTTCTGCATACAGTCTAAGGTCCCTTCCAGGTCTTACTTCTGTTTTCCAGCATTCTATGTTTTAAGGCTCCTTCTGTCCCTAGCCCTGTATTTCTAAGAATCCGTGTTCTATGGCCCTTCCCAACCCTGATCCCCAGGCTCTACGGTCCTTTCTGTGCCAATAGTCTGGTCCCTTCAAGCTCTGACACTCTCTGGTCAGTGTAATCTACTTACTTGTGCTGCCTTCAGCATCAGAAGTATGTCCATCTCTGGGAAGTGTAAATAAGTGGATTGCAAGTGAGAGCAAGAGAAGAGGAAGAGTGATAATAAAAGAATTGTGTTGCTCCTTATTTTCAAAAGAGCAGAGAAATACAGAAATATTTTCAGACTCTTAGAGCTGGCAGGGACCTTGGAAGTAGTCCAAATTGCATCAGAGCAAGAATTTTCTCAATTATATTCTTCGTGAATGGTCATTCAACCTCTCCTTAAAGACCTTTAGTAAGGGGAAACTCACTACTCCATGAGACAGTCTATACCAATATTTGTTGTTCAGTCATGTCCGACTCTTTGTGACCCCATTTGGTGTTTTCTTGGCAAAGATACTGGAGTGATTTGCTATTTCCTTCTCCAGCTCATTTTACTGATGAGGAAACTGAGGCAAACAGGGTTAAGTGACTTGCCCAGGGTCACACAGTTTGTAAGTGTCTGAGGCCAAATTTGAACTGAGGAAGATGAGTCTTCCTGACTCCAGGCCTAGCGCTCTATCTGCTGAGCCCTGTAACTGCCCCATACCAGTGTTAGACTGCTTTAATTATCAGGACATTCTTCCTTTTGATGAGCCTAAATCAGCTTCCCCTGTGACTTCTGCTCCGGGATCCCATTCTCCCCTGAGGCCCATGTTGAACATTCTAACCCTTAGAATCATAGTTATAGATTTAGAGCTGGCAGGGACTTCATACAGGCCATCTAGTCAATCCCCTCATTTTATACATGAAGAAACTGAGGTCCAACTTAAATGTTCCACTCAAGATCACATAGGGAATAATAAATCCCTGGTCCGCTGAATCCACAGCTAGCGCCCTTCTCACTGTAGAATACTGTGTATTTGAGGGCCATGGCTATTTCCCTCTTCAGTCTTTTCCGTGCTAAACATACCCATGCTATTTCCAAGATAAATAGAATTTGGTATTTAGTTATCCTGTTTATGAAAATCCTTACCTGCATTCAAATTCTCATAACCTGCATAGCAGTGAGATGCCTTGAACCGGTGAGAAGAACATTTATTTGCTGACTGCGTTTCAGATAAAATGGTGTTTGGATGGGAAAAATCCCAGTGGGATTGGCTGAACTCATTCTGGGGATGAGGGAGGGAGTCATGTTTTGTCTGTTGCTCTCTATCCTCTCTGTCTCTTCTCCTGACTCTCCCCTCCCTCACCCACCTGGGTCTTTTCTTCCTGTTTCTCTCTCTCTGATTGTTTTTCCTCTCCTCTGTCTCTTCCATACCTCTCTGGCCCCCCATCTTCTCTCTCCTTTCTTCCCCTCTACCTCTTCCCGCTTTTCTCCTCTCCCCAAGTCACTTCCCTACCCTCTGTCTCTTCTTCCCTCTCTTTTCCTTCTCTCTCCAACTCTCTGCCCTCTCCTTCTCTGTCTCCTCCATCCCTCTCTGTCTCCCCTTTTTCTCTCTCTTTTCTTCTTTCTTTCCGTATTTTTCTCCTCTCCCCTTCTCTGCCCAAGTCTCTTCCCTACCCTGTCTGTCTCTTTTTCCTTCTCTTTTCCATCCCCCTCCGCTTCTCTGCCTGTCCCCCACCCCCATTCACCTTCCTCTCTCAGATGGTTTGGGCTGCTGGGTATTGCTGAGGATGTAAATTAGAGTCAGTTCTCTGGAAGCAGGGCAGCCCGGCTCGTGCTTGCTCGCACCTGAAGGAGACAAGGATTTATAGACTTGCAGATGTCGAAAGGAAAATTCTGCGGGGCTGCTGACACAAGCACTTTGCGATATTTACAATTACCGAGACTCTAACGGTTTGTTTGCCAATGAGCAGCCCTTGGAGTAAGAGCTGCTGGAGCTCCCTCCCCGGGGCCGCGAAGAAACCCAGGAACTCCAGGGCTGCTGTCCTGGCCGGCGCTCTGCCTCGCCGGTTGGGGCAGGTGAATGGGGTTATAAAGGGTTCCCTTGTGGAGTAATGGAAAGAGTAGTGAGTCAAAGGGCATCGCTTTGAATTCCTTCTCTGACATTTACTGACTGTGTGACCTTGGACAAGTCACTTCTCTCTGGGATTCAGATTTCTCCTCTTATGAAATGTGGGAGTTAAACCAGACAATCTATAAATGTTTCTTCCAGCTCTAATATGCCATCCATCTATATATGAATTAGCAAGAATTTATTTATTTGTTTGTTAAGCACCTACTGTGTGCCAAGTGTTGAGGGGTCAGATACAAAGAAACACTTTCTGTTGTCAGGGACTTTAAATTTTATCAAAGGAGACAAGTACATATCTACACATATATGTCTGTAAATAGACATATATGTACACATGCAGTCTATGATCAACTTTTCCATGTAATGAGGTCTTTCCTATCTTTAACATTCTAGGTTTTAAAGACCCTTTGATGGTCATCAGTCAAGGAACTATTCCTTCCTGGTAGTAGAGAGAAGTTGAGAAAAAAACAGAATTATGGTTTCAATTGAATTTCCTGACTTCCCTCCTGCAATGTATTTACCTCCTATCCTTGGCCCTCTAAAGTTGACTCTAGCTTTTGAGGCTCAGGTTAAATTCCACATCCTCTAGAAACGGACCAACTTCCATTCCCTAGGAATGAATGAGGGAACTTATTCTCTTAAATGATGGATAGATAGTGTCATGGAAGCAATAAACATGAGCTTGGGCAGACTTTGGGAGATAGTGGAGGAGAGAAGAGCCTGGTATGCTGTGGTCCATGGGGTCGTCAGACATGACTGAATGAATGAACACCAACAACACTCTCTGAAATGGCCAAATTGTATACACTGTCATTTGCTGACCCTCAAGACACAAATCATCCAGATTACAGAATCTTTCAATCTTTTCATTCATTCCGAAAACATTTATTAAACACCAACTGTTTACAGAGTACTATGCTCAGTGCTGGGGGAAATAGAGGCACTTTCATGGAATATAAGCAATTTTGTGCAACTCTGCCTCACTTAAATACAATTCGTAAACAAGTCATTACCCAGTAATGTCATTGGTTCTCTTCAACAAAGAAGGAAGAACAACAGTTGATAAGCATTTACTAAGAATCTATCATGACCCAAGGCACTGGGGATACAAAGACAAAAAGAAAATAGTCCTTGACCTTAAGGAGCTTCTATTCTACTAGCGTCCATTCTACTTCCATTCTACTAGGGTAATTCAGTGATTTTATGGAGAAATAAATATAGGATATATGAAAAATATTTAGTGATTTGGTGATGTCAGGGGGCAGAGGAGAGGATAAGGACAGCCCTTTTGTAGGAAGAAGTACTTTAGCAGAGCCTTGAAGATAGAAATTCTTGTTCGGTTTGGTTTTGCTTTTTACTTTTTGGAGGGGGAAATGCAGAGCAATTGGGGTTAAATGACTTGCCCAAGGTCACACAGCTAGTAAGTGTTAAGTGTCTGAGGCTGCATTTGAACTCAGGTCCTCCTGACTCCTGGGCTTGTGTTCTATTCACTGTGCCACCTAGCGGCCCCAAAGATAGGAATTCTAAAAGGCAGAAGTGTCTAGATACAGGGAATAGCCGGTGCAAAGTCATGGAGGTGGAAGATAGAATGACAAATGTGGAGAACAACCGCAAGTAAACCAGCCTAGCTGGAGCTTAGTGTAAATGAGAGGGAGTAAGGGTGTAACCAGCCAGGAAAGATAGGCTAGAGCCAGAATGTGAAGGGCTTCCATAGATGAACAGAGCTTTTGTATTTTGTCATAAAGGCAATGGAGAGCCCTTGGTACTTCTTGAGCAGAGGAGTAACAGTCAAATACTTTAGGAATATCAGTTTGGTAGTTGGGAGGAAAATGTATTGGAGAAGAGACTGATCACAGAGAGACAAATTAGGAGACTGTTGCAATAGTTCAGCAGAGAGGTGACAAGGATTTATACTAGAATAGTTGTGGTGTAAGTAGAGATGAGGTGAAAGATGCAAGAGATGTGGAGGAAATTGAATTGAGAGGAATTGGATGTAGAGATGAGTGGGAGTGAAGAGTTTAGGCTGACCCACAGGCTATGAATTTGGATGATTAGAAAGGTAGTGGTGCCCTTAAGAGAAGTAGCGAAATTAGGAGGAGAGGTGGGCTTAGGGGGAAAGATAAAGAGTTCTGTTTTGAGCATGTTGAGTTCGAGATGCCTATGGTGCATTCAGGTGGAGATGTCAAACCAGCAATTGGAGATACAAGACTGGAGTTTGTTTGAGAGATGAAGGCTAAAAATTTAAAGTTGGGAGTCACCTACCTAGAGATGATAGTTGAGTCCATGACAGTTAATGAATTTGGGAGTGAGGGTGGGATGGGGAGAGAGATGGAGAGAGACAGAGAGAAAGAACAAGAACAAGAGGGTTCAGGACAGAGTCCTGGGGTACACACACACACACACACACACACACACACACCATGGTATGTGGATTTTGAAACTTCAAAAGATACTGAGGAAGACTGGTAGAAAGAGAACCATGGGTGAATAGCATTACAAAAATCCAGAGAGCAGGGAATATCCAGAAGGAAAGAGCGATCAACAGTGTCAGACACTAGAGAGATCGAGAAGGATGAAGACTGAGAAAAGGTCTTTGGATTTAGCAATGAAGAAGTCATTGGAGACCTTGGAGAGAACTGGTTCATTCAAGTGGTAGAGACAGAAATGATTTTAAGGTGTTGAGAAGTGAATGGGAATTTAGAAAGTGAAAGCAATGAGTGTGGACAACTTTTTAAAAACTTTTTTTTGGAGGGGGGAAGGCAGGGCAATTGGGGTTAAGTGACTTGCCCAAGGTCACACTGCTAGTAAGTGTCAAGTTCTGAGTCTGTATTTGAACTCAGGTCCTCCTGACCCCAGGGTCAGTGCTCTATTCACTGTGCCACCTAGCTGCCCCTGTAGACAACTTTTAAACTTTTTTAAAAGGAGTTTATCTGTGAAAGGAAGGGAAGATATAGGACAATAGCTTGAAAGGATGATAGAGTAAAATGAAAGCTTTAAAAAAAAACATTTTAAATTAAAATTAAAAAAATTTTTTTTATTGATTAAAAACTTTTTTTACATTACTTTCATTTTTGAGTATATTCTTCCCTTTCCCCAACTTCATGAGCCATCTCCTACAAAGAACAATTTAAAAAGAGAAAAAAAATGTCACCAAAATTAGCCAACACATCAGTGGAATGTTCCATACCCATAATCCCTTACCTCTGCAAAGAAGGAAGGTAAAGCATTTTCTTATCTCTTCTTAAGGTCAGTTTTGTTATAATTATACATCATTCAGTTCCTCTTTTTGTCCTTTCCATTTACATTATTCTAGTCATTTTGTATATTGGCACCCAGGGTCAGCTTCCTATGTCGTGCAGCTGTTCATATGTCTTACCATGCTTCTCTGAATGCTTCCTGTTTGTTATTGTAATATTCCATTTAAGTCAGGAACCATAATTTTCCATTCCCCAATCAATGGTCATCTCCTTTGTATCTAGTACTTTGCTACCACAAAACTGCTACTATGGATATTTTGGTTTAGTGGGGCCCTTTTTATCTTTCTTTCTGTTTTTGAGCTTCTTAGGGTATGTGTATATACATACATACATACATACATACATACATATATATGTATATATATATACTAAACTGCAGAATTTCTGGGTCAAAACTTATGGACATTTTAGCAACTGAAGGCTTTTTGAGGTTAGGGTAGATCTGGATGGGTTTGTGGGTAGTGGGGAAGGAATCAGGTGATAAGGGGGGGGAGGTCAGAAAAACAGGAAAAGAGAGGGGAGGCTGAAGGGGCAAGTTCCTAGAGTAGACTTGAGGGAAAAGGATCAAGGGCACAAGTAGAGGGTTTGGGGTTGTTAAGGAGAAGCACCCTTCTGAGACTAGAGCAGAAGAGGAGAGCATGGAGCCTGATGCTAAGGTGATCTCAAGGGCCGAATCTGAGCTAGTGTGGAATCACAGTCTAGTAATGCTCATGGTCTGAATTCTTGAATCCTAGGATCCCTGATAAGTTGTCCAGCTCTCCCTTTCAGATGTTTCTCATGGACAGGGAATCATTCCTTACACTGATCCATTAAAATGTAAGCTCCTTGAAGGCAGGGGCCATCTTTTGCCTCTTTGTATCCCCAGCACTTAGCACAATGCCTGGCACTATGCTTAATAAATGTTTATTAATTGATTGATTGAATCAAAATCAAATCTGTCTCTCTGAAACTTTCTTCCATTGCTCTTAGCTCTGACCTCTGGGGTCAAACAGAACAAATCCAACATCTCTTCACTCCTTCAAACATTTGAAGGCAGCTTTCATGTTCCTCCCAAGTCTTCTCATCTCCCTAAGTGTATGTAAATAAACAGGCTTGGCTCTGGGAAGGCAGAACCAACATGGATTTGTCAGAAGCCTAGGAGGCCGAGACACCGACTAACTGCCTCTTCCTTTACCCACATGACCATATGAAGGGGAAAAGACCAGGCAGAAGGAACACTAGTTCTCTGACACCAAGTCAGTTCAGTTTTCTGTCAGTCAAATAGCATTTACTAAGCCCCTACTGTGCATCAGGCTCCTACTGTGCTAAGCACTGGACATATGGAAAAAGGCAAACCAAATCAAACCAAACCCAAATCTACCACCACCACCACCAACAAAAAGCCAGTCCTGACTAACTCTAATAGGGGGTTGGGGGTGGGGAGACAACATAGAAGCAGCTATGTACAAACAAAAGATCTAGGAGACAAATGAGATGTTAGAGAGAAGGTGCTGAGATTAAGGAGGATGGGAAAGGAGACTTGGAAGAAGCTAGGGAAGCTAGGAGGAAATGAGGAGGGAGAGAGTTCCAGGCAGGGGGATGGGGTGGGGACAGCCAGTGAAGATTTGGGATTGGGAGATGATTTGTCTTGCTTGAGGACCAGCATGGAGGCCAGCATCACTAGATGGCAGAGTTCTTGAGTGGGAAGTGAGGAGGATGTAGGAAAGGTAGGAAGGCTTTAAAAGCTAAAGAGAGGATTTTCTATTTGATCCTGGAGGTAATAGGGAGCCCTTGGAGTTTATTGAATAAGGGGGTGACATGGTTGGGTCTAGGAAGCTCAGTTGGATAGCTGAGTGGAGGAAGGACTGGAGACAGAGAGACCATCTAGAAGGCTATTGCTGTAGCTCAATGTGAGGCGGTGAGGTCTGACCCTGAATGGGTCACATAGTAGGGATGTTATGAGAGTTTTTGTCCAAGAATCCAGACTCTCAGGTCTGCACTGCTCATCCCTGCCTGAACATGCTGCCTTACTAGTTTCTCCCTGAATGTGCTTTTTTTGTTTCTGCAAAATTAGGTTAGCCAGTTTCTTCAAAGACACCAGCAAAGCTTGCATCTGTCCTGTTCCTCATTTTCCCTTTCTAAGGAAACCCAGGTCAGATGTCAGTGTAGCTGCACAGAGCCCCACCCCCTGTGCTAACAGAAGTCTTGTTGTTTTAATCTTCAGCTTCCACGTCACCACTCTTGTGTTCTTATTCTGAGGTAGGGGAATGCCTCAGTGTAGACAGGATTTAGATCTGGAAGAGATATCAGAAGTCATCTAGTTCAGGCTTCTTAAGCTTTTTTCACTCATGACCCCTTCTTACATTTCAGCAGTACTTGGTGGCAATGTATGGTGTGAGCACATGCGCAGTGCAAAGTGCACATGCTGTGTGTTCAGAACCAAGGCTGTGGTGAAGTTGCTTGATGCAACCTGGCCAAGTGCTGCCAGAAGTACCTCAGATTCATTACGTTTGATTTAGAATTAATTTTTGGTCATTGCGTGTTCAGAAACCTTTTACTTTTGCCAAATTTTTTGCTACTCCATATGGGGTCATGACCAACAGTTTAAGAAGTGCTGATCTAGTACAACTTTCTCTTTTTACAGATGAGGAAACTGAGGCCCAAGGAGGAGAAACGACTTTCCCAAGGTCACCGAGCTAGTGAATATCAGGACCAGGATATTCACCCATTGCTTCTGGCTCCAGATACAGTGTTCTTCCCATTGCACAGCCTAGGGGTAGTTTTTTTTTCCTCTGAGGGACTGAAATAGACTTGTGTCCCTTGTCCTTCATTCTTTGATAACTTAAGATCATAGATTTAAAGCCAGAAGTGATATTAGAAGCCATTGCTTTCAATCCCTCATTTTACAGAGGAGGAAATTCAAAGCTCAGAAGGGTTAAATGACTTACTAGGATTGCCTTGTAAGAAGTACTGAGCCTGAATTTGAACCTAAGACTGACTAACTCCAGGTCCAGGGATCCATCCACTATCCATGGGGCCTCTTAAGAGTCAGACAGAATTAACTGACAGACAAGACCCATGGGGGTTGTTCAGGGAGCCCTCCGCAGTTCCAGGGATACTTATTGATAACCCATCATCCTCTCTCTCATATAGTCTACCTTAAGCAAACACAGCAACTGGTCTCAGAATCACCATTTTGGGGAGAGACAAACACTACATATAGAATTGATCCCCAAACAGGCTGCAGTTTCATCTTAATTGTGTCTTTACCCTGTGGAGGGTTTGCAGAAGGATATGGACAGGAGTCATACAGGATGGAAAGATACAGATGGCTTATGATCTTGTCTTTGGAAGGAGTATCCACTTTGGTGAAATCACAAATCCATCAGTGTTTCAAATCTGAGTGTTATATACCACTGGTGTTGTTTTCAGCGTATACATCCATATTTTTTCCTTCCAAGGAGATTTCATTTTAGGGGTGAGGGCTATATTTGGACTAATATGGAACATTGCCTGTAATTGCTTCCCAGAGGTGCTATTATCTGCATCTGACTGCAGGCTGCCTCTTCCTGCTTTTTTTCTTATGAGCTTCCTCATAATAATAAAGCTTACATTTTCATAGCCCTTTATGGTAGAAACAAGCCTAATGCTAATGCAGGGGGCATGGATACCCCTATTCCACTCCTGATGCCAACCCATGCTGATATCCCTCCCCTCCAAATTCCTATAACACATCCTGGGCTCCTCATATGGTACTGAATCACATACTGCCTGCATTCACAGCTAGCATTTCTATGGCCCTTATGGTTAGCAAAACACTTCCCATCCATTATTTCATTTCACCTGCGCAACAACTGGTGAGGTAGAGAGTGGGAATATTATTTCCCCCATATTATAGCTAAGGAAGCTGGGATGTAGAGAATGAAAGTGATTTATTTATCCAAGGTGACAATGCCATGCAACCAGGATTTGAACTCGGGGATTCTGAGGGCAAATCCATTGCTCTTTCCACTATACTATACTCTCTTTAAAGTTTCATGGATGTGAATCTTTTGAACTCTTCTAGGAGAGAGATGCAGGGTTTTCTCCTTTTCATATTTTTCCCACAGCATCTGGCTTAGGGTTGGGCACACAGCAACTTCCTAATAACAATTTCTTTTCTTTTTTTATCCTTTAATCATTTATTTTTCCCACTTAATAATATTTTATTTTTTCCAATTATATGTAAAGATAATTTTCAACATTCACTCTTATAAGATTTTGAATTGCAAATTTTTTCTCCCTCCCCTCCCCCTTGCCAAAGGCAGCAAGCAATCTAACATAGGCTATCTGTGTACAATCATATTAAACATATTTCCACATTAGTCATGTTGTGAAAGAAGAATCAGAACAAAAGGAAAAAACCACAAGAACGGAAAAAAAAGAGAAAATAGTATGCTTTGATATATATTCAGACTCCATAGTTCTTTCTCTGGAGATGGATAGCATTTTCCATTATGAGTCTTTTGGAATTGTCTTAGATCATTGTATTGTTGAGAAGAGCTAAGTCAATCATAGTTGATCATTGCACAATGGGGTTGTTACTGTGTGCAATGTTCTGGTTCTGCTCACTTCACTCGGTATCAGTTCATACAAGTCTTTCCAGGTTCTTCATCATTTATTTTTTAAAATTAAATTATTTTTAGTTTTCAACATTCTTATTCCATAAGTTTTAAATTTTTTCCCCCTCCCTCTCTCCTCCTTCCCTAAGATGGCTTGCAATATGATATGGGCACTACACAAACATTCCTTTTAAACACATTTTCACATTAGTCATGTTGCATAGAAGAATCGTAATGAATGGGAAAAACCATGAGAAAGAAAAAAACAAAACAAAACAAAAGAAAGAAAGAAAATAGTCTGCTTTCCAAGTCCATAGTTCTTTCTGTGGATGTGGTTGACATTTTCCATCATGTGTCCTTTGGAATTGTTTTAGGCCCTTGCATTACTGAGAATGGCTAAATCTATCAAAATCAGTCCTCGTGCACTGTGGCTGTTACTATGTACAGTGTTCTCTTGGTTCTGCTCACTTCACTCAGCATCAGTTCACGTAAGTCTCCAGGTTTTTTTGAAATCTTCCTGCTCACCATTTCTTATAGCACAATAGTATTCCACTACCTTCATACACCACAGCTTGTTGCCATTCCCCAGTTGATGGGCATTCCCTCAATTTCCAATTCTTTGCTACCACAGAAAAAGCTGCTATAAACATTTTAGAACATTTCCCTTCTTTTCCCTTTTTAATGTTCCCTATAGTCTATTTCAGTTCAATTCATGTATATCTGGAATATCTACTCTGAGCCAAGCACTATGTTAAGCCCTGCAGGTTTCAAAGACAAGAACAAAAAAGGTTCTTGCTCTCAAAGAGCTTATGTTCCTTTTTGGGGGGAGGGAGGAATAGCATGTTATATAGAAAACCAAATACAAAATAGACTCAACTAAATTCCTGGAGGAAGGCAATAAGGAACTGGGGGGCAACAAGAGATAAAGGAGGAAGCACTTGAGTTGATCCTTGAAAAGAACTTGGGATTTTGTGAAATTGTAGGGAACTCACTACTTCATAAAGCAGTCTATTCTTCAAGGGAAAGTCTTCCAGAACTACAGAATGGGAAGGGAGCTCACAAATCACCTATTTCAACTTGGATCTGAACAGGAATGACCCTGGCAAGTGGCCTCCAGTGGAAGTGAATCTACTACCTCCACAGACTACCTATTCAACTCCTAAAACAGCCCTAATTGTAAGGAAGCTTTGTTAATATCAAATTTAAATCTGCCTCTGCTGCTTCTACCCATCACTTCTAATTCTGGGGCCAAGCAAAATAAGCCTTTTCCTTCTGCCACTTGACAATCCTTCAAATGCTTGAGGACAGCTATTTTACTCCCTAAATACTTTCGTCTCTAGGCAAAAATTTGACTGAAATATAGATACCTTATCTGTGGCCTTCTTTTGACCTATCAGCTTATTAACACTATCAAAATAAGGAAATGGGGTTAACTTATCTTGACTTACTCTTGAAGAAGTCATGCTAGTTCTTGGTTATCACTGCTGCCATTTCTAGATGTTCACAAACCATCCCTTTAGTAATGTTTCTAGAATTTTGTCATGAGTTGATGCAAAGGAAATAGAGACGATAAGTTGGAGTTTAAATTCCTTATTGAGTCCATTAGAATCATAGAACCCTAGATTCTCACTTGAAAGGTAACTCAGTCCTCTCTACCTGAAAAGAATGCTCTCTGCAGTGTTCCTGGCCAGAACTCCCATTTAGAGTAATGTTTCTCTTAAAGAAGAGATATCATCTAGATGTTAGAATTATTAACTGGATTCCAAACAGCTTGAAAGACTTGACCAGAAGAGTAGTCATCAAAATGCTAATGTCAGGTGAGAGGGATTCTATAACAGAGAACTTAGAGATTCCATTCAAGGACTGACTTCCTGCTGTTCAACATTTTAATCAATGCCTTAGATAATGGCATGGAAGGCATGACAGTAAAAATGATAAATGTAAAGTTTCATATTTGGTTCAAAAAATCAACTTTGCAAGTACAGGTTGGCGCTTCTAGACGACAGTTCCTTTGAAAAATAAATGGAAATTGTGATGGATTATGAACTTAGTAGGAGGTAGTGTAATGTAGTGGGCCAAAAAAGTGTGATGCTCTTCTTTGGTTACATGATGTTCATGATGAGTGGAGCTTCAACTCAGGGTTTCTGACTCCAAACCCAGGGCTCTACCACTGTACCAAAATTCTCTTGTGGTTCCATGTTTATACATCTCTGGGGGTCTCTCCAGGTCATTTTAGTCTTCCATTCTGGGTGCAATGGTTTAGGAAAGAAATAGACACACTAGGATGCATCCCAAAGAGAGAGATTAGGATGATGAGTGTACTGGAGATCATACTATTTGAAGATCATTTAAAGAATTTCTATGTGATTAGCTTGGAGAACATATGACTTTCTCTGTGTGTGGGGTGGGGGAAGGCATAACAGCAGTCTTTCCAAAGATTTTAAGGGTTGCCAAGTGAAAGAGGGGATTAAACTTGTTTGGCTCCAAAGGGCTGAATAGAATTTATGAATGGAAGTTGCAGGGAGGCAGATTTATGGAGTCTTGGTGTGAGAAAAAACTTCGTAACAGTTAGAGTTATTGAAAAGTAGAATGTGCTTCCTGGGGAGGTGATTGTTCCTTTTCCTGGGAGGCTGAATCACTGCTTGTTGGGCATTTTGCAGGCTGGTTGTTCAGGTTTGGTTTGGGGCTAGATGGCCAATGATTTTTTTCCCAACTTAGATTTTATGTTTTCTGTCTAGGAAACACTAATTTTTCTCACAATAACTTTGTTTGAAGCAGGCATTCCCTGCTTTAGTGTTACTAAAAGTAGCATAGGTAGTGTGTCACTATTCCTATTTTGTGGAAGAAGAAACCAAGTCTCAGAGTGAAGTGATTTGCGCAGCTAGAAAGAGGAAGGAGGTGAGTCTCTGGCTCCATAACTAGTGGCATTTCCAAGCATGTCTCTGGTGCCATAACTTGGATACAGATTGAGATGTCGATGGTCACAATGGAGAATATGTGCCACTGTACAAAAGTGGCTTGATGGTAAAGGGTTGTTTGGCCTCTGTTTGAAGGTCTGCAGGGACAGAGAACTCACTACCTCACAAAGCAGCCCATTCTACTGGTAAGTCTGAGAGAACAGTTAGAGACATAGACACAGAAAAGAACAGAAAAGAGAAAAACAGAGATAGAAGAGAGAGAATTGGGAGAAATTCAGAGACAGAGGGGAAAGAAATTAAGAGGGAGAGAGACAAAGAAGGGTCAGAGACAGAGACTGAGAAACCAACAGAGGGAGAAGAAAGAGGTAGAGAAGGGTCAAGACAGAGGAGGAACAAGGGTGAGGAGAGAGTGAGAGAAGGACAGAGAGGGTGAGCTCTGGAGTTGATGGTCCTTTCACAGAGTCAAAAAGAATCTCAGAATCTTCAATTTGGAGATGATTTAGACCAGCCTTGGGGCTTTCCTTCTGATTGCCGCTGGGAGCTGTGAGATTGGGAGGAGGGGAGGAAAACCAGAAAGAAGAGAATGATGGCAGAGTGGGGGATGTGACAATGGAGATGGGAGCCTGTCAACCCAGGGATTTTCTCCCTTTTGGGGGAGGGGGAGGAAGTTGGGGCAAGAGCTGGCTTCTTGCTCATTATCACCTAATTACTTCCTAGGTAGGTCCCATCTGGGGAGCAGTGATCCCTGAATTCTGGGGATCGTGAGGTGGGCAGAGTCAGGACTCCCCCATTGTAGCCTCCCCTGCCACAGCAGCATTGTAAAGCTGGTAGCAGGAAAGGCCTGGTTCAGACTCTGGGCCAGGGAGGGCCCAGCTCCTTTTCTTGGGGCTCACCGATCTCTCTCCCTTTTAACTTTCCTTTTAATCCAATCAATTTCACTCTTGAGAGATTTATTCCACTTTCATTGGTGCCTGTGAGACTATGCTGAGTCAGCACCAGGGAGCAGGTAAGGTATTTAATTGGCTTTTCAGGAGCAGGTTTCTGAGTATAGTTAGAAGTGAATAGAAATGATTATTATAACGCTGCAGCTCTCTCCCAACGGGGCTGGCTGCTAGAGTCATTTATTATGGGCGGGCTGCTCTGAGGGGGCACTGAGGAAGAGGGGACTTTCGCCAGGGGTCTGTTCACATAAGAGCCCACAGTCCTGGCGGACTTCTGTATCCAGTTCTCTCCAGGAGGTTTATGGGGCTAAAAAGATCACATATTGAGAGCCAGAAGGGACGTGAGAAGTTATCTAGTCTGATTTCTTCATTTACAGATGAAAAAACTGAGTGAAGCCCAGAGATGATCAGTGTCTTGTCCAAAATCACATAGGTGATAAAGGGCAGGTTCTGAATTCAAACTCAGGTCCTGTGACTGACTCTAAGGTCATTACTCTTCCTTTCTTTTTCTTTTTTTTTGGAGGGGGGAGGGCAGGGAAATTGGGTTTAAGTGACTTGTCCAAGGTCACTCGGCTAGTAAGTGTCAAGTGTCTGAGGACGGATTTGAACTCCCATCCTCCTGACTCCAGGGCTGGTGCTATTCTCACTGCGCCACCAAGCTGCCCCCATTACTCTTCCTACTGCAGCTTGTGGACTTTTTCAGGCTGTTAGTTGTTAGGAGATGACGCTGGGCAAGGCTCAGCTTTTCTCTGAGTCTCTGTTCTGACCCAGTGTACTGTTAGGGGAAGGAATCCTAGATTTGGAAGTCAGAGGAGCTGGGTTTTAGTTTTAGCTCTAATACTTAGTAGGTGGGTCAGGTAGGTGGAGCAGTGGATAGAGCACTGGGCCTGAAGTCAGCAAGACCTGAGTTCAGATCCAGCCTCAGACACTTACTAGTTGGGTGACTATGGGCAAGTCACTTGATCCTGTTTGCCTCAGTTTCCTCATCTGTAAAATGAGCTGGAAAAGGAAATGGCAAACCACTCCAGTATCTCTGCCAAGAAAACCCCAAATGAGGTCATGAAGACTTGGGCACAACTGAACAACGCAACAAACCACTTAGAAGCTGTGTGACTTTAAACAAGTGACAACCTCTCTGGCTTCCCATTTCCTGTTCTAGTCAAATGAGGTGATTAATTAGGTTCTCTAAGGCCTCCTCCGTTTCTAAAACCTTTTTTCGTCAGTAAGATGGTGATACTAACTCTTTCATTTCCAGTCTCCCAGGGATGTTATGGGGGAAGCAGTCAAGTTGCAGGAGGGGTCGGGTTAGAATAGGAGGTAGCATTAGGGTTAGGGCCTGAGGCAAGACCCAAGACACTAGACCTGAATTCCAGCTCTGGCCCCAGTGCTTCCCAACTGTCACCTGGAACAAGGCACTGCTCTCTGGGCCTCAGTTTCTCTTTTGGAATTGAGGAAAATAGTCTTAAAAATCACACATTACTTATAATACCTACCTAATCGGTGTTTTATAAGGAAAGCAATGGCACATAGAGAGCTGTATAGTGTTGTGGAAAATACTAAATTTGTGTCCAGATTAAGGCTAGGACACCTGCTAGCTATGTGACCCTGAACAAACCACTTTTTCTCATCTGCAAAGTGGTAATAATACTTGCTCTACCTACTTTACAGAAACATTTAATTCAATAAGCATTTATTAATCTCCTATTACATGCAAGGCACTGTTAGGGATGCAAATGCAAAATAAAGAACTTTGCCTGTCTTCCAGGGGCTTACTCTCTATGGGGGAGGGGGAGAAGGCAACATTTACACAGATGAACAGATATAATTTGAAGGACGTGGCCCTCATAACCGAGGGACCAGGAGAGGTTTCCTATGGGAGGATTTCTCCCAGGGTGAAGAGACAGAGGTGAGGAGGGAGTGTAGTCTAGGTAGTCAGGACGACTTATGTATAGAGTGGGAGATGGAATACAAGTTTAGGGGCCAGATTGGCTGGAATGTTGAATGTATAAAAGGTCTTGTCGTTCACTGGTATTGGACTCTTTGTGAATCTATTTGGGGTTTTCTTGGCAGAGATACTGGAGTGGTTTGCCATTTCCTTCTCCAGCTCATTTTGCAGGTGAGAAAATTGAGGCAAACAAGGTTAAGTGACTTGCCCAGGGTCACACAGCTGATAAGTGTCTGAGGTCAGATTCAAACTCAAAAAAACGAGTCTTCCTGACTTCCAGGCCTAGCGCTCTGTGCACTATGGCGCCACCTAGAGCCCATGTAAAAGAGCCTACTGTGAAATAAATCTGGAAAGGAAGATTGGAGTCAGACTATGAGGAGCTTTTAATGTCCAGCAGAGGAGATTGCATTTTATCCTAGTTACAATGGGGGACCTATTAGGTATTCTCTATTAGTAGTCACTTGGGGAGTGACCTGTGTTTTAGAATGATTACTTTGGCAACTTTATGAAGAAGGGAAAAATTGAAAGTGCAATAGGAAAGGGCAGTCCCACCATCATCATCTTCACCATCCCCCTTGCTATCATTGTCATTGCTGGAAAGATCTTGGTTATAAAAAAGGTAGGAGGAGTTCAGGCTCATTCCCAACACTGGATAATTTCCCAGCTGCCATCCAGCCTGGCCTCCTCCAGCTGGTCATGTCCAGGCCCAGCTCATTTTCTATCCTCGCTGTTTGTCCAACACACCAGTGACCGCTGTGGATTGTCCAAGCAGCTGAATAGCATAGCCTGGACAAGAGACATTCTTATCCATGTGTTCTACAGGAATGTTTTGGAAACCTTAAAGCATTGTGGAAGTTTCAGTTATTTGGAGATGCATTAAGCTATAATGACGACAAGAGCCATATTTTAAAGTCTCGATTCTGTCACTTCTTGTGGGAGCTTGGGCAAATTTCTTAACTTTTTTTTGACTTCAGTTAACTCATTTGTAAATTAAGAAGGTTGGACTAGATGGTCTTTAAGGTCCCTTCTGGCTTTAAATCTGTTATTCAGTGGTCATATGATCCTATGACTTGATTATTTGGCAGGGGGTGAGGTGGGGGAAGTCCTGTTTTCACCACTTATTAGCTATGAGACTACAGATAAGTCATTTCCCCTCACGATCCCTCTCCTCAACTTTCTGGCTTTGTTGTTGCAGAAGGTGGAGAAGAAGGGAGAGGAGAAGATGGAATAAAAAGAGGAAAATGTGGAGGGGAGAGAGAGATTGAGAAAGTGGGGAAAACATAGGGAGAGAGAGAAATGGGAAAGAGAGGGGAAAAGAAATGAGGAGAGAGAAATGGAGAGAAGAGTGGGGGGATAAACGAAAGGAGAGAGGGAGAGATGATGTATAGAGATTAGTTGAGATTTGTGCAAGCTCAATTGTAACACAAATGATCAGCTTTTTTATAGATGGTAGGCATCCATAATGGGGCAGGTGGGTGGTGCAGTGGGTAGAATGCGGTAGATAGACTCATCTTCCTGAGTTCAAATGTGACCTCAGATACTTACTAGCTATGTGACCCTGGTCAAGTCAATTAACCCTGTTTGCTTCAGTTTCTTCATCTGTAAAATGAGCTGGAGAAAGAAATGGCAACTACTCCTGTATCTTTGCCAAGAAAACCCTAAATGGGATCATAGAGGGCTGGACACAATTGAAAAATGACAGAACAACAAAGAAATGCAAAATAAAACCAGGTGTGTAAAGCAGGGATGGAGGATGATGACCTTGCCTTATTTACCTAATTTTTTTTTGTTCTTGCCCTTGGATTCATTTAGTTGCCAATCACAGAGAATCTTGGGAGTGAGAGAAGCTTCATCACTCTAGCTCCCCCTCATCTTCTTGTGGGTTTTTTTTTTTGATGAATCTCACAATGATTTTTCAGAGCTGAAAGAAATATCCTAGTTCCAAGTCATATAGTTGTCTAAAATCAAGGACCTTCAGTCTGAACTAGGAAAAAAATTCATCAAAAGATTAGGCTTAGTCTTGGCTTGAGAATTTCTGTTGGCTTTTGCTGATGGTTGGCTTGGGTCTGATGCTTCAAAGCACTAAGCTATGAACTAAACAGCTTTAGTTCTTTCTGCTAGGTAGAGGCTTCCTAGTTATTACACCTCTGTATACAATAGCAAAAAGTACAGCAGCTAGCCCTGAAAAATCTGGATAGTTGGAGCCCAGCAATTGGTAACACAGAGCACAAGAGTAACCATGAGACCAGTGGTGAAATTCAGGAGAGATGTGATGCCCTGGAAAAAGCCTCAAAGAGCACTGGGATGATACCACTAATACATAATGATAGTTCTCTCAGTGGTGTGAATGCCCCTGGCCAAGCTCTTAACCACTTTCCTTCCTACATATGTGCCAAATAGTCATCAATATTATCAGCTTCTTGGGGCTTTTATGAAGAAAAACTTAAAAGCTCTATAAAAAGGAGCATTGTTGTCGTTATAAAGTAAAAGAGGTTACTTTTTGCACAGACTATTCCCCGTGACCAGAATATACTCTATCCTCACTTCTGTCTCATTGATTCCTAGCTTTATTGGAGGCTCAGCTAATGTGCCACTTCCTCAAGGAAGTCTTTTCTTATCTTTTTTTTTTTTTTTTGCTTTTTGGAGGGCAATTGGGGTTAAGTGACTTGCCCAAAGTCACACAGCTGGTAAGTGTGTCAAGTGTCTGAGATTGGATTTGAACTCAGGTCCTCCTGACTCCAGGGCCGGTGCTCTATTCACTGTGCTACCTAGCCACCCCTAGTCTTTTCTTATCTTAACTAGAAGTTCTATCTCAACTCAAAGTATCACTTTATATTTTAGAAATACCATGGTGCTATGCAGAGAATGCTGGATGTAAAGCCAGAAAGATGTGGGTTCAAATCCTGCTTCTGACACTTACTAGCTGTATGATCACTTAACTTCATTCTTGGGGATAGGAGAGCCTGTAGAATGGGGATAATAGGCTGTTGTGAAGCTCAAATGAAATAATGTGCATGCAAAGCTCATTCTAAACTTTGAAGTGCACAAAAGTAAGTTATTATTGTTATAAATTTCCGTATTATAATTTTCCACCATTCCCTAAGCCCCCAAGGAGAACGTAAACTATTTGAAGGCAGGGACTGTTTTTTGTCTGTTTTTGTATTCCCAATTCCTAGTCTAGTGTTTTGCACATAGTAGGTGTTTAATAAATATCTTTTGGATTGGATTGAATGTAGCAGTATCTGGTTAAATTTCTGCCTGAGTAGAAATCTCCTTTATGGCATTTCCAAAAAAAGAAAAAAAAAGTTCGTTAATTTCTGCTTAGACACTTCCAGATATGGGGAATTTGCTACTTCTTGTGAAAGTATGTTTGCTTTGTTATTAAGTGGAAATCTTCCACTTTACAATGTCAATCCATTGTTCTTAGATCAGCCCTACAGGATAAGTTGTTATTGTTGTTATGTTGTTTCAGTCCTGTCTGCCTCTTTGGACCTCGGGGTAGTCTAGTTTACCCTCCCCCTTTTTATAGATGAGGAAACTGAGGCCCTGAGAGAGGAAGTAACTTGCCCAAGGACATGCAGATAGCAAGAGGTAGAACCTAGATCTGAGCTCACTCTTGTCACACCAGATACGATGCTTCAGTGGCTGTGCAGCAAGAGGCTGGTGGGAATGATATTGTGGGCTGGCAAGTGTTTTCTATTTATCAATAAAGTTTAAACATATGTTACCTAGGTATACACATTGTATTGACTGCTCTGTTTGTCAGTTTTGACTGAGCTGTATGGGAAACTCCTTGAGCACAGGGTCTAGGTCTTTGTGCTCTGACAAGCTCCCTTGAATATTAGATTTAACATTACATGGTCAAGTTTAAGTCCTGGCTTTGACGTTTGCTACTTATTGACCTTGGTCAAGTCATTTACCTCTGGGCTTCAATGCATCCCTTAGGTCTCTTCTAGCTCCTGATCCTAGCCTGGTGGTAGCTACCACTCAATGGTTCTTAATTCAAAGAATTTTTAGTTCCTTATACCTCTAACACCCAGGATCACGGTGGGACCAAAAAATGATTCCACTTGCTAGTCAGTCCTCCAGTGATGAGCTTCTTTACGCTTTAAATAGCCTAGTCCACTGGTGACAGACATGGGGTTCACTATTGGGTGTATTTGAGACTTTGGGGCTCCCTATAATATTCTATATTATAGAATCATTGGAGAGGGCTTGAGTAGTTGAAAGCAGTGCCTAAGACACAATTATTTCTAAAGTCTAACTGGTTTCATGTGTTTACTAGGGTCTCTATTCCTGGTCAATTATAGTCTTCTGGGCAGTGAGTGTGGATTGACAGTAGAAACTGAAGGAGCCAACCATCACTCCCCTCTTGCCCTCTCCTCAACTTTCTGACTTTGTTATTGCAGAAGGTGGAGAAGAAGGGAGAGGAAAAGATGGAATAAAAAGAGGGAAATGTGGAGAGGAGAGAGAGATTGGGAAAGTGGGGAAAAGATAGGGAGAGAGAGAAAATGGAAAGAGAGGGGAAAAAATGAGGAGAGAGAAATAGAAGAGGAGGGATAAGTGGAGAGAAGAGTGGGAGGATAAATGAAAGGAGAGAGGGAGAGAAAATACCAAGAGAAGAAGAGGAGAGAAAAGCGGGGAAAAGAAACATGGAGAAGAGGAAGAGAAATGAGGAAAAGAGAAGGGAGAGCAAAAATGGTGGGGGGGGGGAAAGAAGAGGAAATAAAGTGTAAAGAAAAGCAGAAAAAGAAGCAGGGTAAAGGAGGGGGAAAGAGAAAGTAGAGGAGAGAGAGGGAAGACAGAAACAAAGAGGAGAAGGAGAGAGACATAGGAAGAGAAAAGTATAGAGACATAGAGACAGAGAGAAGGAGTGAAGGAAGAAAAGGGGACAAGGAGCCGGGCAGGAGGGTAGCATAGCTGGAAGTAATACAGCTGAGCTTTCTCTCTGGTTTGTCCCCTAATTCCTCTAGAAAGCTCTTGAAAACCCAGACTCAGTCCTGTTTGGGAAATCCTGAAAGGATTTTTTTTTTCAGCCCAAATCCAAATAAGAGATAGGTAGAAATCTACGGATCAGTATCTGGGACTGGAGCATAACTTGGAGTGCATCACAGAGCCTTTTAGCACGATGCTTAAATGAAGGGCTTGCCAGCAGCTATGCTCCAGGGCAAGAGGAGATCCCCAGATCCTGCAGAGAAGGATTTGACCTTGTGCAGGGGGTAGAAATAGGTTCCAGCTGGAAGTTCTACTGTTCACTGTCCAAGGCTGAGTCACAGATCCAGGGTGGACCAAGGAGGGGACCTGTGCTTGGAGGTAGTCCAGGGCAAAGAGAGGTATCAGGTGCTAGGCTGTCTTGAGTGAGGAACAAGTATGAAAACAAGGAGCAACTATGTGGCTCTGACCTCAGGGTCTCAGCTAAAGTTCCCAGCCAAGTCTAAAAGTTGAAGCAGATTACCTGGGTCAAGAAACACACACCAAAGGGGAGCCTGTAGTTCTGTCACTCTGAACCTGCAGTTTTCCAACTGGCTGGAAGTATCTGAGTTCAGCAACAGGCTAGTGGAATGCCAACCAGGGAAAGGCCCACAGTTGTGTCGCTCAGATCCAAACCCAGGTCAGAATGTGCAGAACTCAGACCAGGAAGGCAATGGTCAGATTTTGCCCTGCATCAGATGATTTTTGGAGCACTGAAAGCTTACAGGTCCTTAGTCCAAGTTATCCCTGCTATTCTTTAATAAGAAAACATTTAATACCCTGAGAAAACAAATTAGGACCAAAAAGGACACAAAATAGGAATAAGTATAGCCCAGTCATTTTCTCCAGAAATGCAGAGTCCATCACAAGTTCAAAAATCAGGAAGTAATGCCAGAAGAATGAGCAAACAAACAAAAAGAGATTCCCGTCATAAAGAGCTGTTATAGTGATAGGGATGCTCAAGACACAGAACCCAGAAGAGAATGACTCTGAAACATTTACAAGCAAAACCTCAAAGAAAAGCATAGCTTGTACAGAAGTTCACTTAGAATTCTTGAAATAGATGAAGCAAGATTAAAAAAAAAAGGCTAAAGTGATTTTATAAATGAAATGAGAGTATTGGAGGAAAGAATTAGAAATGAAATGGGAGTGTTAGGGCAAAATCTGGAAAAGAAATGATAGTTATGGGAGAAAAAAATTAGAGAATTAAAAATATGGCAGAAGAGGTACAAAATGTTACTGAAGCAACAGATTCTTTGAAAATAATGGCCCTAATAGAAGTTAATGACTCAAAGAGATAACAAGAAATACCAAAACTTGGTCAAAAGACTGAAAAGAATAGAAGAAATGTAAGGTATCTCATATAAAAAAACAACTGACCTGGAAAATAGATAAAAGAGAAAAAATTTTAAAATCACTGGGCTACTTAAAATCCAAGACCAAAAAAAAGAGCCTGGGTACCATATTTTAAAAAAAAATCATAAAAGGAAAATATTCAGATCTCTTAGAACCAAAAGGCAAAGTAAAAATAGAAAGAATCTACTGATTGCCTCCTGAAAGAAACCTCCAAATAAAAACTCCCAAGAACATTATAGCCAAAATCAAAAGCTTCCAGATAGAAAGAAAAAATACAACAAGGAGTCAGAAAGGATTAAACTACTGAGGAGCTACAGACAAGATCATACAGCACTTAGCAATCACTACTAACAAGGAACAGAGGGCTTACAGAAGGCAAAAGATATAGACTTGCAATAAAAAATAACACCCAACAAAACTGAGTATAATCCTACAGAGGAAAAGATAGACCTTTAAGGAGACAGAGGATTGCCAAGTATTCCTGATGAAGAGATGAGAACTGGGTAGAAACTTTAAAATAGAAATAATAGTCCAGAGAAGCATATAAAGGGAAATTTGAGGGAGCAATCATAAGGGCTTAAAGGATGAATGGGCAACTAGGTGGTGCAGTGGATAGAGTTCTGGGCCTGGAATCAGGAAGACTCCTTCCTGAGTTGAAATCTGGCCTCGTCTTACCTCATGTATAAAATGAGCTTGCGAAGGAAATGGCAAACTACTCCAGTATCTTTGCCAAGAAAACCCCAAATGGGGGCACAAAGAGTCAGACTCAACTGAAAATGACTGAACAACAAAATCACAAAGGATTAAAGGATGGCATATTTACATTCTAATATGGGGAGATGATAATATATCCCCATAGAATCCTACCATCATCGGGTCATTGAGGGAGTCCAATAAAACAGTGGGCTTAGGAGTGATTTTGTTGTGTTCTGATGTTCTTTTAAAAAAAATGGAAAGAGAGGGCAAAGGAATACACTAAGAAAAGGGAGAGGAATGGTGGGGGAAATTATCTTACATAATGCGGGTGTACAAGTAAAAGACTATACCAACAAGGAAGAAGGGGTGGAGGGAGCAGGGGACACTTGAATTTCTCTTTCATCTGAACATGTCAAAAGAGGGAAGAATACACACACAGTTGAGTGAAGAAACATTTCACTCAATAAGGAAATAAAAGGGAAAAAGGAAAAGGGAATAGAGGTAGATTACAAGAGGGAATGGTGGGGGCAGAGCCAAGATGGCGCAGTAAAAGAGAGGGAGCAGTTCTAAGCAAAACAAACTCTAAAGAATGTGGATTGCTAAGAGGAATTTAAAAGGAAAGAAAGGAAGGATATGAACCTATGATTGGACTCTGGGCAAGAGAAAGAGAAGAGAGGCAGGGGAACAGAAATTGAGTGCATAAAGTCTAGAGCACTGGCCTTCTTTCTCCCCACTTTCTTCTTTATAAAAAGAGGATGGGAAACTCAGAGCTATGTAATGACCAATCATGATTCCAGAGGACTCATGATAAAACATGTTACCTGTACTACTTCCTGACTAAGGTTGCAGATGAAGACATTAATAAGTAAATAAATAAAAATACAATATTATATATATAATATAAATAAATATATACCCACATGTGTGTATGTAAAAATATAAATACACACACATAGGGACATGGTCAATTCAGGAATTTGTTTGCTTGACTATGTGCATATTTTTTTGACAAGGGTTTTATTTTTCTTTATTTTTCCATCAGAAGTTGAGGTGGGAAAGAGAGGAAGATTTTTCCTAGTTGAAAAAAATTTTAATTAAAAAAAGAGGGTGTAGATTGGATGAAGCTAAGATGAAAAGGGAGACAGTTAATTGATAAGAAATCTTTGTAGCAACTTTTTTTGATAAGGGTATTATCCAAGATCTATAAGGAACTGATTAAAATTTATAAGGCTAAATCATTCCCCAGTTGGTAAGTGGTCAGAAGATATGAATATGCAGTTTTCAAAAAATGAAATCCAAGCTATCAATAGCCATAGGAAAACAATGATCTAAATCATTAATAATTAGAGAAATGCAAATGCAAATGACTCTGAGTTTCCACCTCAGATTGGCCATATTGACAAAAAAAAAGAGAAATGGCAATGTTGGTGGGGCTTTGGGAAAACCGGTACATTTATGTACTTTTGTTGGATCTATGAATTGGTCCAACCATTTTGGAAAGCAATTTGGAACTATGGCTTATTAAACTGTATGCATAGCCTCTGACTCAGCAATAGTCCTAGGGGGCTTATATGCCAAAGAGATCAGAGAAAGAGGTAAAGGTTCCAAATTTACAAAAATACTTATAGCAGCTCATTTTATAGTATGGCAAAGAACCGGGAATGAAGGAAACTACTCATCAATGGGGGAATGGCTGAACAAATTGTAGTATATGAATGTGATGCAATATCATTGTGACATAAGAAATGAGACACACGTTTCTGGGCATGACCAATGTGGGAATTTGTTTTGCTTGACTATGCATATTTCTTACAAGGGTTTTATTTTTCTTCCTTTTTTAATGGGAGTTTGGTGGAGAGGGAAATAGATGCTTATTAATTGAATTTTTCAAAAAGAAAAGAGAGAAATAGCAGGAGAAAAGAAGGTGAGAGAATTAGAAGCAGAAGAGAAATGGGTAGAGAGGAAAGAGGTGGGGAGAGGAAGCAGGGAGAGAGAGAAGAAATCCTATTTTTATTCCTTTCCTGAAACAGCTCTGTGAGTGAGTAATGATTAGAACTGAAATTTTGCAAGTGAGGTAGCTGCGATTCAGAGTGAAGTGACTTGCTCAGAGTCACACAGCAGTGACCAGAGATTCAAACCTAGGTCTCCTTACTTCAAGTGTAGCATTTTTCCATTAGAGTGGGAGAGAGAGTAGACAGGAGAGAGATCCAGAGAGATTGAGGGGTATGTGTGTGGGAGAGAGAGTAGACAGGAGAGAGACAGAGACAGAGACAAAGAGAGAGAGAGAGACAGAGACAGAGACAGAGACAGAGAGACAGAGGGAGAGACAGAGAGAGAGAAAGACAGAGAGACAGAGACAGAGACAGAGAGAGACAGAGACAGAGTCAGAGACAGAGAGACAGAGAGAGAAAGACAGACACAGAGACAGAGAGAGAAATACAGAGACAGACATACAGAGAGAGAGATACATACAGAGACAGAGACAGAAAGACAGAGAAACACAGAGAGAGACAGAGACAGAAAGACACACATAGAGACAGAGAAAGAGAAAGGGGAGCAGAGAGAGACAGAGACCGAAAGAGAGCCAGAGCCAGACGGAGAAACAGAGACAAAAAGAGAAAGAGACAGAGAGGGGGAAGCAGGGATACAGAGAGAGAGAAAGATAAAGACAGACACACAGAAACAGAGAGTAAGAGACACAGAGAGAGACAGAAAGAGACAAAAACAGACAGAGAAAGGGAGAGATAGTCTGAGACAGAGAGAGACAAGGAGAGATAGAGACAGATAGACATGCAGAGACAGAGAGTAAGAGAGACAGACACGGGCACACACAGACAGAGATGCAGGAGAGGTATCCAGAAACAAAGCCTGTTAAATATACACGAGGAGAGGAGAAGATCAGAGTGAAACATGGAGAGGAGACGGAGAGAGAAACAGGAAAACTCAGGAAGGAGAGGGGAGGAATGGGAGATAGGAAGGGGGAGAGAAACAGGGGAGAAGAGTGGCAGAGAGGAGAGGGAAGCAGACAAAGTGGAAGGTAGAGAGAGGCAGCAGGGAGGCAGCCTCTGTGCTGGCCACCTCAGCCCCAGGGGCAGTTGATAGTGCTGGGTTGTTGCCGCTGCCCGCTCTGAGCCCTAGATGGCACCAGGAGGCTGTAGTTTAAACCACCTGGCCCGCTCATGCCGAGCTTGGCTTACAGCTCTAACAATATCAAAGGGGCCCAGGATAGGAAGTGTCCACTCTCTGACATGGCCAAGCCTCGGTTGTGTCTCCATGCCAGGTTCCAGGGGAGCCACGTGCTGCCCAAAATAGACAGGACAGGACCAGGCACGGGGCCAGGACATTAGCATGGGGAGTGTGGCTGCCCAGATGTGTGCCACAGTGTATAAATCCATGGCCCTGGGTTTGACAGGATATCTCTGTGTCTGGCTGTGAGAGCATCTGAATGTGTGTGACTGACTATTTCCCCCCTGCCTGAGATTGTCTTTACACACCTCTTGTTTGCATGTGTGGCATATGTATTCACAAAGATACGCACAACCTCAGAGGCACATTCTAATCCATGAGTGTGTGCCTGTGTCTATCTGTGACTGTGCATGTGTGTGTGTGTATGTGAATGGTATAGGTTTCTGTATGACTTGTAGAGTCGTATGTCTCTGAGTGTGAGTTCCCGTATTTTTGTGACGTGCATCTGATGCCCCTGTGAGATGGGTATCTCTGCATCTGCATGACTGTGTCTGTGTGAGCATATGGCCTGTGTTGGTGAGTTTGCGTGTCTTTGGGGCTCCATCTCTGCATTTCTCTGTGCATTTTTGAGTGTATTTATCTGTGTAACTATCTGTCTCTGGGTATGTTTCTGTACTTCTTTGTGTCTGTGAGTGTGTGGCCAAAAGTATCCATGTCTGTGGCAGTACATAGGTCTTTGGGACATGTACCCAGGCATCTGTGCATGCCAGAGCATGTACCTGTGTGACTCTGTCTTTGTCCCTCATCACTTCCACCAGAAACATTAGCTTTGAGGTTCTGGCCAGTGGTGGACTATGGACCAAGTGAAACTGGGTCCCTTTCCCTTGTAGAGTTTTATAGACTCTGGCCTTCTCTGGCTTCTTTGAGGCCTGTAACCCCACTCTAATTCTGAGCCAGGACACCTGGCAATCTTCACACGTGGGTCAGTGGGTTAGAAGAGTCCTATATGATATTTACTGACTGGAAAAATCTTTCTCCTGTGACTAGCCCATGCTCTGTTCTGTCAGGTAGCAGCAAATGGGGTGGTGGTGGTGGCTAAACCCCAGTTAAATGTGGAGAGAGTAAATTCTCCTTTCTGAGTAAAGACTATGTCCTTCCTCCATAACAACTCAGGGCATGAGGGTGGATATGTGAAGATTCATAGAATCCCAGAATGCCAGAGCTGGAAAGGACCTGAGAGCCTAGCATGCTGCAGTTAAGTGAGACTTCACACAAAGAATATTAGGCTTGTTGGAAATGTTTTGTATGCTTGTGCATGTATAAACTATCTTGGATTGCTTACCATTTCAGGAAAGGGAGAGGGGAGGGAGAGAGGGACAGACAGAATTTGGAACTCAAAACTTTAAAAAAGGTTAAAAATTGTTTTAACAGGTAATTGGGAAAAAATAAAATATGATTTTTTTTTTAGAAGAAGATTAAGTTTGGAAGGAACCTTAGAATATATAATGTTAAGACTGGAATGAATTTTAGGACACAGAGTGATAGAACATAAAACGTGGATGAGACTTTGGAAGTGAATGAATGAATGAAGCATTTATTAAGGGCTTACTGTGTGCTACCACTGGGGATACCAATAGAAAACAGACTGGCTCTGCTTTTGAAGAGCTCACATTCTGATGGAGGTGGCAACAGATATGGGAGGTTTCAGTTGCGAATCCCCTGGGAAGGTCTTGTGAGTCTTAGGGCACAATGGCAAAGCAGCTGTGAGGCCTCTTTAATGTTATTCCCACTGATAGAATCATGAGTTTCTGGTGTTGAACCATTTGACAGTACCAAAGATTTTGGTGACAAGAAATTTCTTTTCTGGGCAGTGCCTACAGGATGATGGCTGTGGGCCGTGAATCAGGAGCCCAGCCATTCCCAAGGTTTTTGGGTTCATGGTCCCGGTCTGAAGGAAGATAGTGGTCAAGGAGGCCTCACCTGGTCAACATATCTATGCTGCCTTCTTTCTCTCCCCCAGCATGCCTTCCTGCTGGAAGCTGAGAACATCAAGTTCAGTCCCCTTATTTTAAAGATGAAGCAATTGAGACCTGTAGAAGGGAGGAGTAACCCTATCCAGGGCACACAGCAAGTGTGTGACAGATTCAGGACTTGACCCCAGGTTTTCTGACTCTAAGTGCTGTGCACATTCCACTATACTATGCTGCCACCCCATCTTTCAAAAGCTTCATGTAAGGCAATATCACTTTAAATGGGGCCTTTTCCTAATGGGCCACCCAGTGCCTAAGTGATTATAATACATAGGTATCCATAAAATATGCATTGGATAGCCCCTTAGATATTCAGGCGCTGACATCCAAGTGTTAGGCCTCTAAATAGAACAAATGAGTGTAAACAGTCTCATGGCAACCCTGGGCACTTGACAGTAAATGTGGAATCAGTCCTGGCCAATTGCAGACGCCAGCATTGGAGGTGAAAGGTGCTCAGAGGAGAAAGCCTGAGAGGTCCTCTTGGTGATTCAGTGCCAGGGCAGAGGAACACCTGGTCAGTGCCTTGGGTGGATCAGGAGAGAAGGGTGATGTAGGAGTCTGATGAATAGGAATGAGAAATCCTAGTTTTCATGGAGGAGCTGAGAGGGTGCTGTGTGTGAACATATGTGCGTATGGATGTATATAAATGTACACATGTCTGTGTATATGCATCTGTGTTGTTGTTCAGTCATTTTCAGTCATGTCAGACCCTTCATAACCCCATTTGGGGTTTTCCTGGCAAAAATGCTAGAGTGGTTTGCCATTTCCTTCTCCAGCTCATCTTATAGATGAGGAAACTGAGACAAAGAGGGTTAAGTGACTTGCCCAGGGTCACACAGCTGGTCTGAGATCGGATTGGAACTCAGGAGGAGGAGTCTTCCTGACTCCAGGCCTGGCGCACTATCCATTGCACCACTTAGCTGCCCATATGCATCCTGTGTAAGTATATGTATATGTACGTATACATGTATGTCTATGCATGCAAATATGCATGTATGAGAGAGGTAGAGTGGTATGGTGGAAAGAGCACCAGACTTTTAGTCAGAGGACCTGGGTTCAAATTCCAGCTTGTTATTTACTACCTATGTGCTCTTGTAAATCACTCTGTTTTCTGATTTGTGAAATGAGTGGGTTGGACTAGATGTCCTGAGAACCCTTCCAGATCTAAATCCTGTGACTATGCATGTATCTGTGTTCCTGGACGTATGCTTTAGCCTGAATATGTGTCTATGTATGAGACCACGTGCACATATGGCTCTTCATGTGGAGACACGTGTGTGTACATATGTGTGTATGAAGAAGGGCAGAGAAAGGAAATACATTTTCTGTTGCCCCACCAAAAGAGAACAAATGCTTATTGATTTGTCTTTGTTTCTGCTTTGCAGCAAGTAACTGGGTTGTTAAAAACCTGCAGCTTTAAAAGCTCAAGACAGTTCAAGGGTGGAGCTGATAAATTCCATCTCTGCCTTGCTCTGGTACAGTGCCCCCTCCCACTTCTTTGCTAAACCCCAGGGATCACAAGAACCAACACGTGGGGAAGATGAATGAATGAACAAAGATAAACTATAGCATGATTTGGTTTGATCAGTCCTGGGTTAGGACAGTTCTAACTTCATTCTTTCATTCATTTCACTCATCCATTTATCTGTCCATCAATCAATCCGTCCATTTAACTAATCATTCTTTTTCTGAGGTTTCTTTTCTATTCCATAAATTAGAAAAGGAATAGAACGTGATTTAAAGGTACTTGAAATCTGAGATAGGTAAGGAGGAAGAGGAAACACGCATTTGTGAAGCGTTTACCATGTGCCAGGGACTGTGCTGAGGACTAGGGTTAAGCAAAAAGAAAGACAATCCTCCCCTTTAAAGCACTTATGCTCTAATGGGGGAAGACAGCATGCAGATGGGAGCTAACGGGTAAGGACTGGGGTACCCAGCCCAGGGACAGGGTTTTGAAGTCTGGGTGCCCAGGAACAGGATCAGCAGAGGACTTAAAATGACCAGGATCCCTCTACAAAATGGAGGCTCCAGGAGTAACTCACCAATGAGAGAAGGCAGTGGGCATTACAGAGGGATACTCCAAATGGAGAAGGTGGCAGGAGTGTTTGCATGTTTTACGGCCAGAAGGCCTGAGGCATGAGAAAAAATCTAGGATGAGCCAGCAAAGTTTTGAAGAGTGGGGCCCAGGAATGGGGACAGGAGGTGAAAAGGGGATAATAAAAGAGCATCTCATCATTTACATGTTCTCAAGGCTCCTGAGTCAGAGAACTTCATCCAAGATTACTGAAAGAATTTCTGTATGTGATCTCAGAACTTCTATTAGTGATCTCTGAGGAACAGTGGAGAAAAATATATACTGGGGGACCTGGAAATGGGGAAATGTTTCAATTTTTGCCAAAGGAAGAAAGGTAGATTGTAGAAACCAGAGATGGTTAAGCTTTATGTCCATCTCTGGAAAAATTCTAAAACAGATGATTTAACAGATAGCTTATGAGGACTTAGAGAAGTGAGATGTAATCACTAGGAACCAATGTGGGTTCACCAAGAATAAGTTATTTCAAACTAACCCTATTTCCTGTATTGGCAGACCTATTATACTAGTAGGTCAGGAGGATGCACTAGACACATTGTATCTTGATATCAGCAATGTTTGGCAAATTCTTTCATGCTGTCACCATGGTCATGGTAAAATAGTATTTAGTTGACCAAACATACCCAAAGAGTCCCTGCTTAATGGATTGATGTTTACCTGGAAGGAGGTCTCTAGTGGAGTGCCAGAGGGCTTTCTCCTCAACTCTGTTCCATTCATTGTTTTTATTAATGACTTGATGAAATTTAAAAGAGCATATTTATCAAGTTTATTGATCACACAAGGCCAGGAGGGATAGGGCAATACTTGAATGAATGAATTGGGATCTCAAAAGATATTGACAGTTTAGAACATCTAATAAAATGAATTTTAATAGGGATAAATTTAGATTCCTACACTTGGATGGAAAAATCAACCATGCAAGTACAGAATAATGGAGATGTAGCTAGATAAAAGTTCATGTCAAAAGATCCTAGGAATTTTAGTAGACTTAAATCTTAACATGATTCAACAGTGAGGTGTGACAACTCAAAAAACTAAATTGACATTAGAATCTATTAGAACAAATTGGCATCTAGGGGATGACGTGGATAGAGCGCTGGACTTGAGTCAGGAAAACCGGACTTAATCTGTCACCTGAGGCAAGTCACTTAGCCTCTCTAAGCCTCAGTTTCTTCATCTTTAAAATGGAGATAATAACCTTCTTCACGGGATTGTTGTGAAAATCACATATGTAAAGTGCTTTGCAATCTTGAAAGCTCTAAATAATTGCTAGCTATTAATATCATACATTAACAGAAGTATAATGTCCAGACAGTGCCTTTGTTTTTTGCTCTGCTCAGACTATGTCTAGATTTTAGAAAGATCCTATATAGGATAATACTTAGTGAAATGTGACCAGAGGAGTGTATTCAGAGAGAACTCTAAACTGTGTTATTAAAGGATCAATGGAAGTGATTGGTAATGCATAGTCTAGAGAAGAGACAACTTAGGGGAATCATGACAGTTGTCTTTAAATGTATGAAAGACTGGTGGAAGAAGGCCTCAGAAGGAGATCTTGGAGCAAAAGTTACACAAGGCAGGGAGGTATATTGAAGTTCCATAAAAGGGAAAATTTCCTAAAAACTTAGAATGATCCAAAAATCAAACAAGCTGCCCCTGGGAGCTAATGAATTCCCCAATATTGGAAGCCTTTAAAAGGGAGTAGACAGTGGTGTGCTGAAGTTGGCTTGTACTGGTTTTTGATAATTTGATAACTGCTAAATTTTCAATGTCAGCATTTACGTCTCAGAAATAGCGAATGCCACAAATAGAGACTTGATTTATTGTATGATTGGTTATTAATTTAAGGAAGTAATGGAGAGGATTGTTAATAATGTAGATTAAACTTAAAAGTATGTTATATAAGCGTGGTTCCCCCCTCGCTCGTCAGAGCTGGTTGTTAAACATTTGTTAATGCACACCTGCAATTAGATACGTAATTGTTGGGGAGCTTGAAGGGATAACTCTGGAACAGAGAGTTAAAGAGGGGATTCCTGCTCAGGTGGAAGCTGGACTGGATAGTCTCTGAAATTCCTTTTAGTTCAGAGATCTTATGAGATTCTGTTAGCACAGAGAGCAAAT
Organism: Pseudochirops corinnae; assembly: GCA_028646515.1. Taxonomy (NCBI): domain Eukaryota; kingdom Metazoa; phylum Chordata; class Mammalia; order Diprotodontia; family Pseudocheiridae; genus Pseudochirops; species Pseudochirops corinnae. The sequence goes on along the minus strand of CM053585.1, from coordinate 241,402,778 downwards.
ACTATGGAAATTCAGGTAATGAAATAGTTATCTTCATCCATGGTAGTCAGGGAAAGAAGAATATGATTTGAATATTGGAGGATGGATGGAGGGGAGGATGCCAAGAGCTTGGAAAAAAATCACAACTCATTATTACTGACAAATGTGATCAAGAAAATAGAAATAACTATGAACCCATTTGCCTACTTTCCCATCTCTGCAAAATCTTTATGAGAATATTTTGCACATGTATTCAGGGCATCCTTGTCAGAAATCCGAGAACAAATGAGTTTTCACAAATTATATTTGCAGCTGATCACACCTTTATGCAATTGACTGAAAAGTGCAAAGAATATAAGATCACATGGTGCTTAATGTTTGTTGACTATAAAAAAAGGCATTTGATTCAGTAGAGTTAAATGCTACTTTTAAGGCTCTTCTTCAACAAGATAACTTCCTTACATACATTAAAATCATTTTAAAAATCCATGAAAGGTACAACAGTAATAACTTTGCACTCACCAATGGTGTGTGCTGTCATCATGGAGGATGTCTAGTGCAGAGTCCAAATGAAAGCGAGATTCCTCATAGACTTTTTTTTTTGGGTCTTTTTGAAGAGGGGAAGGCAGGGCAATTAGGGGTTAAGTGACTTGCCCAAGGTCACAGAGCTAGAAAGTGTTAAGTGTCTGAGGTCATATTTGAACTCAGGTCCTCCTGACTCCAGGGCTGGTGCTCCATTTACTGTGACATCTAGCTTCCTCGTCTCATAGACTTTTAAATCTTTTAGATGCTTCTATTTATGGATGATGTTGTTTTGATTACACCAATACGGGAACATTGCTGATTTTAAAATAAAATCCATAATCACACAAGAGTTTAGTTTAATGATTTTCTTGATTACTTTTGTCAGTAATAATAAGAATCATGATTCCCCCCCCCCCCAGGTTTTTGACATCCTCTCCATCATCCATCCTTCAGTGTTCAATCATATCCCACCTCTCCCTGACCACTGTGGATGAAAAAAAAATTCCATTACTTCCATTAGTATTAGTTGCTTGTACTACTAGTAGAATTTCACAAGATCTCAGAACTATAAGGAATTTTAGAGGCCATGTAAGTTGAACCAATACCTAAACAAAAGTTCCTTCTTCAACTTCCTGTTGCAGGATCTCTTCCAGCTCCCAACAAGTAGTCGTCCAAATACCTTGTAAACAGTCCATGCAAGAAAAGTCAAATGGATGCAAAATGTGTGTTGACCGTGTTGTTGGGTGGAGATCTCAGACAGTCTACCAATATAAAGAGTTAGTACAGGCATTGTGGCTGAACAATGAATTGGATTCATAAATGAATAGGAGGAAGACAGTGTGTTGGACTGCATTTGGGAAATGCCAGAATGCTTTTAATGACTTTAAACTTCCCTTTAAAACAAAAGCCCATCTTCTTACCATTAATATTCTTCCAGCAAGGCTGTGTGGCTGTAAGGCTGTGGAATAATGGTCTTCGAAGATTTATTATTTTTTATTTTTCTTTTAAATTATTCATTTAACAAACTTCAACAAGCAAAACAGAACAAAAACACAGACGTTCCCATATACAAATAAGAATAGAAAATGAGAATCATTTATGAAACCATCTTTTAAAAATTATTTATTGAATTTAACACAATAGTAAGAACACTACCATATCAATGAGTCCTCTTCAGAACTTCGTTCTATTTTCTCCTTTGTGTTTTTTTTATTTCATTGATGGTCTTTTCTTTTTTGTTGTTGTTTGCATGGTCATCACTGCCCATCCACTTCCCCCCAACTTCCCCCTCCCCTCCCCAAACTATAATCCCTCTCTTGTAAAATATAAGCATAGCTGAGCAAAACAAATCAATACACTGGCATATCTGAAAGTAAGTGTCTCATTCAGCACCTCCAGTCAGTCACCTATAAGCCAATGAATTAGTGGTGTGCTTCACACATAGGTCTTTTAGAGTTGCCTTGATTAGAGTCCTTAAATCTTTCAAAGTCATTTTCCTTTATATTATTTTATTAGTTATATAAATTGTTCTCCTGGTTCTGTTCACTTCATTCTGCATTAGTTCATGCAAATCTTCACAGGTTTTCTGAAACTATCCCTTTTATTACTATGTTCATATGTCATAATTTGTTCAGTCATTCTTAGTTGACAGACACACCTATACTTTCCAGTTTTTTTGTTATAACAAAAAGTGTACTACAAATATTTTTTCCTGACTCTTGGCATTTGCACTGGCTGTCTCCCGTGTCTGGAATTCTCTCCCTCCCCATCTCCACCTCCAGACTTCCCTGGCTTCCTTCGAGTATCAGAAAAAATCCCACCTTCTATAAGAAGTCTTTCCTGTTTCCCCTTAATACTAGTGCCTTCCCAATTTGAAACTCAAAATCTTATGGAAGTGAATGTTGAAAACTAAAACTAAATACATTTTTAAAAATAAGAAAAAAGAGAAAGATTATTGTTCTCCCTGTGCTCTGCAGAATAGTAAGTTGCTTTATGTAGAAATAAAATAGTAAAAATGAAAAAAAACCCCACTAGTGTCTTCTCTCTGTTATTTCCAATTTTTCCTGCATATGGCTTATTTGTATATTGTTTGCATGTTGTCTCTCATTAGACTGTGATCTCCTTAAGAGCAGGAACTATTTCCTGTTTTTCTTTGTATCTCTAGCACAGTGCCTGCTACATAGACAACTCCAGAGTAGAGAGAGTGACAGGGATGATATGTATTTCTCATCCTATTCTGGCATGATTTCATTTCTTTTGCTGGATTTCTAGTTTTTGAAAGCTTTTCATTAATAGTAAAAAAAAAAAAGGCTAATAGCTAAATCTATATAGTACTTTTAAATTTTCAAAGAGTTACAGATTTTTATTCATTTAATCCTCATGACCATCCTGTGAAGCAGGGTCATCCCATTTTTCAGATGAGAACACTGAGACTGAGAGAGCCTAAGACACTTGCCCAGGGTCATATAGCTAGTGTCTGAGGAAGAATTTGAACACAAGTCTTCCTGATACTAGGTCTATCACTTTATCTACTGTTCCCTCTACCTGTTCCATGCAGCTTGGAGATTTTGAGTATATGGCAATTTTGGTATGGCAACTTCCTTAAAAATGTTAAGTTTTTAATCAATGTCTTGCATTTTTTTTTGTTGTTCAGTCATGTCCAGCTCTTCATTATCTCATCTGCCATTTTCTTCTCCAGTTCATTTTATAGATGAGGAAACCGAGGCAAACAAGGTTAAGTGACTTGCCCAGAGTCACACATCTAGTAAGTGTCTGAGGTTAGATTTGAGTTCAGGAAGATGACTCTTCCTGACTCCAGACCTGGTACTCCATCCATTGTGCCACCTAGGTGCCTTAAAGGTATCTTAAACTTTTGAGTTGTGCTTTAATTTGATGATTAAGGGAAGAGGTAGTTAGGCAGTGAAGTAGATAGAATGCTGCATCTGGAGTCAGGAAGACTTGAATTCAACTAGCTATGTGACCCTAGCCAAATTACTTCACAGCTGTTTGTCTCAATTTCCCCATCTGTAAAATGAGAGGATAGTTCCTACCTCTCAGGTTTGTTGTGAGGTTCAATTGAGTTAAAATTGGTAAAGAGCTTTGTGAACTTTAAAATCCTATATTATTAACATAGAATTTCTAATATATTTTTGTCTGCTGGATTTCATTCTGCATGTTTTGTGGCCTGGGTGATATGGCATTCAGATTTTCTACTGTATCCTGCTAAATATTGATGTAATCTTCCAATGCTTCTCTCCAGATTTTTAATGGCTTTCTTTAAGTCATGTTTTCCATGGTGGTATGTGAGTCAGGTCCTTCAAAGCTCTACTTTTCTTCTTCTGGTTCTTACTACAGCCATGGTCACTGCATATGTTGCTGTTTTCAGGTTCTGAAATATTTTTACATTTTTGATCTGACATTGTGGGTGAATATATTCATCTATGATAGCCATAGGAAATGCTAGCTTTAAAAAAAATTACTCTGTTTGCATTGGTCTGCATGTTACCAGACTCAAAAAGGGCTTCTCAGAATTCTAATCTAAGTGTGCCTATCTCCTTTTTAAAGTCATTTCAATCAATTAACCAATCTATCCACAAACAATTATATCTGTAGTAAGTACTAGAGATAAAAGGAAATAATTCCTGCTTTCCAGAAGCTTACGTTATATTATTTGAGCTATTTCATTGTTAGGTATAATTTCTGGAGTCTTTTTTAAGTCAAAATTTTCAGTGATCTCAAATTCTTCAACTTTTTCCCTCCTCAGATATGTGTACTTCTTTGATTTTATCTAATTTAGACTTAGAGAAGAAGTTACTTCTTATGATTATCCTGCTCCGCTCACCAGTATGTGACTGTATGATATGGAGCTGGGGTGACTTTGTAAAAAAAAAAATAGCAGCCTTAAGCTTTTGCCTGTAACTGTCAAGATTTGTTTCCAATTTCATTATAATAGAGCACTGCCCCATAATGAAAGTATTCATGTCCATTTAATGTATGTTTGTGGTTTGCCTGATTTAATGATCAGTGCAATCTGCTCTGAAACATTGACTGCAAGTCAACTAGTGATATTTCTTATTTGTTCTTCCATCTCTCTCTCTTGTGGTACCAAACCGTAAAGGAGCATCTCTTGTTTCTATATCTTCCTCATCAAGCTGGTCATCATGTTGGTTTCAAGTAGTTTGAGGCAGCTAAATGGTCCAGTGGATAGAGCACTGAAGTCAGGAAGGCCTGAACTCAAATCCAGCTTCAGATATTAACTAGCTGTTATGACTCTGAGTAAGTCCATTAATCTCTGTCTGTCTTAGTTTTTGCATCTATAAAATGGGAGTAACAATAGAATCTGCCTCCTAGCCCTGTGGTGAGGATCTAATGACACCATAAATAATAGTTGTTATTATTAGGGCCAGCCTGAAATCTTCTTTCATCCAGTCTATTTCACTAATTCTTAGGAGTGGCCGCATCACATGGATTTTGGTGCTAAGTTAGTTAGTGGTATCACTGATCATCAGAGTCTACTTTGCCTGAGTTTCACGGTTCCTGCCAGGCCTTCACATAATGGTCTCAGGGCACATGAGGTCCTTGCTGACACATCACCAGAATTAGCATTGCCCTACTTTGCTTTTGCCCTTGTTGGGCTTTGAGGGGGTAATTATTATCATCACTAATGAACAGGATAGACCATGACACTTGCATGCTCAAGCACCTTCAGTTGCTCCCTGTTGACTTTAGGACAGAAAATAATTTTTTCAGCCTGGCATTTAGGGCTCTCCACTATCTGGTTCAGTCATGTCTAACTAACTGTGGACTATACTGTCCATGGGGTTTTCTTGGCAAAGATTCCGGAGTTGTTTGCCATTTCCTTCTCCAGCTCATTTTGTAGATGAGGAGACTGAGGCAAACAGGTTTAATTGACTTGCCCAGGGTCACACAGCTGCTAAGTGTTTGAGGTCATATTTGAACTCAGGGCTTCCTGACTCCAGGCACATTGCTCTATCCACTGAGCCACGTGGGTGCCACCTACTTACTCTTTTGTATTTGTACTCAGTATCAGAAGCCAGTTGAAAAGTCTTTTGTTACCACAAGGTTGTCAGACAGGAAACGATCCCTGCACGTGCTCTGAAGTCCACATGGAGATTTCTTCTCAAAAAGCAGAAAGACTCTTCACATATGCTCATAAGGGCTGAACCAGTCTATTGTTACGCCTAACTTGTACTATGGTTATGTACATTCATGTCAGGTTCCTGGAGGGCAGGGATTAATTCATTTTTCACCTTTGTAGCCCATACCAATGAGATCACTGCTCTACCTAAATATTGAAGCAAATATTGAAAGTGAATAGACTAGTGAGAGCACTGGAGACCATCTCATACTAGCTGAACCAGACCGGCTGAATCAACTGGGGATGTCTAGCCTGCAGAAGTCTTGGGAAACCAAACAAACAACTGAGAAGGGGATAGCAAATTGTGGTGAAAAAGAGTATTAGGTTAGGAGTCAGGAGACCTGGATTCTAAGTCTTGGTCTTCTTTGAATATTCAAAATGCTGTCATGCAAGGAGGGATTAGATTTGTTTGGTTTGGCACCACAGGACATAACTCAGAGCCATGGGTGGAAGTTATGAAGAGGTGGATTAATATAATATAATAGCACTTCCTAAGAATTAAACTTGTGCCAAAGTAGTACGGACTGTCCATGGTGACGATGGGTTCCCCATAAGTGGAAGTCTTCAATAGAGGTTAGCTAACAATTGGGGACGTTGTATAGAAGATCCCTGCTTTCAGCAATTTGCCATTGGGTTAGATATCTGCTGAGTCTTCTAGCTTGAGGGTCTAGGATTTGATAGTCTATAAGTTTCCTTTTACAAATGCCAAGATTTGTCATTTCTTTATATTTGTGGTTTGTTTTTTCCTTTTCCCATTAGAAAAACCAACTTTGATAAACTGGACTCTTCTCAGCAATGCACAGTTATAACACAACTCTAAAAGTCTCAGGATGGAAGGAGATATCTACATTCAGAGAAAGATCTAGAAAGAACAAAGTTAAAATGGAGACTGAAGCAAACTACATGCTCTCATTCTTTTCCACATTGGGTTTTGTTTCCTCTTTCCCATTGTTCACTCCATTGGTTACAACCCTTTTATACAACCAGACTAACGTCCAATTCGAAAATATTTGCAGATCCTATACTTGATTGCATGCCACCATGGGGGGGAGGCAGAGAGGAAGGGGAGAAAATTTGGAACCCAAGGGATTGTGAAACTGAATCTTGTAAACTAAAAGTAAAGAAATAAATCAATTAAAATAAAAAAAAACAAAAATAAACATTTGGTTTCTTTATCTTTTTTAAAAAAAAAGAAAAGAAAAAAGAAAACCAAGGTTTAATGTAATGCAGATTGCCCCAATTCTGACATGTAGCTGGATGGGCAGATGTTGAGTTAGTTCTTTCATGTATGTTTTTACATGTGTATATAGCATACATATGTATCCATGCAAAAATACACACAGAGTATGTGTATATATACACACACATACTGTACAAACACATACGTGCATGAACACGCACACACACACACATACACATACATTTTTTACAGTATCTATATGTCTGTGTACTGGAATGTGCTGGAACCAGTTTGAACTGGCTAGTGAGAGCTGATTATTAAATTTTCAGCATGGGCATTCACACCTTGGAAATCAGCAGATGCTACAAATTTGGACTTGATTTATTGTTTTGTTAATTGTCTAGACTTAAGAAAATGATGGAGAAAATGTGAATAATGTTGTTTGAATTTAAAAGGTTGTTATGTGTTTTCAGAGAGCTGGTTGTTAAAACACATTTACCAGCACACCACTATTTATGTGTATACACACAGACATACTATGTAAATATGCTCAAGTAATTTAACTTCTCGGTGCCCCTTGTCAACTCTCTGAGTTACAGTATGAGTTGCTGATCTGAGAGGGAAAATTATATTACAGGTCTGGACCAACTGTGTCTAAAGGCACATACATTGGGTGTCTGAATGTCTTTGTGTGTCTGCCTCTCTGTCTCCCTCTAGCTCCGTCTCTCTATCTCTCTTGGACAGGTCCGGAAGATGTACATTAAATATTTAAATATCCTATAGCCTAAGGCAGGGGTGGGAACCTGCAGTCCTGAAGATGACCTCGAACCTGCCTGTTGCCCAACCCGTAAGGTCTCTTCAGACATTCTACAATCTATTGTCTAACCTTCTGCGGTTTAAGGTGTCTTCCAGCTGAGACATTTGAGGATGCTGGAGAAGGACTCAGCTGCTTTAAACTGTGATCCTTCAGTGAAACATAGGGCTGCCACCTTGATTCAAGTTCCTTGTTTCTGCCAATGCTGGTGCTTTTTTTCCCCACAGATAAATTCTCTCTTTAAAACTAGGAGAGATCTTACAAGTCCACAATACACAGCACAGAGCTTTCCGGAGAGTGAAAAGTATTCTCTGTGTGGGTGGAGATGATTGAAAATCAGCTGTTTCCAATCCTCACAATAAAGTCTCCTTATCCCCACTGTCAGTTGGTTGGCCTTTGTGCAGGGTAATGGATGGAGGAGCTTAGGAGAGCAGCAGGACCAAGAAACTCATGCGTAATGATGAATTGGGGAGCTGAGATTTCCCCTGTACACTCATCAGCAGAAGGCCACATCATTTCTTGGTCCCAGAACTCTGCCCTGCACATAGTAGGAGGTGAGTGAATTGGTGCCAATTGATAGACTGGACCCTATGTGTCTGGAGGACTACTCTAAATTTTAAACTGGTAGGACAGTTTCTGGAGAAGGGATCACAGATTTAGAGATCGTAGAGACCTTAGAGGTCATCTAGTCCAATTCTCTCATTCTATAGATGAAGAATCTGAGTGAGATTCAGAGTGAGAGGTTGTAAACTGGAGGAGTCAGGATTTTAATCCACACCCTTTCAGTGCAAATCCAGGATGCTTTTCTTCATGCTGTACCATCTTCCAGAAAGAAAAAAAAACTGAGAAGGGGATAGCACGTTGTGGTGAAAAAGTCGTTTAGGTAAGGAGTCAGGAGACCTGGATTCTAATCTTATTTTTAAGAAAGAAACATTTATTAAGCACATACTTATGTGCCAAACACTTAGTGCTTTACAAACATCCCATTTGATCCACAAGTCTGAAAGGTGGGTGCTGTTGTTATCTGCATTTTAGAGTGGAGGAAACAGAGACAGACAGAGATTAAGTGATTTGCCCAGGGCTGACATTGAGTGTTTGAGGTCAGGATTTGAACGCAAGCCTGACACTCTATTCACTGTGCTACCCTTTACCCTAAGTAAGTCGCTTGATTTTAAAAGCTTACCTTGAAATAGTATCCTATAATCTCTTTTGATGATCACATCAACCCTGTATAGTAGGCAGTTACTGGAGTTGGTGTGCCCATTTTATAGCTATAGAACCTGCGCTCAGGGAAGTGAATCATCTTGCCTGAGATCACATGTCTTCTAAATGCTTTCAAACCTGGGGCCCTCTGATTCCAATTCCAGTGCTCTCTATACCACGTTACATTTCCGAGTCTCAGCTGTTTTTTTCTTTCTTGTGAAATGAGGGCGTTGGACTATATGGTACTTAAGATTCTTTCCAATTCTAACCCCTACAATGCTATAGTCTATAATTTTACGTTAGAAAAAGCTTAATGTTTTTTTCTGTATAAAGACTATTTTTAAACTTTTTTTTTTTTCACAATTTTGGGTTCCAAATTTTCTTCTACCTTTCCTACCCACCTCCCTCATTGAGAAGGCAAGCAATTCAATAAAGATTATACATGTATAGTCATGTGAAACATATTTCCGTATTAGTCATGTTGTAAAAGAAAACAGACAAAAAACCCCAAGAAAAACAAAGAAAGTAAAAAACCAGGATGCTTTGATCTGCATTCAGACTCCATCACATCTTTCTCTGAAAGTGGATACATTTTTCATCATAAGTCCTTCAGAATTATGTTGGATCATTGTACTGTGAAAAATAGCTAAGTCATTCACAGTTGGCCATTGTACAATATTGCTGTTACTATATATAATGTTCTTTTGGTTCTGTTTGCTTTATTCTGCATCAGTTCATGTAACTCTTTTCAGGTTTCTCTGAAAGCATCCTGCTCATCATTTCTTTTTAAAAAATTAATTACTTAATTTATTTTTAGTTTTCAACATTCACTTTTATAAGATTTTGTGTTCTAAATTACACCCCTCCTTTTTACTCCCGTATGCCCCTCCCCAATACAGCATGCAATCTGATATAGGTTATACATGTACAATCATCTTAAACACATTTTCACATTAGTCATGTTGTGAAAGAAGAATCTGAACAAAAGGGAAAAACTATAAGAAAGAAAAAACAAAAACAAAAACAAAACAGAGAAAATAGTATGCTTCAATTTGCATTCATACTCTGCAGTTCTTTCTCTGGACGTGGATAGCATTTTCCATCACTGCTCATCATTTCTTATAGCACAATAGTACTCTATCACAATCATATACTACAATTTGTTCAGCTATTCCCCAATTGATGAGCATCCCCTCCATTTCCAGTTCTTTGCCACCACAGAAAGAGCTGCTACAAATATTTTTGTATAACTAGGTTCTTTTTCCTTTTCCATTTTATGCTCTAAATATTATTTATTATTTGTTATTTATTTTATGCTTCTGGCTATAGCTTCTGTATTTCAAGATCTTCACCAACTCTAATCTATGTTTTAATATTCTGTAGTCTTAGGTCACTTTATAGAATCACAGAATCACAGAATTTGAGTTGGAAGGGGCCACATTGGCTGTTTGGTCCAACATATTCACAAAAGTAATTCAGCCCTACCATTTAGGTTTCCTGTTTTATTATTTTGTGTTTAAGATCCCTCCCAACACTAACATTTTAGGTATTTGTTTTGCCTAGTTTAAGTAAAGGTGCTTTCATATTCAACTCTTTGTGACCCCATTTTGGGTTTTCTTGGCAAAGATATTGGGGTAGTTTGCCATTTCTTTCTCCATATATCATTTTGCAGATGAGGAAACTGAGGCAAACAGGGTTAAGTGACTTGCCTAGAGTCACATAGCTAGTAAATGTTTGAGGCTAGATTTTAACTCATATCTTCCTGATTCCAGGCCAGCAACTCTTTCCACAGCACCACCTACCAAGCCCACCATCATGCTGATCCTGTGTCTTTACCATAGGTCTCCAGTTGCAGTTTCCTCAAGGTCCTTATACTTCTTTGAACAGTCTTGTTATCTGAACAGGAAGAGTCTCAGAGTCTCACCCCTGCTCAGTGAGGAGGGATGAGAATGGGACCCTCACATAGCAGGAGATGGTGGGAGGAAGAAAGACTTTGGCTTTGATCCCTGGGGTTGGGTATTGCCGTCCCTCTCATCTCCATTTTCAATGTGTAATTCATTTTCTGTCCCCCCCATCTTAGAAACAACTTTGTATTTATTCTATAGATATTTGTATAGAAGTCCACCTCCCTCCCTTATCCCCCCCATACTCCCCTCCCCCCCATACTAGAAGCTCTTTAAAGGGGACGGGGACTGATTTATGTTTTTGTCTGTGATTCCTGTCTGGCACATAGTAGGCTCTCAATAAATGCTTTTTCATTTGAATTGAATGATCCTTTGGTGGAGGGGAGTAGGGGTGCACGTGTTAGTGGCTCCAGGCAGCCTTGGGATTGGTTTGGCTCGGTCGTCTTTATTTTAGGAATTAAATGTGAGCTGTGCTCTGCATGGCAGGAGGCTGTCAAGCTGAGAGGAGGGATTTTATAGCTCCAGTGAAAGGGAGCCCCAGAGGTTGAGGGAGGGGGAGAGGAGGAGGGCGGAGCTTGGAACCTCCAAATGTGGTTTCATAATTTGGTTTCAAATGAATGTCCTTTCCCATTTTCTGCATCAGTCCCACCCAATGGAAGATTAAATAAAAACCTGCATTCCCCACTAGACCCCGACAGAAGAAGAGGAGTCCTAGATATAAGAGCCTCTGTTCTTTCCGGCCGGGCTGACTGCCTGCCGCCAGCCCAGGCCATAAATCTCGGGGAGAAAACCACTTTGCTCACACAATTTCAATCCAGCAGGGCGTAGAGGTATCAGTCAGTGCTTGTTTTATTTAGCTGATAATCTTTTATTGCACCGGGAGACCCTCAGAGAAGTACAGCGTCTTTAAAGGGCTGTCATGGGCGGCCAGAGTTTAAAACTCTCCCAAACACCACAGCCTCCCAAAGAGGCCCTCGGAAGAAAAGCCAATATTTTCTACTTTCTCTTTCCCGGCCCCCTCCTCCCTTCCCAGACAGTGACAGATGCCAAGGCTGTAAATCTCCCACCGAAAGTGCAGCTCGGGTACCCTCGTGCTCTGGCGAGGCTACAATCAGGCTTCGTCCCTCTGCTGGACTGTCCTGAAGCCGGGGCGGAGCTGCTGCACGGGCCTCGGGCAGGGCACCGGCTTGCCTATCTCAGGGGAGTGTGAGAACCCCTGGGCCTCAGTTTTCTCGTCTGCAAAATGGGAGTGTTTGATTAGGTGATCTTCAGGTTTCCTTTCCACTCTCAATCCTCAGCCTCTTGACGTAGGAAGGGGCTGTGCTATATTCCCTGAGCTTCTCTTGATGTATTATTTGGTCTTTGGCAGGGTGGTAAGAATCTTGGAGATGTAGGCAGAAGGCTAAGATTTGGTTCAGGACGCCAACACTCGCCAGCTAAGTGATAGGAGCATACAAGTTACTTGAGAGTACAGATTGTCTCACGTCTTTCCTCAGATCCCCAGTTCCTAGTTCATTTCCTGGCACCTATACAGTATGTTTGTAGTAGATGCTTCCTGATTGATCGATAGTGAGCAAATAACCCTTTTGAGTCTCAGTTTCCCCATCTTTAGAACGGGGATTATCATCCTTCACTATCTAATTTCCAGAGCTGCTCTGAGGAAAGAGATTTGTAAACTGCAGAAGTCTCCAGAAATAGATTATTATCTTCCGGGGCCATCTTCATAGTCATCAGCATTTCTAAGGTAATCACCAGCTCTAACGGCACCACATGGGCCCGTGCTGAAAGAGTGGCTAGCCTTTCAGCAGTCAAAGAGATAGAACTAGAGGATTCTCTGGGGCCTTGACCTTTCTAGGGTATCTGTAAACATAGGGGTTATCCCTGGGGACCTACCCCCCATAATCAGAGAGTCACCTAATTTCATTATGAATCAGAGTCCCCACACTCAGCCTTTGGCAATCTTCAGCATTCTTTCTTGAGGTGCCGCTTCTATCCTCCATTTGGGGTGATTGTTATAATAATTGTTACAGGGCTCTTAAAACTGAACATAGTATCCCAAGATGTGGTCTGGCCAGGGTAGAGGACAGCTGGATTATCGCCTCCCTCATCTTGGATTGTTTTCCTTTCTTAAGGCAGGTTAAGATACCATTAGCATTTTTGACGACATATTATATTCTTGATTCATGGCTAGTTTACAATCCTTTAAAATCACCAGATTAAAATTTTTAAATTTAATTTTTTTTAGTTAACAAAAATCTTTTTTCTTTCTCTCCTCAATATCTCCCACTCCCACAAACATACTGTATAGGTGCCAGGAAATGAACTAGGAACTGGGGATCTGAGGAAAGACGTGAGACAATCTGTACTCTCAAGTAACTTGTATGCTCCTATCACTTAGCTGGCGAGTGTTGGCGTTCTGAACCAAATCTTGAAAAATAAAGAAAAACAAAATGTGTAAAAATCTACATAGTCAAGCAAAAAAAATTCCCTCATTGGCCATATCCAAATATATACAAGGTATTCCAAAAGTTTTAGTAAGTTTTATGCTATTAAAGACAGCTAGGTGGTACAGTGTAGTGTTGCTAAAGTCAGTTCAAATCTTGTCTTACACACTTACTAGCTGTGTGACCCTGGCCAAGCTCAGTTTCCTAGTCTGTAAAGTAGGGATGATAATGGCACCTGCCTCCCATGGGTGCTGTGAGGATCAATTGTGCTAAATATTTGTAAAGAATTGAATAGGGCCTATGGTGAGTGATACATAAATACCAGCTATTATTATTATTATTATTATTATTATTATTATTATAAAATTTTACTAAGAATTTTGGGGCCCCTGTGTCTATATGTCTCATTCTGCACCTTGAGTCCATTATCTCTCTTTAATAGGTAGTTAGCAAGTCTCATCATTGATCTCCCCACATATTTTTTCACACAAACTATAGGTGACCAAGTCGCAAGAAGGTGTTTGACCGTACCTCTCTCATCTTGTACTTGTTCAGTTGACTCTCGGAGCCTGAGTACAGGACTTTACATTTATCCCTATTAAATATAACCTTAGATTTGGTCCATTATTCTACCACCTTGGGACTTTTTTGGATGCTGATAATGCCATATTAACTATGTTCTCAGCTTCAAGTCATTGGTAAATTTTCCAAGCATGATATCTGTTCTCTAGTTGTATGGTTTCTTAGTGGCACAGAGTGAGGAAAAGGCACGGATAGCACATGGTGGTTTTAGGGGGAGACTTTGAGTGGGAGGAACCTTCATTTATTGATCCCTTGGGCTGTTTTCTCCATAGCATTCCCCAAATGCCTCAGTTTCACCCTTAGTGTTGACTGCTCACCTGGCCTCTACTTCTCAACTCCTGCCTTGCCCTTTCATTTTGTTGATCCCAGGAAAGTTTTTCTCTATCCCCAGCAGGAAATTCTGGTTGTCCTTTTAGATCAGAGTTGAGACCGCTCTCCTTTTTCCCTCCATCCCTTCTCTTCTATCTGGTTTGGTACTTGTCTTTAATTACCAGCATGATCGGGCTCCATCTATGTAGGGAATGGAAACCTGATTTGTCACTGATGAAAGTGCTGGACTCTGACATTCTCTACATTAGGCAATGGTGGCTCCATTTTCATAACACGATTGTCACTGCTATCTGGGGCCAAGATGTTTTCAGTGGAGCTTGAAACCCTTTGCCTTTCCTTGGATAGGGGTGGTGCTAATGGGTCATCTCATTGGGGAGGTAGCCCCCAAAGATATGGCACAAGACATAGACAGAAAGTAGTATAATTTCATGGATTGCCCAGCCTTCGTTCTGCTGTTTCCTGTTACCTTGAGGCTGTAACTTTCTTACTTTGCCCCTTAGTTTCTTCATCTGTAAAAGGAGGCTGGACTAGATAGTTTTCTAAGGTCTTTTCCCTCTCTAAATCCTATGAAATGCAGCAGTTTCCCCCTCTTTGTGAAGGCAGCTGATCTCACTTTGACCCTGAACTCTGAGACCTGGGTTTCAAGAGGTCCCGAGTCTTCCTGAGCCGCCAAGGTCCTGTTGATTTCTTTCCCCTCACCTGTGCCCCGTGAAATGACAGGAATATGTCCTGCCTTCCTCCGGGGGGAGCTGAAGGTGGCTTCACGGCCATCTGCTCAGGCTGAATTTCAAGTCATCAGCACTTGTAAGGGCCCCCAGAGACAGAATTCAGTGCATTCTGCAGGTGTATTTCATTGCTCTGAATGTGCTGAGCCCAGCTGAGGAAAGTGGGAGTCCCTGTGGCTCACCCTTTGTCCCCGTTTCCTGGATTTCTCAGTTATAACCCAAGATGAGGAAATCAGATGGAAAGACAAAAGCACATATACACACAAATGCAACCAAAAAACCCTTCAGCATTTTTTTCTTCTATCTTAGAAAAATTGCCTTTTGAGTCCTGAGAATAGAAGGTTCTGGGGGGTCCTTGGAGAGAATTCTGGGAAGGAGAGAGAGCCATCTTGACCTTCAGATGAGACTGTTTGTTGGGAAACCAAGGAATCTCCATTATGACATTGTGACCTAACAGTCACAGTTTTTCTGTTATATGGTGGGAAATGCAGTAGAGGAAAAAAGCATTGGGCTTGGAATCAGGAGACCTGGGTTCAAATGCTGTCTCTGATACTACGCCTCTCTGGGCTTTGGTTTCTTCCATTATCAAATGTAAACCATAGGATTTAGACATAGAAGGAATCTTGAAGATCAACCACTCCAAACCTCTCCTTTTATGGATGAAAAACCTGAGGCCCGAGAAGGAAGTGACTTTCCCAAGGTCACACAGCTAACTAGGAGCAGAGCCTAGCTCTCCTTATTCCTGCTATAATACTTGCACAGGTCTACCTCATACAATTGTTGGAAGAAAGCCCTTTATGGGCAAGTCACACCCCCCCCCCCCAATCTCAGTTTTAGGTTCTGTTGAATGGGGACAATTAATATCTGCCTATCTCATAGAGTTGTTGTAGGAGAACTTTATAAACTTCAAAGTGTTAACTGAAGCAGCAATGATTATTATTTCACAGAGCTGTGAGGGCTGAGACAGCTTTTCAGAGGTCATCTTGTCCCTCCCTCTGCCCCCAGGCAGGACTGTGCCTAACTTAGCTCTGCCAGATGGCTATCTCTCCCAGCCTGAAAATCATCCAGGGAGGAGGTAACCTACTTCATAGCTCTTCAAGTCTGAGAATTTCCCCTGAAGTCTTTGGCTAATCAATCATCCTACTTGCCAGGCATGGACAAACCTTTAACCTTATGATTACTCTTGCCAACAACTGCCCATCTTCTGCGTGGTGCTTGAGGAAATAGGAAGGAAGGGACAAATAAAGATGCAGGCCAAGTCCCCCTCAGACCAAGTGACCCTTAGACTGGCTGGTGCCTGGCTTCTCCTCCCCTCAAAAGCTTCCTTTCTCATAAGCAAACATATTTATCGTACTTGAAAGCAAACAAATTATACTTGTCTAGCCCAGAGAAGGGTAGAATTAAAACTTAAAACCTTGAAGTCCAGGCAATAACAATGAGGGAGTTAAATTAAAGTGTATAAAATCCTAAACGGTGCAGATAATGTCAGCATGAGTTACAGCCCCGATAAGAGAACAGGGGACCCACACGGAGAAAGCAGAAACAGAAATTCAGAACGGTTGTGTGGAGTAGATTTCAAGCAGTAGAATCATAAATATGTTGAGCAGCTCCCAGGCAAGGTTACTGAGGTGAAAATATTGGGGTCATTCAAGAAACAATTACATGGCGTCCTGGGGGGCTGCAGGGCTACAAAGGAAATGGGCTTCGATGGGGCCACCTGGCTTTTTCTCGTTCCTTAGAAATTGATGGCTAGACAGAGGGATTTTTTTTTTTTAATGTCCTAATGCTGGCTTGGAGTCTGTGCAAATCTTAAATTTCACCTCTCTCCCCCACCCATTTTAATGGCAGTCAAAAATGTAAAGGTACAGAGGATCCTGCTGTGTGTTTTTTGCCTGCTCCTGTTGGCCAAACACATCTGCTGTCTTGACTGACACGTGCCAATCAGGTGGAGCTGCCTCCCCAACAAACCCCTGGGACGGCAGGTTAGGCTCCCCATAGAATGTGGGGACTGGAAGGGACCAGAGGACATAGCATACTATTGTTTATGTCAGGGAATGTTAGAACAGACCGAGTAGAATATTATTGCTGAAAGGGAATTTAGAACAGAGAATGTCAGAGCAAGAAGGGCCCTTAAGACATAGATGATCAGAGCACGGATTGCCAGGAATGGAAGAGACCTTAGAACAATAGAATAGAGACTATTAGAACTGGAAGGTACTTTAAAACATGTTTCTTGGAACATAGAACATGAGATGTTGGGGATGGAAGGGCCCTCAGAGATCACTCAGTTAAAAAACATTTTTTTTAAAAAATAAAGGAAGCATTTGAAGTCTAGGAAGGGGAATGATCGATTGATTGAAATGATTTGCCCAAATTTACACAGTGAGTTAATGGTGGAGGTGGGACTAGAACCCAGGTATTTGTAGTCCCAGGACAATGTTCTTTCCAATTTAATCGTTGCCCTTCCCAGACAAGCCTAGCTAGTGACACTCCCTGGGTGGTAGGGAGTGCTCTGACTTGGAATGATTCCCAACATGTCCCCAGGACATGAGAGGGATGGAACAGTTTCTAGGAAACCTCTCTGACCCTGAAGGATCTGGAAATGCACAGCTTAGATCCCTTGTCCTTTGTCTCATCTTTCCTGTTCCCCTCAACCCAGTCGATTTGCAAGCAAATAAATCCCTCACTGATAATAAATAATACTTTGCATTTCCAGAGAGCCTCCATCCCAGGGATCTCAAAGTGATTTACACACATTAATTAATTCTGACAACATCCCTGTGAGGTAGTTGGCTGTTATGGTCCCTAAGAGAAAACAGAGATGTGAGGAGGTTAAATGAATTGCCCCAAAGGCCATACAGTGAGTCAGTAGCAGAGCCCAGTTATACTCCATGGGGTTCTCAGTCTCTCAATCACCTTTGGTCTGGTCTACTCCAAGGGATGGTCTGTGGGGAAAGGCCAGGCTCTGTTTGTGGTTGGTCATCAACCATAATAGACACACCTCTACGCAGTTGGGCTTCTCCTTATTGTCATTCCAGGGAATTGATCCATGTCAGAACTTGGCCGCAGGGTATATCAGGAAGTGAGGGGTAACTTGATAGGGATGAGAATTATACTTGGGTTCAAAAAAATGAATTTTACCAGTTTAAGATGCAGGAGGAATGGAGAGACAGTTTTTCTGAACAAAAAAATTAAGGATTTTGGTTGACTCTAAATTCAGTGTCAGTCAACAATGTCACATGGCAACCCCTCCAAAAGCCAATGAGATCTTGGGCTTATTAGCTCCCATGGGGTTTGATTACAATCGTTACACAGATGATTCTGAGGTCTATATATCCAGCTCTGGTCTCTCTCCTGAGCTCCAATTCTGCATTTCCAACTGGCTCTCCTATGGGCATCTCAAACCCCACAGGTCCCAAGCTGAACGCTTTCCTCTCAAACCTGCCCTTCTTTCAAACTCCCTTATTTTTGTTGGGAGGACTACCATTTTTCCAATTCCCCTACATATCTAGCTGTGAAGTCTTGTTCATCCTCTTTCTATAATATCTCTTGTGTCCACCTGCTTTTTGATTGAATAATTGATCGGGCTACCTCAAGAGACATGGCTTCTTGGAATAAGGAACTGATGAGTCTACTGTACTTTGTCCTGGAATATTGGAGTCAGTTTTGGGCGCTACATTTCAGAAAGGGCATTGATAGCTTGAAGAGTTTCCAAAGGAAGGCAATCCAGATAGGAGAGGGCCCCAAGTTCATGCCCCATGAGGACTGATTGAGAAACTGGGGATGTATAGCCAGAAGATGCTGTAGGTAGCTTGGTGGCACAATGGATAGGGCATGGGATCTCATATTAGGAAGATCTGAGTTCAAATCTAATCTTAGGTATTTATTAGCTGTGTGACTCTAGGCAAGTCACTTAACCTCTGTTTGCTTCAGTTTTGGCATCTATAAAATGGGGATAGTAATAGTACCTACCTCCTACGGTTGTTGTGAGTCTCAAATAGGAGAACAATTGAAGAGTTCTAGCCCTAGAACGTAGTGAGGACTAAGTAAATGTTAGCTGTTATTATTAGAGAAGATGGAGGGGGTGTGATAACTGTAAGTATTTGAAGGACTTTCACCTGGAAGGGGATTAAATTTGTTAAGAGATCTCAGAGGCCACCGAGCCCAACCCCTCCCCCCACTTTGTTGTTGTTCAGCCATTTCATCCTGCCTGACTTTTTGTGACCCCATTTGGGGTTTTCTTGGCCAAGATACTGGAGTTATTTGTCATTTCCTTCTCCAGCTCATTTTACAGATAAGGAAATGGAGACAAACAGGGTTAAGTGACTTACGCAGGGTCACACAGCTTGTAAGTGTCTGGGGCTGGATTTGAATTCAGGAAGATGAGTTTTCCTAACTCCAGGCCTCATGCTGTATCCGTGGCACCATCTAGCTGCCCCATTTTACAGAAGAAGAAACTGAGGTCCAAAGAGATTAAGGGACTTCTCCTTGTGCAGGTAGATATGGGAAGCAGAATTTGAACCCAGATCCTCTGACTGCAGATTTAGAGGCACTGGGTAGAAGATGCTAAAAGGTACATTTAGACAATGTGAAGGAAAACTTTCTAACCACGAGAGCTAACAAAACAGAGGGCCCTGCCTCCGGAGGTTGTTGTAGCTTCCCTTTCACTAAAGGTCTTTAGGCACGGGCTGGACAATCACCTGTCTCAGAGGCCATCTAGTGGTTCTCTTTCAGGTAGGGGGTGGCGTGTGTACTTGCCAAGGTTCCTTTCAGCTCTGATATCCTGTGACTCTGGGATTCTGTGTTAGCCTGAGCAGCTGCTATAGAAGCACTTTGAGTCCTAGTTTTGCCGCAGGTTGGAGAGTTAGGCAAACAGATGAAGGAACAAATTCACAGAAGAGCCATGTTTTGGGGTGGCTAGGTGGCGCAGTGAGTAGAGTACCGGCCCTGGAGTCAGGAAGATCTGAGTTCAAATCCGACCTCAGACACTTAACGCAAAACTAGCCATGTCACCTTGGCCAAGTCACTTAACCCTAATTGCCCTACCTTCCCCTGTCCAAAAAGCAAAAAAAAAAGTTAAAAAAAAAGAAGAGCCATTTTTCCTACCATGCTGGGGGATGCCACGAAGGGAGGCTATAATGGGGCAGGATGGGTACTGGATCTGAGGGGAACAATAAGAACTTGGACAAATGTCAAAGTATGGGTCCACACAAGCGGGCGCGGCACCAACGATACTAATTACGGCAATAATGGTGCTGTGGATAGCGGTGGTGAAGGTGATGACAAAAAAAAATACTTTAAAAATAACTACGTCTATGAGATTTAAAGGTCCGCTGAATGCTTTCAATCAGGCTATGAGGCAGAGAGTGCAATATTTAGTGTACCCAGTATTCGTACGGGATAACTGAGGCTCACAGAGGGAGAGTGATTATTTTCTTTTATTCTTTAAAATTCACTTATTCACTTTTAGTTTATAACATTCAGTTCCGCAATCTCTTGAGTTTCAAATTTTCTCCCCCTCTCTCTTGTTCCCCCCCGCCCCCCCCCCCCCCCGCCCCACCCCGCCGCCATGGCGTGCAACCAAATATAGGTTCTACAGACACCTTTACATTCAACATTAGTCAGGTTGTAAAGAAGGATTCTAGCCAATGAAGTGAACAACGAGAAAGAAGAAACAAAACAAAACAAAACAGAGAAGGAACAAGCAGTTTGCTTCAATCTGCATTCAGACTCTGTAGTTCTCTCTCTGGATGTGGACATCGCTTTCCATCATGAGTCTTTTGGAGCTGTCTTATAACCTGGCATTGCTGAGAGGAGCCCAGGCTATCAGAGTTAGTTGAAAGTAACTATTTTCTACTCACAGCCAGTGAGTGGTTTACATGTGACTCAGGCCTGGGTCTTCTGGCTTTAAGCCCAGGACTCTTACTGATACCTCATACCGCCTGACTAAGCTGTGTGGGGTAGACAAAAAGTAGGATTAGATGTAGAAGGTATCCCAGGGTGGCTTCAAACTGGAATGAGAATTCTAAGGGTACATCTCAGAGTGGGCAGGCTCCTTATGATAAAGCATTTCAATATGGCAGGCCCATCCACTCCACCTTCTTAAAGAACCTCTGTACTTCCTATAACTGTCAGACTCCATGTCCAGTCATCTACCTTAGCTACCTGCCTTATTCTCTGCATGGCCCTTGTATTCTCTAGACCTTGGATCTACAGCAGTGGTTCTCAACCTTCCTAATGCCACAACCCTTTAATACAGTTCCTCATGTTGTGGTGACCGCCAACCATAAAATTATTTTCGTTGCTACTTCATAACTGTAATTTTGCTACGTTATGAATTGTAATGTAAATATCTGATATGCAGGATGTATTTTCATTGTTACAAATTGAACATAACCCACAGGTTGAGAACTGCTGATCTACAGGGATCTACCATGGGAGCCATATTACCCTTATCTTTAGAACTCCTGTCTTGGGCAGAACTCTACTGTTTGGGGAAAAAATAATAGTAAACTCAAAGAAACTGCTGTATCTAGCCAGCTCCAGATCAGACTGTACTTTTCATCCAAGCCAGCTGTCTATGCCCACCTTCTTGCCTTCATCTAGATTCCCCAAACACTCCCTTTTAATCTACTGCTCCAGGACAGGAGTTAGAGACTGGATCTGGGATGTCATTGTTATAGAGAATGCCCAGGTGAGGAAATCCCCTCTATAAGCATAGGTTGTCACCTTCTCTGGAAATTTTAGTCTTAGAGAGCTGTCTAGAGAACTGAGAGGTTAAGTATCTTTCCCAGGGTCATCCAGTGAGTATGTGTCAGAAGTGGGACGTGAACCAGATTTTTCTGGTTTTCAGACCCGTTCTCTATTTATCATGTCATGCTGGTTCTCTTAGTAGTCAAATCTACATTACATAGATTCTGGAAAGGTATGTCAGTAGATTCCTCAAAGGCTCATCCTCTCTGCAGCTTCCCAAACCCCAAGCACTCCCCTGGTCCCCACTCCCCTAGGTGGGTTATTTCTCTTTATCAGAATGTAATCTCCTTGAAGACAGGGACTATCTTGCTTTTGTATTTGTAGCCCCAGCACTTAGAACACACATAGTAAATGCTTTTAAAATGGTTTTCATTCATTCCACCTTCTATTTAAAAACTACTACCTATCACTATGCTCAACTCTTGACTCTTAAGAGTTAGCAGTATCCTATCTCCAGGGCATGCTAGAATGTTAGGGGTCTAGACCTTGTCAGACCACCTCTGAGAGGTTATTGATTCATTTTAGGAACTCAACACATTTAGAATCCAGGATCTGAGTGCTGGAATGGATTCCAGAGGCCATCAAGTCCAGTTTTACAACAGCTCCACAAATGACCAACCATCCTCTGCTTGAAGTTATTAGGAACACCAATAACACCAAAAACAAAACCATAGATTTAGTAGGACCTTCTCGTGTTCAGAGAACTGGGCTTACTCAAGTAAGCAGCTCATTTCTATCTGGGGTATCTCTAATCATTAGGATATTTTCCCTTCAGTTGGATCCAAATCTGTCTTCCTGCAAACTTTAACCCATTGCCCTTAGTTCTGCCATCTGGGGCCAGGAAGAACCTCTCTAATTCCCTCAGATTACCGAAGGAGTGATTGTATCCTCTCCTTATGGTGCAATGGAAAAATATTAGATTTGGAGCTGAAGGAACTAGGTTACAATCCCAGCTCTGCTGGTCTTCTTGGCTAAGTCATTGAACCCCCTCTCTGGGTCTCAGCTACTTCATCTATAAAATGAACTAAAAAAACCCTCTACAATTCCTTTCAGATCAAATATGCTTCAATTCTATGGGTCACTTTATATGTTCATTTTCCTCCTCTGTAAACAGGGATAGGGGCTCAGTACTGGTAGCAACAGTCAATCAGTCAACAAGAATTTAAGAAGTGTTGGGGGCAGCTAGGTGGTGCAGTGGATTGAGCACCTGTTCTGAAGTCAGGAGGACCTGAGTTAAAATCTGTCCTCAGACACTAGCTGTGTGACCTTGGGCAAGTCACTTAACTCATTGCTTCCATAAATAAAATTTTTTGAAAATTTAGAAGTGCCTACTGTTAACCAGTCACTGTGCTAATGACTGGGGAAACAAAGAAAGTCAAAACCATAGGCAACATCTATTTCATGAGTAGCTGGAGGAGAGGGGGACTCCAGGTTCTGGGGTAACCCTTAGATGAGGAAGTATGATCCTCTAGATGCTCACATAGGAGTGTTACAGTGGTCAAAGAAGATGATGTCAGTGAAAGTGATTTGTTAACCATGCTAAGAACTATAGGAACATCAGCTCTTGTCATGACATAAACACCTATTCCATTGACATCCTTTTCTGACTCTTCATTGTGGCATGCTGGGACCCTGAGTTCTCAAAGGTTATACTAATTGGAACCCTTACTGGCTTGTCCTCCCCAGGCTCAAAAGGTTTCAGTGATGAGTGAAGCAACTGTGTGCCTACCATCCAAGCACCAGCCCAGGTTAGTGCCAAGAGGCTCATCATCAGAAGATTTCCCACCAGTGATCCCAGATCCACCACACCATTTCCCAGTCATCACCATGCCATGCTGCCTAGACACCAGCCTCTACCTCCTTTTAGAACATAAGGTACCACACCTGTGACTCCGGGCTCTGATTATTAATCTTTCACCCCACATAACCTGGTCTCAGGCTTATGACATCTCTTCCCAGCCACCTCTATGCCATATTACCATATGTGTACATTATCCTCCCCTCTCTCCTTTCTAGCTCTGAGAATAGTAATCAAGTCAACACTACTATTCTTGGTATGGATGTGCCAGTGAATTGCCTTATGACCCTAGTCAACCATTCCCTCTGAATTCTGTGTCCAAAACATGCATTGTCTTTCTCTTATTAGAACATAAACTCCTTAATATGCCCAAAGGGCTATAAAATTGAACATACCCTTTGATCCAGCAACATCACTGCTAGGTCTATATCCCAAAGTCATTAAAAAGGTGTGGGGGAGGGCCAATTTGTACAAAATATTTATAGCAGCTCTTTCTGTGGTGGCTGAGAAATGGAAATTGAAGGAATTCCCATCAGTTGAGCAATGTGTGGTATATAATTGTGATGGAATATTGTTGTGCTATGAGAAGTGACAAGCAGGATGATTTCAGAAAATCCTGTAATGACTTACATGAATTGATGCAAAGTGAAATGAACAGAACCAGGAGAATGTTGAACACAATAATAGCAATATTGTTCTATGAAGAACTGTTAATGACAACTATTCTCAGCAATACAATGATCCAAGACAATCCCAAAGGACCAATGATGAAGCATATTATCTGCCTCCAGAGAAAGAACTGATATTATTTGAATACAGGCTGAAGCATGCTATTTTTCACTTTCTTTTTTTCTTTTTTTTTTCTTTTATTCAAGTCTTCTTGTACAAAATGACTAATATGGAAAGGTTTTACGTGATTGTACATATATAACCTATATCTGATTGCTCACCATCTCAAGTAAACAGGAGGGAAGGAGGGATAGAATTTGGAATTCACAGCTTTAAAAAATCCCCCAAATGTTAAAAAATTGTTTTAACATGTAATTGGGGGGGAATCATGTACATATGTGTATGTATGTATACATACATACATATGCACACACATACACATATATGTGTATATAGAGATATTCAAAAAGAACGTAAGCTCCTTGAGGTTAGGTACTTTCTTGCTTTTATCTAAATTCCTAGTGCTTAGCACAGTGCCTAGCACATATTAAGCACTTAATGTTTTTTTTTCACTCATTCATTCACCAATGAAAGGTTTTTGGCCATAGCATTTCATGGTAATTATCTACCATGGTGTGGAGGGGTCAGAATTCATATAACCTAAAGCTAGAAATGATGTTAGAATGCAACCCTCTCATCTAACAGATGAGGAGCCAAGTCCCCAGAAATGTTAGACAATTTGCCCAAATTCCCCTGGGCAGTAGTAATAATGATATTATTATCGTTATGTTATAGCACTTCAAAGTTTTCAGAGTGTTTCATATTTAATACCTCATTTGGTCCTCACAACAATTTGGGAGGTAGGTGTAAAATTATTCTCATTTTACAGCTAAAGAAATTAAGGCTGAGAGAGTTGAGTGACTAGCTTAGGGTCACAGTTATTAAATCTCTGAGGCAAGATTTTTTTCGCTTTTTTTTTTTGGAAGGGCAATTGGGGTTAAGTGACTTGCCAAGGTCACATGGCTAGCAAGGGTTAAGTGTCTGAGGCCAGATTTGAACTGAGGTCCTCCTGACTCCAGGGCTGGTACTCTATTCACTGTGCCACCTAGCTGCCCTGTCTGAGACAGGATTTGAACTCAGGTCTTCCTGACTCTAGGTCCAACATTCTATACATTGTAAGTTACTGTGGAGGAAGGACCAACATGATGATGTCGCATATTCCTGTAAAAAACATTTGAAATATATATGTATTTGAAGGTGTGTGTATGTATGTGTGTGTGCATATGTGTGTGTGTGTGTGTGTGTGTGTGTGTGTGTGTGTGTGTGTGTGTGTGTGTACTAGAGCCCTGGTTTAGCTGAATGTAAACTGCAGGCACCTTGCCTACTTCCTATTCCCTGTTGTGTCACTACTGCTTCTCCATCCCACTTCCTAGTTCCTTCCATCACTATTACAATTCTCCAGAACCCAATAGAATGTAAACTCTCTGAATGCAAGGACTGATTGATTTTATTTTTCTATCTCCACTACTAGGCACAGTGCCTAGCACTGTGGTACTTAATGAATGCTTGTGGAATGAATGAATACATCTTGAAGATGGCCCTATTGTTTAAATTTGAGTAGTGGGTATATAATGGAAAATGTATAGGATGTCAGAGAACCTGGGTTCTAATCCTGACTCTGCCACTGTAAATGAACTTGGACAAGTCTCTTGACCTCCCTGAACTTATTTTTCTTCATCTGTAAAATGGAAGAGTTGGACTAAATTATTTCTAAGGTCCCTTCCTCCTCTGATATTCTATAACTGTCGATTTCTTTTACCATTTGGTATAAAAAAAATTTACTGCTACCATCCCAAGGTCAGAAAATTCTCTTTGAGTATGGCACACGGAGACCAGTTCTTAGGGCTTCATGATTTGGGTTCAAATTGGACTAGAAAATCTCTGGAGTCCTTTAATAGGAATGTTTGTGGCATCGATTATCTCACATACTCCTCACAATATCCCCGAGAAATGGGTAGTGCAAGGATTATCACTCCCATTTAACAGATGAGAAAATTGAGGTTTAGTGAGAGGAAAGAATTTGCACTTGATCACAAAACTAATAATTAGCAGAATTAAGATTTGAATTCAGGCCTTCGAATTCCAAATCCAGAGCTTTTCCCCTGCTATCTCTAAGTCCATGATTCTATAATTCTCTGAAAATATGTCCCAAGACAGAACAGCTCCCAGTCTCTCTGGGGAGAAGCCCACTTCTAGTCCCTCAGCTCTATTTCCATGCTTCATTTCCTACACAAATAAATTGAAACAATAATCAGTCTGGCTCGGCTCTAAAATATGCAAATAACACCTCCTGTTATCACTGAATTAGGTGCATTCACAAGCATGGGGAGGAGCAGTGCTCTCAGCTTCATGCTAATGGGGAAGTCATATCAATACTGATCCTCCCCACCTCAATCCCAGAGCCTTTGTTTGGTCCAAGGGGCTCCAAAACCATTGTTGTCATAGGATTCTAGAAGACAACCAGAGTCTCAATGTTGGGTGGTCCCATATGGGAGTTCTCCCTTCTCCTAGACAGTGCTGGAATATCCTCTAAAATCTGTGACAGATGGTTATCCAGCCTTTGATTGAACACCTCTAATGCCAGGGTGCTCACTACCTACTGAGGCAACCGTTGTGAGACAATCCTGTCTGTTGTTTCTGGCGACAACAATAACATTTCACATTTATGTGGTGTTTTAGCTCTACAAATGATCTTTCTTGCAACAAACCCAAGAAGTAGTATTATCTCCATCTTATAGATGAAGAAACTGATGTTCAAGGAGGGGAAGAGGCTTAACAAAAACTACACAGTTAGCAAGTGTTGATGCCAGGATTCAAATACAGGTCACCTGACTCTGATTCCAGGGCTTTTGGTGCTATACTACACTGCTGCTGTGTTTGTTAGGAAGTTCCTTTTTGTGATGAATTAAAATTACTTCTCTCTGACTCTCTGTCCTTTTTCTTCTTCTTTCCCTCCCAGTTGCTCCTGGTTCTTCATTCTGGGTATAACAAACAGAATTCCTCTTCTCCAAGACTGCTTTCAAACACTTGAGGGTGATGAACTTCCCCTACCTAAGTCTACTTCTCTAGGCTACACACTTTCATTTCCTTTAATGAGACCCTTTGTGGCATAGTCTTGAGACCTCTCATCATCCTGGTTTCCTTCCTATGGACATACTCTAGCTTGTCAATGTCCTTCCAAAGTTGTGTTTCTCAGAAGTAAACATCCCTGTGGGTTATTCTTTCAGTTATGATCTGACCAGGGTACATATTATAATTTTGGGAAAAGGGATGCCCCTGACAAATGAAAATCAACCCTGATTGGTGGACATTTAATGAGGATATGAACTAGAAGTAGGACTATCAGCTCTCTGGTTCTATATGCTATGCCTCTTCTCAGCATAAGGACATAGTAGCTTTGATAGCATTTTGGTAGCAATGTTGGCACTTAGGAATTTGATGGTCACTAAGACCCAATGCTGTTAAATCAGGTCTCTCCTTTCTTATACTTGTGATCTGATTTTTTTTTCCCACCTAAGTTCATAATTTGCACTTATCTGGTTAAATTTCATATTTTTATTTTTTGCACATCTTTTCTGTCAGACCCACAACTGATCAGAGGGGCAAGTCTAATATTATCACTTACTACCTTGGACAGCAACTTTTCATGAGAGGACTTATTTGCTAGTGTCATATGGTTCTACCTTGGTGGTGTGGCCACATTTATTCAGTACTGGTCTTCAGACTCCTTTGCCCCAACCAGGCTTTGATTGGAACTCCAACATTTTTTTCTAGTCTTCTGGATTTATCTGCTCTGGTGAATTTTTGGGCTTGATCATTCTAGTCACCCTTTCTCTCAGGGCTTTTCTATCCTTTGTGTTATCCTCTTGGCTTTTTAATTGCCCTCAAAAAAACATTGTTATGAATGAAGAACCTGAAAAACAAGAGTTTCTGAGTAGTTAGTAATCAATTCATTAATTAAGCTAGCTAAAACTCGATAAATTGATGGTCAGTGGTTTCTCTTGGAAAACCAAAGATGAAACCATGGAAAGGCTGAAAGCCTTAATATAATTTTGGGAAAAAGGATGCCCCAGCAAGTGAAAATCAACCCTGATTGGTGGACATTTACTGGGGGGATGAACTAGAAGTCTTCAACTCCTGCTGAGAATATAGTTTGATCATGAGACTCAGTCACTTCCAGCAAACTGGAGAAGGGAATTCATCTCCATCCAGAACACTCTGGTTGGTTTTCTCCTTCATGAGAAATAATAATAATAATAATATCATAATAATAAAATAATATAACAATATATAAAATAAAAAATATGTAATATAATAATAATAATAAATTCTAGTGGGGGATTACAAGGACAGGGGCTCATTTCCTTGGGACAAGGAAATGTCTAGACTGGATGTTGTTTATGCTCTAAACAGAGGTTAAGATTTCCTAGTTGGATGGGGGTCTGACCCAAGATCTAGGAGCATGTTCCCCAAGGGTTAGGGCAATCTCATCAATTAGCTATGTCCTTCAGGGACTTATTAACCTTCCACAGGCCTGGGCCTTAAATGAGGAAATTAAAAGGAAAAAGCTTCAGTCCTAATTTAACAATGGGTTACTAATATAATAGCAAAATAATAATAATTTCTTTCACCATCATGCCTTGACCACTTCTCTAAAGGGGTTGGATACCTGACAACTTCAGCCTGTTGAGATCTTTGAATGAATCCTGATTCCATAGTCTAAAGTCCTCTTACTTTCATGCTATCTGCAAATATAATAAATGTGTCATCTTTTTATAAAAAAATCTTAATGACAAAAAATTAGAAAAAACTTGATATTAATTGAAATATGCTTTTATTATTTTTCTTCACATTTTGTTTGTTGCTCCATTTGTAAAATAAGGGAGATTCTGTACCCCCTCACCCATGTGCTTCATTGGTATCCTCAGAATGCTGAGAGAAAACAAAGAAGGCCTCTAGCACATTGAGTGGGCTCCCATAAAATAATTATCATAGGACTTGGACAAGAGTCAGACAGGAAAGCATGAGTGTGCTGCAATCTGCATCACTGGAGGGACCTCCCACACTGGGAAAATCACAGATCCATTTGAGAAGGTTGATTGTGACACTGACCTCACATCCTATCCATTTCAAACATCTGGGTTTAAGTGCTGACTCTGCCACTTATTAGCTACAAGACAAGGCAAGTCACTTTCCCCTTCACTATTTTGTGTTTTCATTTGTAAAACAAAGGCGTAGGTAGGTCTAGATGAGTCTAAGGTCCCTCCTAGCTCTAACACTACATGCTAAGAACCCTTCTGGCTTTGACATTCTATCCTAGGCTCATATAATCCAACCTCCTCACTATATAATGAGGAATCTGAAGCCTGGAGAGGTGACATACCTTGGCCAAGATAACACAGTAGCAAAGAAGGGATTAGAAATAAGATCTTTTGACTTAAAGTCCAATGCTCTTTTCTACAACCCTTCATTGCTATTCTGTGCTTCTCTAAGGCACAGTCACTGCCCTCAAAGAGCTTTAAGTAGAGGCAATAGTATACTGGATGTACACAGGCAAATTTAATATCTAATAGAAATTAGTAAGGACACAAGCGTATACACAAAATGCCATGATATCTGATGAGGAAAATATCACATCTCATTGCAAAGAAATGATTTGTATGAACACTAATTATTGTTTAATTGACACCTCTGATTAATCATGAATCAACATTGTGTGTGTGTGTGTGCATATACATGAGTGTGATGGTCCACTTAACCTTTTTATTGGTACACTTTGTTTTTTATAACACTTTTATTTCTCAATATTCTCCCATACAAGTGCCACCCCTCCCACCACCTGGATAATTAGCTCTTATAACTAACATAAAAAAGACAGTTTAGAAAAATTAAGGAACACATCAACCAAGTCTGACAATATATAGTGTTCTACACCTCTAATGCCTCACCTCTGTGAAGAACTAGAGGAAGGTGTATTCTCATACATCTTCTTATTACATGTTTTGTTTGTTTGTTGAGTTTATTGTGAATATTTTTCCTGATTCTATTTATTCCATATTGCATCAGTATATAGTTTTTCTTAAGCTTCTTTATATGCTTTTTTTAGGGTAGCATTTGCTGATTTAAAAACTTATTTTACTTTCATTTCCAAATTTTCTCCCTCTCTCCACTCATTAAGAGGGAAAGAAGTACAATACTCACTATGCACATGAAATCATGTAAAATATATTGCTTCATTAACCACATTCCCAAAAAAAGAAAAAGAAAGAGCAAAAAATATGCTTCAATCTGTACTCAGAATTCATCAGTTTTCTCTCTGGAGGTGGATATCATTTTTTATCGTGAATCCTTTGGAATTATTGTAGATCATTGTATTAATCAGAGTAGCTAAATCTTTCCCAGTTCATCGTTGTTACAATATTGCTGTTAGGATATATAATGTCCTCTTGATTCTGCTCACTTCACTTTGTGTCAGATCATACAAATCTTCCCAGGTTTTTCTAAAACCATCCCCTTCATCATTTTTTATAGCACAATAGTATTCCATCACAATGATATATCACAACTTGTTAGTCTGTTTCTTTGCATTCTATATAATGATAACTTTTTGTGATGAAGTGATATTCCATTGCATTGATGTACCACAGTTTGCTTACTCATTCCCCACTTGATAGACATCTACTTTGTTTCCAGTTTGTTACTAGAAAAAATTGCTGCTGTAATTTTATTTTGGTGTTTATAGAGCCTTTCTTTTTATCATTGACCTCCTTAGCAGTGACATCCTTGTGTTCAAGATTATGGCTATGTTAGTAATTTCTTAGCAAAAGTCATGGCCCATTTTAAAGATAGAAAAACTGAGGTTAGAGGAATTTATTGATTTGCAGAAGATTAGAAGGAGTCATAGTATAAGGGTTGGAAGTAGAGACCTTGGCTCTAGGACTTGCTACCTCCCTTAGCTCCACAGAGCAAGACACAGTCTCTATCCCATTAGTCCAGGTTAATGCAAATCAAACCTTCTTCATGCTTTGTAAATCTCTATTCCTCACGATGGGGCATAAGGATAAGTACAGGGTGTAAATAAATCCATAAATTAACCAGCTTCCATAAACATGACCCAGAAAAACGAACAATTTCCGGCCATCACGTAAAAGACGCCCTTGTGTGCCAGTCTGCTGCAGCCTCACAGCGGGCGGCCTGGACTGAAGCTCTGAAGCAGCCTTTCCATTTTTCATCACAAGCTTAGCAATGAGACAGACCTTCCCTTGCTGTTACCCGCAGGCGAACCCACCCTGCCTGCTGTCCACTCCTGACTACATCAATAATTCCTGTGCCAGCCAGTGGAGGGGAGGACCATTCCCACCGGGGCCCTGCGCTGAATTCATTAGTACTACTGATGCTCACTAGTGATGCAGAACCGCACCTGCCCAGGCCGACTGTTCCAAAGGAAGGGCAAGGCAGAGCTTACCAGCTGCTCAGGGACCCCGAGGAGGCTGAGAAGAGATTTCCCTTGCTTCCTGGGTTGGTAATGTCACCGAGGCCTCTGTGTCCATTAAACCCAGCCATGGGTGTGTGGGCTCTCCTCCAGCCTGTGCAGTTAGCAAAGTCTGAAATCCTCCCTGCTGACACAAGGCTAGCATTCTTAGAGATGATACAAGCTGGAAAGCACCTGAGAACATAGAATGTCAGAACTGAAAGGGACTTTAGAGTGTAGGAGAATACTTGAGGTCATTTAGTCCAACCAGAGATTGGAAGTAATTTACTTATTTTATTTTAATTAAATTATTTATTTTTAGTTTTCAATATCACTTTCCTAAGTTTTAAATTTGCAATCTGATATGGGCTGTACACATACGTTCCTGTTAAACATATTTTCACATTGGTCATGTTGCATAGAAGAATTATAACAAATGGGAAAAATCATGAGAAAGAAAAAAAAAAACAAAATAAAACAAAACAAAAAAGGAAATATTCTACTTTGTTCTGTATTCTGACTCCATGGTTCTTTCTCTGGATATGGATGGCATTTTCCATCATGTGCCCTTTGGAATTGTTTTTCATCCTTTCATTGCTGAGAAGGGCTAAGTCTATCAAAATCAGTCCTTGCACACAGTGGCTGTTACTGCGTACAATGTTCTCCTGATTCTGCTCCCCTCATTTAGCATCAGTACACATAAGTCTTTCCATGTTTCTCTGAAGTCTGCTTGTTCATCATTTCTTATAGCACAATAGTATTTGGAAGTAACTTATACAAGGTCATGCAAGTAGTAAGTGGCAGAAGGAGGACTTGAACCCAGGTCTTCTGACTTCAAATCCACTATATTTTCCCCTGTACCAGGCTGCCTCATAGAGACTATGGAATAGCGGTGTCAAACATGTGTCTTGTGTGCTGCATGCAGCCATAACACTCCTGAATGTGGCCCCAGTCACATTAAAATGTAGTTGGGAAATATTTAACAAAATAAATGAAAAAAAAAAAAACAACCCAGCAACACAGATATTGCATCTTAAAATATGTGAAAGGGAGACCTGCAGGGATCCTTACGTACAGATTAGTGGTCTCCACTTCTATTTGATGCCGTTGTTATGGACTACAGAATGTTAGACCTGGAAAGGCCTTCAGAACATAGAATGTTTAAGCTGGAAGAGATGTTAGCATCTGGAGAAGGAAAGGGACTTTTC
This sequence comes from Pseudochirops corinnae, assembly GCA_028646515.1. NCBI lineage: Eukaryota > Metazoa > Chordata > Mammalia > Diprotodontia > Pseudocheiridae > Pseudochirops > Pseudochirops corinnae. The sequence continues at coordinate 241,369,975 of CM053585.1, read as the reverse complement.
CAAAGTCACACAATAAGTTAGTGGAATCATAGGAGTATACATGTAGGATTGGAAAGGACCTCAGGGGACATTTAGTCCAATCCTTTATTTTACAGATGAGGAAATGGAGGCCTGGAGAGGTTAAATGAATTGCTTACTGTTGCCTGTTAAGTCTCAGTTCAAGACTCCACAGCCCCTCTTACATCGCTTCTGTTCTTGGAAGGAACTTCAAGTTAGAATGTTAGTGAAAGGGACCTGGGAACATAGAATGTTAGAACGGACACTTGTAGTCTGAAAGATGGAAGGATCCTTAGAACATGCGATATATAACCAAATGTTAGAATTGGAGGTACTATCATTATCTCCATTTTATCGATGGAAAAACTGAGGCAAACAGGTTAAGTGACTTGCCCAGGGTCACAAAGTTATTAAGTTTCAGAGGCTGCATTTGAACTCAGGTCTTCCTGACTGCAAGTCCAACATTCTATCCAGTGTACTACCAAGCAATACAACTGAAGTCAGAAGATCTGCATCTGAGTTCTGGCTCTGATATCAGCTAACAATATGGCTACAGACAGAACCTATTTCTTCTTCTATAAAGGGAGGATAAAAATATTTGTGATACCTTACGGGGGTGTCATGTGAAAAGTACTTTGTAAACTGTAAAGCTCTAGGAACGGGAACAATTATTATAAGACTTTAATCCATTTCCCCCACCAAGAAGCAACACAGCATAATGGTCAGAGAGCTGGTTTTTAAATCAGGGAATCCTAGATGTAAGCCCTGAATATATACTGAACAAATCTTTCCTTAGAGTAAATATTTTAAGCATTTTAAAATTTTGATTGGTTTTTTTTGTTTGTTACATTTTAAGTTCCAAACTGGCTCCCTCCAACCCTGCCCACTCCACAATAGCAAAGGCCACCATTTGACACAGACATATAGACATATACACATATACACATATATTATATACACACAAATACATATATGCACACATGTACAAATATATGTAAAACATATGATGCATATTTCTTTCTCTGGAGGTGGATAGCATCTTCCTTTATAAGGTCCTCTGTAGCTGATTTGAATATTTGTGTTACTCAGAATAGCATAGTCGTTTAGAGTTACTCTGTTGTCGTATACAGCATTCTCCTGGTTCTGCTCATTTCACTCTTCATTATTTCATGTCTTTCCATGTTTTTCTAAAATCAACCAGTTCATTTTTTTCTTATAGCACACAGTGTTCCATTACAATCACATACCACAATTTATTTAACCCTTCCCCAATTGATGGGTATCCCTTCAGCTTCTAGTTCTTTGTCACCACAAAGAGAGCTGCTCTAAATATTTTAGAACATGTAGGTTCTTTTCTTTTATCCTGATCACCTTGGGAAACAGACCTAATAGGAGTATTGCTGGGTCAAAGAGTATACACAATTTTATAACTCTTTGGGCATAATTCTGGATTGCTCTCGAAAATGATTGAATCAGTTCACAGTTCTACCAACCATGTATTAGTTTATTTCCAACTTTTGTCATTATCACTTTCTATCATTTTAGCCAATCTGATAGTTGTGAGATATCTCAAAGTTGTTTTAATTTGCATTTCTCTAATAAATAATGACTTAGAGCATTTTTTATGTAACTATATATAGCTTTGATTTCTGCATCAAAAAACTGCCCATTTGAGGTGGCTAGGTGACACAGTGAATAGAGCATCAGCCCTGGAGTCAGGAGGACCCGAGTTCAAATATGGCTTCATACACTTGACACGCTTACTAGCCATGTGACTTTGGGCAAGTCACTTAACCCCAATTGCCCTCCAAAAAACAAAGCAAAACAAAACAAAAACTGCCCGTTCATAGCCTTTGACCATTTATCATTTGGGGAATGACTCACATTCTTATAAATTTGACAAAGTTCTCTATATATTTGAGATATCTGAGAACTGTCTATAAAATCTCCCCCCACTCCCAGTTTTTTGCTTTTCTTCTAATCTTGGCTACATTGGTTTTATTTGTACAAAAGCCTTTTAATTTAATGGAGTCAAAATTATCCATTTTGCATCTTACAAGACTCTCTATTTCTTGTTTATTTATAAATTCTTTTCCTATCCATACCCTCATAGGTGATATGCTCCATGTAAAATTTTAAAATAAAAAACCCACTGTACAACGAATTAACCAAAACACTGACTACTTTTGACACATATGTAACATTCCATAACCATAGTCCCCCACCTCTTTAGTGAAGGAACAAAAGTGCATTTTCTTATCTCTTCTTAGGGACCAAAGCAAGGTCAGTATAATTAAGCCGCATTCACCTTCATTTTATTGTTCTTTTTACTTACATTGTTGTAAACACTTATCCTGGTGTTCTGCCTCTCCTTACTTTACACAGAATCAGTTCAAATGAGTATTTCCATACTTCTCAGAATTCTTTATATTTGCCTTTTCTTACATAGCAATAATACTTGGTGCAGTGGATCAAGCACTGGGCCTGAGGCAGGAAGACTTAAGTTCAAATCTAGCCTCAGACATTTACTAGCTCTGTGACCCTGGACAAGTCACTTAACCCTGTTTGCCTCAGTTTCCTCATCTGTAAAATGAACTGGATAAGGAAATGGCAAACCACGCCAGTATCTTTGCAAAGAAAACTCCAAATGGGATCATGAAGAGTTGGTACAGTATCTTACACATAGTAGGTCCTATATAAGTGCTTATTCCCTTCCTTTTCCCCACAAAAAAAATCACAAGAGTCCGTTCTGAATAACCAGATGGTTGCAGAAGTTTCCCTAGTCTCTATAAGGTTGATGTGGAAATGACCGGGACATTGAATTTTCTATTCAGGGTCTTGAAATCACAGATCATGAGGACCGAAAGGCTCCTTAGAGATCATTTAGTCCACTGTCCTCATTTCACAGATGGGAAAATGGAGGCCCAGAGAGAATATTCCGTACCTGAAACATTGCACATTTTCAATAAGAGAATGTTGTATTATCACATTAACTTTTGATCCCTTAAATTTAAAAAATATTAAGGAGATTAGTTCTGCAAGGACTGTATATATAAGAGATGTCTGACAAATGTTGTTTGGATTAAATTTAGTGAAATAGATCTTGTGAAATAACGTATTATAATAGAAAATCCTTGCACCAGGAATCAAAGGCTCTGGGTTTGAGGCTGTGCTTCTGATGCTCACTAGCTTTGTGACGTTGGACAAATCATTTCCCTCTCTGAGCGTCAGTTTTCTCTTATGTAAAAATAGGGATAATAATTTGGTCGCTCTCTGCCATACTGGGCTATTGTGAGAATCAAATGTATAACATATGGGAAGTGCTTTCTAATGAAAAGCACAGTGTAAATTGAGCTATGATGGGCTTTCTTAGAATTATGGTACTGGTCCAGGAAGGGGGAGATAAGAACCATCGTATTGTTAGCTTTTCTCTGAGGAATTGGAGGCTGTCTTGGAAATAATCTCTGACCTGAAAAAGAAGCCCACTCGACCCTCCTGCGAGTCTCTCGTGGAAGCATGTTGGCAAATCGGATGTGACAGGGTAATGTTCACCAATATGGTTACCAGCTGTCCGGCTCTGGGTGGGGAGTTGGGCTTTCAAGGGGACTGGCTTAGAGACAGTTCCACAAACTCCTCTGTTTCACTGATGTGAAAGGGAGGTTGGTCCTCTCCTTTGTCTGAGCAGGAGTGCCTAAGAGTCAGTATTTGTAGGTGAGCCGACTACCAAAGTGAGCTTACACCATTGTGTATGTGTAAATGTGTCCATGAGAATGTGTATGAACATATTATGTGCTTGAAGGTGAATGTGTGTGTGTGCGTGTGTGTGTGTGTGTGTGTGTGTGTGTGTGTATGTGTGAGAGGCCAAAAGCCAAAGCTAATGCATGGATGGAGGGTGGGGGAGGGGAGGATGAGGTGGGATGGGGAAAGAACAAAGAAAACAGAACATGTTTGAGTTGTATATATTGTATTAGTCTGAACATAAGCTGTCCCTGAATATGGGACGTACTGTCAAAATGGGACCTCTTAGAAAGAGACGTAAACACACACACACACACACACACACACACACACACACACACAGAATTCCAAAAGTCTGCACTAAGGCTTTTGAGATACCTTGTACAATATATAATATGTGTGTCTGTGAGTGTGACTTTTGGGATACTTTGCATAATATATAATTTTAAGATATATTGTATAATATATAATACATGTATGTGTGTGTGTGTATATATATATATATATATACACACCTTACTTCAGTACTCCGGTGGGCTGCATTGTGTTTGCTAAAAAGTTCTAGACCTTTTCTTGGGGCATAAAATAAAAATCCTCACTTAAGGGAGGGTTCCACAGGCAGGTATTGGCACCTCCAGGCAGTCAAACATCCCCTAGCTTGCTGCAAACCCCAGAGGAAGGAATTCTGGGGCCTGGCATGGTTCCATAGCTGAGGTGGCTGCCTCATGCTTCCTGCCTTGGGCTTCCCAACTTCAAATGCAATGTAATATGCTGTCTCTCACTATATGACCTCCGGAAGGTTCCTTCCTTCTGTGAGATTCATGGATTCAGTGATATAAAGGATTCTTGGTTTTATTAAAGGAAGGACAGATAGGTGACTCAATGGACAGAACACTGGGCCTAGAGTCAGGAAGACCCTCTTCCTGACTTCAAATCTGGCGACAGATACTTAATAGCTGTGTGGCCCTGGGTAAGTCATTTAACCTTGATTGCCCTTAGTTCCTCATCCGCAAAATGAGCTGGAGAAGGAAATGGCAAACCACTCTTGTATCTTTGCCAAGAAAATCTCAAATGAAGTCATGAAAAGTTGGATACAACTGAACAACAAGAACGGTTTCATCAAGGTGGGTAGCTATACCACCATTTTGGATTAGAGTCCCTCCCTACCTTAGTCAATGGCTTTATGAAGTATTAAAAAAAATTCATTCCTTGATGGCCAACCTTCTGTTGATGAGTCTCTTCAAATTTATATAGGTTGAATCCTTAGAAGACAGGCAATGACTCAATCTCTAGTTGTGGGCCTGAAGCCTTTCAATTTTGGAACTGCCAGAGGTTGGCATCTTCTAGAATAGACTTAGAAACTCACGGGCCTCCCTTCCCCACAACAGAACATTGTGGACTTTGGCAGAATTAATGAAAGATAAAGACCAGGCATAAACACCAAGGAGGACAATGACAGAAGGATTAGTTTCATACACCCCCAAACATTTATAGCAGCCCTTTTTGTAGTGGGAAAGAACTAGAAGTCAAGTAGATACTCATTGATTGGGAAGTTTAGTCACATGGATGTAACAGAATAATTTTGTGCTGTGAGAAATGATGATGATGGCTACAGAGATGCACGGGAAGACTTAGATGAACAGACACAAAGTGAAGCAAGCAGAACCAGGAAGACAGGCTATGCAGTGACTACAACAATAGAAATAGGAAAAAGAATAACCACAAAACAATTGAAACTGAAACCTGTAAAATTATAATGACTTAGCTTGGCCCCAAAGAAGAGATATATGAAGCCATCTATCCGTACTTCTTTGTAAAGGTGGGAGGCTAAGTATTAGTAATACTGCATTACACATCAAATTTTTTCAATATGAACTTTAAAAAATTCTCTTCTTTATTTTTTTCTTATAAGGTGATACAAAAACAAAAGCTATACAAGCAATTATTTAAAAATAATTGCACAACAATTACTTGTTTCTTCACTGAATGTAGAGTCTCATCAATTTGGGTATTCCTTCCATTGATGCAAATACCAGCACCACCTTGCAATTTTATTGTGTCATTCTTATCCATGTCTTTCCATAAATCTTCCTTAGAGAGGCCATCCAATGTGTTAGATGCATATACCAGTTGGAACACATTTATAGGAAGCACTTGGATTTTGTATAAGCCAAACTTGGGGTTTTAAAGCATCAGGTCCCTTCAGCTCCAAATCAATGATCTTATCATCTTATGACTTATTTCCAGGTTAGTATGGAAAATTTGGGCTTCTACTCCCAACGATAATTGTTAATTTGTCTATGTGAAGCCTTCTGCCATGTTTATTGCCCTTAGTAAATGGAGGCCTTGCCAAGGTCTTGTGCCCTAGTATGGGATACAAGATTTGTAAAATTCAAGCATACTTAGAGCAAAGCAATTATAAAAACCCAGGTTCTGGATTTGCTGATTGTTCTTTTATGATGTTGACACTAGTTAAGGGTTTCATTCAAAATGAAGCAGCAGTAATATTCTAGGTGATGGAGAAGGGTTTAGGAGGGAAAGAAGAACATTAAGAGGTATAACACAGAATCACAGAGTGTTAAAGGTGAAAGAGCTTTATGACCAAGAATACTAGCGCTGAAAAGGATCTGAAAGCACAAAATATTTGAAATAGAAGAGCTCTTAGAACACAAAATGCTAAACATAGATTGTTAGGCTAGAAGTGCCCCCAAGATGTAGAATATTAGATTGACAAGGAATATTAGATTGACAAGAAATTAATTTACACTAATTATATTTAGTGTAAGAACATAGAACATAAATGTTAGAACTGGAAGGGCTCTTAGAATATAGGACATATCATGGCAGAGCTGCAAGGGACCTTGGAGCAATGAGAGAGTTTGGTGTGGTGGGAAGAGCCCTGGATTGGGAAGTCAGAGGACCTGAGTTTGAACCCTGGCACTTGTACTATTTCTATGACTTTGGGCAAGTAACTTAACTTTTCAGAGCCTCAGTTTACCTCATCTGTCAAATGAAGGGCTTGGATTTCTCCAGCTGAAGATCTAATAGAATGGGGAACATCAGATCAGAGTGGAAAGAGACTTTCATGAATATCTGACCCCTCATTTCCTGTGATGAGGAAACCAGGGCCAGAACAGAGAGAAAGAGGCTGGTCTATTGGATGGCATATATACAGTGGCATATTGATAATTGACAGCAGAGCTGAGAGTAGGCTTTTTCTCTCTCATCTGGCTGCCAGCCCAGTGCTTTCCCCCCTACATCATACTAATGGGATCCCTGGAAATAGAGATCGCCCAGGACAGGAGGCAGTGAGTCACCCAGGCATTCGGCTTCTTGCCACTTGATGCAGTCAATCAGTCTGTCGTTTGACTTAAGTCCTCCATCCATGTGGCATGTGGGCCTTTCGTTCCACAGGTGCGACCACAGTCTCCAGCTGCAAAATCATGCTGAACATTTGCTGATGATGCTTTTATGCAGATTTGAGTTTCTGTAACAATGAATGTACATGTGCACAAGAGCTAAAAGTCTGTTGAAGTGACAAGGTGGAGGGAGAGTTCTGAACATGGAGTTAGGGGAGCTGGGCTCAAATATTAACCTTGATACTTACTGGCTGTGTGACCTTAGGCAAGTCACTTCCCCTTTAGGCCTCAGTTTTCTCATCTGTAAAATGTGAGTGTTGTTGTAACGCTATGACTTCTAGATCCAAAACATTTTGATGCTTTCTTCTCATTTTTCACAGTCACATTTTCAAACTTCTTTGAAAACATTTCCCAGGGTTTCTCAGGAATTTCAACAACTCATGCTTCTAACTTGTTTCTCTAAAGCATGAGAATGGAATCTGAGGGTGGGAGGGACTCTAAATTTTTTTTAATTAATTTTTTTTTCTTTTTGAATGGCATTTGGGGTTAAGTGACTTGCCCAAAATCAGATGGCTAGTAAGTGTGTCAAGTGTCTGAGGTGGGATTTGAACTCAGGTCCTCCTGATTCCAGGGCTGGTACTCTATTCACTGCACCACCTACCTGCCCCTAGAGGGACTCTGGAGAGGTTATCTGGTCTATCCCCCTGCCCACTACAGGACTCCTATCTGCAAGACCCTTGACAGGTGGAACTGGTCTCTCCTGGAGCATCTCCAGTGATTGTGGGTTGTACCTTAGCCATTCTCTTATTCAACCACCTCCCTGATATAGGAAGTTCCTCTACAACAGCCCTAGTGAATGGCTGTCTGTTCTCTGCTTAAATACTCTAAGAGATATGAGGTTCACTGCTCACAGCAATCTGATCTAATCATCTCCCTTATACATAAATCCCCATTATAAAAGCCTTGCCACCTTATTATCCTGCTTCCTCCTGAACACTTGCAGTAATCGGAAGCTTGCTGAAAGCAGGGACTGCCTTGCTTTTTCGTTTGTATTCCCAGCATTTAGCACAGTGATTAACATACAGTAAGTACTTAATAAATGCTCTTCATTTATTATGATCGTCATCACCATCATCATTTTTATTACCACAACATCTCTTATGAGATCCTCCAAGCCTTAGCCTTCAGAACATCTACACTGCCTTGCTGGTGGTTTACAGCTACAGCCTCACCATTTGTTTGTAACATCTTTGCCTAAGTTTTCCTCTCTGGACTGAGCAGCCCTTTGTAAATCTACATTAATAAGGTTGCCCAACCATATTCATGGGAACACATATTGTATCTCGTCATTGTCAATCAATGCTATATATCATCCCATAAAACTGATTAAAAAGCAGGGCAGTCCATTTCACTGGATTTCATGTCTCAACATTATAAATTTTGTATTATGGTTAATGATTGTCAGTAAAGATAGAATACATACAAGCTGATCAGGATTGGTGCTCATAATTAATTATTGGAAGATCAGAGCAAGTCTCATAAAGGGCTTGTGACTTTCAGACAAGGAACTGTTGATGAAGCAGTTTCCTTTTTTAAAAATAAAAAGAATAACTTTTTCTTTAACAGAGAGCTCTACACAAATCAATCAATCAATGCCTATTTATTAAGCACTGCTTTAGGCTCTGTGTTAAGACAAAAATGAGGCAGTCCTGCCCTCAAGGAACTTACATTCTCTCCAGTGAAATATCATGTACATATTTAAGGACAAGGTGTCCCAAAAGTCTTTTAGGCTTTGGGTCAACATGTATTTTATATAAAAATAAACATTGAGGTAGTAGTCTAGCATAATGGATTTGGAGTAAGGAAACCCTGGGTTCAAAACCCACGTATGACCCTGGGCAAGACACTTTAATCTCTCTGGGCCTCAGTTTCCTCATCTCTAAAATGAGCATCTTGGGGTGGCTAGGTGGCACAGTGAGTAGAGCACTGGCCCTGGAGTTAGGAGGACCTGAGTTCAAATGAGGCCTCAGACAACACAAAACTAGTCAAGTGACCTTGGGCAAGTCATTTAATCCCAACTGTCCTGCCCTCCACCCTCCAAAAAGCAAAAAAATAAAAAAATAAAATGAGCATCTTGTGCTCTCTGACCTCCAAGATCCCTTCCAATTTTAAGTCTATGGTCCTATGATAAATATAAGATAATTTTGGAAGGGTAACTCGGTGGTGCACTGGGCTTGGTATTAGGAAGACTCCTTTCCCTAAATTCAAATCTTTTCTCAGATACTTACTAGCTGTGTGACCCTGGGCAAGTCACTTACCTCAGTTTCCTCATCTGTAAAATGAGTTGGAGAAGGAAATGGCAAACCACTCCAATATCTTTGCCAAGAAAGCCCCAAATGGGATCATGATGAGTCAGATGCAACCAAACAACAAATTTCAGAGGGGTGGTAAAGGACGAGGTGTGGGGGGTAGATGGGGTGGATTCAGGAGAGGCCTCATGTAGGAGGTGGCATTGAACTACGCTTTGAAAGAAGCTAAAGAAAATCTTAGAGAAGATAAGGCTTGGAGATAAAAGGGATCCTATAGCTTGTTAAAACATAGAAAACAGAATGCCAGAGCTGGAAAGGGCCTTAGAACATATAAGCTGAGAGGCACCTTACAACACAGAATATCAGCAAGAGATGGAACTGGGGCCCCCCAATGGGGGTGATATTTGAGCAAAAGCTGGCTGATCCTTTCTTGAATATGTTACAGTGGAGATTCCTGTCCAGTACCATTTGAACTAAAAGGCTTCTGAGACCTGTTCTAACTGAGACCTTAGAGCTCTGCTGGTCCAGGGATTCTCATTTTATTTTTTTGTCACGTGCCCTTTTGGAAGTCTGGGGAGAGTTCTGGACCCCTTCTCAGAAGAATATTTGTTGTCTACATTCATATGGCAAGGAGATACTAAATTTCAGTTGTTGCTTTTCGGTCATTTCTGACTCTTTGTGACTCCATTTGAGGTTTTTTTGGCCAAGATACTGGAGTGGTTTGCCATTTCCTTCTCCAGCTCATTTTACAAATGAGAAAACTGAGGCAAACAGGGTTAAGTGACTTGGTCAGGGTCACACAGCTGGTAAATGTCTGAGGCAGGATTTGTACTCAGGTCTTCCTGACTCTAGGCTTCCCCGACTTTCTGCCTTAGAGGCTGGAAATTAAATGTGCCAATGTAGTAAAACAGTTTATAATTATAAAGGGCTATCGTATGTCTAAAGATAACTTGAAGTTCATCCAGGCTTTATTATTTATAAAGCACTTCCTCCGAAATACCTCTGTGAGGAAAACAGCATAAATATTATCAGTCCTGTTTGACAGATGAGGAAACTGAGGCTTGGGGAAATTAGGTGACTTTGTCCCAGGTTCATCCAGGTAGTAAAATGTCAGAGCCTAGACTCCTAACTTTTAGTCCAATTCTTGTTCCTGCACATCGCAGATGCCTGTAGAGCTGTACAAACATTAGCTGTGATTTCTACCATCTGAACTCCTCCTTCTCACTCACTTACTCCCTTCGCTCCCCTCCCTCCCTCACTTCCCCCTCTTTTTTACCACCCCCTTTCCCAGAACATCAGGAGATGCTTCCAAATGGAAGAACCAGTACTGGGGAGGGAGGTTTTGCCAGGAGATAGGAAATCACGGGGTCCCATTAAAAGCAGAAAAAAGATGCCAGTGAAAAACAGACATAATTGGATTCTGTGTTTATTGGGTCTGCCTATTTGTAGGGAGAGGCGTGAAGTGTCCTGGGGCTGCAGGGAGTTAATCAAAGAGGGCAGGGGGTGCCTTCTGTTTCTCCACAGGGGGCCCCATTCTAGCTCAGGGAGTTCACTTTTATGGGCTAATAAGAAGGTTTTACAGAGCAGGAGCTGGGGAGTCAAGACAGGCCTCACACCACAGCTTGGTGGGAGAAAGAGACCCCCCAGATCATCACATTTGAGTGTGTGTGAACCCTTAGCATTCAGAGGCTTGGAATCCCATGGCAACCAAGAGTTGCCGAGCATCCCAATAGAATGTAAATGTATGTTTATTTCCTAGTCAATTTCTTTACAGCTGAGCTGTCCTGGCATATTAGGAAGATGACTCCATTGGGTTGAACAGTGTCAGTGTGTATCTTGTGAAGCCTAGGGTTTTAGGGGAAAGGGTGGTTTGCTAGGTTGGATTTGGGTTTGGGTTTTAAATTATCAGGAAGGATAATGCAGTGTTGTGGAAGGGTACCTGGGTGTGGGTCTTGGCTCTGACACTAACTTGTCCAGTGACCTGGGACAAGTGCTGAGATCCTTACTCTGTAAAGTGAAATGATTGGATTAGATGGTCACTAAGGTTCCTTCTGGGTCTAACATTCGATGTTCTAAGTCCCTTCCAGCTCTACCATTCTATATTCTAAGGTTCCTTCCATCTCTGCCGGGTATATGTGCAGCAGCCTCTGTAATGGTCAGAGTGCTGTAAGCCCTAGAGTTAAATCCTGACTCACATTTTTATTAGCTGTAACTATGGACAATTTTTTGAATTTTTCAAATCCCCAGTTTCCTCATCGATAAAATGGGTCTAATAATATCTGTAGTACCTGCCCTTCAGGTTGCTCTAAGGTTCAAATGAGGTAATTTATGTGTCAGACATATGTGTCCCCATGTAAAATGCACATTTCCACTTGGGTTGTCTAAACTTGACTTATTGGAGGCATGGATACTTATTTGTGAAATCTGGCCCAACTCTCTTAAAGGGAAGCTGAGGGAAACAGAGAAAGGCTATGTATGGCTGGCTACCCGTTCCTTCTTTTATCTCTCTCCAAGAGGGGTATCAGACTAGAAACATGTTTGAATTTTCCCTCTCTCTCTCATCTATATTTATATGTGTGTATGTATACATATATATATATATTTAGAATTATGTCTATTCCAAATATTCATGGTATAAAGGTACAATAGGTTCAAAACAAAAGCTAATTCCCTAGTCACTAATTAATTCCTTTCCATCAAATACTAGTAACACCCATGACAATTACAAACAGAAAGTACCAAGTAAACCCATTTATCCAAGCAAGAAAGCAATAGAAATTGGAGGAGTTCTGCAAATAAGAATATATCAGAAGATTGTACAAGAGTGAATAAACTGATGAGAGTAAGGTAAGATTTTAGTTTGAACCAAGAGACAGACCCCAATCTCTTCCAAGGGAAAATTTACTGTCTAGACTCTAGGGAGGCAAGCTTTAAATCAAGGACACATTGAGGAACCAGCTTCTCCTATACGTCTGCAGTTTCCAAAGTCTTTCTTTCTTTTCCATAGAATGTCTAGAACCACTAGAACCAGCCCTAAGAGTTCTCACACTGATTACACCCTTCCACACAACTACTCAGTGTTACATTTTGCTCAGCATTCTCTCCTCCAGTCAGGAGTCTCTCCTTCCTCATACATAATCATAGGAAAAATATCTCAGGCTTAGGTGAAATCTAGTTACATATGTAAAACATTTTGTTTACTGTAAAAGCATTATATAAATGTATAAATTATATATAAATCATATAAAGTGTATAAATTATGTAAAAGCATTATATAAGTGTTCTTTCTCTTTAGACCAGATCTATAATTTCATCAGTGTAACTATCTACCAATGCAGATGGGCAATTTCCTGGCAAATTCTAGTGTTGGAAAATTGCATGGCATGCTGAGAAGTTAAATGACTTAGCTAGATGCCTACAGCTGGTATATGTCATAGGTGGAATCTGAATCCAAGTCTTTATGATTCTGATGCCAGGTCTACTAGCTCATGTTGTCTCTCAAATGTCATATTATTATTATTGTTTGTTCTGGGGTCTCTTCCTGTTCTGACACTCAGTTATCTAACAGTCTATGCTAAGGCCCTTCTAGGTCCAACATTATATTTTCTAAAATCCCTTCTAATTGTAGCATTCTGTATTCATTATTCTAATTTCCCCTTAAACTCTGAACTCCTGGAAGCTAATATTATATATTCTAACATTCAATGCTCCAGAATCACAGATTCTCAGAGTTGGAAGGGAGCTCAGGACTCATTTAGCCTGACTCCTTCTTGAACGTGAACCTCCTCAAGAACCATCCCCATAATTGGGCATCCATTCTTGAACATCTCCAATGAGCAATGAGCAAGTCATTGCTTTTAGAGGTGACCCATTCCACTTTTGGATGATTCTAATTGTTAGGAAATTTTTCTTCATATGAAATCCACCCCTCTACAACCTCTACCCCATTGCTCCTAATTCTACCCTTGAGGACCAAATAGAACAGTCAAATTTCTTTCTAATATGAGAAGCTTTATATATGTCCCCATTTTATAGACAAGAAGATTGAGGCAAAGAGAGAAGTGACTTGCTCATGGTCACATAGTAAACGAAGGATCTGGCGGACCTGAATGGAGATTTACTGATTTCAAGTCCTATGCATTTTCCACTAAACCACCCAATGTCTTCCCAAAGTATGCAAAGTCTGCTAACTTTACTTCCAGAACTTTTCCTTCTTAATTTATGGCACCAGGACAGCCCTTTTATCCAACTCATATCAGCTAATCCCTTAAAATAGTCAAGCACTTGAGAAATGCTAAAATTTTAATGTATGTTAAAAGGGTATTAAATTCTAAACTAAAATTTACATGGAAATATGACATTAAAATATTTTTAGCTTTCAGGAACCCAGGGGCTTAAATTTTATAATATAGACAAATTTTATCATTTTAAAAAGAATTAGCAAGGCAGTATTTCTTATATATTCATGTTGAGTTAATGCATAAAGATGTGAAAACAGCCTGAGGCTGTTATGTGGATGACAGGAATCTCATACTGTAAACCAGCCTCTCTGCTTTCCGCAGCCAGTTGAGTTGGAGGCTGAGGACTCCTCCCAGGAGCTCCCTGGAAGGCAGGGCTCCAGGGAAGAAAAGCCTACTCACTTAGTGAGAGAAAATGTTATATTCTCTCTTCTGACACTGTTTATTCTAAGATCCTTTCTACCTGCAGCATTCTGTCTTCTGAGGTTCCTTCTGGTTTGAACATTCCGTATTCCAAGGTCCTTTCTAGCTCCAACATTTATGCTCTAAGGTGCCCTCTGTCTTTGATAGTATATGGTTTAAGGTGGCAAGAGTGCAGTACTTCCTCTGGGTCTCTCTTCCCAATCTCCACTTGATTTGGCAGCCTGGGTCCCTAGAGTAAGGCTGCTACATCTCACCTCAGGGCTTATGGGTTAACCCTGAGGAGTTGGGAGGGAGAGGATTTCTCTTCTAAAGCTCATAAGCCTCCCATGATGGTCAGCTGATTTCAATTAACCAACCAGACTTAATCAGCTTTTAGAAATAGCTATTTATAGGGCGGCTAGGTGGCATGGTGAATAGAGAACTGGCCCTGGAGTCAGGAGGACCTGAGTTCAAATTTGCCCTAGACATTTAACACTTACTAGTGACCTTGGGCAAGTCACTTAACCTTTGCCTTTCCCCCTCCAAAAACCAAAAATGAAATAGCTATTTACTATAGAGGTATAGTTACTATAAAACAGGCCCTGCCCCCCTCCCCAAGAAAAAAATCTTTTCTCCCACAAGTACATTTATAGTCCAGAAGAAAGTGGGTTCCAGCTTAGAGTGCATGTGGCAAAGAGATTAAATCTTTCCTTCCTTCTTTCCTTTCTTTCTTTTCTTCCTTCCATCCTCCCTCCTTCTCTCCTTTTTTCTTCCTCCTTCTCTCCCTTCCTTTACTCCTCTTCCTGTCTCCTTTCCTTCCTTTATCCCCTCTTTTCTATATGAGTCACTTAAAGTGTCTGGGCCTCAATTTATTCACCTGTAAAACGAGAGGATTGGATTAGATGAACCCAGGTCTTTTGACACCATGCTGAGAGGTATTGAATAATGGAATAGATTACTTTGGAGGCAGCTAGTGGGTGCAGTGGATAGAGCACTGGAATCAGGAAGACTCATCTTCCTCAAATAATAGCTATGTGATGCTGGGCAAGTCACTTAACCCTGTTTGCCTCAGTTTCCTCATATCTAAAATGAGCTAGAGAAAGAAACAGCAAACCTCTAGCCAGTATCTTTGCCAAGTAAACCCTAAACGACATCACAAAGAGTCAGATAAGACTGAAAATGACTGAACAATAGCAACAACATGGGTCTTAGGGTCAGTTTTCCCATACTTCTGGAAGACTCCATGGACAGACTCAGGGACAACAGTCACTTTGGAGAGAAAGCACATCTCCCCATATATCTTAACCTGTGCTGGTGAGTATCTGTGAGGGGGCCTTCATGGTGACGCCCAATCCATCAAATTCTACCTAAGAGACATTTTTTTGGAAACTCTATTACTGATTTCAATCCCAAAGGGGGAATCTTTGTGATATTGCGCTTGGCGTTGTAATGTCTCACTTGTGGTCATTAGAAACCTACAGGACTTTTCCACACAAACTAATATCTGACCAAAGTTCTCTCTTCCTGTGTTTGTGTTTATTTTGTAAACTTAAGTTGATTTTTGCATTTATCTCTATTCAATTTAATCTTTTTTAGATTCAACCCATTGAGAGGTTTCCGGATCCTGATTCTTACACGGCTCTCCTTCTGCGTCATCTACAAATCTGATAAGCAGGAAAATCCAAGATTTGGGAGGAAATGTCAGATGCAGAAGGGGAGGAGAGGCAGAGATAGATGGAAACAGAGACACAGAGAGACAGAGACAGAGAGAGACAAAGACAGAGAGAGACAGAGACAGAGAGAGGCAGAGACAGAGAGAGACAGAGACAGAGAGAGACGAGGAGAGGAGAGGGGCAGAGAGAGAACCAAAAAAATAATGAAATGCAGAGATACAGGGAAAAGAGAGGTGTGAGGAGGTGTCAAGAAGAAGCGGACAACGCGGCAGAGATAGAGAGATGAAGTCAGAGGGAAAGTCAGAAACAGAGATGCCAAGAAAGATACAGAGAAAGGCACAAAGACAGGGACATTCCCAGAGGCAGAGGCAAAGAAGAGACAGTGAAAGAGAGATAGAAAGAATGAAAGATCCCCACAGACAAGAAAATAGGCAGAAAGGAAAAGATCCAAGGGAGATGGGAGCCAGGGGAGAGGGTCTGTAGAACAGAAGGTCCCCTCCGTGCCTGAGGGGATGCACCTCCCAGGCCACAGTCTGAGCGGATCTTCTTCTTTCTGGGGGGATCTACTCCCTTCTTGTTTTGACTCAGAACTTCTCCTTCCCAAAGCCTCTTTAATCTTCCCCCAGAGTCTGCTTCCTTTGGCCAGGGAGCCCTGAGGGCAGGCAGGGGGCCCAGCCAAGACCAGCAGCTGGCTTACTGTGTGTGTCCTCAAGGGGGCAAGCTAAGAATGTGAAGCTGGCAGGCAGAGGCCAGTCTGCTTGTTGGCTCCCTCCAGAACAAAGACACATTAACCCTCACCTCTGGGGTGGGAGGCCAGCTGCCCAGAGGTCACAACCACCCTGCTGGGGCTTTCCCAAAACTTTCATCTCTTCCATTCAAAGCTGACTGAAGCACCAGACGCTGCTTGGGATTGGCGGGAGGCAATGACCAGGAATGGGATTCAAGTCTGAAAGGGATTCCTGGTGTTACTTCATTCATTTTAGGACAATTGTTTCATAAAGATAATCATTTCAATCCTTCTCAGCACAGGACGCTATTTAAATCTATGTGCCTTCAAGCAATAGAGACTGGCAGATCCCAAAAGACAGAAATCCGTTCAGTCCCCATGATGAAGTATCCATTTGCAAGTTTCTCCTTAGAATCGCAGAGTACAGACTGTCAGAGATGAAGGGCCCTTAGAACAGAGAATGGCGGAGACCTAAGAACAAAGAATGGCAGAGTTCCTGGAGGGACCTTAGACCAGACAATGACAGAGCTGGATGGGACCTCAGGACAGACAATGGCACAGCTGAGGGGATCTTAGAAATCCCTTAGCCCAAGCTCCTTATTTTACAATGGAATATGATGTTCAGAGAGTAGTGACTTGTCCAAGGCAATCCATCCAGTTAGTGACAGAACCAGAACTAGACCCCAGGTCTCCTGACTTCTAACCCAAGGCTGTGATTTCCAGTTGGGGATTTTCCAGGGGGCAGCATTACCAGCCCAAACCAATCCAAACCAATAGGCATTTATGAAGTGGAGAGATACAAAGACAAAAACAATTCCTGCCCTCAAGGAGCTTACATGCCACTGGGCAAGGGAGATGCAATGTATAAATAGAAAAGTGTATGCATGCTGTTTTGAGAAGGAAGCAAACACAAGTGTGGAAATCATGAAAGATTTCCCTCAGAAAGTAGGTAGCCCATGAGCTGAGTCTTGAAGGAAGCTGGGGAAGAAAAGAGGCAAAATCAAGGAGGAAGTGAATTCCAGCTTATGGGAGACAGCTTGTGCAAAGTGGAGGAGAAGCCAGAGATCCAGGAGGAAGGAACAGAAAGTAGAGCAGGTTGGCTAGAATGTAGAGCATGAGAAAGAAAGTAACATGCAATGAACCTGGATGGGTAGGCTTGGGCTTGGCAATGAAGGTCTTTCATGAAGAGGTTTTCCTTTTTCATTATCCTTGAGGTAATAAAGAGCTATTGAAGTTTCTTGAGTAAGGCAGTCACACACTAAGAGTAGAGAGAATGTGGGTGGCATGGAGTGCTTTGGGGGCTTTGAAGGACCCAACTGATTACAATCTAGCTTCCTAATGGAGTCTAATCTCCTTGAGGCCAGGAAGCATGTCTTGTTCATCTCTGGTTCCCTCCCAGCACAGAGCACAGAGTTTTCACACAGGGTGGATGTCCAGTAAACTCTTGTTGAGTTGAATCGAATAGAAAAATCCATTTAGACCAAAATGTGTAGTGGAAAGTAGGATGGAGCATCAGTGAATTAACAGGACGTGGGTTCTAATGCTGGCTCAGCTACTTATAATTGTGCAACTTTGGACAAGTGTAGAGACTCCAGGGACATCTGATTCCTCACTGGGGAAAAGAGGGTTGTGTGAAATGATTTTTAAGGTTCCTGCTAGCTCTAAATCAGTTGATTAGTATCCATTAAGCACCTTTCACATGCCAGGCAGGTACAGCGCTAAACTTTGGGGATACAAGGGAAGGCAAAAAATGCTCCCTGCTCTTCAGTGGTCTAATGAAGGAGATAACAGTAAAGAATCATATACAAATAAGAAATATACAGGATAAGTAGAAAATATTCAGTAGAGGGAAGCCACTAGAATTAAGAGGGATTAAGAAAGGCTTCTTGCTGAAGATGAAATTTTAGCTGAACCTTAAAGGAATCCAGGGAAGTCAGGAGGCAGAGATGAGGAGGGAGAGAATTCCAGGCAGGGGGGACAGCCAGCCAGTGAATATGCTTGGTCAGGAGATGAAATGTCTTAGGCAAGAAACAGCCAGAACGCCAATTTCACTGGATCCTAGAGTGTGTGGAAGGGAAGAAGGTGTAAGAAGACTGGAGATGTAGGAAGGGGGCCAGGTTACGAAGAGCTTTGAAAGCCAAGCACAGAATTTTGTATTTGATTCTGAAGGTAATGGGGAATCTCTGATATTTACTGAATAGGGGATGAAATACTTAGGAAGATCACCTTGATGGCTGAGAGGAGGATGAGACTTCAGACAGGGGCAATTGGTATAGTGCAGAAGTGAGATGATGAGGGCCTTCCTATACCAGGGTGGTGCTAGAGAAGGGAGGATATATGAGAGAAGTTGCAAAAAGTAGAAACCATAGGACTTGACCACTGGTTGGATACGATGGTGGAAGAGAGTGATGTCAAGAATGACACCTACATTTTGAGCCTGGGTGCCTGGGACAATGGTGTTGCCCATGAGAGTAATAGGAAAGTTAGAAAGAGGGGAAGGTTTGGTGGAAAGGTGAGTTCAGTTTTGGGCATGTTGAGTTTCAATAGCCAGAAGGAGATGTGAGAATGGAGGGTAGGGATAGACAACTAGATCTGAGGATCATCTGAATTTGAGGTGGTGAAACCATGGGAGCTGATGAGAAATCCTTTGTTAGGTAAAAACCATTTGTGTGGTGATGACTGTCTCCCTAGAGGCCAGTTTGAAACAGCGAGTTGTGCCTCCATGCTCCCCAAGTCCTACGCGTCGTTCCCTGTAGTCCATGATTCTTCTGCTCCCAGCCTTCTCCACATCCCCTACTGCCCATGTGTCACTTCTTGTCAATCACTAGCATTGGGAACATGCCAGGACTGAGGTTCTATGCCATGCCACTGAATGATTGTGGGGATATTAAAAACCCTCCACAGAGTAATTGTCTTCCAAATGTGAGCTTTGGCTTGGGTGATGCCGGGCCCTTTGTTGGTCAGGAGGCAAGAAAACCACTGGTAGAATTCTTTTCCCCTGTGATTCTTCCTTCTCACTCATTCCCCAGCCCCACATCAAGCAACCAGTTATATCACCTTTGGTTGATTCTACTTCCACAAGACATCACATATGGACCCTTTTCTACCAATCTCAGAGCTCCCACCCTGGGCACTTATCACCTCTCTGCTGGATTATGAGAGTTGTTTCTACCTGGCCTCTCTACCTCCCATCTCTGTTCTCCAAGCCATCCTTTACATGTGGCCAAAATAATATTTTGTTGTTCAGTTGTTTTCAATTCTTCATGACCCCATTTGGATTTTTCTTCCAAAAATACTGGGATGGTTTGCCATTTCCTTCTCCAACTCACTTTTATAGATTAGGAAACTGAGGCAAACAGGATTATATGATTTTCCCAGGGCCACACAGCTAGTAAATATCTGAGGCCAGATTTGAATTTGAGAAGATGAGTCTTTCTGACTCCAGCTTAGTGCCCTATCCATTGGACCACCTAGTGGCCTGAATAGTCCTACTACTTTCCCAAGTCTGACCATGTCACCCTCCTGCTTAACAACTTTTAGGGGCTCTCTATTGCCTATAGATAAAACAGAAACTTCTTCGCCTGGCATTCAAGACTTTCCTCAATTTGCCTCTGCCTGATCTTCTAATCCTCCCCTTCATGCACAACATTTTCCAGCCAGATTATACTATGTCTCTCCCCTAATCCTGTCGCCTTCAGCTTCTGGAAACTGCAAGATGTCTCTCATGCCTACAATGCACTTCCTTCTCATTTCTGCCTGCTGACATTCTTTCCTTCCTTCAAGGCTCAGCTCAGACACTGTCACCTCCTCCATGAAGCCTGCACTGACACTCCTGATGAAAGTGTTCCCTCTTTTCTCAACTTTTCCCAGGGCACTGTTGCTGGATCTCACTTTTGCATTTAATCCATTCTACTTTATCTGTCATTTTTACGCCTGCTATATCCTACCCATTACACTGTAAGCTCCTTGAAGGTAGAGATTGCCATTCCCACCCCACCCTGATTTTTGTACACCCAGGGTTAAACTTAGGGCCTCTCACATACAAAGCCCTTAGAACATATTTTCAGTTGAATTAACCTTGTATTTATAAGGCTGAGCTAATGAATCAGTTCAATTCAGAAAAGACTCCTAAAACCTCTGCTGTTGGGCACTGGATCAGAGCCACAGGATTTTAGAGTTGGAAGGAACATGTGAGGTCAGCATAGATTAGAGGGGAGAACACTGGATGAGGAAGGAGCCTGAGGACCTTGTTTAGAATGCTGCCTCTGCTACTGAATGGATGACGGGTCAGACCCTTCCTTTCTGTGGGTTTCCATCAATCAGTACTTATGAAGGGCTTGCCATGCCCTAGGCACTGTGTTAGGTACTGGGGCTACAAAGACCAGAATGAAACAGAGCCTGCCCTTGAGAAGAGTGTTGGACTTGCAGTCAGGGAGACCTGAGTTCAAATCTAGTCTCAGACACTTACTAACTGTGCGACCCTGGGCAAGTCAATAAATCTCCCTTGGCCTTAGTTTCCTCATCTGTGAAATGGGGATAATAGCACCTGCCTTCCAGGGTTGTGAGAATCATCTGAATTAACATATGTAGAGCTTTGCAAACCTTAAAGACTATATGGGGCAGCTGGGTGGCTCAGTGGATAAGTGCTGGACCTGGAGTCAGGAGGTCATGAGTTCAGATCTTATCTCAGACACTTACTAGCTGTGTGATCCTGGGCAAATCGCTTAACCCTGTTTGCCTCAATTTCCTCATCTGTAAAAATGATCTGAAAAAGGGAATGGCAAAGCACTCCAGTATCTTTACCAAGAAAGTCCTCACATGGGGTCACAAAGAATCAGATACACCTGAAAAATGACTAAGCACTACATAAATGGTGGTATTATTGTCATTGTGACAGGAAATTAGTGATCATCTGTAATAAAAGGGAGTTAGATGGTCTCTGAGATTCCTTTCCTTTCTAAATCCCAAGGCCATCTAGTCTTGCAAAGGATCATGGGATCATAGCTGGAAGCTACCTGGCTACAGGTGAGGAAGATGAGGCCCACACCCTCCTTTGGCATTAGAGGCACCAACCCAAGGAGGGGAAAGTCATATAAATGGCAAGGAGATGAACTGGGATCTGAGGTCAGATCAGGAACTAATTTTAATAGAAGGGATGGTTTAGGTCAGAGGTGCTGTGAGGCTCAAAGGAGACAATGGTTACAGAGTACTTTGCCAGTCTTATAAAGTGTTGCAGAAATACCAGATAATTACTATTACTGTAATTATTAGCCTCTGGCCACCAAGGCCTTCTGTCTGGCCATGACTTCTCCACTGAGCTTTCTACTACACTCCTGCTGAGTTCTGTGTTTAAAGAGCAACATAGAAGAGTGTGGGTAAATATTTACTGACTGGGTACTCTGGCAATACAAAAGTATGCACACACACTTTAAAATTTTATTAGCATTATTAACACTTTCTTAAGTCTAGACAATCAACAAAACGATAAATCAAGCCTTGATTTGTAGCGACTGCAGATTTCTGAGGTATAAATGCTCACGCTGAAAATTTAAGGATGGGCTCTTGTAAGCTGGTTAGAACTGGTCCCAGCACACCCTTCCTTTGAGTCTCCCCAGGGTCTCAAAGTGGATTTTCAGCTCTCCCGAATCATTTCTGAGCAATAGCCCCTGCACCTCTTACCCCTAGAGCACGCACACGCGTGCACGCACACACACACACACACACACACACACACACACAGAGGCAGATGTTAATGTCCCCTGGGCACTAGGCCCAGCCCCACTGTCTCTGGAGAAGCCTCAGACAATGACTTAGCCCTTTAACACACTTTCTTTAATAGACACCAGTCCTCCTACTGATATAATTAGCTCTTCAGTGGCCGGTGATGAGTGAACCATTCATGGGGAAAGAGTTGTCTAAATGGATCAGTGCCAAGGAGATCCACCCGAGGATGATAATAATAGCCCACATCCACAGAGGCTTTAACTATTTCAGGGAGATGTCTTCAGGACAAGTCCTCTTAGGTTGGGAGCACAAGGACTGTGAACCTTATTCTTCAGAGGAAGAAATTGAGACTCAGAGGGCTGAAGGAATTAGCCCAACAACAGTTTGAATTTCTATTTTTTTTGGGGGGGGGAGAGGAGAGGGCAGAACACTTGGGGTGAAGTTGGGGTTAAGTGACTTGGCCAAGGTCACACAGCTGGTAAGTGTTAAGTGTCTGAGGCTAGATTTGAACTCAGGTCCTCCTGACTCCAGGGCCAGTGCCCTATTCACTGCACCACCTAGCCACCCCCCACAGTTTGAATTTCTGGAACAATGTGTCAGGTGTTTTCCTCACACTAGTCCTGTGAAGTAAGTAGCATGAAGGTTAATTATCCCCATTTTGCAGATGGGGAAATAGAGGCCCAGAGAAGTGATTTTTCACAGCATTAGCCGTAACAAAGTTAAGGTTACCTTCCACCTACTCTGGGTTTATTTGTTTATAGACATGTTGTTTCCTCTACCAGAATATAAACTCCTGTATTTGTTTTCTTCTTTGTATTCCCAGAACTTAGTAAGGTGCTTGGCATAAAGTAAGAGCTTAATAAATGCTTGTTGACTAATGGATAATATCTGAGCTCCCACTAAGCTAGGAAATTCTACAATTCTGTGCTTGTAGATCTTGGTGTGGTGGATAGAGGTCCTGCCTCTGTCCCATGCTGGCCATTTAATGCCGGGGAAAGTCATTTCACTTCTCAGGGACCCTGGGAATTCTCTTAGGCCATGTACTGATGAAGTTCCAGGTCCTGTCTCTAAACTCCTCCCTCCCCCACCAAAAAAGAAAAAAAATCTTATAATATTTTAGTACTGGACCTGGAGGCAGGAAGACCAGAGTTCAGATCTGACCCTGAGTACATCTTAGCTGTGTGGCCCTGAGCAAGACACCTAATCTCTATTTGATTCAGCTTCCTAAACTATAAAATGGGGAGATAATAATAAAATGGGGGTTGTTATGAGGATCAAATGAGATATTTGTAAAGCACTTAGCACAGTGCCTGGCACATAGTAGGTATGTAATAAATACTTATTTACTTCTTTTTTCAATGGGGACACATGGCATGGGTAATGAATATAAGAGGAAGGGGGGAAAAGCTTGTTAATTAAAAAATAAAAGTTCAAAAAGTGAGGAGCTTAGGTCAGAGTTTTTTTTTTTAAAGAGATCTCATCTTATTTAAATGATTATGTTTTAAGTACATGAACACATATTATTAGACAATGGATATAAATTGGCCCAGAGGCTCTTGAAAGTTCTTTCCAGGTCTAATATTCACAAAATCATAGAATTTGAGATCTCAAGTTATAAGTCCCCTCAGAGACCATCTGGTTCAATGTACCCATCTTACAGATGAAGAAACTGAAACCCAGGGAGATTAAGTCACTTCTCTAAGGTTTTACACAAAGTAAGCTTGGGACACAGGATTTGAACCTCCAGACCTCTTTTTCCAAAGTTGATGTTTGTAATGTTAATGAGATTTAAGATCTTCCCTGCCCATTAATAGGCCTCACCTGGCGCCCACTAAGTGAAGCTTGTTTAGGGGAAGTTTGCTTGTAGGAAGGCTTTCACACAATTTGTTAATTTCTAATTAGGTACTGAGTCATGAGGGTTGTGATGCCCTCTGGCTCTAAAAAGGGTATATACACTCTGAGGTTAGCAGTTTGCTTTGGGGCTCACTCTGAAATGGAAGAGTGTTCCTGTGATTTGACCAAATGAGACTCTGGGTAGCCTTTAAGGACCCCCCTGGTTTTGAAAAACCCAGATGTCAGTGCTCCTCTCTCTGGTAACTATGTATGTATTGCCTTGGTCAGATAGTTGGATCTGTCTGTTGATCTGTACTCATTTCTCAGACAGTTAGAAGCCCTGTCTGTTGGTCTTTATTTCTCTGCTTGTATTTTCTCTATTTTCTTTGTTTGGATTTTCCCTGCAGTTCAGGGTGCTGAGTTAATTTACCCTGAACTAATGTAATTAAAAAAGATTGTTGACTCCTTGAACAACTATCTTTCCTAGTAAAGTAGATCTAAGAACCTGGGCTGGCAGCCATCCTGGGTATGCCAGTGTTGTTGACACTACAATATTCTTTCCACTTTCCATATATGCTATGTCCTAATTATAATGGTAGCTAACTGGTTAAATTTTCCAGAGACTGTTATAGACAAGTCACTACTGGGGAAGATGCTGAAAGAAAGATGGGCATATTGTATGTGTGAACCCTAACATTCCATGTTCTAACTCTTACACATGACATTCTGTGGTCCCTTTTGGCTCTGACATTCTATGCCTCCGATCAAATCTTCCCAACTAGGTCTATGATAAATTGCCATAACTGCCATAATGCTCATGTTGTGGCACATTGATGAGTTAATATTAACCTTTTTCTTTGTCTTTAAATAGTAATTGAGGGGTGATCCCTGCTATTTCTATAAATATATGAATCAACAAGGCCTCCTGCATCTTTGGCTTTTTATGTGACAAAAAAACAAAGCCTCGTGTGAGTTTCCAGCTCAAAGGGAGCACCAGAATAGTGCTCACCATTGTGTTCTGTTCTTTTTCTTCTGATACTTTTAGTCAATTAGACTGATTGGTTTTTCATTATTACCCCAACTCCTTTCACACTCTCCCACCTTTGGGAGTGTTGGGAACTGAAATAACAGGTGTTTTTCAACCTCACGACCTTCTCCTGGTATCAAAGGCCTATAAGCATTCAAGGGAAACTCTCCCATCCTCCCATGAGGCCTGTCTATACTGCAGGGCTCATTCTCCAGACTCCCACTTGGTAGGTCAGCAAGCATTTATTAACTATTTACTGTGTGCCAAGCCCTGTGCTAAGTGATGGGGATGCACAAACAGGCAGAACTATAGTCCTGGATCTCCCCATTTTTAATGGGGAAGACAGCATACAAACAAACAAAATGCATACAGGGTAAATAGAGGGGTTAATCTTAAAGAGATGGGGAGGAAGACCAGGGAAGGCAGAAAGTCTTAATGGAAGCCAGGGAAATTAGAAATTGGAGGTAAGTAGGGAGGGCACTCCAGGTGTGGGAGACGGCCCAGATGGAATGTGGTGGGGGAGGGGCAGCACATAGACCTGTGTCGCTGGATGACAGGGTAAGGGAAAGGGGGTAAAGTGGAAGGTGATTAGAAAGGTAGGAAGGGATGGGGCCGTGAAGGGCTGGAAATGTCAAGTGAAGAATTCTCTATTTGATCTTGGAGCCACTGCATTTTGACTCAGCAGGGGGGTAACATGTGTAATCCTGTGCTTTAGCAAGGTCATTCTGGCAATGGGTAGAGGGTGAGTTGGATGTAGACAGAGACTTGGGGTGGAGTGGCTGTCCAGAAGGCCCTTGAAGTAGTCCAGGTAAGAGGCGATGAGGACCTGGACCAGGGTGATGGCCGTATGAGTGGAGAGAAGATGTAGACAAGACATTTTGTAAAGGTATAAATGACTAAATTTGACAGCAGGTGGGAGATATGGGATAGATGCAAGGGAAAAATTGAGGATGACACCAAAAGTTGTGAGCATAGGGAACTGGAAGAATGGTGGTGCCCTTGACAGTAAAAACAAAGTTGGGAAAAGGGGAAGTTCTTGGGGAAAAGATAATGAGTTGTATTTGGGCATATTGAGTTTTTTTGTTTGTTTTTGGACAGGGGAAGGCTGGGCAATTGGGGTTAAGTGACTTGACCAAGGTCACATGGCTAGTAAGTGTCAAGTGTCTGAGGCTGCATTTGAACTCAGGTCTTCCTGAATCCAGAGCTGGTGCTCTGTTCACTGCACCACCTAACTGCCCAGGGAATATTGAGTTTGAGATGCCTAAGGGAGATCCAGTTGTGATGTCCAGAAGTTAGTTGATGATGTAGATGGGGAACTAAGAAGAGAAATGGGGCTGGAACTATAGATGTGGCCATTTTCTGCATAGGGATGATAGTTGAACTCATGGGAGCTGATCAGATCACCAAGTGAGTTAATATAGAACAGAAAAAAGAAAGCCCAGGATAAATCCTTGGGGGACACTCATGGGTTAAGGGCATGATGTGGATGAAAATCCAGCAAAGGGAGATTGAGAAGGAGCAGCCAAAGAGGTAGAAGAACCAGGAGAGAAGTGCCACCAAAACCTAGAGAGGAGAAATATCCAGGAGGAGAGGGTGACTGATCCTAGCAAAGGCTGCAGGAATCAAGAAAAATGAAGATTGAGAAGAGGCTATTGAGAGATCCCTGGTGACTTTGGACAGAACAGTTGGATCTGGATGCTGAGGTCAGAAGCCAGACTGAAGAGGGTTAAGAAGTGAATGAGAAGAGAGAAAGTCAAGGCATCTAGTGTAGATGTTTTTCTCAAGGAGTTTAGCTAAGAAAGGAGAGACAACTATAGGATTATAGCTAGTGCAGATGTTAGGATCAGATAAGGGATTTTTTTTTTGGCAAGGCAATTGGGGTTAAGTGACTTACCCAGGGTCACATAGCTAGTAGATGTCAAGTGTCTGAAGTCAGATTTGAACTCAGGTCCTCCTGACTCCAGGGCCAGTGCTCAGACAAGGGGTTTTTAAGAATGGGGGAGACATGGAAATTTTTGTAATTAGTAGGGAAGAAGCCAAAGGATACAGAGAGATTGACACTCTCTGTCCTCTTCTACAAGAGAGACATGGCTGGGGGTTGCTAGGAAGCCTTTACCTTCTGGTGACCTTCCACCCTTTAACATTGTTAAGTTGCCTAGGCTTAAACACCTGGCCACATCCTCTACATCAGAATCCCAGAATGTAAGAATGCCAGAGCTAAACAAACCTTAGGACACAAATTGCTAGAATGCACAACATAGAATGGTGTATTTGAAATGAACCCTAGAGATCGTCTAGTCCAAACCTCATTTTACGTAAGGAGAAACTGAGGCTCAGAGAAAATTAGTGACTCATCAAGAGGTTCTCTCATTGGTGTCTGATTTGAAGGTTAAGTACTAAATATGTTATAGAACCAAATGGATATGCTCACACACACACACATACACGCACACACACACACACACTTCAGAATTTCTATTCAACTACAAGAGAATCCATCAGCTTCCAGCACCTCATTTAATAGCCATAATGAAAGGTGTACGTCACTATTAATTTAAGCCCTCCACCATTAGCCTTGCCCTCTGAAACCAGCCCCATAAAGCTATTTACAGACAAGGGGTCGAGGGCGCTCAGGAAAGTACTGCTCTGACCCAGAGGGCTGGCTCAGGGGTCTTTGATCCCGCAGAGATCTGGTTCCCAGGCATAGTCATCACCTCCCTTTTCCTCTGGACCTGCTGCACCCCTATTAAATGGCAGCAGGTCTGGCAGAGGCATGGGGTGGAACTGTCAGAGAAATCCTGTGGGTGAACTTCATTATGTCATTTTGATCCCTGGGGGAGGTGGGGAAGGAGGGACAGGGCTGCTTGAGGACTCCGGCAGGAGCCAAACAGGGTCTGAATGGGGTCAGTACTTAGGCTTACAGGGAGCCAGGAGCGGCTCAGCAGCTGGAACCCCATTGACCCTCAGCCATCAGCACTTCTATAAATGAAAATGAGGGAACTTAAAAATAGGGTGGGGTGTGTGTGTGTAGAGGGTTCATGTATGTATCTTTCATGTGATTGTATGTTTATATATACATGAGTGTGAATTTGCATGCATGTGTTTGTGTATTTGCATGTAAGTTTGGAGATGCATGCACACAAATGTGAGAATGTGTGTGCATGTATATATTAGGTGTGCCTCAGTGGATGTGAATGTGAATGCATGTATCAGTCTTTGTGTGGGAGTCTATATGTATGTACATGTAATAGGGGGACACAGGTGCATTTATGCGGGGGTGCCATCTACATTCGTCACTTTGTGGTGTTGTCTGTCCTTTGTTTTTGAAGCAGATGATGTGATAGGTGATGTCTTGATTCCCACGTGAATTGGATTTAAGTGAGGCAGAGCTGCACAAATTTCTCCGCCTCTCTCTTCCAGAGTCACGGAAATCCAACCATAGGATCGCAGTCAAGACACCTGGCAATGGCCTGGGATGTGGGGGATGACCTCAGTGTCTTCCAGGTCTGACCAGGCTCTGAGTGCTCCTATGGATGTATGTGAGTATGTCTCTGTGCACATGTTATGTTTGAATCCATCTATATAATAAATGTACATGTGTATCCATTGCATTGTATATGTGTGCATGTGTAGATCTGTGTGTGAATGTGTGTATGAGTAAAATGTGTGCATTTACATGTCTGCACAATCTGTTGGTATAGGTTTGTGATACCTTTGTATGAACATGGATATACTTGTCTGGTTATAGGAATATGAAAGTTGTTTATCTAGAGATGTGCACGTGTGTACATATGTGAGGTGATATGTGAGTATGTGTATAGTCTTGTGAATGTGTGTACATGTGTGAAACTCCAGGATAGGTTAAAACCCTCTGGGTCACTCTGAGGCTGGGCCCCTGCCCCACCTCTTTTCATGCTGTGGAGAGGCCAGGGATGAACCTTTCCCCTGGGTATTTGCGGTGTCCTTGCTTCCTCTGGAAGGGCCAGGAAGGATGTTCTAGGAGGTAGGGGCTGGCTGGCCTGTGGGTCATGGAGAGAGTCTGCTACAGGTGTCTTGAATGACTGCAGGGTCTGAATCTGGGTCTTCTCTTCTGGGCAGTGTCCTGGCTGAGAATAGACTAGACCAGGGGTGGGGAACCTTTGGCTTCAAGGCCACATGTGACCCTCTAGGTCCTCAAGTGTGGTACTTTGGCTGAATCCAAACTTCATAGAATGAAGCTCCTCAATAAAAGCATTTGCTGTGAAAACTTGGACTTGGTCAAAAGGCCTCACCTGAGGACTTAGAGGACCATATATGGCCTCAAGGCCACAGATTCCCCATTCCTGGGCTAGATACTGAAGTTTAGAATAATTCAGAAAGATACCTGCAGGGAAAATAGTG
Organism: Pseudochirops corinnae; assembly: GCA_028646515.1. NCBI lineage: Eukaryota > Metazoa > Chordata > Mammalia > Diprotodontia > Pseudocheiridae > Pseudochirops > Pseudochirops corinnae. The sequence goes on along the minus strand of CM053585.1, from coordinate 241,340,568 downwards.
AAAGGATCCCCTGCCCCCTTTTCTTGGAGCTTCAGGACCATCAGCTCTTTTCCCACCCTGTGTCCTTGGTGACTTAGTGAGCTTACAATTCTCTGAAGCCCTTGGTCTGGCAGAGCCTGCCAGGGCCTGTGCTCTGCTGGCCAGGCCTATAGGACCCCAGGAAGGGACTGCTGCAGGGAGTCACCACCCTCCAAGCTTTTGCCCTGGCTGTCCCCCATGCCTAGAATGCATTCACTTCTCTTTCACAGAATCCCTCTCTTCCTTCGAGACTCAGCTCAAGCACCCCCTCTCTACAGAAATCTTTCCTGATCTCCCCAACTGCCACTTTCCTCCCTTCCTGTGGTGTATTATTCTGTACTTACATACAGAATATATTTGTATATGTTTTTATACACACAAATATAAGCTCTTTGAAAGTAAGGGTTTTTTCCATTCTTCATACCAGAATCACTGGCGCCTAGTAACAGTACCTGGCATATCATAGGTGCTTAATAAATGCTTGCTAATGGAGTGAAGATGAAATTTCAGATTCAAATGTGGCAAAAAAAATTCATTTGTGGTAAAAACAAAAACCAAAACCCCCAAACAAACACAAAACCCAAACTGTACAAGTACAGATTTGGGAAGGCATGGCTAGACAACAGCAGACAGAAAAAAAAGATTGTGGAGGTAATAGGGAGCCATTGGAGTTTACTGAGTAAGGGCAGTAACAGGTTCAGATCTACATTTCAGGAAGATTGTCAATTGAGCTGAGGATGAACCGGAATGGGGACAGACAATGAAAGGGAGACCAGCGGGCAGGGATATTGAAATTATTTCTGGGAACCGGGCTGCTTCTGAAACCCAGGGAGGGAAAGTGACTTGCCCAAGGTCCCAAAAGTTCAGCCTGGATCTACCTTGGGACAAAAGGAAGCTCAGGTGTAAGAGCAGGATCTCCCCACTCCGTCTCCGCGGTCCTGCTCCTCCTAGGGGAAGGAGACAAAGGAAGCGTGTCAGGGAGCGTGTCTCCCTCCCCTGCGCTCCCCCCTCGCCCCTTTCGCACCCCTCCCCTCCGGCAGCGCCTGTGTGTAATTTGTCAGGGCCGCTTGGCTCCTGCGATCTGTACCTCATGTCTCCGCTGTCATCTGACATAATTCCTCCTCGCTGGCATATTGGTAATTTGTGCATAAGTGATGTATGCAATCCAGCCGAGTTAGGAGTTGGAGTTTCTTGATCTGGGACTGTCAGGGCAAAGCGTTTTAGGGCCTCCTGCCATTAGGTGGAATTGACAGGCCCTGAAAGCGGTGAATTGCACAACGTGTGAAATTAACAGCGGGGGAACTGAAGTGGAGTGTGGCAGTCACTTAATCTGCAATTTATCAGTTTACGGGGCTTCTTGTAGCAGGCGAGAGATTACACTCCCCAAAAGAATGTTCTCTCTCTTTTTAATTTCACCTGACAGAAGAAGGAGGAAGAATCTTTCGAAGCCTCCAGCCCGCACCGCCTCTGGTGAGCTTCCTAACCTGCTCTGGAAGGTGTGGAGATGCTGGGCGCCCCGCGGGTGAGGGGAAGACTCAATACCCTTCTGGTTGCAGAGAACACGGCTGGAAGTGGGCTGCGATGAACCCCTGGCTGGGAATTGGGGGACTTCAGCTTGAATCCTGTCCACTCACTGGGGCCAGACATCGCGTTGGGCATTTTGGTTATCTCTCAAACCGGGGAGGTGGACCGCGGGCTCAGCTTGCGGCCAACATCCTTCTCCTTCTGACGCTCTTTGTTTTAACACTCTATGTACTTGGGTCCCTCCGGCTGCTCAGATATTCTATACTGTCTCGTCTGTCTCAATAGCAGCCTATTGGAATTCTACAGCTACCTTGCTTAACTTTTGGCAGCGCCCCTTCCCTCCCTCTGCCCCAGTCCCCAGCTCCTTCCAGTCTCAAGGTCCCTTTCAGTGGGGCATTCTGTGTTCTAGAGCCTCTGTCCAGCTCTACCGTCTACACTCTGTGCTTGGAGGTTCATAGGTTTAGGGCTGGAAGCAGGGAGGTGCTGAAGACAGCCGGAGTACCAGGACCAGAGAGGCCATTGTTAACTTTTCAGCATATTTATACTTCAGAAACCATAGAAGTTATAAATCAGGGTTTGATTTGTTGTTTTTGTTTATTGTGTAGATTTAAGAAAGTGATGTGAGAAAATAATAATTCAGATTAATCTCAAATGTGAAGGCATCGGTGTGTGTGTGTGTGTATGTGTGTGTGTGTGTGTGTGTGTGTGTGTGTGCGCGCGCGTTTGAGAGTCATTTAGTAAACATTTACCAGCCCAGGCCCTACCTAGAAGGGACCTTAGAGGTCATCAGGTTCAATCCTCTGATTTTACAGAAAAGGAAACTGAGGCCCAGACAAGTTAAAAAACCTTCCCCAAGATCATGCAGGTAGTAAATAGTGGAGCTGAGATGTGAAACAAGGCTCTCTGATTGCAGGTTCAGGGATCTTTCCACTCTCCCACAATGCCTCTTAGGATGTTCTACATCCAATGCCCCTTCCAGCCCTGAAATGCTTTGTTCAAACATTTTATGTTCTCAGATCCCTCCCAGCTCAGATAGTCCCTATTCTTTGTTGTAGGGGCTGATGAAATGCTTATAGCAGTTAATTTGATTAACTTTATTTAGACAAAGTCCTCTTCTTCCTCCCCCTGCCCCAGCCTGGGCCTCAGTATTCCCATCTACAAAAAGAAGGGGTTGTACCAGATGATCTTTAAAGTCCCTTCTGGCTCTAATGTTCTAGGTTCTAATTCTAATGTGGTGTATCCAAAGGTACCTTTCAGTTCTGGCATTCTCTATTGAAACATTTCCACTTCCCGAATCTACTTTGTTGTCAAAGCCCTAAGGCTCTGACGGTCTACATTCTTTGTTTTAACATTCTTTGAAAATCTTTGACTCATTTGTTTCATTGACTAATTTAGGAAAGGAATTTCTCCTCTCTGGATAGCAGTTTTCCAATCTATAACATGAGAGAGACAGAGAGTTGAGGGGTCTTCTCTAACCTTGCAACTAAAAAAAAAGAGAATATTTCTATGGAGTATTGAAATCTAAGAGTTTGGAGAAAAATTTTCTCACCATCAACACTTAGGCCTTTGCCTTGAACTTTCTTTAAGACATTGCTGACACCCCAACGATGGCAAATATTAAAAAAAAATATTATTGATATCTTTTGATTTTGTCATTTATAATTTTCTTCCCCCTTTCTTTCCTATGGAGCAATCCCTCATAATAAAGGAGAGAAAAAAGAAAGAAAACTACTTGGTAAAATTAATCAATATGCCGAAAAGTCTGACATTACATGCAGTGTCCCACACCCATTGTTCCCCATCTCTGCTAAGAAGGTGGAGCGGAGGAATATTTTAAAAGTCTGTTTTTGGCTTTCTCTGCCATTTGGAGTTGCTGCTGCCTGACACCTCGGTTACTGACTCACAAATGTTGATGGCTGACCAGGTGGGCGCTCTGTAACTAGCAATCAATTTTAGAATCCTTTTATGGTGCTTCTCAGCTGATGCTTTTTACTTGTTAATGGTTTTTGTTGGGTTCTGTGTTTTGGTCATAGAATCATAGAATGGTAGGCCCAGGAGGGAGCTAGGGTTCTTAACATTTTTTGTGTATCATGGACACCTTTGGCAATCTAGAAGCCCATGAAACCCTTCTCTGAATGATGTTTTTAAATGTATAAAATAAAATGCATAGGATTACAAAGGGAACCAGTTATAGTGAAGTATAGTTAGCAATTAAAAAATAAAGTTTACAAATCCTAGGTTAAGATCTCCTCTTGGTCTAACTCGCTCACTTTACCAACAGATAAGCTTAAGTACAGAGGTTAAGTGATTTGCCTGAAGTAACACAGGAACAAAGAATTAGGGGAAAAAAAATCATGTCCATTGACTAAGTAATACTAAAGAAATTCTGGTACATAAAAGCAATGGCATATTGCTTGCATAAAAGATATGAATAATTTAGAGAAGCTTGGGAAGACTTCTGTGGGTGGCACAGTGGATAGAGTGCCAGGCCCAGTCAGGGAGACTTCTCCCAAGTTCAAATCCAGCGTCAGATACGTATTAGTTGTGTGAACCTGGGCAAGTCACTTAACCCTATTTGCCTCGGTTTCCTCATCTATAAAATGAACTGGAGAAGGAAATGGCAAACTACTCCAGTATCTTTGCCAAGAAAACCCCAAATGGGTCACAAAGAATTGGGCATTACTGAAACGACTGAATGACGAAAGTAATCAGAACCAGAAAATGACATATGTGATGTTTATAACAGTGTCAACAGAACAACAACAAAAACCCCCTCCCCGGACCATCCCCCAAACTGAACACTGATTTTAGTGATCAAGCTCGGTTGTGAAGAGCTGAGAGAATGCACCTTCCCCAGGGTCACAAAGGGGTGATAATAAAATAATAATTTTACATATTTATATATAACATGATAATACATAGTAGAACTGGGATGTGAAACCAGGTTCTCCGATTTCAGGCTCAGGGCTCCTTCTACTCTCCCACGAGGCCTCTTAGAAGCGCTAACATCTCATGTTCCAATGTCCCTTCCAGGCCTGAAATGCTTTGTTCAAACATTCCATTCTCAGGTCCTTCCAGCTCAGACATTCTCTATTCTTTGTGGTAGCAGCCTATGAAGTATTACAATCCTGCAATTAATTTGATTAACTTTTATTTTAGCAAGGCCACCTTCTGTCTCTTTCCTCCTCCTTTGTAGAAACAGAGGACCGGGGGTGTGGAGTGTTTCAAATGCTGTTCCTGCCCCAGTTGACACATTGCTTAGTTTTGCTGAGTTGCCTTTTCTTTCTTTTTTTTACTGTTTGTCACAAGGGAGGGCTTGTTGGACAGGGGAGGGGGATCAGGGTAGGTTGTTGTTGTTCAGTCTTTTCAGTGGTGTCTGACTCTTTGTGAATCCATTTGGGGTTTTCTTGGCAAAGAGACTGAAGAGGTTTGCCATTTCCTTCCCCAGCTCATTTGACAGATGAGGAAACTGAGGCAGACAGGGTTAGGTGACTTGCGCAGGGTCCCACAGCTAGGAAGTGTCTGAAGCCAGATTTGAAGTCAGGAAGAAGAGTCTTCCTGACTCAAGGTCCAGTTCTCTGCCTACTGCTGCCTCCAGCTGCCCTTTTAAAGCAGTTTAGTATATTAAAACGGCACTAAGACTTTTGGGACACCCCATAGTTTATATGTACATGTAGCCCTTTAAGGTTATAAAGTCCTTTCATGACCATCTTCTCCTTGGATCCTCACAATAATCCTATGAGATCAGTAGGATTATTCCTTCTTAGTCTCAGTATTCAGAAGGTAAATTTTAGGCTCAGTCAGAGCCTAAATCCTAGTCAGAGAAGGTAGGTGCTTTGCCCAAGGTTGTGCGCCCCCAGTGTTGGTCTCCTTATCAAGATACCTTGTTGGTATCTGTGATGAAAAGAAACTTGGGTCCAGGCTGTGTCAACCTGGCCAGGGAAAAAGATTGGAGCCATTTTAAAATTGTTTATCTGCATTTTCAGATACAGGGCCATTGTGCCCTTTGAAATGCCTGTTCTAAAGGCAACAAACTTCCCTTCATCTTAAATCTTTTCCTCCCACTCCTTCCATCTACTAACTATTATGGAAGCTTGACTTCCCTTGGATGACACAGTCTCGCTGGTCACCCTTTCCAGTGCTGGCTGCACCTTCTGTCATCCCCCTGGACTCACTGGTTGAAGTACGGTGACTTGGAATACTCCTTGGTCCCCATTACCACTTCCAGATTCTCCCCTTACCTCATCACTCAGCAACCTCTCCTCCTTTGAGGTTTATGATATTCATATCTGCTACCCAATGAAAGCCCTGGTAGCTCTTGTCTCCAGATCTCCAGGTCACTCACCTTCCTTTCTCAATGACTTTGGTACATGCCTCACAATTTTTCTCCTCCCCAACTCTTGCCCTCAATATACATACTGACTATCCCTCAGATACACTAACCACTTAGTTCCTCAGCCTACATCCCATGAGCTTCTCCTCTGCCCCACTTTAGCCACACACAAAAATGGCCATACCCTTAATTTTGTCATTACTCACAAATGTTCTTTTGTGTTTAAGAATTCTGAAATCCTCTTATCCAACCATAATCTATTGGCTTTTTGTATATCTCTCCCTTACAAAATCCTACTTTTTGTCCACATTATAACTTTTGATCCCTTGACCCCTCAATTCTTTCTCAGGCCTTCTCTCCTGTACCAGCAACTCTCTTTTTTCCTCATATTTAATTTCCCAATTCAATTTTTCCCAATTTACCCCAATTCAACTTGCTATATTGTCCTCCTCTTGAACTCATAGCCACCTCATCATTTCACAAGCCTCAGTTTTGGACCACTCCCACCATTTGCTTGTTGCTTTCATTCCTACACAATCAGGTGCTGAATGAAGGCAGAGAAAATCATGTAACCATTCTGACTGGATACACTACAAATTTATTTTAAACAATCTCAACTGGGCCCTCACTGCTACTAGGCAATCCTACTATACCTCCCTTAGCAACTCACTATCCTACTCTCCTTTTCATCCCTCCTCAAACCTCCCATGGCTCCTCCTTTCTTGACTGTCAGCTAAGAACCTTGTCTCATATCTCACAGAAAAACATTACCATTCTGCCACTATCTGCTTTTTCGCTCTTGTCTCACATGATGAAGCGGCCTTACTCCAAACCAAGGCTAACCTGACCAAGCAAACCCATTCCATCTGGACTCTTCCAACAGAATTCCCTTCCTATCATCTCCACTCTCACTTATTTTCAATCTCTCTCTTGCTGCCCACAAACATGCCCATGTCTCCCCCATCGTCAAAAAAAATCCTCTCTTGATCCTTCCATCGCTAACTATTAATTTATATCTCTTCTGCTCTTTGTAGCTAAATTCCTTGAAGAGGCCATCTACAAATAGTGTAATGTTAATGGGATTTAAGATCTTTCTCACCCATTAATGGGCCTCATGTGGAGCCCATTAAGGGAAGCTTGCTTCAGGGAGGCTTGCTTGTAGGAAGACTCACACCTTTTGCTAATTTCCAATTAGGCACTGAGTCAGGAAGATTGTGATGCCCTCTGGCTCTGAAGTGTATATATACACTGAGTTGGTATTTTGCTTTGGGGGCTTGATTATGAGAAAGATCTTGTGATTCCCTGGTGGAGATTCTGAGTGGTCGTATGTTCAGAGCTCCCTGACTGCTCAGATGCAAAGATTCTCTTGATCCAGGGATGTATGTGAAGTGTATAGTTGATTCAGGCAGTCAGAGCCCTGTCTGTTGGTCTTTCTCTGTTAATATTTTCTCTGAAGTTCAGGGTGCTGACTTTTCCCCTGAACTAGTAAAACAGGTCTAAGAACCTGTGCTAGCAGCCATCCTGGGGATGCCAGTGTGGTTGTCGCTACAAATAGATAGAGAAGCAGTTATCTTTTCTGCCCCAATAGCTTCACCATTGTGCCATCTCCTGAATGCCCTCCCTTCTCTCCTTTGACACTATCACCACTCTGGTATAGGCCCCCACTTTCTCTTCTCCCATTCTCTTCTTAACCCTTTACAACCTGGCTTCTAACCTTATCACCCCACTGATGCTGCTCTCTCCAAAGTTACCAATGATCTCTTAATTACCAAATCCAATTACTTTTTCTCAATCTTCACTCTTTAAACTTTTTTTGATCTCATTACCTTTGACACTATTGATCACTCTCTTTTCCTTAATATTCTCTTCTCTTTAGGTTTTTGGGACACTGCTCTCTTCTAGTTCTCCTCCTCCTTGTCTGACCATTCCTTCTCTGTCTCCTTGGCTGGCTCTTTTTCCAGATTACACCCTTTAACCCTAGATGTCCCACAGGGTTCTGTCCTGGGTCCTTGTCTCTTCTCAATTATACTACTTTGCTGGTGATTTTGTCAACTCCCATGGATTTAATTACTGTCTCGATGATTGGCAATTCTCAAATCTACCTTTCCTGCCCCAGTCTCTCATATCTCCCACCGTCTTTCAGCCATCTTGAACTAGATGTCCAGTAGACATCTTAAACTAAACATATTGAAAATGGAACTCATTATATTTCTCCCTAAACTCTCCCCTTCCCCCAACCTATTACTGTAGAGGACACCATCTTCCTCTGAGTCCCCCAGGTTCACAACCCAGGAGTCATTCTGGACCTCTCACTGTCTCTCAACTTCTGTATCTAAGGTGTTACCAAGGCCTGGTGGTTTCACCTTTGCACCATCTCTAGCATATGCCCTCTTCTCTCCTCTGATACTGCTACCACTTTAGTATAGGCCGTCATTACCTTCAGCCTCAATGACTGAAATAGCCGGCTGGTGGGTCTATCTGCCTCAGGCCTCTCTTCGCCTCCAATCTGTCCTCATTCAACCATCAAAGTGATTTTCCTAAAGTACAGATCTGATCATGTGACCTCTCCCACCACCCGATAAATTCCAGTGGCTCCTTGTCATCTCCAGGATCAAATATAAAATTTTCTCTTTTCCTTTCTTCACCTGCCCCCTCTCCTACCTTCCCAGTCTTCTTACATCTTACTCTCCTCCATGTACTTTTAGATCCAGTGACACTGGCCTCTTGGCTGTTCCTCAAACAAGATGCTCCATCTCTCAGCTCCAGGCATTTCTGGCTATCCCCCGTGCCTGTGTAATGGGAATGGAATTTGAAGATCTTACCTTCCCCTTCATAGGCCTAGGGACTTTGAAGATCTTCCTTGCCCTTTAATGGGCCTCACTTGGAGCCCAGCAAGAGAAACTTGCTTAGGGATGACTTGTTTTTTAGGGAAGGCACACACCTTTTGTTACTTTGTAATTAGGCAGTTGGTCACGAAGGTTGTGATGTCTTCTGACTCTGGAGAAGGCTACATATACCTCTGAGGTGAGGTTTTTCTATGGGGCTCACTTATGGAAAGAGTTGTATGATTTGGCCAAATGAGACTCTGGGCAGTCATTGAGACCCCTGGCTTTGAAAACCCAGATGTTGGCGCTTCTCTCTCTGGTGACTAACTGTATGTATGTAATGATCAGACAGCTAGAAGCCCTGTCTGTTGAATTGTGTGATTTTCTCTGTCTGTATTTTTTGTCTGCTTGTAATTTCTGTTTGTATTTTCTGAAGTTCAGGGTGCTGACTTTCCCCTGATAAAAGTGAAATATATATCTATATATCTATATATCTATATCTATATATATATGTTTGATTAAACTAAGATTGTTAACCCTTTTTGAGTTGCTTTCCTTTAGAAAAGTAGATCAAAGAACCTGTGTTAGCAGCCACCTTGGGTATGCTGGGGTGCTTGCTGCTACAGTCTGGAATGCTCTCCCTCCTCCCTCCATCCTTTGTCTCTGGCTTCCCTTGAGTCCCAGCTAAAATCCGACCTTTGGGAAGGAAGCCTTCCCACTCCCTCTTACTTCTAGTGTCTTCCCTCTGTTAAATATTTCCTATTTATTCTGTGTATAGCTTATTTGTTAATATTTATTTGTGTGTTGTCTCCCCCATTAGATTATAAACTCCTTGATTGTAGGGATTGTTTTTTGCCTCTTTTTATATCCCCAGTACTTAGCACAGTGTCTAGAACATAATAAGTGTTTTTTGATTGGTTGCTTGATACTCCTCCCAGGGTGCCCTCCCAGGGTGCTTCTGCATAGTTGAGATGTGACCCTCCCACCCCCATGTTCTTGAAGGCTCTGGACAATAGAGCTCAAGCTGAGGCAGGTTCTAGGAGGCCAGAAGGATCTTGAGGATGAGCCTTGCCACCCACTGTGTCTGTTGTCCCATGACCAACGTAACTAATTGACTGGGAGCTCATTTTCAGAGGGCTGGCTATCAGGGGAAGATACCTTTTGTTATGTACAGCAACTTAGAAAGAATTGTCCAGGATAGCACAGAAAAGCTGGGACTTTTGTGGGTCAAAGGAGCATTCATGTTGATAAAACCTCAAAACGCAAAATCTCCTTAGTTCCAAAATCTTTAGCAGCTCCCTCTTGGCTGCCAAGTCAAATTTCAACTGCTAAGTGTGGCATTTGAGGCTTTCTATAATCTGGTTCCCTCTACCTGCCAGTATACCAGTGTGTCCAAGGCCCTTGGATGTGTGTCTCCAGGTGGTGGGAGAACCTTCTCTGAATAAGCCTGATGTCACTTGTGCTCATCCGCTTCCATGTTAACACTAAGCTTTGCCTTAGTCAGCGTTCGTTAAAGCCCAAATTAACAGCATCCAGGCAGCTCCTCATTTGTAATCACTTCATTATGCTCTTGCTTCCTCTGGACAATTAGGACTTGAAATTCCACATTGTTCAGCAGCAGCTCCCTCCTCCCTTTGCACACGTACACATGCAGATGTGAGTCCCCCAGTGTGTGCTCTTAGAAGTAATACAGATTTTCACATGTCTACATAAGGCACATTTGTTCACATGCATCCTCACATATACATATGTGGATGAGGTTGCACGCAGGATACATGCACATTCACCTCTACCCACATCTGCATGAACACATCATTTGCAATCACAATACACACATGTACATGCGTGTGTGGGCAGATAAAAAGCTCAGTACATGATGTAGACACATGCACCACACATGTACGCCCACATGACAGGCACATATGTTCATGATGTGTACACACATACTTTGTTCACACAGGCATACATGAAAACATCTATGGGCTGGGGTTTTCTGCAGAGGAGGCAGAGATATGTAAGAAATGATTTCTGCCCGATGGGAAGTTAGAAGCAGGGTGGGGAGACTGTGAATCCCGGCATCGGCCTCTGGAATAAGTATGAGATTGGGGGAAGAGGGAAAGAAATAGTATACGGTGTAGTTTCCTTGCAATGGCCCCGTGGTGGAGGTAATACAAGTTTCATTACTCCCATTTTATAGATGAGGAGACTGAGGCTAAGAGAAGAGGAAGAAACTTGTAGTGTTCAAGCCAGTACCTGAATCCAGGACTGCTGACTCCATGGATTATTATCTCCATTTTCCAGATGAGGAAACTGAGGTCTGCAGAGTGTCGTGGTTTTGCCCAAGCTGTTAAGTAGCTGCAGAATTGGACCAAGACCTCAGAATTTCCTGGTTCCAAGTCCAGTGCTCATTCACTGTCCCGGGCTGATCACTGTGCAGTTGAGTGCTTGGGAGTTAAATTTGTCAAACCTTTCTCCATGGGGACTGTCACAAGCTAGGTGGGATTACCTTTGGCTGCTGAGCTGTCTGTAGCATAGAACAAAGAAGGTGGGAGAGCCTCATGGGATTCTGAAACACTGGGAATTTCTTTCTTTTGTTATCTTGGTCTAGACCTGGGAATTGGGCTAACGTGGGGCTGCTCATTGATCCTGGCCCACCTGGAATGTTTATTTTTAAAGGGGAGAGCAGCGGTGGGAAGAAAGAGCCTTGGAGTAGGCATCAGGAGACCTAGATTTTCTTTCCGTCTCTGCCACTGATTTTCTGGGCAACTTTGGGCAAGTCACTGCCTTCTTTGGCTTTCTAATGTTTTATGTTACAGTATCACAGGTTATGAGTTTTCCCGTTTTGTGTTTCAGTGTTCTATATTCTACAGTTCCCTCTGGCTCTGACACTATGTCTCGCCATCCACACCCTAAGATTCCTTTCAGCTCTAATGTTCTATGTTAGAATGCTCTTTCCTGTCACATCCCTGTTAAGAACAAGATTACCTGTGTGATGTGGGCAGAGAGATACCTCGTGACACAGATGGGAAGGTGTCCTCTTTGACTGGCACTCATACTTGGGTGAGGGAGAGGAGCTTTTTTGCCCAGGGACCCTTCACTAACCAAAGATCCCTTTGGGGATGCTTCCTCCTTCTCTCCCCAAATAGATGATTTGGAAGATGATACACTTTTTTTTAAAGAGTGCATATATTTTAATTTACTTTTTACATTTCACTTTGTCTTTTTTAATGAACAAAAATCTATTTTCTTTCCCTTCCCTGTTAAAAAAAGAAAAACAAAATGAATATGAATAGTCTAGTTAAACACATTTCCAGATTGCCCGCGTCCCCCAAAATGTACTTCTCTTTCTTTACCTTGTACCCATGGATCAAGTGCTTTATCACTGGTCTTCTGGAATCCCAGCTGGTCACTGCCTTGATTAGAGTTCTTAAGTCTCTCAAAGTTCATTTTTAGAATGTGGAAACAATACTTTTATAAGTTCTGAGAGGCAGTTTATGCTCAGGCCTCCCCCCCACCCCAATCCAGTTTCCAGAGGAGGAGATATGTGGGGAAGGTGGCCTTGGGCAGGAGTGGTTATGTTAGCGGTGAGTGACTTAGACAACAAGAGACCACTTGCTGTGAAACCCCATGCTTTTGGGAACCTCTAGGGCCAAGAAGAATAAGCCCTATTTCTACAGTGTTTAAGGCTTATAAAATGTTTTTGTTGCAATGGCTGAATGAGGTAGGTAATGTAAGTATTATTGCCTCTAGTTCACGGATGAGGTTGAAGAGGCCCAGAGAAGGCAAGGGCTTTGCCCAAGGTCGGTCAGTTTGTAAGTGTCAGGCCAGAGATCCGAGCCAGGGGCTCCTGATTTCCAGGCTGGTCTTCTTTCCACCGCAGCCCCTCTTCCTTTCATTCCTGCACTGTGTCATATATTTCAATTCTTGAAAAGAAACCAGACAAAAGCTGAGCAGCTCGGAGTGTTGATAAATCTCACAGCCCTGTCTCATTGTAACATTTAACTTGCCTTATTCTGTGATCCTTAAAAGCTTAAATTAATGACAACCCTGCAGTTGCTCATTAATAATTGCTTCATTACTGTGTGTGCTCGCATTCTCTTGACAATAATGGTGTTTGCTGGTGTATTTCTAATTATGTGGCATTTCAGCTCACTAATAGGGACCTGAGTTCCGAGGTGGGAGAGGGACCCGGGCTCCAAAACGACCTCCCCACTTCTCAGAGGGGAAAAAAAAAGGAAGCTGGAAATATATTCAGAAAATATGCATCTTAATTTGTTAATAGGAGAAAGTGAAAGTATAGACATTTGATGGGAGCAAAAATGTCAACGTTAGGATGAAAGATGGGAGTGGCAGCATTCTGAGCAACCACGTGGCCAGTCAGACAGACAGACAGGCAGACATGTACACCATTCAGATACACATAAACACATTCCAGCCTTGCCACTTATGCTCGTTCTAGCTGTATGTCATTGGACAAGTCAATTCCTGTCTCTAGGCCTCAGTTTCCCTATCTGCAAAATGAGTAGGGCTGGCCTTACTGACCAGTTCTGACATTCCATGTTTTAAAGTCCTTTCCAGGTCTAACATTCTATGATACTCTGAATTCTCTGGGTGACAGTGTCATTCAGCCAAAACAACCTGCCCAGGGAATGAGGAGATCTGAGTCTTAGATCTACCACTCACTAAAAGTCACTTTCCTGTTCCCGACCTTGGTTTCCTTTTTTGCAAAATGAGAGTTGAATTAGTTCAAAGGTTTTTAACTTGAAGTATGTGAATTTGTTTTTTTTTAAATTTTATTTAAATTGATTTGTTTATTTACTTTTAATTTACAAGACTCAGTTCCAGAATCCCTTGAGTTTCAAGTTTTCTCCCCTCCTTCCCCCCCCCCCCCCACCTCCCATCGTGGCATGCAATCAAGTATAGAATCTGCAAATACTTCGTGAATTTGTTTTAAAAAATATTTTGATGAGTGCAATTCACTATAACTGGTTTCCTTTATAATCTCATGTATTTCATTTTATACATTTAAAAACATTATTCTGAGAGGGTCTCTAGATTTCGCCAGACTGCCAGGGAGGCCCATGACACACAAAAAAACGTAAGAAGCCCCAGATTAGATGATCTCTCAAAGTCCTTTCCAGCTCTGGCATTTTATGGTTGAATGAGGAAATAAAAATACACTTATTAAGTACTTTATGCTAGGCACTGTGCTAAGGACTGGGAATAAAAATACAAGAGGGACAGTCCCTGACCTCAAGGAGATGGGCAGCTAGGTGGTGCCATAGTGCACAGACTGTCTGGCCCAGAGTCAGACTCATCTTTCTGAGTTCAAATCTGTGCTCTGACACTAGAAGTCACTTAACCCTGTTTGCCTCAGTTTCCTCATCTGTAAAATGAGCTGGAGAAGGAAATGGCAAACCACTCCAGTATCTCTGCCAAGAAAACCCCAAAAGGGATCATGAAGAATTGGATACAACTGAAAATGACCAAACAACAGTCTTGGTGAGGTGCGATCATGGCCAGGGCAGCTGGATGAGGCCAGCGCTCACCAATCAGCATGGCCACAAGGGCCCTCGGGCAGTCTCTGTTCTAGCATTCTCTCCAGCTCTAAATCCTACCATCCTCTACCAATGTGTTCTCAGAGGATGCACATTTATGATAATAGCCCTTATGGCTTTATATTTTCATGTGGTTTGCAAAGCACTTTTAGCAATGTAAATGTAAGAACCATCCACTTTGACAAGGAAACTGAACTTCAGAGACATGAAATAATTCTATAAGAATCACAGTGTTAATGTTGAGGAAATCTTCAGTAGCTCACGAGGGCATGCATGTGCACCCCACCATCCCACCCATATGCACATGTTCAGACATGTGCCTGCACCCACCCACACAGCCTAGTGGGAAGAGCATTGAATTTGGAGTCAGGAGGCCTGGTTTCCAATCCCTAATCTGCTACTTGCAATCTGTGTGACCTTAGATGAGTTGCTTCCCTTCTGTGGGCCCTTGTAAGAGGGCGGCAGTATCTCCAATGACTGGGGGCTGGATTTGTAAGCAAGGAACCTGGTTTTAATCCCATTCTGTTATTTACTATCTGTGTGACTTTTCGAAACACTTCTGGGGACCTCAGTTCCCTTGTCTGTGCAGTATGGAGGTTAGATTAGGTGAACTCTAAAGAACTTCTAGCTCTGAAACTGATTCTAAATCATATGATCCTATATACACACAGACACATGCATTTGGATATGCGTGCACATACCATACACACACATAGATTTTATAATGTACTCACATATATGCATGTACACAGTCACGCAGAGACATAGACACACATGTGCATGTGAATTTTATCCAGGCATGCTTGCAGAGATGCACATAAAAACACACACAGGCTCACGTATAGACACACATATCACCAAAACCAAATTAGAGGTTTTCTCCATCATTGCTTGATCCTTCATGCCTTCAGGCTTCCTTACCTTCCTTACAAATTGTCCAGCCTCTGTGTACGGAGAGGCATCAATTTGGGTTCAACTACAGTAGTGCAGGACAAAGGTCACCTGCTTCCCTTTGCCTAGAGTGATCTCCAAGGTAATTTGCATGACCCAGTAATAACAGCCAGGGGCATGATGGGAGTTGAAAGGAATTTTCTCACTCCAGCCCAAGCCTTGCTATGTATCAGGCACCAGGCTCAGTACTGGGGGGACAAAGGAAGGCAAAAATGGTCCCAAGCCTCATGGAGTGGGTGTTCTATAATGGGGGAGATAACGTGTAAAAAACTAGGTACATACAGGATATATACATAGGAGATAGAAGGTGGTCATAGTAGGGGAGAGGGGAGAGGTTGCTGAGTGGACGTGTGTATGTATGTGTGTATGTAGAGAAGAGACAATTGGCACTCCCTAATATTGCATGGAAATGACGGTTGCTGCTTGTTTTCAGAAAGAATATGAGATTTCACTGTGCAGATGATGAATTTGCTCGCAGACAGATATTCACCCCAAATTCATAGTTCTATAGAATGTAGGAGCTGGGAGCAATGATACAACAGAGAATGTTAGAGCTGGAAGCAACCTTGGCGACCATCTAGTCTAATACCTTTATTTTACACATGAGGAAACTGAAGACCAGAAAAGAGAAGTGCCTTGCCCAAGGTTACACAACTCTGTGCTGGCTAAGCACCCCAGTCCAGGAGTGAGGTGATTTTCTGTTCTTTCTCTCCTCATTCCTTTCTCCTGTTTTCTCCCTTCCCTCTCTCTCATCTCCTTCATCCTTTCCCTCCTTTCATTCCCTCTAAACTAAAGCTCAGGGATTTGGTGTGGGGGCGGGGGGGTGGCTGGCAGAATGGGTCATTATTTCTCCTTTACCCTCTGTGCGTCTGTCTCTCTCTCCCTCTCTCTCCCTCCCTTCCTCCATCTCTCTCTCTCTCTCTCTCTCTCTCTCTCTCTCTTTCTCTCCCCTTCCCCTCTCCCTCCACCTCTCTCTGCCTTGCTTTCTGCCTCTCTGTCTCCACCCTTCCCCCTTCCTCCTCCCCCCCCCCCTTCCCCTTCTCTCTTCGGCTTTTGCTGAGGACAGTGGGCTGCTTGCGCTGGGTGTGAGTGGCAGCTTTAGTAGCTGCTGATGGGGGCTGATTGTTGTCTAAGGGTGAGCAGTAAAAAGGTCCAAATGAGGGCCCAGCCCTGTTTCCCGCAGAGGCATCATTTCCAGGAAATGCCCCAAGGGAAGCAAACGTGATGGATGGAGTCTGAGAAGAGGAGGGGGGGGGGGACAAGAAACACAATTAGTTTTGTGTGGACTAAGCTGTCTGTGCGCCCCAAGTACAGACACATCTTCTCTGGCCGCTTGATTAACTAAAACTCCACTGCCCAAAGCATGGGTTCATTATTTCCTCTCTGTCTCTCTTTCCTGTCTCTCTTCTATTTCTCTCCTGTTTCTGCCCCAGCCCCTGGCCCCCATCTCTCTTTGTCTCTCTTATCCAACTCTTGTCTCTCCTCTCTCTCTCTCTCTCTCTCTCTCTCTCTCTCTCTCTCTCTCTCTGTCTTTCTGTCTCTGTCTCTGTCTCTGTCTTTCTCTCTTTATCTCTCTGTCCTACCTAGGCTTCTCTCTTGGGCCCTGTCTGTCTCTATTTCTTTCTTTCTATGTGTTTCTGTTGCCTTCTCTGTGTCTGCTGATGCCTCTGTCTCTGTTTCTTTTTCTCTGTACCTAGATCTTTTGTCTGTCTTTGTCTCTCCTATCTCTCCTTTCTCTGTCTTTCTATTTCAGTCTCTCTCCTCCCTCCATCTCCTTTCTTTCTTTCTTTCTTTCTTTCTTTCTTTCTTTCTTTCTTTCTTTCTTTCTTCCTTTCCTTCTTTCTCTCTCTTTTTCTTTCTTTCATTCTTCCCTTCTTTCTCTCTTTTTCTTTCATTCTTTTCTTCCTTCCTCTCTCATCCTTCCCTCCTTACTTTCTTTTCTTTCTTTCCTTCTTTTTTTTCTTTCCTTCTTCCTCCCTCCCTCCCTTCCTTCCTCCCTTCCTCCCTTCTTCCCTTTGTCCCCTCAACATGGTAAGTCAGTGATAGGGTCAGACCTAGAGGCCAGGTCCTCCAACTCCTGACCAAATGTTCTTACCCTGCATCCCTCTCTCTCCTACACAGGTTTTTCTAGCATCAGATGTACAATCCTGCCTGACTCCTTCATATATACCATGGGATATTTTGCTCCCTGGAGGTGGGCGACTCTGTGTATTGTTGGGGAAATGCTACAGTTTGGGCATGTCACTGGCAATGGTGAAGTGAACCCTAAGGACAGGAGTAGCACCTGCTGTCCTCATCCCTTTCTGTGTCTGTGTCCATTCTCTTTTGGTCAAGGAGCCTGGTGACATGGCAAGACAGGATGACTCTCAAGAGCTCAAATTCCAGGTCTGCCACTAATTTTCTATGTGAGCTCAAGCGTGTTAGTCCCCATTTCTGGGCCTCAATTTCTTTATTTGTCAAATGGAAAAATAGCCCTTGCTCTGTCTACCTCATAAAGTTATTGTGAGGACCAAATGAGAGAACTGGGCACACAAGATTTCTCCTCCTCTCCTCAGGGGATGAGAGTGTGAGATGAGCTAGAGAGGGAGGAAAATGAGACAGCATGGGCCGGAGTTGTGGCGCACCTTGGGCATGAGCTTGGCTGCCTTGGCAATGTGCTCAGTCAGCCTCATTCATGTGCTAGCCTCCACCAGGTTTTCCCACTCAAACCCTGGGCTGTGTGGTCTGACCATAGACAGGTAACCTACTGTCTCTAAGATTTAGGTGCCTCAGGTTCCTGTAAAATGAATGAGTTTGCTTAGATGGCCTTTATGTTTCCATCCAATTCAGATCTATGATCCTAGGATAAAACATTTTTTCTTGTTATTTGGATCAGAGGGACAACTGAACAAAATATTTGTAGTAGGGACTGCCTGGAAAATCTAGGATGATTGGTATTCATGTCAAAGGCAATATATTATATCACAGTGACTCCTAGAAAGCCCCTTCTTCTTCAGGGACTCAAGCCTGGTTCTGGCATCCAGCACGTTGACCCTGCATATGGCTTCTCTGGAAGTTCTAGGTTGTTCAAGGACAGTATATAGCCTAAAGAGGAGACTTTAGGTCTTAGAAGGCTACTTCTACCCTAGAAAAAAATGACTGGGCCCAAAAGTTTCTGAAAAAGATCTATCACCCACTCTCTGCCACCCCTAAGTACCTGAAACCAGGATTTGCCTTATAGATAGATCACTGTTGTAGTGTGATTGTAGTAGGACTGTAGGGAAAACCTCATTGCTCTAAATATCCCTCTTAACCTAAGTGTCCCAGGGGCTGATAATGGAAATGTATCTTTGGAAAGAGGAAGAGATGCAGCCCCCTCCCTCTTTTCCTAGGAGGAAGCCCTTGTGGGTGGCAGGTAGAGCGTCTCTGACTAGGTCAGGTGTATCTCTGATGTCCACATGTTTCTCCTTTCCTTGGACCTTATGTTAGTTCAGGGCACAACCATTCTTCTAGTGTCTCAGTGGGGTAACCTTGACATCACCTTGGACTCCTCACTTTTCTTGACCCCTTTATAGCCAATCAGTTGTCAAATCTTGCCATTTCTACTTCATGACATCCCTCCAATATGACTACTTCTTTCCACTTATACAGTTCCCTTCTAATTTCAGGTCCTTATCACCTCTTAGCTGAACTATTTTTTTCCCCAATTTTTAAAAACATTTTTATTTGAAATCCTGAGTTCCAAATTCTGTCTTTCCTTCTCTCCCTCTCCTCTCCCTTCCCTGAGACAGTAAGCAATTAGATATGTTATATATGTGCAATTATATAAAACATTTCCATATTAGTCATTTTGTTCAAGACAGATAAAATAAAAAAATAAAAAATGAAAAATAGCATGCCTCAATCTGCATTCAATCAATATTGGTTCTTTCTCTGGAGGTGCATAGTATGCTTCATCATGAATCCTTTTGGATTGTCCTGGATCGTTATATTGCTGAGAACAGCTAAGTCATTCACAGTTCTTCATCAAACAATATTGCTGTTACTGTGTGCCATGTTCTCCTGGTTCTGTTCACTTCACTTTGCATCAGTTCATGTTAAGTCTTTCCAGGTTTTTCTGAAAGCCTCCTGATTGTTTTTTTCTTATAGCACAATAATATTCTATGACAATCATAGACTACAGCTTGTTTAGTCATTTTTCCATTGATGGGCATCTCTTTGATTTCTAATTCTTAGCCAACACAAAAAGAGCTGCTGCGAATCTTTTTGTACAAATCGACCCTTTCCTCCCCCTTTTTTTCTGTCTTTGGGATATATACCTCACGATGGTGTTGTTGGATCAAATGGCATGAACAGTTCTATAGCCCTTTGGGCATAGTTCCAAATTGTTCTCCAGAATGGTTGGATCAGCTCACAATTCCACCAACAGTGCATCAGTGTGCCAGTTTTCTCACATCCCTTCCAACATCTATTATTTTTTTTTATCATATTAGTCACTCTGATAGTGTGAGATGGTACCTGAGAGTTGTTTAATTTGCATTTTTCTGATCAATGGTGATTTACAACATTTTTTCGTATGACTATAGATAGCTTTGATTTATTTATCTAAAAACGGCCTGTTCACATCCTTTGACCATTTATCAATAGGGAATGGATTGTTTTGTTTTTTTTGTAAATTTGACTCAGTTGTCTATATATTTGAGAAATGAAGTCTTTATCAGAGATATTTGCTGCAAATGCTGTTGCCCATGCCTGGAATGCATCCCCTCCTTGTCTCCACCTCAGAGAATCTCTCCTTTCTTATGAGACCCTGCTCAAACAGCACCCTTTACTACTAGTGCCCTCCCTCTCTAGCTACTTAGAATTCATTCTTATTTATTCTCTTCAGATTTATTCTTTATAGCCATAGGTGTCTGTTATCTCCCCATTAACCTCTTGAGAGTAGAATTTTTTCATCCTTTGTATTTATATTTCCAGCGCCCTACATAATGCCTGGCATATAGGTGGTGCCTAATAAATGCTTATTGATTGATTGATTTCCTTGTTCATTACTCCCCTACCTTGCAGTGTCCTCTAATCTACTCCTAGCCCAATAGAGGCACCTCACACTTGGGTTCTAGGCCCAGTTCTGCTACTAACTAGCTATGTGACCTTGGACAAATTATTTTATATATCTGGGCTCCAGCTTCTTCCTCAGTCAAATGATGCTTTGGACGAATCAATTCCTAATCTCCTTTCAAGCTCTAACAGTCTACATTCTATGTTCTACCATTCCATGTTTTAACGTTTTGTGCAGCTCCAACAATTTGTGATTCTGGGAATGACATAATGATGTAATTTCATGTCCCATCCTGTGATATTTAGGGTAAGAGGAACATTTAGGTCAAGGAAGCTTTCCTTACACTCCCCCAATCCTAGTACATCCCATCAGCAATGGTGTGTCAGGTAACCAGGTACAGAGTGGCTCATGGGGTTCCTGAGCTTTTTCAGAAACTTTGGGGTTCAGCATCAGTTTATCCTGAAATAAGAATGGGCCATTTTGCCCTGGAGCCTCTTCTTAGGAACATACACTGTCCTCTGACAGCCTAGAGCAGTGGTTCTCAACCTTCCTAATGCCGCGACCCTTTAATAGTCGTATTTGGGCATGTCTGCATGTGGGCTGACCCACCTGGAGATGGATAGAGGAGGTTACTAAGACCATTGGAAAAATGTGTTTTCCAATGGTCTTAGGCGATCCCTGTGATGGGGTCGTTGGACCCCAAAGGGGTCAGGACCCACAGGTTGAGAACCACTTCTCTGGAGTCTGCTGGCTCTCAAAAACCTGCATTTGGCTACTTTTTGAAGTTAGTTAGCCATGTGGCCAAGAACCCTGAACATGGAGGCCAGTTTCCAGTGCTCAGGGTCATACCTTAGGACCAACCTAACTTAGCTCAGATCAACTCACAGACCAGAGCCCAGCCCAGCCTAGAGTCCAGAGTCCAAAGTCCAGCCAGGTCTGGAGCAGATCATCCTGGAGCTTGGAATTCAGAGGCCAGAGTCATAGCATTATAGATTTCAAGTTGGAAAGGGAATTAGATGTCATTGAGTCCAATCCCTTTATTTGACAAATGGGATAACTGAACCCCCGAGAATTTAATGTATAGAACCTAGTGCCCAGAGGCTAGAACCCAGCCAAGTCTAACTTAGATCAAGCACAGAATCCAGAGACCAGAACCCAGAACACACCTAACTCAGCTCACAATTCAGAGTCTAGTCCTCCAAGATGGGTACTCCGGGGAAGTCCATCTCTGCCAAGGTCAACTCATACTCCTTCCCTGCCTGTGGTTTGAAAAGGTACCACCATCCAGAGCCAGATTTAGACCCTCTCTGACCAAGGCCCCAGGGGGTCTATTTTCACGTTTTTTAAAAAGCTTTTAAAAACCCACAGCACAATGTCATGGACACAGACCATAGGCTTGGATCAAGAGAATCGCAGCAATGGTTAGCAAACTTTTATTAATTACCTACTATGTGCCAGGCACTGTGCTAGTGGGATAGAAAGAAAGATAAGACAGTCCCTGCTGTCATGGAGCTCACAGTCTAATGGGGAGACAATAGAGAAACAACTAGGTACTGACAAGGTATGAACAGGATAAATTGGAGGTATTCCACAGAGTGCTTCAGTCTCAGTTTGGCCTATGACTGCTGTACCCTTTCTTCCACTGATTCTGCCCTGGTCTGGCTACCTTTTTTATTGCTCTAAACCTTCATTGGCCTAGCTGGTTCTTGAGTGAAAGCTCCCTTAAGTCTCCAAGCAGCTTGAACAGATTGGGTGTCTCCTCTCCTCCAGCCAGAATTTCTCCCCCCCAATTCCTCATTTCTGTTTGTTGTACCCCTATAATCCCAGATCAGGAATCCTTAATCTTGCTTTGTCAGGGACCTCTTTGCCAGTCTCATGAAGTCTATGGACCCCTCCCCAAATGTTTTTAAATGCATTGCATTCGATTCCAAAGGAAACTGATTATATTGAAATAGTTATCCAAATATTACCAAAAACAAGTTCAGAGAAGTAGGTTAAGAACCCTTGTCCTAGACCCTCAGATATGCAATCTAGGGGACACCTAGATGAAACTTCTTTCTCACCCTCTGTATTCAGCCAGTTGTCAAGTCTCGTCATTTCTCCCTCTCTAAGGTCTCTCACAGCTGTCCCTTCTTCTCTATCCATCCTAGGTCAGTCTCTCACCCCTCACCTGGATTGCTGTAACTTGAATAATGACTCTCATCTCTATAAGATTTGAAAACATTTTCCTTAAACAAACTGTTGAGGTAAGTGGTGCCAGTATTGTTCATCCCATTTTACAGATGAGGAAAATTGGGGTTCTGAGAAGTTAAGGTACTTGTCTGTGCTAATATAGCTAGTGCCTGAGGCAAGATCTCAACCCAGGTAGCTTCTTAATGAGTCTTGCCACTTCCAGTGTCTGCCCTTCCCAATCCGTCCTTCCTACCTGCTAAAATAATCTTCCTAAGAAAGGATGGAGGTGAGAGATGTTGTAGGCAAAATGGCTCTGCAGGTATCTCTATGTGAGTAGGAATGTAAGTTGTGCTTGACAGTATACCAGATAAGGAATCAGGCTGCTGGTCCCAGGTCCTTGAGCAGCAGTCTGGGGAAGTCTATGGGCCTCTTCTTAGAATTAGATTTAAATTATATATCTACATGTATATGTATATGCATACACACAATTTCCTCCCCAATTACATGTTAAAGTAATTTTAAAGCATTTTTTGGGTAAATTTTGAGTTCCAAGTCCTATCCGTTTCCTTCCCCCCTCCCTGAGATGGCAGGCAATAGGATATGGGTAACACATGGGCAGTCATGTAAAACATTTTCATATTGGATATTTTGTACAGGAAGACTTGAATAAAATTAAAAGAATGAAAGAAAAAATAAAATAATACAGTCTTCCTGAAGCATAGTCCTGACTATGTCATTTGTCTGCTCAAAATTCTTCAGTGGCTCCAACCACCATATTGAATAGGATATAAATTCCTGATCCTGGCACTCAAGGCTTTCCACAGTTTGGCTCCACCCTGCCTCTCCAGCCTTCTCATACAGTCTCCTTCAGATTTTCCATTTTTGGTCTCTGACCAGACTGGAAGGATTTTCTGGCCCTATTTTGGTTCCACGTTCCCTTATCTCTGTTTCTTTGCTCAAACCATCCCCACACCTACAACAGACTTCCCATCCTCCCATGCTTCCAGCTCCACCTGTTCATGTTCCTTCATTCCTGTCAGGCCCATCTTAGAGTCTCCTTCTTCCATGAAGCCGTCCTTGGTTCCCTCTTCCACAGTCTAAAATGTCTGGTGCCTTGTGCCAAGCTCTCCTTTGTGTCTTATCTTACACTCCCTTGTACCATCACTATATGTCCCTCCTGCTACTAGAATGTGAGCTCTTTTGGAATTTGCCATCAAAGTCTGCATCGTCTCTTTCTTCCATACCGGTGCTAGGAATGGGGCCTTCCAGCACTGATGTCATCTGGGCCCACATTCCGTGGGTGGAGGGCTCTTCCAGGTGACAGCTGCATTCTCCAGTCTAATGTTGTGTGTTCTGAGGTCTCTTCTGGCTCCTACATTTTATGTTTGTGTCTCTCCTTCACAGTTCCTCAGTGTCCCATGTTTTATGTTCTAAATCAGTGTAGCCTGACATAGCTGAGGATTCCACATGCCTCATACCCTCCTCTTTCCTTGGCCACTTATCCTCGTTCATGAAGCCAGGAGGAGAGGTGGCTGCATTCCTTGTCCTCTGCTCTCCATGGCTCCTTCTGGACCTCAGTGTCTCTCTCTCATTTAAGGTCCATCTTCTCTGCTTATAACCCCCCTCCTCTTTCTTGTTACCATTCTCTGTAGACCTCCATGACCTCCTAACTCTGCCAGAAGCTTCAGCACCTGGATAACAATTTTCCCTTACATCCCATTCCAAAGAATGTAAGCTCCTAGAGGGCAAGAATGGTCTAGTTTTTGTCATATTCCAAGTGCCTGACTCAGAGTAGGTGCTTAATAAAAGTTTGTATAATTGAATTAAGTGCCTGACAAGGCCAGCTAGGTGGCATAGTGGATAGAGTGCTGGGTCTAAAGCCAGGAAGACTCCATTTCCTGAGTTCAAATATGGCCTCAGACACTTACTAGCTGGTTGACCCTGGGCAAGTCACTTAACCCTGCTTGCCTCAGTTTCCTCAACTGAGCTGGAGAAGAAATGGCAAACTACTCCAATATTTTTGCCAATATATATCTGTCCAAATGCAATTGCAAAGGTTAGACATGACTGAAAAGTGACTACACAACTACAATGTGTGCCAGGCATGGTGCTAAGCTGCCTCCCTCCAGGATATGAAGATGAAAATGAAATAGTCCCTGCCCTCAGGAAGCTTACATTCTTTTGGAGGGAACAGAGGGGAAAATTGTGAGCCAGGTACTAAAGTTGTTGGTAGAGTTGGAAGAACTGAATGGAGGTCTCTAGATGACAGACAATAACTAGGGATTCAAAGTTACAAAACAAAAGAAGCGAACAAAACCAGGCCCTTCCCTTGAGGAGTCAATACTGGAACATTCCATGCTCTAAGGGCCTTTCCAGTTCTTACAGTCTATGCTCCACGTTCCACAACACTCTGTTCTAGGAGACACCACCCAATCACAGAGCAAACCCGGTGAATATGATGGGAGGCAAGCCTTCCCCCGGGTTTTAGGACTCCTCTCAAGTGTTATTGCCCATCGCCAGTTCCACGGACCTTAGCAGGTGGCACAGTCATTTCAAGTCCAAGTCCCGGCTCGTGTCCCCAGAGGAGTCTCTCGGTTAGCCCCTGTGGGAAGCAGCTACTTGGCCTTGCTTTGTTGATAATGTGGGCGGCCTCAGAAACTATTCCTGCAGGGCCCCCATGGGCGGGCCACCATGTTAACCCTCTCTGGCTTCCTGCACCCCGGGGAGGTCACTCATTGGTAGTTAAAAATCTATTGTGACTTGTCAGAGAGAGGAATAAATGAACACATTATTTTTTCATTTCACAGCTCAGCATCTGTTTGTCTAATCAAGGAGGAGAGCAGGCAAAGGCAGCCAGGGTGGACGTGCATATTTGATTTAACTTTTCCTCTGTCAAAGGAGTTTAAATGGGTAATGAACAGGCCATGGTGATTTGAAATATAATCCCATTACCCTGATGAGATTACCAGCCTGGGAGAGTTCACAAATCATGCTTAGGGCTTTCATAGCCAACAACACCCTGTTGAGATTTGTGCATTTAAACCAAAGGATGTGTCGAGAATAGAACGTGACAGAGCTTAACCCTTAGCCCAGGAGAGGCAGCCTGGAAGCATGGAGAGAGACCCTGAGATGCAGCCACACACCAGGGCTCGAGGCCTGGTTCTGCCACCGACTAGCAGTGCCACCTTGGCCACTAGCTTCTCTGGGCCTCAGTTTCTCCATCTTAATCAATCAGCATTTATTAAGTGCCTACTATGTAGGTATTGTACTAAGTGCTGGGGATACAAAAAGAGGGAAAAGACAGACCCTGCCCTCAAGGAGCTTACAATCTAATGGGAGAGACAACACGTAAACAACTGTATACAAAAGCAAGCCATAGACATGGTAATACCATATATACTATAATGCCATATACATGGGAAATAGAAAATAATGGGCAGAGTCCCTCTGGCACAGGAACTAAGAGGGGCTGGGAAAGGCTTCCCGTGGGGTGGGATTTTAGTTAGGACTTACAGGAAAGTACCTATCCAGTGTGTGTGTGTGTGTGTGTGTGTGTGTGTGTGTGTGTGTGTGTGTGAATAACACATCCTTTATTTCATAAGGTTATGGAGACAATACTTTGGACACCTTTAAGCAGGATAGAAACTGAGTTTCTTGCTCTGGAGGCAGCTAGATGGCATAGTTACTGTAGTGTTAATGAGGCAGGAAGATCTGAGTTCAAATCCAGCCTTAGACATTTGATAGCTGTGTGATCTTGGCCAAGTCACTTAGCTTCAGTTTCACTTCCCTCACCTAAAATGGGGATGAAAATCCCATCTATTTTGCAGGGTTTTTATGAGCATCAAATGAGATGATATACGTAAAGCATCTGGCAAACCTTGAAGTGTTATATAAATGCTGTCTATCACATAATTCCCTGAGTCCCAGCTTCCTGATGGCTTGCCTCATGAAAGGGCAGTGAGAACATCACGGAGCACCTGTAAGCTCTGCTTTTCTCTGACGTGCTGAGCACAGGCTGCTGTCATTGAGTCAATCAACAAACATTTAACAAGTGCCTACTAAGTTATCTCTCCCTTCGAGAAGTTAGCATTGTAATGTGGGGGGGAGGGTGGAAGGAGATAAACAAGCAAATAAATACGAGGTAATTGGGGGGGTGGGGAGGCACTAACAGCTGGGGGGATCAGGAAAGGCTACAGTAGGTGACTCTTAGGCTGAGCTTTGAAGGCAATGAGATATTTTAGGAGATTGGAGGTGAGTGGGGAGTGTGCTCCGGGATGGGAACCGGCCAGTGCAAAGGCACTGAGGTGGAAGATGGAGTGTTAGGCATGAGAAACTAGGCCTCAGATGTGTGAAGAGGAATGAGGTATTCTCAGGTGGGAAAGGGAGATGAGAGGCAGTGTGTAACTGGCTTTAAATGTCAACCAACTTGATTCTGGACATGACAGGGAGCCATTGGAGTCTATTGAGCAGAAGAGTGACATGCTCACATCTGTGTTTGCTATCTGCAGAGAGGATGGAGTGGAGTAGGGAGATACCTGATATGATGTATTATTGTTAACTCCATCAGTGGCATTTTACCCCTCTGCTAGATTATAAGATCTCAGAGGAAAAAAAGACTGTCTTATCTAAGGGCCATGGTCACACACCTACCAAGGCAGTTAGGTGGTGCCATAGTGTGCAGAGCTCTGGGCCTGGAGTTAGGAAGACCTGAGTTCAAATCTGACCTCAGGCACTTAGTTGTGTGACCCTGGGCCAAGGCACTTAACCCTGTTTGCCTCAAATTCCTCATCTGTAAAATGAGCTGGAGAAGGAAATATTAGGCATGACTGAAGTGAACAGCTCTTATCTCCTGAGGCTGCAGGTTCCCCACTGCCTGTCCGCACCCCTCCCTGCCCTGCCCCATATTTAGGAATTTGTGGTTAGCACCCCAGTTCCAAAAACATTGACTGGCTTTTATGTCCAGATTTTACATAGAGATTTTTTTATATATTTTATGCATACTTCACAGATATTGCAAGAACACATATACAAACATTTCCTCCAGTGTCTCAGGGCATAATGCCTCCTCTGTCACCTTGAGTTATTTTGGGGGTGCAGTTGATATTAAGCTCATAACTTAGCTCCACTCCTACATAGTACTGGTCTCACCAATTTCATATCCAGAGACAGTGGCCAAATGAACCTATGTCTTAATTATGGCTGGGTTGGATTCCCCAAAGTTTCTCCTTTATCCACAGGATGTTAATGAGTTGATGATCAGCTGTGAAAGCTGGACTCTGGAGTGACAGGGGGCCCAGGAGCCTTCTGGGCCTTTTGAACCCCAAGGTTATCATCTCTACCCTCTGAAGTTAACAGGACTTTCAGTCAATCAAAATCTTCCTCCTCAGAACGTGGTTAGCTGACCAGAGCCAGTCCTGGAGGATCTGCAGGCTGGTTCTTCATGTCAGTTCTAGAGTCTTCCAGAAGTAGTTCTCCAAGTGGAGAGCCGCCATCTTAGGTGGTCTGGGCATGTACCAGACACCTATCACAGGGGGCGTGCTGAGTGTCTACAAGCAGATGGACTTGTTCTTGTGGCCCTACTAGGAGCAATGGATGGGAGACATATTTTGGTTTAATATAAGGAGATACTTTCTAATAATGAGAGCTATTTAAAGGGGAATGAACTGCCTTCTTGAATTCTCTGTCGCCAGAGGGTTCCAAGTAAAGCCTGGATAACTGCTTTGGGGGGAAAATTTTCTAAGGGGGATTCCTCTTCCAAGTGGACCATATGACTTCTGAAGTCCTTCCAGCAACAAAGTCACCTGTGGGGTCCGAAGTTCTCCGTGTCTTACTTGATGCTCTCAGCAGTAAATGTTACTGTCCCCATTTCAGAAGTGAGGAATCGGAGCATTTGAGCCCAAAGTCACAAGCCAGTAAGTGACAGCATCAGGATTTGAACCCAGGTCTCATAACTCCCAAGGCCAAAGCTCTTCCTGAAACACCGCAGTTGTTCCCACCCATAGTCCTGGAACATTTAGGAATGCAGAGACCAGAGTGAAGAAAGTACACTCAAAAAACTAATATTGATGATGATAATGGCCTTTATAGAGTGTTTTAAGGTTTGCTAACTATCTCATTTGATTCTTATAGCAAGTCTGATTTAATAATTCCTATTTTACTGTGGTTCTGACAAGTTAAGTGACTCTCCCAGGGTCACATATCTAGTGAGTGTCTGGGGCAGAATTTGAACACAAGTCTTCCTGACTCTACCTCCATGGCTCTATTTACCCTTCTGCCTGCCTCATACAACAACCACGTAGTTAAAAGATAAAAGAGCCACTGTATACTTCATAATGAAGGCCAAAAGGGTCAAAAGAACAAGGCAATGGGGTCATGACTCTTAATGCCAAAAAGCTTACTGTTTCCCCCCTTTGCTTTAGCTTCTTTGCCTGTTTTTACCTCTTTTCTTTTCTTATGCTCTCATCCATACATTTGGCTATTAGAAATGAAAGCCAAAGTAAATTTGATATTATAACAACAGAGATGCAGAAGGGCCTAGAAAGCTGCTTCCTTCCTTGGCTGGAGCTCTTTACAGTTGACAAAGCACTGCCTCTGAGCTCCAGAGTCCCTGATATCAGGGCACTCTTCCTAGGCCTGCTTTAGGAAAAGCTCTTCGAAAATGTGAAAATAGCTATTGGAGGGTAAACAACCATTAGGATTCTCTAGCTGTCACTTTTCTGCTGAGAAGAGCTCTAGGACATCTGTCACTTCTCTGGGTCATCAGCATGGGAGGTCCCTGAAAGGTTAGCTGAGACTTCCTGCTGCCACATTGAGGACCATGCTTCATATCCCAGCCAGTGACCCAGCTGGGGCCATTTTGCCATCTGCACTTCCCAACCACCCCATCCCATCACACACACACACACACACACATATAGTCACACACACACACATACAGTCACATACACACTCATACACACATAAACACCCATACATACACATAAACACATACAGAGTCACACACACATGCACTCATATACACACAAACACATACAGTCACAATCACACACTTATATACACATACACATACAGAGTCACACACACATACTCCTAGCTTACTTGAGATAAGTTACTGAATCAATAGAATTCTTGTTTCTGGAGGGGGTGTGCCAATAGAATTCTCTCTGAGTCCATCATTATTCCTCTGACCCCTTCCATACACATGCTCTCTCCAGCCACTCCTCCCCTCTATGTGCTGTTTCCCCTTATTAGAACATAAGCTTCTTGAGGGCAGGGACTGTTTCTCTTTTGTATCTCCAGCACCTAGCACCTAGCGAGCTCTTAAATGCTTTTTTTATTCATTCATCCACACTCTAGGGCAGTCCCATAGACTTGGATGGGGGGTGTAAAACACAGAACTTACAATGCTCAGCCTAGAAGGGCCTTAGAACATGCAATAGAGAATATCAGAGGTGGCCATGGCCGTGCTATTTAGACATTATCTAGCACAACTTTCTCATTTTACACATGAGCAAACAGGATTGGAGACATGACTTGCCTGCTCTCCAGCCTCCACCTCCTCTCCAGCCTTGGGCTCCCACCCCTGTGACCTGGCTTTGACTAGGGAGCATTCACCTTATCTTGCTCAGCCTCAGGCCCCCAGGGCATCCTGGGCACCTCCATGCTAGGCTGCTGCGAGCTCACCCCCTCTGCCCCTTCCCCTTTTCACTGCAGTTCCAAGAACAATGATCCCGCCCACACTACCATTCCCAGAGAGGACAGGCCAGTCATTTGTCCTGTGGCTCCGCTCCTCATCGGTGCTGACTTCTGTGTCCAAAACACTCCTCCCTGACCAGCGTTCTCCTCACTGGGCTTTCTTTCCCTACTAGAAGGTAAGCTCCTTCAGGGCAGGGCCTGGTTGGCCTGTATTTGTATCCACAATGTTTACTTAGCACAATGCCTGGCACATAGTAATTCATTCATTCATTCATTCATTCATTCATTCATTCATTCATAGTCACATAGCTAGTGGTGTGAAAGAACCAGGTCTTGACGTCTCTTGCTCCCCAGTCTCAGGCTCTTTAGACTCTGCTCTTCAAATTCCCGTTGCACAACAAGCTCTTCTGCGGGAATGCTATCCTATTATATCTCGTAGCTTGGCTTCCTTGCTTCTTACTGGAACCAACTGACTTCAGCGTCTAACAGATTTTCCCCTTCTCTTCTCCTGTTCCTCACACGTTCTGAGGAGGAATGAAGCAAACGTGACACCATTCGGGGTCACCTCCTTCACCTGGTCTTCCATGCCACCTCAGGAAGCTGGTCTTCTTTCTGCATCATAGACTCCAGCAACAACCATAAACTCCAAGCATTTATAAAGCACCTACTATGAGCCAGGCACTATGACAGGGGAAGGATATGTAAAGACAAAGACAGAATAGGTCCTGCTCTCAAGGAACTCACATTTTATCAAGGGAGACAAATGTTATAAATATAAGCATATACAAAAATAAATACAGGTATATACAGAATTATTACAAGGTAATTTCGCTGGAAAATTGTGAAAGAGGCTTTGAAGGGGCCTTGGAATCACTTGGCTTTTCTTCTCTTTTCCTAATTTTACAGATGAGGAAACTGAGGCTGAAATGGGGCGGGGGAGATAGTCTGCACAAGATCATGGTGGTAACAAGTGGCAGAGACAGGATTTGAACCTAAGCTTTTTGATTAAAAATTCATTCTTCCTTCAAAGCTTCCATTACAGAGAACTCCAGGAAGCTGGGCCTGTGTAAGAATAGATTGCTTGAAATAATCAGATGCCATATTATCCAGCCCAAGGGATGGTGTTTCTGTACCACAGCCCAGATGTTGTTGCTTAGCTAGAAACGGGAATACATCTGGGAACATGTGTTCATCAGCCATTGTTTTATCCTGCTGTTGATCTGTCGTCTGATAAATGCTGGCTGGTTCAGAAAAATGCAGCCAGCAGGTCATCCACGAGTGCAGTGAGGGCCCAGGAGAGGGAAAAGGGTGCAAGGGGGTCCTGATGTTGCTAGAACAGATAAGGCATGGCGGCTGTGCAGTTCTCCCAAGACCTGGGGGGTGGGATGACCCTTCTCTCTAAGCCCCGCCCTCAGAATACTTCCTGCTTCATTTCTGGGGAGTAGCTTGGCCTTTCTGTGTGGTCCATGGGCTGTGGCTGGCTCAAGGAAGACACTGACGTCATGGGAAGAATCCTGGCCTGTGAGGCGGGAAATGGGGATTTTAGACTCGACACTGCTCTTGTGACGTGACTGGGCACGTTGTGCTCCTCTCTGGAGAAAGAAGTGGGTAGGGCGAGAGTCTAAGGTTCTTTCCAGTCAAATGTTCACTGTTCCAAGGTCCCTTTTGGCTCTTATGTTCTAAGTTCTTGACCACTTCTGGCCTTTGAAAATCCACAATTCAGCACTTGGGTACTCTAATGTTCTGTATTCTGTAGGCTAGCCTTTGCATAGTGCTAGAAGGTTTGCAAAATGCTTTACAAATACCATCTCATTTCATACTCCCAACTGACCCTGGGAGGCAGATGGTATTATTCCCATTTTATAGATAAGTAAACTGAGACAGAGAGAGCTTAAATGACTTGCCTAGGGTCACATACTAAATGTCTGAAGCTGAACTCAGGTCTTCCTTGTTCCAGGTCTGGTGCTCTGTCCACTGTGCCATTTATCTGCTAACTTTCTTTGTCCATATTTGTTTCTGGTTCTGTTGGCACATGGACCTTCCCAAAGCTAGTTTCCTGCCCCAGTTTGGTGGCAAATGCCCTTTAAATATGATCGTAGCCCACATGCTTCATTGTTTGTTATCCAAGAGAAGTCTTCTCCTTCAGCAACTTGCAGATTTCAAGGGAACAGGTGCAACTGGATAAACTGTTTTGCTTTATAAGGATCCTTCAAATTATTCTGCTCCATCACTGTCAGTACAGCCTCACCAATTAGGCTCAGGACTAGTCTTTCAGCTCCTCTGTAGAGCACAGGGCATCTCCCTTGTCTGTGTTGAGGCAGATCTCCTTGGGCCCTGCTGGCTGCCTGGCACACACCACCACCTGCTTGGTGCCAGTTCCCGACTAACTGCAAACATAGGTTCCTGGTGCTCTGTGGATACTCTTGGCCTTAAAGAAAAAATGAACTGGTTTCTTTCCTCACTCACACAGTTGAAACTCTCCCTACTCCCACCAAGCCTCACTGGCATCACCATTGACAGGGTAGAATCCTCACACCTGAACCCCAGTGCCTTGGTCCCCATCCAATGTGGCTTCTGCCAGGCCTTGCTTTCCCTTCTGAACCTGGATCATTAACCTGGATGGCTTTGGACTGAAGGCTGCACTGGGAAGGCCAGACAAGCAATCATTCACAGAGCTAGATGACCTCTGACCCCACCTGTCTTCTGCAGAGGATCATGGGAGAGCATTTGGCTTGTAATCCCAAGCAAATCTTTTGATGGGGGCCCTTGGAAGGCAGTTAGGGTGCAGCTCAGCAGTCCTAGAATCTTAGAACCTTGGAGCTAGAAGGGACCATCTAGTCCAACTTTTACCCAAATAGGATTCTTCTTTGCAACATCACTGACAAGTGACCACCCAGCCTTTTTGTAAAGATGGTTTGGCTTCTTCAGTGATGGGGAGCCCCTGCCTACCAAGCCAGCCCATTCCACTTTTGGACAGCTTTTTAAGGAGAAAGCTGCCTTCTTGCAACATCTCCCCCTTGTTCCTCTGTCCTATGGGGCCAAGCAAAACCATAATCCCTCTTCCAACACTTACAAGTTGACTTCTTAAGTGATAAACAACAAAGCAAAATGAAACAATAACCAGTGTGCGATGAAGGGGATCTTCCAGGATTTGTCATCAAACACGGGCAGGTCGGCAGCTCATCTCCCCGTAGAGGCAGGAACAGATATGGGCCTGGATATTAGAAAGCAGAACATGAGAACAAAAGTGAGCTGGAAAAGGGAACAGCAAACTCCTCCCATGCCTTTGTCATGAAAACCCCAACGGGGCATGGAGAACTGGCCATGGCTGAAGTGACTCATCCACAACACATTCCCTTTAAGGCTAGGGGTTCTCAGAATGAGATCTGAGGGCTTGATCTTGATCTTGAAGTCAAAACTATATTCATAATAAGATGTTTTAATTTCTAATGTGGCAAATGGCAAGATATATAGCCCATATAAACAAAAGCTCTTTGTGAGGTCCTCACAAACTTAAGTTTTAAATGTAAAGGGGTCCTTAGATCAAACAGTTTGAGACTGGCTGTTATGGGCAGTGAGTTTGGGTCTTTGATTAGGGGAGTATCATGAACACTGGAGCAGAGATTATCTCTGAAGTGATGTGCAATATGGATTGGAAAATGCAGAGACTGGATTCAGGGAGGGAGAATGGTTATGACTTTCATTCAATAGTCTAGGAGACCCTGATGTAGGGGAGCGGGCATGGCAGGGGAGGGTACAGCTGTTTCCCCAGCTCTCTAGACTGTAAACTCCTATGGGGCAGGGGACGGACCTTTTTAGTGAGGAATGGAACTGAGCCTGTGATCTCATTAATAGAGAGAACTACCCTGCCTGCTGTGCAACTTATGGTATCAGAAAGTTGCCTAAGAGCATTGACAGATTCTGTTACTCGCACAAGGCCACACGGCCTGTATTTGCCAAAGGCAGGACCTGATCTCAGCACTTGTTGGCTTTGAGATTGGCTCTCTACTCACCATCTCACAGCGCTATTTATTTAAAATAAATTTTAGAGATGCACCTTGTCTTTCATCAGTCACTGCTGGGACCCACAAAACCTTTCTTTGTCGTAATAAGGTAAAACCAGATCTAACAGAGTAGGCACCATTCCAGTGTTTCTCCCCACACTAAGAACAACACCCTACACACAGTAGGGGTTCAATAATTTTTTAAAAATGGAATTGAGTTGGATAGCCCTTGGATCTAAGGCCAAGATCGACTTAATCTTCACAGAGTTTATACCATTGCCTTATGATGGGGGCAGAGGTCCCTCTGTCTTTGCTGAACCTCCCTGCCTGAGCTGTGAGATACCCAAAGCCTTCTGTTCTCCTAGCCTGGGTACAGACAAAAGTCTTTCTTGTCTAGGGCCATTTCTTAGGCATTATTCAATAGGAAGACTGTTATAATTGAAATTAAAAGATGGAGATTTTACCTTAGGTCAGTGCTGTGTAGAATCTTAGGTTCCTACAATTTTAGAGCCAGAAGGGCCCAACCTTGACCTGAAGCAACAATCCCCTTTACTTACTAGCTGTCTGCTCAAGGGCAGCTTGTGCAACTTCTTTGAATTTCTTTTTCTTTCTGTACATACATCTAGTGGAAAGACTACTGGTCTGTGTGTAGTGTGCAGGCCTGTAATCTCAGCTACCGGGGAGGCTGAGGCTTGGGAGCTCTGAGCTGCAGTGCGCTGAGTAGACTGGGTGTCCCCACCAAGGCCAGCAGAAATATGGTGAGCACTTGGGAGCAGGGGACCACCAGACTGTCTGAATTCTGGCCCAGCTTGGAAGTGAAGCAGGTGAAATCCTGTGTTGATCAGCAAGGGGTTTGGCCATGAACAGTCCCTACGCTTAAGCCTGGGAGAAACAGGGAGACCCAGTCTTTACAATTCTCTCTCTTCTCTTGCTTCTTCTTTCTCTCTTCTCTTCTCCTCTTCTCTCCTTTCCTCTCCTCTTCTCTTCTCTCTTCCACACCCCCCCCCCCCCCCCCAGGACTTGGGAGTCAGAAGCTCTGGGCTTAATGCCTCCACGTCAAAAAGACCATGTATTGCTTTGGACACCCTCTCTGGAGGCTGCTCAGTGCAGCAGATAAAGAGTTGGTCTCAGCGACTGGGGTTCAGGTCCTGCTTCTGATACACACTGGCTCTGTGCCCCTTGGGCTCAGCTACGGCAGTGCCAAGCCGCATTGTGTAGAGAGTTTCCTCACTCAGGATTTCCCTACTCAGATGAAATCACAGGTATAGTCCCTGTATCTAGTTTATAGATGTGCGCATTGTTTACCTCAACAGAAAGTAAGCCTTTCGAGGGCAGGAAATATTTGTCTTTGTATCCCTAGCGCTTGGCACATACTAGGTACTGAATAAATGAATTTTGATTGACCAGGTCCTAGTTTGGGACCTGGTGACCACATGCACACTTGTCACGTGACCTTAGACAAGTCATTTCATTGCTCTGATCCCGTTTCCTCATCTCTAAAAATAAGGATAATGTCTGCCCTGCCTGTCTCCCAGCTAGTTGTGAGGAAAGTGTTTATGGTAAAGCCCCACTCAGGCACAGGCAATTACCACGTACACCATGTTAGAACAGAGGATGTCAAGCTGAGACGAAAGCTTCAGAGTACATTATGTTGGATGCGGCAGCTGGGAGGGAACTTAGAATATGAAATGTCAGAAGTGGAGAGGACCTAGCCCAGCCCTCTCATGTGACAAAGGAGGGAATTAAGAAGGGAAGCCAGTTTCAGGTTTAGTGTTCGGGGTCCGGTGGGGATGGGGGCAGGGGTGGGGGATGCCCTCCGTGGCCCTGTGCTCTCTGGGTGAGGTGGCGATTTATTCCGACTCTGGGAACCCAGGGCACACCTGGTGACCACATGTACATTGGAGCAAGAAGCCACTGCTGTTTGCAGACGGACAGCAGCCAGGAGCTGCCTCCCCCTGCCCCAGGAACAACGCCCAGGGTGAACAGCTTGCTTCCTGACCCAGTTGAATACCCATCTGAATCAATTAAATCTGCAACTACCCGGCAAAGATCAGCCGGTGACGGATTGGGGTTCAGCTCTGCACAGATTGCAAACACAAGCAGGTTTAACTCTTTCGCCACCAGACTTAAAAGAGTAATTTGAGACCCTCATAGCTCTACAAAGCTTCGGATGGAGTTAGGGCTATGAATGAAGCACTGAGAGACTTTGGAGCTAAGCAGGGCTGCTCTGAGCGCTCATCATAGAATCAGAAAAGAGCAGAACTGGGAAGGTTCTCAGAGTCCACATAAAGTTGGAGGCATCATCTAGGGGAAAAGGCACCTCGACATAAATCCTACCACCTAAGCAGTACTTAAACTCAGGTTTCTCACCTGTAAAATGAGATGGACACACTGAGACAGCCTCTGAAGCTCCTGGCTCCATTCTAGGAAGTCCCTAGTTCCCCCTCCTCACTTTACTGTAAAATGAAGGCTGAAGAGGGGAAGGTCATAAGGCTAACAAGTGTTGGGTCTGGGATTTAAGTGTAAATCTATAATGATCGTAAAAGAGTCTAGTTCAACACTTTCAATTTACAAAGGAAATTAAGGGGGAAAATCAGTTCTACCTCCGACAAGGTTCTGAACACCATTTCTGAATGAGGCCTAGGTATTAGACCAATGAGATTGAAGTCAGACCACTTCTAAGACATGGCGCTGTCCCTTGCTAGCTAAGTTCAGGAGTGAGTTATTCATTTCCTGGGCTTTGGTTTCTTCCTGTGTGGAAGGCAGTGGAAAGAAGGATGGATGATGAGTCAAAAGCCTTGGGAGTGGGTCTCGGCTCTCACACTTTTTAACTTTTGTGACTTTGGACAAATTACTTAACTTCTTTGGGTCTCAAGTTTCCTCATCCATAAAGTGAGTTGAGTTGGACTAGATGGGCTCGGGTACTTTGAGTAGCTCTGTGTCTGTGATCTCATGAAAACAGGCCCCGTGATGCTTGCATTACTTCCTTATAGTGTGGTTGAGACATTTATACTTGACTATCTGCAGTGACAGAGAAGTCACTACCTCCCAAGTTGGCCCACTCCAAACCTACAAATTTCCCCTCTTGTATCTGCTTAATATCTGAATTCATTCCCTTAGAGAAATTCATCTGAAAAACAAAACCAACCAAACACCAAACTGCGTTTCATGTTTTTGTAGGAATTAAAACTAGTTGGCCGAGAAGATATTTATATAATTTTTAATACTGAATATGTCACAAGGTTTAATGACTAAATTAGTCATTTCCATCTCAAAAGATCATCAAAAATATAAAATGGCTAAAAATTGAAATACAGGTAGCAGACTATGAGATTCTTTCTGTCTCACTGAGGTTGTAGAAGAGTTTTGTTAAGAAAAGGATTCTTTTGTTACATGAAGATAGACTTGAATGAATGGAGAAATTAATGAACATGACCCATTGCCAGGCAATACACTCTAGTCTGTGGTATGTCATCCACATCTTTTTACATGTAACAGTTCTAATAAAAGGTTTTTCATATATGAGGCAGTGTGCTATATATTCAGAGTCAGAAGACCTGGTTTCAAGTGCTGGCTCAAACAAGCTTGGACAGACCAGTCATTCCCTGTCCATGGGGTTCAGTTTTCTCATCCATAAAATGGAGAATTTGTAGATAGTCTTGTGTGGTTCCCTCTATAATTCTGTGAGTCTGAGTCTCCCTTTGACACTCACTCTTTGTGTGTCCTTGGGCTGGTCATTTCCCATTTCTGAGCCTGTTTCCTCATCTGTCAATTGGTGATAATGCTTTTGCTACCCTTAGGGAGGGGGGAAATCCAGTGAGATAATGTATATGAAGGCAGATAGAAACTGGTAAATTCTTTGAAAATGTGAACTGTTATCACCACTGGGGATACATGGCAAATCACGTGAGGCTCTCC
The DNA here is from genome assembly GCA_028646515.1 of Pseudochirops corinnae. Taxonomy (NCBI): domain Eukaryota; kingdom Metazoa; phylum Chordata; class Mammalia; order Diprotodontia; family Pseudocheiridae; genus Pseudochirops; species Pseudochirops corinnae. The sequence goes on along the minus strand of CM053585.1, from coordinate 241,302,532 downwards.
ATGCTGGTCAAGAGGGATGAGCATTTACAATATGGAGCAAAGACCACAACTCTGTCCAAGGAAACTGACTGTACTCACCTGTGGCCAGTGTACACATCCATTCCCCAGGAGGTCCAAGGTGATGGGCTGCTCTACCACTGACAAGTGGTGCAGCAAAAAAAAGAGACTGACTTGGGAGTCAGGGAACCTGGGCTAAATCCTGGTTTTGCCACTTACTGACTATGGGCAGGTTACATCATTTCCTTGTGCCTCAGTTTCCTCATGTGGAAAATGAAGGGGGCTGGGCTGTAGCAAAGGTACAAGTGGTGCTTTACTGACACTGGAAAGACCGAGGCTGTCTGAAACAACTTTCATCTCTCCCACTGAAACTCTTGGCTGGAAATCTTCGTCTGTTTCATAAAAGTGAATGACACACTCCAAGCCAGCTCCCTCTGATTGGAATAAAGCTACTGCTAATATTGGTTCAGATTATCCATCTGCTTTAAATATTGAACTTTTTATGGGCAGACAGAAAGAAGAACCATTTTTAAATACTGCTTCAAAACACAATCACTCCCATTTTTACCTTGCTTTAATATTTACAAAGCATTTTTTCCTTGTGGGAGGTAGTGCAGGGGTGATTATTCCCATTGTACAGGGGAAACAAAGTTTAGGGAGGAAAGTGACTTGCCTAAGGACACAGAGTGGGTAAGTAGCAGCTCCAGGATTTGAACCCAGGCTCCATGATTCCTGATCTAGTGGCTGCCCACTGCCAGGCACTGCCTTCATAAATGAAGCAATTTCTTTTGTTTTTCTTTTTTTTTTTTTTTGGTAAAGGAGAAAAGAAGGCACTGCTATTGCTCCAACCCTATGAGTCACTGAAAGGTGAGAATGCTCAAATAATACAAAAAACTTTCACTTTTATTATCGACAAAATCTTTTCTTTCAATGTAAGGCAGCAATTCCTCACCTGGTCTGTGAACTTGTTTTTAAAAAAATATTTTGGTAACTGTATTTAAATAGAATTGGTTTCCTTTGTGATCCTATGTATTTTACTTTATGCATGTGAAAGTATTACTGGGAGAAGGCTCCCTAGGCTTCACCAGACTGTCAAAGGGATCCGCGGCACAAACAAGGGAAGGAGCCCCTCCTTAGGGAAATGAGAAATTACCCATCTCCAGGCAGAAGTTTTATGATCATGTAAGAAAATGAAGAGCCATTAAAACTCAGAATGCTGGAGCCAAAAGGGACATTAGATCACAGTGCGAGAACAAAGAACCCCGAACATCAGAGAAGAGACCTAGACCTAGTCCAAACCAATCATGTTGCAAAACCTGAGGCTGTGTGGGAAGCATCCTGCCTGAGGTATTTAAGCTCAGTAACAAGTTCCAGCGCACTAGGAACAGGGACCAGTTCTTCTCACTCAATTTGACTGACTCTCCTACTACACTGTGCTATTTCTCCCAAAGACCAGAAACCAGGGAATGGCAGTTTTATACCAAGTTGTTTTTCTCTTCCCCGATTTCCAGCTGGCCCAATGCCATCAGAAGGATCATCAAATCAGAGTTGGAAGGTGTTTTGGAGACCATTTAATCCAACCCCCTTCATTTTACAGATGAGCAGTGAGGCCGGGTCAGGGGGGTGGCTCACCAAGGTGACACACCTCATTAGAGGTAGAGGGGAGGTTCACTTCCCATCCTTTCTGACCCCCAGTCAAGTGCTCTTTGCTCTACCACACCATCTCATCTGTGGTGGGTTTTAAGATACAGCATCCCTTCTTGTTCTCTGGCTGTCAATAAGGTTCTACAGGAAGTCACCAAAACAAATGGTGCATTTAGAAATACTGCTCTATCAATAAACATTTCTTCTAAGAGAATCAAACAATGCTTTTAAAAGATCAGCCCCTTGGTAATCTGGAAGATTTTCTAAAAAAGAATCACATAATTAACCCTCTGCCCCAAAGAATGGTCCATCTTATATGCCTTGATAAAGATTATGCCAGTTTATTACAAGAAAAAAAGTATACATTTTGTTCGGTATTAACTTGAAGACATTTGATCGTGTTCTAAGTGACCTCTTTCTTTTACATATCAATGTTTTGTAATCAGGCAGTGAAAAAAAGTAGAAGTCACTCTTTTTTTTGTGATTGTATGTGCTACATAATGGAGTTCACCCAGCCTGTGATCTTGTCTGGCTTCTAACCCAAATATTTGCCATCCTCATTCGAGTCTTAGCTCCCGCTGAAGGGGCTCCAGTCAAAGGGCACAGGGTGGCCCACCAAATTCTGGGTTCCATTCTGTCTCCAACATGGCGGTCAGGATCTTCCAACCATGAGACACTGCAGAGAGCCCAGGGCCTTCCCTTGCTGGTGTCCACCAAGGCTGTGGGGAGCTGTTGCTGCTGCTGCCGCTGTGAAGGGGGACACATCAGTGTTTTCTGTTCCAGCCATTACTGCTGTCCTGACTTCTTCTCCTTCTGGAAGCTAAAGCTTGTTCTCCTGCTCAGTTTCCTTTGTTTCTGAGCAAAGTAATCAGCCCGGGCAGTGCTTGCTCGGGATTCCAGAATATAGTTCACCTAAAAAACAAGAGTACATATTACACTCACATAGGCTGCTGGGGTTATTAGTCTGAGGATGAGGAAGGCTGTATGTAGATTTCAGAGCCTTCCAGGATTTGGTGCTGGAAGGGATCCTAGAAATCCACTAAAAACTCCCATTGCAGAGAAGGGAATAGTGCGGTTCAGAAAAGTGAAAGTGCTTATCCAGGGTCATAGAGCACATGAACAGCAGTGCTGGGACACAAATTCTGGTCTCCTACTGGTCTCCTCACTCACAGACCAACTGAAGCTACTCTCACACTCACCACCAGGAGGACCTTTGCATGTTCTCAATATTATTAGTCCCCTAATGCTAATAATGCTGCTGTCAGAGGGAAAGGCATTACGGCATTGGATGGAACAGTCCAACGGGAATTTGTTGGGTATAAGTTAACTTCCTAACTCCTTAAAGTTATGAACACATTCATCCATTAGTGTATGTGGGTTTTCTCTGATATAAGTGGTGGTAAGACTGTGAGCAAGGCAGTGGAACGTGGAAGAAAAGGTACCAGAGAGCCCCGCTGCTGCCACTTGCTGGCTGTGTGCCATCTGGCGAGTTGCCTGACCTCACTGGGTCACACTTTCTTCCGAGAAGGCTGGACTAGATGGGCCCTTTTAGCTCCAGTTCCTATGACCCTCCCCAGCCTATCTGCCTAGAGCTAAGCTGGGGTTAGAGTGGGCAGACTGGCTTGGAATTCTGCCTCAGATACTTACAAGCCATGTGATCACAGAAAGTCACTTTACCTTTATCAGCCTCAGTTTCCTCACCTGTAGAATGTGGATGATAATAATAGCAGCTAACTTGCAGGGTCGTTTTGAGGATCCAAGGATAAGTACATCTATGATGCCTGGCTATCATTACTACTGTTACTACTTTCACAAACACACTATAAGCTACAAGTAGAAACAACATTTTTTCCTCGTTGTAAGAAAGATCACAAGTCTTCCTCTCCGGGCCCTTTCTGCTTATGCACTTCTCCCAGACTGCAGGCTAGGGGAAGCCTCAGGCCCTCTAATGCCAAAGCTTCCCTGGAGGGAGGCTCCGCACCCCTGCGGCTGTGGGGATGCCCCAGAGAGCCAGAGAGCCAGGGAATCCCAGTCTGTCAGGGATCACTGAACCCAATCCCTTCATTTCACAGGTGAGGAAGCTGAAGGTGAGAAGTGCCTCGCCCAAAGTCCCTGAGTCAGCAGGGAACTGATCTGGGAGGCAAACCTCCTGAGTCTGCTGACTTCAAGTCTCGCCTTCTCTCAAGCACACTGAACCTCCTGCCCCCGTCTAAACTTTCTGCTCTGATAGGCATGAGCAGCAGGAACTCCAAGAGAGTGCCTGAGGACAGCAGGTTTGACACACTTGGGTCTCGTCACTTGGCTGAACAGTCTCCAAATTACCAGCTGAGTACAATAAACCATGAAGAACTACAACCCTGGCCTGATGACTCGGGACAATGTATGAAGATATGGAAACCATTTTTACAGGCAGTGAGTGAAGCAGAGTGGAAAGAACGCTGGAGATAGAGTCTCGGGATCTGGGTTCAAATCCTGATACTGCCACTTACTCTCTGTGTTTGGGCAGGTCATCTCCCCTTTCTGGGCCTCAATTTCTTACTTAAAATGAAAGGGTGGACAAGATCTCTGGGCTAATTTCTAGCTCTAAATCCTGTAGTCTTGGGAAACCATTCCTTGATTACACTGTTTGCATACTCACCTAATCTAATCTCTTCAATGTGTGGGGGCACATATTCTATGATCAAAGTATTTTTAAATGATATTTAACAAGCCTACTATTTCTTACATTTATTATCTCCAGTGCTTTGTGATAATCACATAGATAATTTTAATGGAAGATTAATGTTAGAATCCAAAGATAAAAACGCCCTTTGGTCTGCCATTAGCTGGTTAATACGCTGTGGCTTTAGACTTGCACAATTTTATGCACTGTAGAGTGTCTCACTTTCATTGCATTTTATAGCTGACGGCATAAAAATATAGGGAGGTTTCATGGTCAATAAAGCTACAGCTTCCATCACTCTATCATGGAAAGGGCCCAATTTGAAGAGTCCGATGATTTCTATGAAATTCATGCCAAAAGCTTGCAGAGCTAGCGACCAAAAATGGCCCAGCTTGATTAGAATAGAGAAAGCATAGACATAGTTGCCATAGTAGTGACTCTGTCCAAAACTGCCATGTTCACTAATTTCCCCCCCTTTAGAAGGACAGGACATAGAATGACAGAGCTGGGAGAAACCTGAGAACTCAGAGAGAAAGGGCATGGTATGTCTGAATGGGAAGGGACCTCGTGACAAAATGTTAGAGATGAAGGGACTTTAGAATACAGAATATTGGTGCTGAAGGCACATTTGAAAAAAGAATGTTAGGACATGTAAAGTCTGAGCTGGAAGAGGCCTTAGAACATGGAGCATCAGAACACTGGGAATGGCACAGTTTTTGTAGTCATTAGATCTAGGCTTGTATCCTGCCTCTGACATTTAGTAGCTGTGTGACCCTGGGCAAATCACCTGACTTTTCTGGCCTTCGATGTCCTCATCTATTAAAAAACATTGTCCTACCTACTTCACAGAATTATTGTCAGAAATACACTTTGTAAACCATAAAGAGATCTAAAGATCTAAGCTGTTATATGAGTTAAACGCTAGACTACATGATGTTAGAGTAGGAAGTAACTTGAGAGCATAGAATGTTAGGTTGGGAAGGGATTAGAATATAGGACGTGGAATGTTAGAGTGAGAGGACCTTTGGGATCAGCCCCCTAATTTTACAGATAGGAAGAAGGAGGCCCAGAAGGATGAAGTCATTTCCACAAGGCCATCTGGGGCCAGGACTGGTGCTCAGGCTGCCCTACACCTCCGCCTGATTTTTGACCTCAGGCTCACAATGCCTCCAAGACAATCATTGCTCCATAAGGGTTTGCTAAAGGCAAGAATAAAAAGACTGTTTCAAGAAACCCAGAAATCTGAGAACTTTGCACCCTTTCCCCCCAATCCAATCAGAAGCATAAAAAAAGTTAAAAGTGGAAATTTAACCAAATTAATTAAAATCTGGTTAATGTTCTGAAGCAAACAAGGCACCATTTATCAGTTATTTAGTGTTTGTCTAAAGCTTAGAGAGATGCTACTGCTTCATTTTGGGAATGGCAGATAAAACTGAGCATTTAAATTGCTATAAAAATCAGAGATGGGAGAAAATTAAATTTAATCTTCCAAGAGGATTACGATCATTAGCTCCTAAAGTCAATCAATGCTGCTGCAGCATAGAACAAACTGTTACCCGGTCCAAGACACAACGGCCTGTTTGGAAAAGACACCGTGGGCACAAAGTGCTGGAAGCCGAGGCAGTGTGTGGTGTGGGGGCAGCACCCATGGTGCAGCCTGGGTCCCAGGGCCTGAGTCCCAACTCTGCCACAAATTAACTGTGTGACCTTGGGAACATCATGGTCTTTCTCTGGGCCTCAAAACCCCCATCTGTCAAGTGAAGACATGTGACTAGGTCATCCTGAAGGTCCCTTTCTGACCTGAATGTCCTGTGAACACACAACTGGGTGTGTGTGTGAGCAGGACTAAGAAATGTAGGGAGCATTTGCTCTGAGAGAGTTCTGTCCTGGCAAAGTGATTTCTGTGTGCTTCATCTTCTACGATCTCATATTGAAGTCATAAACCTGTGTTTCCGTCATCAATCTGCTGGGGTGAAAATTATTTGGATGTCAAATACAGGATTATAATTTTACTAGAATCTTCCTGAAGCCCTGAATATTTTAATACTAGCTATAAAAAAAATCCAAACACCTGAAGGGGCAATGGAATATTTCTTTACCTAGTCCCTCAGCACTTCTACTTGGCAAAGGCACCTTTGCCAATCTATAAGCTTGTTGATATGACAAAATGAAGACACATGAAAAATTAAAGGGTGCCAGCATGGATTCATGGGATGAAAACTGGTCACTAAGGTGCTGCTGGACTTTGGACAAATCGTTATCTTTCTCTGGGCTTCAGTTTGGTCATCTGTTAAATGAGACTTAGACAAGATCGGGGGTGAGGAACCTTCAGCCTCAAGGTCACACTGTGGCCTTCTAGGTCCTCAAGTGGAGCCTTTGATAGTTTGGACTCTTGAGGACCCAGAGTGCCCCATGTGGCCTGCATGCCACAGGTTCCCTGCCCCTAGATTAGGTGATGTCTCAGGTCTCTCTGAACTCTAAAATCTTATTTCTAAAGGTCCCTTTTCCCTCTTTAAGCCCTAATAGCTTATGGTTTAAGGCCCCCTTCAGCTCTGACACTGTGTGTTCTGACATTCCAGCTACACTGGGGCTCTAGGAGAAGCTCTCTGAGAAGAATTCTAGTGATGCTGTTCATTAATGCCCCGGGCCACATTCCCAGAAATCCTCTCTTTTCCCTCCTTGCTGTGCCCTATGCATGTGTGACATCTGACAAGGAACACTGTCCTCTACGACCATTACTGCTGTGAAATGGGCCCCACGTTGTTGCATTCTTCCCTCTTTTGGGTTAATTCTTGGGTCCACGTTGCCAAATCAATCTGTCACCGTTACCACCTGCCCTCAAAACCGTCCTATTTGTACAGAGCAATCTTGCCTGGTGAAGATAATAATTTAACTCTTTATAGTGATATGCAAACTGCTTTTACTTTAGAACAAACTCCAAAAGCAACCTACTGACACAATGTTATCTTCCAGGGGCATATTTTCCTATGGTTCTGTCCAAGGTCAAAGTTTCAAAGTGGGCAAGGGAAATACAGGGTGACAGGATGTAAAGAACCCTGGTGCAGGGGATAACAGGGTTTGAATTCTGGCTCTGCCACTTAGCTGTAGGACCTTGGGCAAGTAATTTCCTCTCTAAAAGGCTCATCTGTAAAACTGGGATAAAAATCCTTCAGTTACTTATCTCCCAGGGTGGCCTTGGGCAAAGTACTTTATAACCTATAAAGCATTATAGGAATAAAAGCCATCATTGCTATTCACCTGGCAATTTCTCCCATTAAACTGCCTTTAACATTTAGAAGAAAAGTCACTGTAAACAAAGGGGCTGCCCAGTGTTTCTTTTCCAAGGTAAAGTTAAGCCTGAGGTGGTCCAGTATACTAGAGAAGAGCCCAGGGCTGAAATTAGTGTCGTACAATGGTTAGAGACCTAGCTTTGGAGTCTAGGTTCAAATCATGCCAGACACACTGTAACTATTTGACCTTAGGCAATCCATCTGACCTCTCCGCACTCTGGGAAATTCTAAACTGAAAGACCATTAGGTTTCAGAGAATTTATCTGTACTGGGAGAGGAAACAAAACCCTGTTAACCATGGGATGGGGGGACCTCTATTTCCTTGGTTGGAGAATGAGGATGAGAGAGTAGGGCGGGCCTGGATGGTCTCAGTTTCTGGCCTGGCTCTAAATCTGATGATACCTGTGAAATCAGCTACAGGCTGGTGCCTCTAGAATGCCCACTCTTTATCTGGTCCAGCTGATCTATGTCAGTCTCACAAAGACCCTCTGAGGATCCTTCCCCAGCCCCCAATTCCTCACTTTCTCCTCTCTGCCAATCCAGACTCCGGGCATACCCCAAAGCCCAGCTTGTGCTCCTCTAGGAAGCCCTTTCAGACCGATCCAGACCTGTGGTCATTCCTGATGGCCTCTGGGCTCAGGCTGAGGCTCAGGCCCAGGCCACTGTTTCCTTAAACTGATACTTACATCTTGTAGTGTGGCTCTTGTTATCCCCTTTTGTACCCTGTGCTCTATAGTTACAAAGTACTATGCAAAAATTAGCCTTACAAAACCCAAGAAGGCAGTACCTGTGTCATTACTCCCATTTTATAGCTTAATAAACGGAGAGAAAGGGACGTGCCCACGGTCACAGAACTGGAACTTCAGTCCAGGTGTTCTGATGCCCACATTTAGGAGAAAGGGTTGGACTAGATGGTTTCTAAAGAATCTTCTGGCTTTAAATCTTATGATTACACAACATGAAAAAAACCCAACAGCATGGTGTAGAAACTGAGGACAACAACAGAGGGTAAGTGGCAGCCAGTGGGCTGTCAGGAGCAAAGCCAGAATTCACACTCAGGCCTCTTCCACCTGAGGGCCAGGGCTTTCTCTACTGCTCCAAACTTCCAGAGATTCTTGGGGAGACTGTCAACACAAGCTGTCTTCAGTTCATTTAAAAAGCAACCATTTACTGTCACTTTCTACATGGGGAGCACTGGACTGACTAGTCTTTGGGGCAGAGAGACAAGAACTAGGGACAAGAGTGGGCCTGGTAGACAGCCCGGGAAAAAGGCCCAGGAACATGAGGTGGTGTGTAGTGTGTGGGGAACAGCAAGAAGGTCAGAGTTTATTGAATGAAGAGCAGGGGGAAGAGGGACACAAGAGGGATACAAGGCACACTGCCTTGCCCATAGTCTTTCAGGCAGGCAGCAGGCACACAGCAAAGCCGGGCGCTGCCCTCAGGGCGGGGGCTCAGCTCTGTCCCTCATGACTCTCCCAGGAACCAGGGTCTGCAGGGTACTTCTAGGCTGTCTTCCAACAAGAGGGGATGCTTCTCCAGGCTAGCCCAGGGCTCTGCATACAGCAGTTCTGACTGACATCTACAGGAGCGGGGTCAGCATGGTGAGGAGTCTATACTGCTGTAAGGTTGCTAAAGTATTTTTCTCACACCAGCCTTGGGAGCTGCCGGTGTGTGCCAGGGTCACACAGCTCAAGAGCAGCAAGGCCTCCTGACTCTAAGGTCAGCACCTTTTCTGCCACACCACACTGTTCCTCTCCCCCAATTATGATTAGAGCCTCCCTATAAAACAGATCTAAGGACTGTGTTATCCTGAGGGCCTCTGGGAGTTTCTAGGAATCAGCTTTCTCTCAGATAAGGCCCAGGGAGAAGCTGCTTTATACATAACATCTACATGATGTTTGGTTGCATTATCCTCAAAGAGAGCTGAATCTGGACTTGGAGGATCTTGGGTACCTGTGGGCAAGTTCCTTAACCTTGCTGGGTCCTAGTTTCTTCTTTTGTAACAAGTGGCGGTGATGGGGGCGTGGGGGTGTTTGGACTCCACGGTCTCTCAGGTCCCTCTGGCTGCAGACCTACGGTCTGGGATCTCCCAGATCTCTATTTTGGAGACTGGTGAGAGCTTGATCAAGTATTCTCTGTGCATCATTTATGAATTCTGAAGGAAAATCAAGAGCAGAATGAACAGTTTGACTTAGGAAGGCAACTTCTAGGAAAGACTGAATAGGCCCTAGATACAGCATTAACCATCACCGAGAAATTTCACCCTGCAGTTGCTAAAACAAGGCAAAGTAAACAGGCTGGAAGGGGAGTCAGAAGATGTGAGTTCCTTCTAGCAGCCTTGTGAGATAAATAGTCTTACATCTTACAGATGAGGAAACTGACAACCAGAAATGGGGAGTGCTTTGCTGGATAATTGGTGACCTTTCTCTTCTACAGACCTCAGTTTTCTTGTCTGCAAAATGAGAAAACTGGACTAGAACAACTTTTCAGATCTCTTTGAATCTATGACTTACTACTTCTATAACCCTGGGCAAGTCACTTCATCTGAATCTCAGTTTCCCCAACTGTCAAAAAAGGTTAATAATTGCCAACCTTATAGGGTTAGGAAAGTACTTTGTATACTTTAAATTCACAGGTTCATTTATACACACATTTAGTCAACAAAATTTATTGGGTGCCTACTATATGCCAGGCATGGTATAGTCAGACAGATAGGAGGAGAACCAGGAGAGAGTGTATCCTGAAAGCCCAGAGAGGGCAGTGTTAAAGATCGACAGTGGCAAAGGCTGCAGAAGGTGAAGAAGGATGCAGACTGAGAAAAGGCCATTAGATTTGGCAACCAAGAGATCACTGGAAAGAGCAGTTTCAGTGGAATGATAAAGTCAGAAGCCAGACTGTAAGGGGTTGTGAAGAGAAAAAGAGAAAAGAAAGCAGAGGCACCTATTGTAGACAACTTTCTCAAAGAGTTTAGGTACAAAAAGCAGAAGAGATACAGGATGATAGTATGCAAGGATCGGGTGAGGTTTTTTGAGGGGGAGACATAGGTATATTTGTAGGCGGTAGAGAAGCAGCTAGTGGACAGGGAGAGATTAAAATAAGTGACAGAGTGGGGATGACAGAGGGGGCAATGTATTGGGGGAATCTGGATAGGATGGGACCACTTAAGCAGGCTGAAGAGTTAGCCTTGGTAAGGAGTAATGCCATCTCTTCATGTGAGACAGGAGTGAAGGAGGAGACGGTGGCAGAAGGCATCTGAATAATGAGAGATGACAAACAGGGAAGTAGGGGGACCTCAGGGCAAATGGTTTCAATTTTTTTCTGTAAAATATGAGGCAAGATTCCCACCTGACAATGAGGTTTGAGGAGGGAGGAAAAGGTCTGGAAAGGACTGTGGAGAGTGGGATAATGAATTGATAAGGGATGTATAGCAGGATTACCTAGAGGGATGAAGAGCCTATCTGAGGTTATGTAATGTGAATCTGTAGTGAACCCAGTCAGAAAAGCTCTGTGATTTCCTCCACCTTCACTCAGCAGCAAGTCTGAAGGAGTCAAGCTGGTGAATGGTAGGCATGATCCAAGGCTGAGGCTTAGCAGGGTGTAAGTGGTCACAGGGTCAGGTGTCAAGAGCTGAGTCAGCTTACCAAAGGTCTAGCTGGGGACAAGAGGAGAGAGTGGCCAGTACAGGGGAGTAGGCCTGAGAGAAAACTAAGGGTCTGTGGGCTTGGAGGTTACAGTATAGATCTAGAGAGAGAAGGAACCATAGAAAGCCATAAAATATAATCCCCTCATTTTACTGATGGCAAACCTGAGGCACAGAGAGGTTAAATGACCATCACAGAGGTAAGTGAAGAGATCTGAGGCAGGATCTGAACCCAGGTCTTCCTTTCAGGTGGACTCCTATGGGAAGGATTGATGGAAAGACATGGGCAAGAACTGTACAGGAGAAATGGCTACCAGCTAGAATAGTGGAGTACACCCCCGTAACGATAACATCACAGAGACACTGAAACACTCAAGTATTACTGCTATTCAAGATCTCTGCTGGGAAGGACACCCACCTTCAGCACAATCTCATTGACAGTAGCAGCATCTGACTCAAAGTAGAGATGTTTGTAGTCATGATTGCTTAGATAGGTAAGTTTAAACATCGCGTGACCTAGAACAAGAAAGAAAAAAGGTCAGAAGATACTTGGGTAAGACACAGGTCCATGAACAGCAAAGGTCAGGCTGGCTCGGGGAGCACCTGGGCAGCTGCATCATTTAGCCCATGTGTACTGGGCAAAGCCAGCTCTTCACTCTCCAAGAATGAGACTCTGACTGAGCCGGGTGATGTGAGTGAGCCAGTGGTGGGAGATTGTACAATGATTCCCCAGCTCTGTCCTGAGACTCTCGAGAAGGCCTGGGATATGCCCAGCAGGGGCACAGAGCGGGCAAGGGAAGACTCTGGTCCAGGGGTAGGATGCTCTACTGCATCCCCCTTGAAGTTCACTGAGCTTGGACCCCGCAGCTCAGGTGGTCAGGAAGCTGTCAGTCCACAGAGCAGTGTCTGAGGCTTCCTGTTGCTGCTGCTCGCCTAGTCCCTCCCTTCATCATAAGACACTAGGATTCAGAACTAAAAGGGATTCTGGAGATCTTTTAGGAAAATGGAGAAGAGGACAGAGCAGGGACTTGGCAGTCACGAGGGGCCTAGATTTTAATTTTGCCCAATATTAGCTGCGTGATCTTGGGCAAATCACTGTACTTCTCAGAGCCTCAGTTTCATCTATAAAATGGGGGTGGTGATACCTGCAGCACTTGCCTCATGGGGCAAGATGGTCCATATTGTGCAAACCTTACCATTCTTTACACATGTCATTATGTCTACTGTCTCTTCTAATCCATCCTTCATATGCTCTAGGAATGATTTTTCTTCTGCAAATATAGGAGTCATGTTACTCCTTTGCCCCAAAACTTTGGTAAAGTTGGGAGCACAGAACTTAAACTGGAAGGGGCCTCAGAGGTCACTTAGTCCAACCTCTTAATTTTGCACATGAGGAAATTCTGGCCCACAGAGGTTATGGGACTTGCCCAAGGTCACACAGGTAGTGTCAGGGGTGGGATCTGAACTCAGGTCATCTGACTCCAGAGCCAGGGCACTTTCCCTTGAGACACACTTCCTCTTCTGCCTCTCCCCCATCTGGAGCCAGCCTCCTCTATAGCCACATCGGGCTCCTCAGCACCCCCACCAAATGCACTCTGTGCTTCCCCACTTGCGGGCCTTGATAAACATCCTTCCAGTCCAATGTCATGGCTGCTGCCAACACATTATTTTTCAAAGGTTAAAGGGAAAGACCCCGAGTCCCAGAATGCCTTCTTACTAATCAGTGGAGAGGCTGAGACTTGAACCAGGTCTCCCGATTCCAGGATTTTTTTTTTATTCTATCATACCATGTACACACACTACTCAAGTAGGAAATGCAAAATCAAAGCCCCAAACCAAACAAAGCTCAAAACCACCCATCAAATGGTTTGTTAAGGCCTACTCAGCTCTGGAGTCTATTTTGTGCTAAAGTGCCTCATTGGAACTACTTTAGGAAACTATTCACAATGCAGTAATTACAGGGAGAAGGGAGGAGGGGCATTAAAAAAAAGTTTTGTAAAAGGCCAATTAACCCAGAATGATTACTGTAAAAATAAAATCACGGTGCTTACAAAGAGAATGACTGTACGGCCGGAAGGAGAAATGGCCAATGGTAATTCTATTACTGGGTTCTGTTCCAGATGATGCCACCGGTGACTTAACAACAAGAACAGCGGCTGCTGTTTGCTGCTGTAAGGTTTACACTACAGCCCAATGGGAGAAGCTGTGTAAGGGCCATCGTCTCCATGTGACAGAGGGGCTGGGCCCTTGTCCTGCTAACACAGCTGGGGGGAGCAGAGCAGCCCTGCTGACTCCAAAGGAGGCCTCTCTCCTGCACAACACAAGCTGGGATTCCTCGCTGGGTGTGAGGGCTCACACACGCACCTCTGCTTGGGGCTGGCACCCCAAAGTGTACACACTGTGAGCTGACCAAGCTGTCCTCATCTGTAAACTGGGGAGAATGATCCTTCGAACACCTGCCTGACAGGACTGTGGTGAGGACAGTGCTATACAGCCACAGAGCACTGTGAAACGGGGAGCTATGATTATTATTGCAGAAACAACCGGGGGAGATTTGGGTAAAAACGATTAACCACTCTAGTCTAAAACAATGGAAATATCAGGGACACTGGTAGTGGGTAGAACAGGGGGACAGAGTACTAAATTTGCAGTCAGGAAGGCTTAGATTAAAATCCTGCCTCCAACATCTACTAGCTGTGCGATCATGACCATGTCATTTTACTTCTTTGAGTCTTAGTTTCTTCATCCGTAAAATGGAAGGGCTTATAAAATGCAGTAGTGCTTATCACACAGGGTTACAGTGGGATTCAAATGCAATCAAGTATACAGAGTGTTTTGCAAACCTCTGAATGCTACATAAACATTAGCTATTGTTTTGGCTGATGATAATCTAGAGCTTCCTTACTGATGGCCTATTGTGTACAAAGTCCTTTATTAGGCCCAGAGAAAGACAGGCTATTTGGATGAGGTCCTTGTTCTCATTAAGCTTACAGCCCAGGCAGGGGGTGGTACAAAGTTCTAAGGGAGATTATTCTCTCAACAGAGTGGGGGAGAAACAAATAAAACCAAATATCTGTTATATACTTTTCTCTTCTTCTATCTAAGGATGTATGATTTCATTATCGTCCCCAAATCTCAAAGTTGAAAGTGACCTCCGAAGTGATCTAGTCCAAACCATGACTGAACGGGAATTTTTTTTAAACCACATCCCCTCCGGGAGGTCATACAGCCTCTGAGGACCTACAGCGACAGGATTTTCAGATGCTCTCCATTGATACAGAATTCAATCCTTCCAAGCCTTAATGTTCTAATAGTGCTGAACTTCTCCATGCCAGCCCCCCCCCCCACAGTACAATTGCTGAGACCTTCATCAAAGCCCTTCCAGCTCAGCGGGTCCTGCCACAGCTTGTGTTTCCCTGACAGAGCCCTTGAGAACACAGTGTCACTTCCAAGCCATAAGGAGGCATCAGAGGCTGAGTTGAGTGGAGGATTGCTCCCTTAGAAATTAAAATTTGACATAATACTTTGTATTAAGCCCTTTCATCAGTTTTCCTGTTAATTTATGCAGCGCCCTGGTAAGAGTTATTAATTAATTAATAATATATCACCCACATTACTGTAAGTTCACCTCTTTCCCGGAGAAATCTTATTAGAGTCTTTATTTACAGTAGCTAATTCTTCAGATCTCCAAAAATAAACTGATCTATGTTGTAAATTTGTGGCCAGAGAATTTCAGTCCTCTGTATTTTATCCTGGTACATTAATGAAACATCATTAGGATACGCTAATCATGACTGTAAATTCTGCCCTGAAAAATTAGCTAATAATTTTTTAAAAACCACTTTAAATTACTTGATAAATTAAGCTTTGGTGGGGCTAAATGTTGGTGCTCTAGAGTGAACATGCATCAGTGTGGCTTTGGATAAGGAGGTGAATTTGGCATTAGAGGACCAGCATCCTTAACATGCAAACACACAGAAAACACGGAAGGAGGTTGATCTGGTACAATGACAGCCATATATGATGATTCCACAGTCTGGAAGGAAGATGTGGGGTGAAATTACAGTAGACAGCATTACAAAGAACATGACCAGAATCCTGTGAGAAGGAATCCCTCTGAAAGGTAATCTAGTCAAACCTGTGTATCTGATCAGAAATCCCTTTTGGCAGCTGGTTCTCCAGGTTCTGCTTGAAGGCCTTTGGCACTAAGAAATCCACTACCTTTTGGGAGAGTTCATCCCACCAATACAGTGGCTCTGAACCTGTGGGTTATGACCCCTTTGGGGGTCAGACAACCCTTTCATAGGGGTCGCTTAAGACCATCGGAAAACACATCTTTCCCATGGTCTTAGGCACCGAGAACAGCTCCTCTGTCCGTCTCCAGGCGGGTCTGCCCACATATGAGTATTAAAGGGTCGCAGCATTAGGAAGGTTGAGAACCACTGTACTAATACATTACTGAACAGAGCTGAATACTGTCATTAGGCGATTTCCCCTCATACTGAGCTGAAATCTGCCTCTGTGGCTTCCACACAGAATGCAGTTCTGCCCATTAGCACCAATGAATACAAGTTCTTCACTGCATTCAAAGGGAATGACGCTTCAAATGCTTGTCCCAAACAGTATCATGCCACAGCCAACACTGACTTCTGAAGTTGTACAAGACCTCAGCAAGCATCCACTTCAAACTCCTCACATTTCATAGATGAGGAAAATGAGGCCCAGAGAGGCTAAGGGATTTGCCCAGAGCCCCATTGGGAGTTAAGAGGCAGAACTAAGATTTGAACCCTGGTCTCTGAACTCTAAACTCAGGATTCTTTCCTGCAGGTCATCTCTTCTCTAGGCTAAATATTTCCAGGTACTTCAACCCATCCTCTCATGTCATGGTCTCTAGTCCCTCTAGCTTGTCTTTATTGTTCTTCTTCATCATCATCTTCCTCACAGCTAGCATGTCTATAGTGCCTTACAAACGTGATGTCATTTGATCCTCATAAGAACTGTGGGAGGTTGGGGCTCTTATTATCTCTATTTAACAAATGAGGAAACTGCCCAGGTCACCCAGTCAGTATCTGAGGCCAGATTTACAATCAGATCTCCATGACTCTAGCTATAGCAGTCTATGCACTGAGACACCCGGCTGCCTCTCAGATGCAGCATGCAGAACTGGACACAATACTCCAGGCAGAGTGACCTGGGACAAAACACAGGAAGGTATCACTTCCCTTCTTCTTGACATCTGGCTATGTAGCAAAGAAAACTGCTCTCCTGAAGGCCATAACACTTAGGCAGCTAGAGACCATCAAAGGGTCCCAGGACTGGAAGGGGCCAGAAGGGTTCAAGGTCTGTGGTACTTAACATATCTGGGTTCTTGGACCTATTCCTATTTGTCACCTCTCTTTACCCTCCTACCCTTGCAACCCCCCACCCCTTTGCCATTAGATCTTTGAGTGATCTTTATTTTTTAAAATAACTGACTCAAGAAACATGATTATGATTATGTTAGTAAAAACATTCATTTTGACATTCAGGGAAGATCCATATCTCCCTCTCTCCTCCCACCCCCACCCTCCTCACAGTCTCTCTCCTAATGCTGCATGTTTGCAGGACCAATGAATGACAGTAGGAGGGGCATAACCTCTAGTTTTCTCTCTGAATTTCCCTCTTAGAGCTTTAGTGGAGATGCACTAGACTACAAGTCAGAATACTTGCTTGTGTCACTAACTCGTGGTGAGACACTGGCTACACTCACTTCCCTAGGTCTAAGTTTCCCCTTACAAATGAAATGAGCAGTCTTGAAGGTCCCTCCCAGTCCCAATGTTCTATGACCTTATTAAGATTTCTTGGGGATCAAATTTTCAATAAACATTTAAGGGAATTTATGGTTATAGAGCTTCCAGGGACTTAACATGTAGTTTATGTAAAAATGACATAATTTTAAGGGAAAAAAATTACCATCAAGTGCAAAATGTAAGGAATTTGGAGTTTCAGTACCCGAGTTCAACTCCCCACATCTTTTTGAGCCTTTGCTTTCCCATTTCTGACAGAAGGAGCTGGACTGTATGAGTGCTGAAGTTCTTTCCTACTCTGACATTCTGAGTTCTAATGTTGTCTGTGCCTTATTTACGATCTTTTCCAATTCTAACATTCTCTGTTCTGAGGTCCCTTCCTTTGGCTCTAACCATAATGGAAAAAGCACTGGATTTAGAGGATAAACATGGGTTCAAATCCTAGTTCTGCCAATTACTCTCGGGCCTTGAGAAAGATAATTAACCTCTCTGGGCCTCTGTTTCTTCATTTGTAAAAACTGGACAAGTTCAGAGATTCTTAACTTTTATTTTTAGCATCATGAACCCCTGAAATCTGAAACCTATGGATCCCTTCTCATAATAATGTTTTTAAAATGTGCAAAATAAATAGAAAACCAATTATCCTGAATTACAGTTACCAAAATACTGAAGAAAAAAACCCCATAGATTTATGGACCCTAGGTCAAGAACCCCTGAATGATTTCTAAATATCTTTCAGACTCTAAATCATGTTTCTATGTTGCAATATCCCAAGGCTTTAAACAGTATATTATAAGTGCCCCTTCAGCTCCAAAATTACCCCATTTTAATGTCTCTTCTATTTCTAGTATTCTAGGATCCTTCCTATCTTTACCATTCTATGTTTTAAGGTCCCTTCTGGCACCAACATTCCATGTTGTAAAGTTCTTTCTAGTTCTAATATTTGGAATTTTATGATCTAATATAGACGCATGCTAGAAAGGTAGCATGGTATAAAAGAAGCATTGCATTGGAGTCCCAAATATCATCACCTTCGTGAACTGGGATAAGTTGTTTAACCTCTTTGGCTTTCAGTTTCCACAGCTCAAAATGAGGGGGCTGGCTGACTATCTCCGAGATCCTTTCTGACACTATATTTTCTAAGATTCTAGATTCAAAGGCCCGTCTGAGATGTAATATTCTCTGGCCTAAGGTTTTTTTTTCCAGTCCTGACATTTCATGATCTATGCCCTAATATCCTGTGATTCTAAGAACCAAAGTAGGGCCCTGGATTGGTTTGTGATCACTGTCGACTTGCTGACTCTATGGACATTCCTACCCCCAACCCTGACCCAGTCCTAAGAAATGTGTGGCACGATTTTAATTTTGTTTTTTAGAAGACAGCACTAGGAAGTGATAAGAAGGGAGTGGGCAGAGAGAGAAAGGCAGGAAAGGTGGTGAAACAGAGGGATGTCAGTGTTGTGGGTGGGTGGGGGAAGCCTGTGCCAATGGACTGTGGTGTTGCTACCACCTAACACTCTGATGATGCTCACCAGTCTCTGTGGCTTCCCTGCTCACACCCCCAATTAGTATTCACCTGGGACCCCCATCTGAAAAACAATGGAAACTGACAGAAATAATGGAGAAATGTGCCGAACTCTCGCCATGCCTCTCTTACACCTATGATTTATTTGCTCTTTCTAGCTCTAGCATTCACACAGCTGACAGAAGCAAAATGTAGAACTTTATTTCAAGTACTTATTTGGGGATTTTAAAGAGTCAGCCCTTTTACGGACAATTACAGAGCAATAGATGTCAATAACAGCGTTATATACTATGGGACAGGAAGCAAAAAACCATCAGTCACCAGGGATGTCCCCCTTGCTCTCCCTCCTCACCCTCCTGAAGAAATGCAGAGAGAACTGGAGAGTTTATAAATACAAGTGTAAACCACCTACTGTCATTAACTGGTACCAAAAAAATATAACATTAAGGGAAACAATGTTAGAAGGGGCAGTCAGTTCTAGAAAAGCAATATTCACCCATGCTGAGAAGCAATGGGGCAAGGTAGATCAGTGCTCACAAAAGTTAATACCACCCATGGGCTCAAGTGCTTGGGTCAGATCGCCACTGATCATTCAATTTACATCTTGGCTGACTGATATTCCTGGCTAGTTTTATGTAATGCAGTGGGAAAAAACACAGCCTTGGAGTCAGGAGAGCCATTTCCCAAGTTTTGGCTACTTTTTTTGTAAAATTGGGATAGTAAAACCTAACCCCGTAGTGTGATTGGGATGAATGTACTTTGTATACTTTAAAGTGTTGGAGAAACCGAAAACAGAAAAAATTACTGCAAAAGAAATATCTGGGGCAACATTATGTGAGTCTGCTCGTACAAATCAGGATCAGCAATAATGTTCTGGTCTGTTCTCTTTTGGCTAGCTGCCAAAATAATCTTCTTAATGCAAAAATCAGACTATGGCCCTGCCTTCTTCAAAGCCCTTTAATGGCTTCCACTGTCCTGAGGATAAAATGCAAACTCTTATCCTGACGTTCATTCAAGGCCTTCCAAACCTAGCTCCAACTTACCTTTCTAGCTTATTTTATCCTATTCTCTTCATACTTACTGTATTCTGTTCATCACAGACTACTAGCTGGTCCTTGATCTTGTTTAGCTGTTTCCCGCTTCTGTTCCTTTGTATAGACCTTCTGTCACACCAGGAATGTATTACTTTTTTAACTCTGCCTGTTGAAATCTCTCCCTTCCTTGAGACTCCAATCTGGTGTTATCTCTTCTTTCATGAACACCCCAGCTTAAAGTAATCTCCTCAAATTTTCTAGAATATATATGATATTCCTATCACGTAATACCCTATACCTTGCATCACATTTATTTATGTGATCCTGTATATTATAAGTTCCTCCGCTTGTCTCCATTAGATTGTATGCACTTCAAAGGGAGGAACTCATTTTTCATTTGTATCCAATCAACGAGTAAGTTTGGTGTCTGGCACGCAGTAGGTTCTTAATACATAATTTGTTAAATTGAAGTGTCTGTGTTGAGGGTGTGGTCATTCTCAAAACTATTCTGCAGCCACACACACAGCTGAGAGCCAACCTTGGAACAACTCCATTTGAAGCCAAAACCTTATGGACAATGATAACCTACTCGGACTCATTCTTCAAAGACTAAGACACTTCTACCTCAACACACATACCTCATCTCAATGATTCTCAATCCCCATTTGTCACTGTTACAATCCCATTCTCTGTTTCCCACTTACCTATCCCTTATTCCTACTGCCCTCAATTCAACACTGCTCCCCCCCCCCCCAACTTTCCACTCTAAAACTACCCAGTCCTTTCACTGTGCTCCCTGCTTGAATGGTAACAAACTAGTTTTTATCTTATATCCTGAAACATTTCATTTCTTGCTTGTTCCATCTTCCTGAACTTTTATCTGGCTTCCTCCTGATGACCCAGATTCCCTAGCTACCTTTTCTAGCACTAGCTGAACTTTTACTTATACTCCACTACTCCCTGGTCATGAGGGGCACGGGGGAGAATTGGAATATTTCTCACAGTTACTTCCAGGATTTTCTTCCTGCCACCACCACTCAGTCACCTCTCCTTATTTGAGGTTCATTTAAAAAAGACACACACACACACACACACACACATTTCACCCAATCAAGATGTTGGTAGCTATTGTCTAGAGATCTCCAGGGACTCTCCTTCCTTAGTCAACGAGTTCAGGGCAGTTCTTCGCTCCTCTACAACTCCTGCCCCAATAGCAGGGACTTCAACATATATACTGATACTCTCTCAAACACCCTAACTTTCCAAATCCTCAACTTATTTATTTGCCAAGACTTACTCTTCCGTCCCAGTAGAGTTACACACAGAAATGGTCATACCTTTGATCTTGCCAACACCCATAAATGTTCCACATTCATGTTCATGAAATTCCTTTATCTGAATGATCATAATCTGTTGTCATTCTACCTCTCCCTCTAACTTGGGGCTTCAAGTCTTGTATCTTTATCACACAACCCCCAATCCCTTCATCCCTCAGTTCTTTCTCAGACCACCACCCTTGCACTGTCTACACTGCCCTCCCTTCCCCATCTCGACCCCTTGGTGAATCGCCGCAACTCTACATTGTCCTCTTCTCTTTGTCCCTTCAGCCCATCAAAGATGGGTTGCCAAAACCCAGCAATCCACCACCTTTGCCTCTACTTATGTGATTCTGCACAACACTGGAGAAAATCATGAGTCCATTACAAGTTTATGTTACATAATTTCAAGGCAATCCTTGTATACTGTCCCAACTGATTAACTATGCTATTCACCAAAGCAAGTTTTTTCAAACCTTTTCATCTATCCTCAAACCTTTCATACATAATTCCCTCTCCCCATTTTCTGAGCTAAGGACCTTGTCTCATGTCACTGAAAAAATTGAGGCCATTTTGCGTGAGCTCCCTCTTTCCCCCTCTTCCATCACTCAGATGCCTTCTGTCGCTATTTTCTCCTTTACTCCTGTTTCACATGAAGAAGTAGCCCTTCTCTTTCCTGACACAAACTCCTCAACATCCACTAGTGACCCTGTTCCACCCCAGTGTCTACAATAGACCATCTCATTGATTCTTTTTTTTTTTTTAATTTACTTTTAGTTTACAAGATTCAGTTCCACAATCCCTTGAGTTTCAGATTTTCTCCCCTCCCTTCCCGCCCCCCCCCCATGGTGGTGTGTAATCATGTATAGGATCTGCAAATACTTTCACATTGTACAATAGTCTGTTTGTATAGAAGGGTTGTAAGCAATGAATGATCACTGGGAAAAAAGAAGCAAAACCAAACATGAAAAAGAACGATAGCATGTTATGCTTCCGTCTCCATTTAAACTCTAGTCTTTCTAGATCTTTCTCTGAGTTTAGATATCTCCTTCCATCCTGAGATTTGTAGAGTTGTCTTTTGGCTGTGCATTGTTGAGGAGAGTCCAGTTTATCAAGGTTGGTCGTCACACATACAACGTGTCTGTGATTGTGTACAAATTTTTCTTGGTTCTGTTCTTCTTACTTAGCATCAATTTGTATAAGCCTCTCCAGGTAATTATGAAGTCCATCTCCTTCCCATTTCTTATGGCACAGCCATTCCCCAATTGATGGGCATCCCCTATATTTCCAGTTTTTTGCAACCACAAAGAGAGCTGCAATAAACATTTTTGTATATATGGGTCCTTTTCCCACTTCTGTGATCTCTTTGGGATATAAACCCAACAGTGGTATTGCTGGGTCAAAGGGTATGCAATTATTTATAGCCCTTTGGGCATAGTTCCAGATTGCTCTCCAGAATGGTTATATCAATTCACAACTCCACCAGCAATGTGTTCCAATTTTTCCACATCCTCTCCAGCATTTGTCATTTTCCTGTTTTGTCATCTTAGCCAATCTGACTAGTGAGATGTAGTACTCGTACCTCAAAGTTGTTTTGATTTGCATTTCTCAAATCAATAGTTATTTAGAGCATTTTTCCATATGCTTAAAGATATCGTTAATTTCTGCCTGTGAAAATTGCCTGTTCATATCCTTTGACCATTTATCAATTGGGGAATCATTGATTATTTCTACCCACACTAATCTTTAATCTTTCTCTGCTAGCTACTTGCCTGTTTGCAAATATGCTCATGTCTTTCCTGGCCTCAAAAACTCTTCACTACATCTATTCATCCATCCACTCCCCATATTATCTTAGATCTCTTCCTATTTATGGCTAAACTCCTTGAGAGATCTCTCTACAACAGGTACCTCTATTTCCTTTCCTTTCTCTTTTTAATTCTTTGTAGTCTGGAATCTGACCTCATCATTGAAGCTGCTCTCCCTGAAGTTACTAACGATCTCTTTATTGCCAAATCTAAAGGCCTCTTCTCTAATCAATAGTGACTTGGAGCACTTTTTCATATGACTATATATAGCTTTGATTTCTTCTGAAAACTGCCTGTTATATCCCTTGATTTATCAATTGGGGAATGGCTCTTATTTTTATACATGTGACTCACGTTCTATACTCAGTATTTATTTGAGGAATAAGGATTTTACCAGAGAAACTTGCTGTAAAAAGGTATTTTTTTCTTAAAGCATTTTACTTTTGCTTTGTCTGAGATCATGATTGCTACTAAACCTGCCTTTTTTTAAAATCTTAGCTGAAGCATATTATATTCTGCTCCAGCCTAAAGGCCTTTTCTCAATCATCATCCTTCTTGACCTCTCTATAACCTTTGACACTATCACTTCTTTTTCTTAATACTTTCTTCTCTCTGTTTTCATGACACTTCTCTCATTCTCCCACTAATCTGACCACTCCTGTTTTCTTTGTGGGTCTTTATCTAGGTCATGCCCATTAATCATGCCTGTCTCCAAAGGTTCCATCCTGGGCCCTCTTCTAAAATTTCTCCCTTTACACTACTTCACTTGGTGATCTCATCAGTTCCCATGTATTCAATTATCATCTCCATGCTGATGATTCTTAAATCTACTTATCCAGCCCTAATCTCTCTGCTAACCTAGTCTCACATCTCCAATTGCCTACTGGACATGTTAAATTCAACATGTCCAAAACTGAACTCATTATCTATGCCCCCTTCTTCCTAACTTTCTTATTGTCAAGGGCACCACCATCTTCCCAGTTACCTAGGCTTACAACTTAGGTGCTGTCCTTGATCCTTCATTGTCTCTTACCTTCCCATAGCCTTTCCCCTGAACCCCCTCCCCCCCATATCCAATCAGCTGTCAAGTCTTACCATTTTCACCTTTGAATCATTTCTCACATATGCCCATCTCTCTTCTCTGAGACTGTCACCATCCTACTACAAGCCCTCATTACCTCATATCTGGTACTTAATAGGCACTTAAATGTTTGTTTAGTGATGGATGCCTGAATACTCTGCCACTTGGTCTCCTGGCCTCAAGTCACTTTCTACTCCCATCCCTCCTCCACTCAGCTGTCAAAGTGATCTTTTAAAAATACAGATGTTGGGGCAGCTAGGTGATGCAGTGAATAGAGCACCGGCCCTGGAGTCAGGAGGACCTGAGTTCAAATCCAGCCTCAGGCACTTAACACGTACTAGCTGTGTGACCTTGGGCAATTTGCTTAACCCCAATTGCCCTCCAGAAAGCAAAAAAATAAAAATAAACTAAATACGGATGTCAGCAAGTCACCCTCCTATTCAGTAAATTCCAGGGGTTCTCTATTACCTGTGTGGCTTTTAAAGCCACTCATAAGCTGTCTCCTTCCTACCTTTAGGGGGCTTCTTGCACCTTATCTTCCCTGCATGCACTCTGTGATCTAGACACTGGCTCCTTTGCTGTTCTTTGAACAAGACACTTCCTTTGCCTGCATTTTCACTGGAGACAGTCCTCCATGTCTGTAATTCTTACCCTTCATGACACAGTTAAAGTCCCATGTTCTGCAAGAAGCCTTTCCTAGTCTTCTTTAATCTTAATGCCTTAACTCAGAGAATGCCCCTGATGGAGCCTGTATGTCTCATCTGTACATAGTTGCTTGCATGTTGTCTCCCCATCAGGCTGAGTGCCTTGAGAGCAGGGACTGTTTGTTGCTTTTCTTTGTATGTTCAGCACTGAGCACAGTGCATGGCACACAGTGGGTGTGTAAAAAGTTTGTTGACTGATCGAATTGGGTTGTGTCTTCAAGTGGACAGAGTTTTATTATCTAGTAATAACAGATAAATCACATGAATTCACACTTGTGTAACTCCACTGAACTAAGAAAATATGTGAAAGTTCAAAAAGTTAATTGTCTCCCTGTCAGAAAGGAAAAAAACTTAATTGGTTATCATGAGAATGATTAATTTATACAGTATGGCAAACTCTTGGCAAAAGCATATGGAGGGAAGGAATGCACTTGTGCTGCAGTTCAGTTTGGTAAATGTTTGTTAAGCACGTACAAAGCTACATATGAAGCTGATCTGGCCCTCAAGGAGCTTTTCAGACTACAGGAAATGTAGCTTCTCTGGAGAAATGACTGGGTGTCACATTTCCATACACTGTCCATCAGCAGGAGTTTTTCTCCTTACAGCATGGTCACCATCTCTGTCTCATTTTATTTGCTCTCCGGGCCTCTAGTTGTCACCTTTTTCTTGTTGGGAGGAATTGTGAGAAAGCAGCCAGGGTAAGGATCAGCACTTAAAGACTCTGGGAATGTCACAGCTGCAAGGGACATTAATGAGCACTGAGTTCAAACTTTATCTAGAAAAGAATTCTTCCTACAACATTCCCCATCAGGCGGCCAGATGGAGACCTTAAATAGGGCTGGAGGGAGATTGGGGGGAGGGGAGAGAAGACCCTAGGACTACCAAAGGCTTTGGAGCTAGAAGAGATCTTGAGATTACTTAGTACAGTATTCTCATGTTATGAATGGATAATCTGAGGCCCACAGAGATAAAGTTACTTGCCCAAGGTCACACAAATAACAAGGGACTGAACTGCATTTTGAATCCAGATTCTCTTCTTCCAAATCCAGTGCTCTTTTCATGAGTTCATTCACCCTTTCTGCCTGTGGACACTTAGCTATTACTTTAGCTCAAGATCCCATCCACCCCTCTCCCCCCAAATCTCTTGCCTCGATCCCCTTCTCTCTGCTCACATTGGTACCATCCTAGTTCAGGTCTTCATCACCTTTCATTTAGCCTCCTAACTGGGCTCCACACTTCAAATTTCAGTCCTCTTCAGTCCATCATCCACAGAATTGCCAAAATGATTTTCCCAAAGCACAGGTCTGACCATGTTTCTCCCAATCAATATTAACTACCGTGTTTTCCTCTAACCTTTAGGGTCAAATACAAGAAGAATTTGTGTTCTACAGTTAAACTAAAATGGTCTTCTTGCAGCTAGGTGGAACGGTGGAAAGAGCACTTGGTGTGGCATCAGGAAGGCCTTTGCACTCTTTCTTACCCATGTCTACAAAACTCCTTTCCATCTCTTATCTCACAATTAACTCTTTGACCCTTGTAGTATAATTATTCGTGTATGTATCATATTCTCTTCAATTCAACAAACACATTAATGTTTACTGCGTAGAAGTTCCTGTGCTCAGTATGGAGGGCATAAGGATGGAAAATGATGCCTCTGCTCTGAAGATGCTCAAAGGGTAATGAAGGGTGAGGTGGAGAGACAGTATATAAACATACTAAGTAAGCAGAGTCTGCTGGAACCTTAGTCAGCCAAGAAGGTACTGGTTTGATGCAGTAAGAGACTGTATGATTTTTAGCAAAACTAATACTGAAGTGATAAGGGTTTCAAACTATATACATGTAGAGAAAACCCCTTCATCAACTATTCTATCTTTGGCTATTCAATCCAGATATAATACATGATTTAGTTTAGTCCCATTCCAAGACATTTTGCACATGACAAAGTGATCTTCCTAATGCACAATTCTATTCATGAGGATAGTGACCCCAAGGGTCTAGTGGAAATTTCTGCATGTGGACACAAAGTTTATCTCTGCTCAGGATTTATCTGTATCAATTTTGGCAACTCAAAGTCCTTTTCTGATTCTAGAATTCTGTGTTCTATTTGGAAGCATATACAAGCAGGGGGCACGGGCCAGGTGTGCCCCCACGCAATGGCCTACGGGTGGGAGGAGCAGGCAGAAGATATGCAATTCCTAAGTTCTTTCCCTTCCCCATTCAGGACTGAACTGCTTCCTACTATGTCCCAGGCTATGGAAATACCAAATGTTCATACTTCTGGCATGACTGATGCAGCTTTTCAGATGTCTCCAAACTGCTCCTTGTCCATTAGTGTAGCCTGTTATGCTAGGATGGCATTCAAGAACAGAACCTAGGCTGGATTAGTCAAGGAAAAAAACTCTTTCTATTGGTCATGACCCCCTCAGGGGGAAGAGTCAATGATAATGTTTGTGTCAGAGTGTGTATGCACAACTAGGCCACATTATGGATGCCTATGGTTTTTACATTCTGTGTTCGAAGGTCTTTTCCAGATCTAATGTCCTGTGAAACCTGGCTTGGTGATCATGCTTTCCAGAACCTCTGGCTTCTCAAGGACAGGTCTTGCCCCCATCCCTAACTTCATACCAGCTGGACTTGATATATGGAAAGCCTAAAAAGGAGTGGAGTAGTCCTAGCCAGGGTAGTAATAGTAAATGTAACATTAAAAGGCAGCATACCTATTTGAAGAGTACAGTCATTTTCAGACCTCGAAATTACAATCTGGATACGCAAAAATGCATTTGTGTCTACAGTTTTTCAAAGCAAAGTGAAATGGTCTCTAGAGACAATGGAGCGTAACACTTTAGCAGCAACTAATTAGCACTACCAATGTCAGAAGGACAGACGCTGGCGTTCCTGCCCTGTAATTTATCTTCTGCAATATGAATTCTAAATAAAAAGAGATTTTTGAACAATTTGGTGCAAGGTGTTGTTCTTGCAGGAACATCATCCTGGCACCACAGATCAAACTAACAGGACAAGGAATGGTTTGGAGGCATTTGAAAAGCTGTGTCCATTAGTGTCTGAGTCATGCCAAAAGTAGGTAGATTGAGGATTTCTAAAGCATGAGGGGCGGAGGATAATTCAATCCAATACATTTTTTAAGTGCCTGGGGTATGGTGGAAAGAGTGCTGAAACGAGGGTGAGATGAACATCAAATCTCTGAGCCCCCGTTCTTTGGCTTGTTAGCTGGGTGGCCATGAGCAAATCATCTCACTTCTCCAGGTTTGTTTCCAGCCTTGTGAGATGAGGATGCTAATCTCAGTACTCCTTCCCTAGTTCCCCTTTATTGTTTGGCAAGTGCTTGGTAACCCTCCCTGTACTACACAGACTAGTACCATCACTGCACAGATTGCAAAACAATTTCTACCTGGATTTTCTCCTTTGAGCCTTACAACAACCCCATCAGACAGAGTGCAAGCATTATTATTGTCCTTGTGAGTTGTTGTGGGCAACAAAATTCATTGCCTGGTGGCCAGCCTGTGGACTTAGCCAGGCCGGTCCTCGGGTAGCAGACAAGCAGGCCACTGCTGGCTCTGCACCTCAAGCCTTAATGTTGGCAAGAACAAGACCTACTATGACAGCTTCAGAGAACTCAAGATCTCTGTGCCTGGATTAGGTATCAGAGGAAGCTGTGAGTAGATGTAATTTATTTATTTTGGAAAGCCAATTTAGGGCTTGATAGGGATCAAATGAAGACAGGTTTTTCTACCATTTCTCTCCAACTGTGAAATCCCCCTTTAGAACAGATCTTTTTGGGGAGAGAATGTTCTCTACTTCCTTTCCTCTCCCTCTCACAGGCCAATCTTCCTAATAATCTGTTATGGTCTCTCATGATACTGAAATCAAGCTGAAAAGAATTAGAAGAAATGATGATCAAAAGAGAGGAAAATGCAAATGAATGCGAATTTTCTATTATACCTAGATAATTGTTTTGTCATTATGAGCTCATAAGGCCCAAGTTGACAATAAAGTGACAAAAATAGCTGGAAGAAGCTTTCTTTCTATAAGGAAGGGAAAAGTTGTCTAAGTACAGGCTTGACTCAAGTGGGTTTCTATTGTCACAAAGACCTAACTTATCCTGACCCCAGGAAGTCTTCCCTGTTTATTACAAAATGTGAAGGAAGAAAGAGTCTTAAAATAATTTACTAAAAACGCCCTTATCTTCCCCCTAAACCTCTCACTGTGGGGTAGTAGTGACCCTGGGCTTAGAAGGGTTCCACCTAGGAAATACAAGTTTAAAGCACATCCACCTAACTAGAAAAAGCTTTATTTAAGGAGCAGCTCAGGGACAGACACACAGCCTTCCCTAAGGACCAATATGGCTCAGTGCAAGAGTCTCATCATGGAAGGTGTAATCAACAGGGAATAAGTTTATTTTTATTTTGGTCATAGCAGCTCAGAAAGTCCATCTACCAAGACCCGGAGGGGCTATAATTGGTACTGATGGAGGAAAGCATTTATTTATCTGGATCCTTGAAGAATTTAATTTTTAAAAACATTGAATAGCTTCAGCTCAACCAGTTTTTTCCAGTTAACATGGGAGTTGTTAAAAACTTCTTTGAAAGACACCTGAGCATCTCAACAGAGCTTGATTTTGTCATCACAGAGGTCTCAGTATCCATCCTCCTGTAATTGCTGTTGGTGGGGGCCCCCCCTGGATAAACACATCTAACTACTTCAGAAACCATTCCATTTTCTGATATGCATTTTGTCAATAACACTACTATCTCTCTTTCCTCTGGAGCTTTGACCTGTGATGCTGTCAGCGCAAATGGTATCATCCCCTCTTTCAGGGGAAGAAAATGAGGTTCCAAGAGGTCGAATCCAAGGTCACAAGGCTAGCAAGTGTCACTGCCTGAACTGCTTCCTCTTTTCATTCTACTGTGTTGCCTTTTTCTCAGTGATATAAAAATGCACACACTATTCCCACCTATCCTGTCCTAAATGGTAACTGCCATGCTGTATTTTAGATAAGACACAATTTTCCTTTTCCAGGTAACACTAAACCACTTCCAGCTCCTCCACCAAACACTGCCCTCTTTGACCTCCCTGCTTTACCTCCCCAGAAGTGATCAGAGAAGCTAATAACAGAATCAGAAACTGCAAGGAAACTTAGAGAACATTTAGTCTAACTTATGCCTTTTATAGAGAAGCCAAGAGGTGCTCTTGCAGCCCAGCAGGAAAAGGAGAGCAGCATGTAATGTGTTAAGAGTTAAATGGGACAGCAGAGATCATGTATTCTAATCTTCTGATTTACATATGAGGAAACAGAGGCTTAGGAGGTCACACATCTGACCCCTGGTACAATAAGGCATCTTCCATGGTTTACAGACTTAGCCAGGTTCTTTCATGTGGTATCGATAACCCCCATATGAATTTATTAAATTTATTAAATACTCATGGCAATGAGTATTCTTGCCTGGCTAGAGCTATCTCCATATTTATGGAACATGCTCTTTGGTCCCTTGCTGGAGGGAAGGGAGTATGTGACCTAGGAATCAGGTGCCTATTAAGAGAGAGTGTACGGCATTAGGTGTATGGCATTCTCTGTGGAATGGATAATATGGTGAAACCTGGGGGCTGACTACATTGCTCTCTGATGTGCCAGACCCCATAAAAACATTACAATCTTTTTTATGACATAACATACTGTTTTGAATATGGTCTATTCTCCTATAATGAGATCTCTTTAGATATAAATAATAATACACATATATTAAGCAAGGCAATGTAATATAATGGAACGAGTGCTGGATCTGGAGTTGGGAAAGACCTGAGGTTGAATCCTGTCTCTGACACGTAGTTCTACGTGACCATGGGCAATTCATTCAATTTCTTTCAATCTCAGTTTCTCTTTCAACAAAATGGGGATAATACTACATGTTCCTCAGAGGGTGCTATAAAGACCAAATTAGATAATGTATATACAAGTGCTTTGCACTTCACAAATCACTATGTCAATGTCAACTATTACTATTATTATCATAACAGATTAAAGGTTACCCTCAAATAAAGGCCTTACTCCTTAAAATGAGAACTCTGGGAAATGAAATAAGGGTATATAGGTATACACTAAAAATAACAGTATGAAATTATTACATTAAAACAGTTTACTGTGATTATTTTCTTTCATCATTTCAAATCAAAAAGAGATGTTTTATTCATTTTTATCATCACTGCTCTTTGAATCACTTTTGTTGTCATTTCCTTCTTCCTGATAGCCCCACAATATGTCACCTTTATAAGAGCATGATTAGTGACTGTGCTCTGGTTTTCTATAAACTGGGAGGAAGCTGAAAGCTTTCTAGGACAAAAGAGTGGTCTGGATTCAGGCGAGTACAGTATTTAATGACATGTTACAGCCTCAGGCTCCTCAGGAAAAAGACAGGGCAAAGGAGCAGAAAGAAGCCTGCATGTGAGTCTGGGCCCTGCCTTTTACCAGCTGTGAAATCTTGGGAAAGTCAACATCTTTGCCTGTCAAATGAAGTGGCTGAACCAGGTGGTGTGGCAGATAGAACACTGGTTTTGGAGTCTGTCAGAGGCTCTGAGTTTGAATCCTGGCCCTGCTAGTTAGCATTGCTCTAAACTTGGACAAAACACTTTTCCTCTCTAAGCTTCAGTTTCCTCATCTGTAAAAGGATACTAGATGGTCTCTTCAGGCTTGAACTCCCAAGAGTTCCCTGGGTCAGTTAGCCATCTCAAGCCTATTTTCTCTCTGTAAAATGGGGATGAGAAAACTTGCACTATGCTCCTTACAGGGTTGTTGTGAGGCTAATTCTCGCTAAGTCTAGAAGCACCATAGAAATAAATGGAAGTTGCTGATGCTCTTATTACTCTTGTTATAGGACTCTTGAAGCAGCCCACCACACTGGCTTGGAATGGAGTCATGTAAGCTATTCCAACCTTTGTCCTTTCTTAAATCCTTAGAATGTTTTTCTCCTCTTGGAATCTCTGAAAACCATGGCAGACTCTCCAGTTGCCGGAAACCTTCTCACCAGCAGCCCCCTTGTTTTGGAAGGAGACGATAAATAAATCAAAATGCACTAAGCACGGCTTCCACATGGCAATCGCCTTCTTCATTGCATGTGCCCCTCATCAATCATACTATTGTCTGCTTGAAAGGCGAGCCTTGTAAATGTCATATCCACTCAAGCCCAAGGAGAGGCAAATCAAAATGCAGCAAGGAGTTTTAATTGGATAGTGTAATTAAACTAAAAAACCCCAGCAGACTCCCTTTGACAGGATAGATGAAGACCCCTTTTAATAGGGCTACGGAACATATTTGTTAAAAGGATGAGGCAATGCACGGCTTCTGATTGTGCTCCAGAGTGCTCTTATGAAAAGGCGATTCAATAACGGAGTATTTAATAAGTTAAGACCAATTCTGTTCCGCACTCATGCAGCATTTACTGTATACCATCTCCAATTTTTGAAATGGGCTTGTGTTAGGGCAGGAAAAAAAATTTACTCTCTTTTGATTACAAAAAAAAAAGAGAGAAAGGTTTTAGGCACACATGTACGCTATAGCAAAATACAAATTCCAAAACACAAATTTGCTCAACACACAAAGAAGGGTTGGCAGAGGGTTGGAAGTAGTGTGCTAGGACTTAGAAAACCTGGATCAGAGTCCTAGTTCTAACACTTACTGGCTATGAGACTTTGGACAAATCATTTCACCTCTGTGGGCCAAAGACTTTTCCAGACAATGAAGGGTTAGCTATGGATCTCGAAGGCTTCTTTCCAGTTCTAAATCTGATGTGCTAAGGTCTTGTGCAGTGTTAATGTTCCACACTCTAAGGTCTCTTCCACCTATAACATTTTATACGCTAAAAGTGCTTGCTGTCTCCACCAGTCTTTGTTTTAATTTCATATAAAGGTGAAAGAGTACTGAGTTTAGAGTTAGAAAACTTGGGTTCAGATCCAGGATCAGCTACTCACTAGCTGTATCATCCTGGGCAATCACTTAAATCCTCTGGCCTCACCTTCCTTATCTGTAAAATAAAGAGGTGGATCTCTAAGGCCTCTTTGGGCTCTAAATCCTACAATCCTGATACAGATTATATCTAAGGTTTCTTCCATTTCTAACAACCTCTATTTTAGATTCTCTCATTCAGTGTTCCATGGTCCCTGCTACCATTCGGAATCAGAAAAAACAATTCTCATTCTGTACTACCATAGGGTCACCTCAGTAACTGATCACTGGGACCCAAATGGGACATCAGGCTTGAATTACAACCTTTTGTGTATTTAGTTTCAAAACCTATCTGACCTATGTCCAAAACCTACAGCTGTTTGAACCAACAGTAATCAAGATCTATTTTCATTTTTTCTTTTCTGCACAGAGAAATAGAAGTTTATGTACGCAAAAGAAAAAACCAAAACAAAACAATAACCTATCCTCCAGAATGTACCTGGAACCAAATAGCTGGTACCTCCTCTACCCCATGACCAGGCCACCTGTCAGGCCCGTTTGGATATTTCCTGCCAAGGATGCAACCTGTGCAGTGAGGGAAGAAGAAAAGGTGGAAATGACAGGCAACAAGGCATACACTGTGTCATTCAGAGTTCCACAGGAATAAAACCTAATCGGCCCTGTCCACTCTGACACACACACACACACACACACACACACACTATCTCTCTCTCTCTCTCTCTCTCTCTCTCTCTCTCTCTCTCCCCTTTTGGAGATTCTTCCCAACATGAATAAAAAACTAACACTGAGGTGACTGACAATCACAGGCACTGATACTCTGCTGTAAGAATGTGTGAGATGGCTTGTAAATAAATATATAGGAGAAAGCCTGGTGTGAAACAAAAATCTAACATTTGAATATGAGTCCCCCCTAAATCTAAATCCCGTAGTCTTTCTGCTATACCACCTGTATGAACCCAGTTCATTACCAGGTTCAAGTCCCAACTTCAATGCTTATTAGCAACAAATCCTATTCCTATAGATTTTCGAAATTCGTGAAGCACCTTCTACCCCACAACCTCATGAAGTATTATCACCCTCCATTTTATGGATGATGAAACTAAATGGTAGAAAGTTTATGTGACTTGCCCAAAAAGTGAGTGCCAAAGGTGGTATCTGAACTCTGGGCTCTTGACTTTGAAGTTCAATGCTCTCTTCATTACAGCATGCTAAGTTTGAGTCCCAGCTTTCATACAAGAGCTATGTTAAAACAAAACAAAACACTCACTTTTCTGTACCTCAGTTTCTTCTAAAAAGGTGATGATAATCTTTATACTCACCTCCCTATGTAACTCATGTGGCCGTTGTGAGTAGTCCTTTGTAAATCATGAAAACACTACAGAAACGGCACTTGTTATGATTATTAAGAGGCTATTCTATGAATAGATGATAACTGTGCACTAAGACAAAGGCAGCCAGCCTGTGCCTGCCACATGATGGAGAAGAGGGAAGGAGGAAGGCTATGTCCTAGGATGGAGTTAGATATCCTTGGTCCTGATCATCTAGAGGGGGTCTAAGCGGTTAGAGAAGAGGAAATAACATGTCATCTTGTCAATCATCTCACACACCCACCCCCACCCCCCCAACCCCCCCACCCCCACCCCCTCTGCTGTTACAGTTCATGTTCTGGCAAATCTACACTGGGAGGCTCCAAAGATGTCACAAGACATTCCCTGTCATCTCAGGACCGAGCCAGATAAATTCAAAGAGGCTGATCACTAGGCTGGCCATAGGGTGATGAATTTCCAGCCACAGTAACTCATAAAGGCCACCTACGAAGGTGAAATGGAACTGAGATCTATGTTAGCAGAGGGGCATGATACTGACGGAATCTCTGACTGGTGAAGTGGGTATGTATATACATATATAAAATATTAAAATTGAAAGAGCACTTTAAATTCTGCTAAGGGCTTTCCTTACAACAACCCTGTGAGGTACAAAGTGCAAGAATTGTCATTTCCATTTTATAGATGATGAAAAGAAGGGAAAGGACTTGTCCAAGGTCACAATGAACCCAGGTTTCCCCACTCTAAAGCCAGTGCTTTTCCCCACTATGCTTCCTCTTCAAAATCTATATATAAAATACTTTGTTATTTAAACAAAATTTTGATACTAGCTTTACTCATACCTTGATTTTCCTTAAGTATCAGGCGCTATTAATGATGCTTGCCTAAACTGCCACAGTGAGGCTCAGTGTGGGAAGCCTTTGACCATTTTAGGGCCAGGAATCAGTTTATCACATATGGCCCTGAAGGTACATCACATGTGGAAACTTGGTACCAAATTAAAACATCCAACCCCCTCTTGGCTTAAATGAAAGCTACGTCAAGGCATTTCAGCCATCAATTTGGCCACCACTTACGGCCAGTATGAATTCTGCGGGAAAAGCTATTTTCGTGCAGATGTGGAATTCAATGGCAAGCCTGCCTCATGTACTGGCATCAATCAACGTGTTGCCGTCACTGGCAGCTTTCAACAGTAAGGCAGGTTCAAAGGTCATGGGATAAAGAAAAAGCCAAGCTCGGGTTCAGCTCTAATATCTCCTCACTGGAAGTCTTGCAGAAGTGCCCCCTCCTGTATTAGCCCGGCTTTCATTAATCTTCTTGCCATCTCCTTTAACTAGCCATGCAGAACCGCTCGATAGCAAGATGTATAATGGGGAAGGCTCTGTGCCTATTACCAGGTTAACATTCTGTTAAGCCCCAGTATAACAATGGAATGGGGACCAAAGAAATCTTCCACGGTGGGGGGTGCAAACTAGGCAATTCAATTATAGCTTGGACATACCTGGTTATTTCTGACCTATAAAAAAATGAAGAGGCTTTTGTGTTTAAGCTGGCTTTGCTATGAAAGAAACCTACTGCCCTCCTCCTTGAAAACAATAGTGAGCTTTTCTATATAAAACAAATCAATGTGGACAAATCATTACTCAGTGGCTTTAATTTAATTAGCAAATTAGATCCACTACTTTACAGATCTTGTCAAGTGCTTATGAAAAGGAAGGTTCACTTTAAGCCAGAGGGCAGGTGGCTCCTTCCCAAGGCCCATTTACCTCATCTTTCTACCTTAAGCCCACCTTCAGCTGCTCACATGGATCATCACTACAACTGAAAATAGGATGTTGATCTGGATGGTGCTTAAGAAACAGAGTACTGGTCCCTGGGGTCAGGAGAATCCATGATTGAATCCTGAGTCTAACACTTACTTGCTGTGTAAATTTGTAGAAATCACTTTCCCTCTCTGGGTTCCTTCCTGTTTCTTCATCTTTAAAATGGGGATAATAGTCCTTATACTATCTACCTCATAAAATTACTTAAATAAGAAAAATACCTTGTAACATATGACTAGGAGTTATTATTATTAATAGAGATGATCTAGTCTAACGTCCTCATTTTATGGGTCAGGAAGCTGAAGCCCAGAAAGGTTAAATGAGCCAAAGGTCCAACAGGTGTTAAGTATCAGGGCTGAATTCTGAAGCCAGATTTCCTGACTTAACCCTGACTCTTTCCATTGCAACAAAATGGTTTCTATAGTCTTTCCTGAAGAAATCACAAGTAACCTTCACTTCTTTAAAAGGCCGTGTGCTGGTCTAATCCTTAGGAGAACATGGACAAGCTAAAATGTGCTTCATGAGAGGGTAGCCAGGATGGGACTAACAGATGATCACACCATATGAGGTCCAGAAGAAGGAACTGTCGATGTCCAGGACGGAGAAGAGAAGATGTGGTGGTGGGATGATGGTATCATCATGTATTTTGAAGTACTGCCATGGGGAAGAAGGATTAAACTTGTTTCACTGGGCCTTAAAGAGCCAATCAAGGGTACAAGCTACAGGGAGGCTGTCTAACCTTAGAAAGAACTTCCTAACAATTAGAGAATGAACAGAACGGACTACCTAACGAGGTAGTGAGATTCTTTTCATCAGAAGAGACACTAGTCTCTTTTCATGTAGAGCCCACAAAGATCCACTGTTATATATACATGCTATAGAGCAGTTGCGTCAAACTCACAGAAACAGGGGCCATGAAACCATAAGTAAGGATCCCTTCACGTTGCATATTAAGTTTTAAAATGTAATATTATCTGTGTTTTGTTGTATTTTTATTTATTTTGTTAAATATTTACCAAACACATTTTAATCTGGTTCAGAGTAAACTTGGTAGTGCTGTGGGCCAAGGGGTATGTGTTTAACACATCTGCTATCGAAGGAAGTTTCTGATTCACATGGGTCTGGACTACATAACCTCTGAGGGGCTATCATACAGCCTTGGTCAAGTATCTCTCTTCTCTGGGCCTCCCTCTTATCCTCTGTAAGATGAGGGGCTGAACTATACACTTTTAAAGTTTCCTTTAAGCTTTAACATTCTGGGTTATATGCTCCAAGATGTTCTAAAAGTTCCTAACAACTCTGACATTCTATACTAAGGTCCTTTGAAGTTCTGAAATTAGACAGTCTAACATTCTATTTCCTATTGTCCTTCTGAGTGCTTCCATGGTCTGTCCTATCACTTGATAGTCTGAGATTCTTTCGAGCTCAGGTGTCTATGAGTCCTTTCCAGCTCTAAGATCCCAGGATTCTATGAACACACCAGTGACTCAGGCCCATTTTGAATACTAGCATGGTTTAGAGCAGAGAAGCTTTATTCTTGGTCCAAAAACATAACCGGCATTAACAGAATCAGATTTCATTTAAATTACACTATTGCAAGAGAACATAATCATATTACACCTATTATGCTGCTTCCTTAAGATGTTATATTATGTATACTTAATTGAGATACAAGACTCTTTTCAGCTATAAAAATGACAGCTACTTTATTAAGGTTTAAATCTTATTTCTTAATGATAGAATTCTTCCTTTCAGGACTCAAAATCTGCAGAATTTTCTATGATAAAACCCTAACTTGCTTGACTATAACTCACCCTTTAAATAATGCCAAATGTATTCTAAAGGGGATTAGTTGAAAAGAAAGGCCATTGGCTTGTGAGGTGAAGTTGTATTAGCCTATTCTTAAAAAAACAAACCAAAACATAAAAATGTGTTGTCATTGTTTTAAATTTAGAAAAGCACCCAGTCTGAGTTGTACAGGTGGAAAGAACACAGGAAATAGGGTCAGGAGAGCTGGGAAATAATTTTAGCTCTGATTCTTATTAGCTGTGTCACCTTGGACAAACTACTTTTGCCTTCTCAGCCTTGGTTTCTTCATTTGCTTAAAAAAAAGGGCGTGCCTAATATTTCTATTCACTAATTCATGAAATTAGGTTTGGGCTCTGGAAATGAAGCACTAAAGAAATATGCTCTACCGACACCCAAGAAATATTAAAACAAGGCAGCCAAGACCTCTAGCACATGGGGTGGATCTTCCATGGGGGTTTTAAGGAAAGATAAGGATAAGAAATGCACAGGATGAGAAGGTACAGAGGGTCTCCAAATGGTATCAGTCAAGGGAAACCCCACGCTAACAGGAGAGTAGTAGAAATGGGAGCTGACATCCTTATTATTGCCTGTCAATACTTCAAAGACCTGAGGTTTGGTGCATGTGGGAATGCCTTCCACCAATGTAGATTGCAAAGCAACTACAACTTCAAATCCTTGAGGGCTGTATGAGGCTCAGGGAAGAGTTAGAAACAGGTTAAGAAGCCAGGTATTCTAGACTCCCAGCTTAGCATTTACTGCATGGTGTCACACTGCCACACTCTATTTTTATATAACAATGGAAAAAACTCAGTGGCCAGTTAAAACCTTACTGAGTTCTAAGAAGAATTGCCTCTATTCCTCTCGGTTTATCACTGTGTAGTCCTGTCACATCCCCCATCTGGAAGATGAAGGGGGAGGACTAGAAGATCTCTATGATTCATACCAGTTTTCACAGGTTAGGCCTCAAGAGTCTAGGTTCTAAGGTCTCTTTCAATTATAACATTCTATGTATCTATGAGGGTTGTAAAACCAAGATGGGAAACCATTGTCTCCAATGCTAAAGAGAGTTTGGTTGTTTAGTCTCAATTCTATATTGGGACAGGAAGAATTTCTCCCCTAGTTCCTTAAAGGGTTCATGTAGATATGCAAAAATTTTAAAAAGCTACATGTCTATTTTGTTGTGGAGTTCCAGCCCCTTTTTCACCCATGGGAGCTAGACCATAAATCTTCCTTTGGTGAACATGACCTAATACTTAGAACTTGATGTTAAAGGGGTGAGAGCTGGACAATGGCTACTGATGAAGTATGGCTGCAGGGTCTCAGTCTTTCCCATACCACAGATGTATGTCATTATGTGTTTCATTGCCAGCAGTCTGCTCATAGGGTGAAGTAATAAGATTATAGGATTTAGAGCTGGGAGAGACCTTAGAGATCAACTAGTTTAACTACCATATTTTATAAATGAAAACTCAGGCCCAGGAAGATAAAGTGACTTGCCCAAAGTGACAGAGCAAGAAAGGGACAGAGCTGAGAGTCTAGCCTAGGTGCTCTGACTCCAAATCTAATAGTATACCGCTTTTCCCTGACATTCATCTAGTCTAGCCTTCTCAATTTTACAGATAGGAAACAGAAGTCAAGGAGGAGGAGGTATACTTCACTAAGGGTGGGCAGGTAGTATTCTGACTCTAAATCCATTGTTTTTTTCCCAATCCCAGACCACAATCATAGAATCTGATTTGGAAAGGACTTGAGGAGGTCATCTAGTCTAACCTATGCTTGAGGTGGGATTCCTTGTAAAACATCTGAGATAAGCAGACATTGAGTGACTGATGAATGTTCAGTCTATCTGCCAACTCTATCATTCAGAGACTTCTGGAATATGGAGCTAATAAAACAGGGATCGCTTTGCTTACGGTGTCTACCAGAATGGCCTAACAACAATTTTCTGGACAAACAATAAAGACTGGTCCCCTTAAGAGGTTCTTTAGTCATCTGTTTTTTGTTTAAAGATTTTCCAAACTTTTTATATGACAGAGAAGAACTTCATCATCTTCCTAATACTAATGCCAACAAAAATATGGCTATTTTATAAAGAGCTCAGGGTATTTTCACAATTGCCTTATTCTTGTTCTGGCTTCAGCAAGACTAGGAAGCAGCATACTTAGGATGCAAGAGATAAAAACAGGGAAAAGAAAATATATTGCAGAACTCAAAAATCTTATCTATTTTCAGCCTGTGTCTTCACAATAATTCATTCAAGGAGGCTCCAAGAATAATTTTTGATGTAAACTCAGCTACGAACATATATCACTGAGCTGATAAGAATCACAGACTAAACTTATGAAATATAGTGAGGTTCATTCCTTTCATGGTGTTAAAATAACTTTTTTCTAAGGTTCAACAGATACAATAGATAAAAAAGGGTTATCATTAATCCTCAAAAAAGGTCCTATAAATTCATTCAGTGGGCTGATGATGGTTTGAAGATGAACTTTTTAGATTTATTCACTGAATTAATTTGATAAAAATACTGGAAGCCATAAAATAAAATAAACCACACAGCACATAACCTGATTGGTTTAAATGTCTCTCTGTTTTGGTGTGGTACAAAATAATTCATTCTGAACCTATTGATTTAAAAACTCCCACCTCATCTAATAAAATATTTTAGTGATGGCAGGTAGTGTATGGTACAGTGTATTGAGCAGTGGACTTAGGAGTCAGGAAGAATTGAGTTTTAAGTTCAAAATCCAGTTCTAACATCAACTGGTTATATGACCTTGGGCAAATCACAACAATTCCCTGGGCCTTGATTCCTCCTCATCTGTGAGATGACAATAGGGTTAGATGAGAC
The DNA here is from genome assembly GCA_028646515.1 of Pseudochirops corinnae. Taxonomy (NCBI): domain Eukaryota; kingdom Metazoa; phylum Chordata; class Mammalia; order Diprotodontia; family Pseudocheiridae; genus Pseudochirops; species Pseudochirops corinnae. Next base: position 241,262,259 of record CM053585.1, on the reverse strand, counting down.
GATCTGTAAGGTCCTTTCTAATTTTAGGGTACTTCATATGAATTCTTCTCCAATCTGTCCTAAGGCCTGGTATTTCACCAGTGAGCATGCTTTTCATGATGGGGAAGGGTGTCTTCATGAGTTACTATGGCCAAAGAACCCTCAAACAAACCCATGTCCTGGTGGACAATGTTCTGGTGATGAGCTTCCCAATGCTTAGCTAGACAGGGTTGTTGGTCATACAATGCATGGCTTGTTGGTGAATCTGTCCTTGAAGGGGGCAAGACTTGCTGGCACTTGTGCTCTAATAGCTCAGGAGCATACTAAAGTTCCCTAACGTAAATTTACCTAAAATGTAAGTCTATTAAATATGCACTTCTTGTGGAAATGAAATGAAAACATGATCTCACTATGTATAGTATACTCTTTGCTCATTCTTTCTCCATCATCTCTAACCTTTTTGCCTTTACACAAAACTGCTACTGGATGGGAAGGGGTAAAATATACCCCCAAACCTGGCATAATTTTATAGAAAAGTAAGAGAGACCTAACAATGTAATAGAAAAAGATTAGTGACCTTGGTGACAGGCAACCTGGACCTGAAACTTAGTTCTGATTCTTACTACTTTATGTGACCTTTGGGCAAATCACTTAATTTTTCTGAGCTTCAGTTTCCTAATGTGAAAAAGGAGGGGGTTTGCAGAGATGAACTCTAAGTCAGATTCCTTCCAGACATGAATCCTATAATCTTAATAAATAAGTTCATTTCCCTGAATCTCAGTTTTATTATCTATAAAATGGAAATAGTGCTAACTTATAAATCCCATTTCACGTGGATATTGTGTGGGGGTGTATGCTTTGTATACTATGATATACTACAGATACGGGAGCTACTATTATTTCTAAATATTCCAAATGTCTTACTTTATAAAAAGTCCTGGTAAGATAAGAGAAGTTCATTTTTAAAAATTCAATTAAAAGAACAAAACAGAGTCACTAGACTGAAGAGATTAGGCAGGTAGCTATCTGCAAGGCTGCCTAAATTTTCTTATGTTGCCTAAAGAACTGTCATGTATTACAAAGTGGATGGAGATCTGGGACATATGTCAAATAGTCTCTGACTCTGTCATTTCTTATTTTTTCTTCTGAGGATGTAATTTGTGATACTATTCTTTGTCACAAGGACCTGGTATCAGGAGGCCTGGGTGTTGAGTCCTGGCCCTGCCAGTAGCTTGTTATATGACTCTGGTGAGTCACTTGGTCTCTTGGTTTCTGTTTCCTTCTCAATCAAATTAGGGCACTGGACTAGATGTCCTCTAAAGGAGTGGACCCCTAGGGGGCTGTGCAAGGGTTGTGTAAAACTATATGAAAAACCAGAGCTAAGGCTAAAACTTTAATTATTTCAATCAGACTTATGTAAACTATAATCTTGAAAGCATAAGCTACCTCACTAAATTCTTTAGTATATAATAAAGTAGCAAATATAACTTCTATAGACGGAATGTCTTGCATATTTGTGCACTGCAATTTAAAAACATATGCTGATACTGTTATGATTAATATAGATTAATCTGAAAGTTGTACTGAATTCACAGTAGTGTTTTTGTCATGTCTCTCCTCAATCAATGGAATAAAATAGTAACTACTAGGAAGTAAAGTTCTATGAACTTGTTCTGATGTTAAAAGGCCTGCACACTCAAAAAAATTAGGAACCACTATTCTTTAACTCTGATGTTCTTTGTTCTAAATTGGCCCTCTCAGCTCTAACATCCTGTACTTCAAGGTTTATTTGAGCCCTGACTCTTCTGTTCTAACCTTCTAAGTTCTAAAGTCTCTTCCAGCTCTAACATTCTATGATTCTGTGATGATATCTATCTATCTATCTATCTATCTATCTATCTATCTATCTATCTATCTATCAGCAAACAGTGTGGTTTCCTGATATTTCCATTATGGAAGGAAGACAAAGACCTGGCTGACTCCCTAATTCAGAATACCAGGTATGGGATGCTACTGAATCATGAAATGGCAACCCCAGTGAAAGATACTAAAAGGACTCTGCTCACTTGCCTTTACTTAGTGGGTCAAACTCAAATTCTTAATGAAGTATGCTGAAAAACTGATAGAATGTAGGCCTATAAGCTCTTGGCATTATAACACACTCTGGCTGGAGGGAAAGAAGTGCTCTGCAACACATTAAACATATCCAAGGAAGAAAGGACATGGTGCTCATATATTCTCTTGGCACCCCGCACACACAAAGAGAGGAAGAACGAAGGAAGGATATAAATAAAAGGATTGCCTTACTTGGGCTTTTTTCTTCAGCAAGGTCGCAGGCACACAGAAGGTCAGAATCAATTGAAATGGGCTTCTGCTTAATCCAGAACTTTGTGCTGGCCTTTTGGTTAGTGACAGGGTCTATCTCCACTTTGTCTCCAGAGATACCTTCAAGTTAGAAGAGAGAGAAAAACCAATGGCAGCAGACTGCATGAACAATATCACAGTAGCCATTTCATACCCTTTATGCATTTTCATTAGTATAGCAGTAGTAGAAATAATAGTTCACATTTACAGAGATCCAAGACTTAAAGGCAGAAGACCCGGGTTCAAATTCCATCTCCATGGATAGCTAGCTTTGTGACCATGGGCAAACCACTTCCCCTTTCCGGGTCTTGGTGTCCTTTCAGCTGGAATATTCCATTGCTAGGTCTCCAGTTCTTTCTAGCTCTGATACACTATCATTCTACAGACTTCCTGAGAACTGAGCACTTCCAAGAACATCGTTTATTTGTGTATGCTGCCTTAGACACAGCACTAGGTGTAAAACACCAGGGAATAATATGCAACAGAGCCTTTAGGGACAGATGTGAAAAATGTTAATATTACCCCTTCAGATTTGATTTCCAAAGCTGTGAAAGGCAGGCTATACAGCGATCGGGGATTAAAGAAGTAGGGAAAACGTGCACACTAGGGCTACAAAGCATCCTGAGATAATCACTGAAATTTATAGCAATCATTCTTCCAGTATCACAAAGGAATATATACTCAGAATGAAATATATGACCTATGCCAGGCTCTCTCTTTTTCTCACTCATTGAAAATTAAAGGATTTGTCTGTTGACGGAGTGAGACAAAACCTTCAATGTACCTTCCAGAGTGGGACCCATATGGAGCCTTAAAGTAATTGCATTTTTAGGTCAGAGGATAAAGGTCAAGGTCAGTGTGGGGGAAAAAAGGTAGAAGAAGTAATTAAAATAACAAAATGGGCACGCTGCAGCACAAAAGACAAATCACCCGCCGATTTCACAGGAGGGCTTTTGTCTGTAACACTTCAGAAGTCTAGGAGGTTCGGGAGGGAAGTGTGAGAAAACTTCATTTTCAACAATGAATCCAGTGTGAATGAATAAGAATGGCTTAATTAAAGAATCAACCATCTTCTGACAGCAAATTTAGCCCAATACAAGTGAATACTGAAGATTCATATTCATACATTTCTATATTCTTTCGTCATAAGTACCAAACTATCACTAGTCAAAGAGAAGACTTTCACCTGAAGAATTATAAAAAAGTGACTCCTGCATTTTCTTTTCAATAAACACCGCACTAATGGGTTAATGGCTGCTTAACCCTGGCCATTACCATGGGGGGCTCCAGTAAAGGTGATCTACAAGGATTTCTAAATTAATTAGTTAAAAGTCAGGATTTGTCATTAGACCTGTTTTGGGTATGTTATATTTTAATTAGGCAGAACATCATGAGGGCCAATGACTCAGGAAGGAAAGGCCTCATTTTCCATAGAGTAAAAAATGGGTTGGAAGACCAATATCATTACTTTTCATTTCAAACAGATGGCAACTCCCCAGTTTTCCTTTTTCTTTTTATTTGGCTATTGATTGTTTAAGATCTGGGTCTTTTTCTGTGGTTGCCAGAAAGAAAAGCATTTAAGCTCAGCATGCTGATTGTGAGGTGGTTTTTTTTTGACATTTATAAAAGTTGTGACACAAAGTGCTACAAAAATAAATGTAGGTACATCTTATGAGGAAATAAACTCTATGTCCCACACTCCTTTTTTGGAGTATGGGAGAGGCGGGGGAGGGTGAAGGAGAATGAAAAAAAGATGATTGGAGACATATTTTAAAATTTTTGTCCTATGGCCCTGTACCTCCTGAAGCTACAGTCAGTCAATATTGTTAATGTACCTTGTTAATTTGATAGGATTTGTCAGGTAACTCCACTGGAAAATTATATAAACCTGTTCCAGATGAACAGATGATAGTGACATGAATTAAAGTGATAGAACAATAGTAGAATATAAACTAGAAATGACATCCAAAGTGGCTGTTGATTTATTGCCATACTGAGTTTGGTTCTGGGCTTCCATGTATATTAGTGCTACAAATCTGGGTCCATTTAGCAGAGAGATGCTCGTACATACATCACTGGCTCCTGTTCCAAGCCAAGGTCACTCTCCGTTGCATCAATCTTTTCAACAGAGCCTACTTCACAAAGCCTCGAGTTTTCCCAGCCATCTCAGATGTACCACATTCTCCTTCTCTTTCATCTTTCTTTTATCATGTAAAGTACACTTTAACTTCTATTATTTTTATCTGCAAATTGTTACTGCAGAGTTCATCCATTATGTTCCATATCTTAGCATCAACTGCCTTAGCTCCCACACCAGCACATGAATTCCTTTCCCAATGATGCTCCTTTGCAGCATTATTCTAGTAACAGTATGAATGACAATAATAATATATTTGAGGTTGAACTACACCATAGGAACAGAGAGCTGAAAGGAAACTTGGAGAGATCATCTACTCCAACTATCATCTTAAAGATAAGAAAAAAAAAATGAGGCAAAAGAAAGGATGTAGTCAAAGTTCAAAGGAGAGTAACTATCAGGGCTTGGATTTGGGTCCAGGGATTCTGATTCCAAAGCTCTTTTTTAACCACTAAGGTGTTTTTCTGTTCCAAAAGCTATGATCCCTAGAATTTGTTGCACTTGTTTATCAATTTAGGATTTACAAGGGGCTTCCTTAAAATATCCCTGTGATGTAAGTAGTCCAAATAACATCAAACCCATTTTACAGATGAGAAAACTGAGGCTCGGGAAAGACTTGTCTGGGTGGCATACTAGAAACATGAAAATAACATGTAACATATTTCCTATGATTTTTTTCTTATGCCACGTTGCATTTCCAATAATTCACATCTATGACCTCCTAAGATCCTTAACACTACTCCTGGTTATGAAGGAAAATGAGGTTCATAAACATTAATTTAGTACTCATTGAATGTTAGTGCTAGAAGGGATGCTTCAGTTCACTTTGTATATGAATAAGCCACACCCATAGAGGTTGACTGACTTATCTAAGGTCACACAAGTAGAACCTGCAGCAGTGTGGACTAAAGCCCATCTATGAACACTGACTCCACTCTTCTTTCTACAAGGCCAAACCCTAAACGCTGTGAAGAAATAACTTTGTCTGTTTTTACCTAAACATAAGAGACATAAAAGCATTTCATTTGAGATCAGGTTGGACATAATGAAATATATTTTTAAATAAACTTCTGAGTTGTGCCAGCATGGTGGTATATGCCTATAATTGCTGCTACAGGGGAGGCAGAGGCAGGTGTATTGCCTGAGCTCTGGAGTTATGGACTTCAACGTGCTAAGCTGATCAGGTGTTCAGGACAAAGTCTGGCATCAGTATAGTAAGTCCTTGGGGTGAACCAGGGGCCTAAGGTGGGGTGAGCTGACCTAGGTCTGAGTGGCTGCTACACTTCCTGTCTGGGAGAGGTAGGGAGACACAACCTCTTAAAGGAAAAAGAAAGAAAAAAAAAATCACACCATGTTTCCTCACTGGCTATTTGTTTTGCTATTTTATAAATGTTGAATTTTAAGTTTCTGGCTGACTTGTAACCAGCAGGATCCCCTAACACTTAAGCTTTAAATTTCTCCCATCTCCAAGCTTGCTGTCTAGAAGATAATGAATGACCTGTAAGCATTCCAATGCTGTGGAGTCACCAATTAAAGGAACACTTGAGGTGAATCCTTTTGTGATGGCAATTGTACTAGACCTCTCCCAGGCCCCTTTTACAGTTCTACAGATCTACAGGTCCCTAACATTCTATGATCTAAGGTTCTTTTAACTTTGCAGACATACAGTTCTATTGTTATTCAGACTATTCCTATAAAAGTTAGGAGTTGGCTTTATTCTGTACTGTCAACTGGAAATGGGAGAGTGTTAAACACGAGTGCCCTGCCAAAGGTGGGTAAGGAAAGTTTATGGTCCTTACCATACTGGACAGGGTCAGCTCCTTCCCTACCAAACAAGGTAGGCCATTTGTTTCCTGTAACAGCTCTCCTCCCCTAACCATTTATCTTTAGTGATCTGTCATGACCTTTTTAAGCTTTTACTTGTGACAGCTTCCAGATACAGTGAGTCAAACTTCACTGGAAGCAAAGTATCACACCAACTGTCAAGAATAGAAAACATTGCTCAACACTGTCCTCCATCAACACCAGTATATAAATCCTTCCTTAACAAGACAGCTAAAAATAAACAACAACAAAAAACAGGCGCTCTAAAGTTCGTATCTTTTTCACCGGAATACATGTTTTGTGAAGCTGTTAAAACTTACGCCAAGTGCACATGTAGGTCCTAGGTTTGAATCTTGGTTTCTTCTTCCTGCCAAATGTGAGCCATAGGCAAATCCCTTTACCTCTTTATGCCTCAGTTTCCTACTCTGTAAAATTATCCCTAAGATCTTTCAAGCTGTCAATCCTACAATATTTATATAGGGTTTTATCATTTACAAAGCACTTTATATTCAAGATTTTACTAGATTCTCACAGCCTTGTGAGAACATAGAACATAGAACAAGCACTATTACTCAAAGCTAAATGGATCCAACTTGGTGGCTCAGTGGTTAGAGAGCTGGGCCTGGAGTCAGGATGATCTGAGTTCAAATCCAGCCTCAGAAACTTACTAGCTGTGTAATCCTGGGCAAGTCACTTAATCTCTGTTTGCCTTAATCCATTGAAGAAGGAAATGGCAAACCACTCCTACATCTTTGCCAAGGAAAACCAAAGGACCACATGGTCCATGGGATCACGAAGAGTCAGAGGTGACTGGATGACTAAATAAAAACAAAAAGCAAGGCTCAGAGACATGAATGATGTGGCCAAATTACACAATAGCATTAGGACCTGCAACTGGGTCTTTGGCCACTGTGCCTAGGCCTCTTTCATCACTATTTCAGTTATCTACTTTAACTAGATTTCATAGAAAGAAAATGAGTATTTGGACTAGACTTGCAATTTTACTGGCATAGGAAACTCCTTCTGCCGATGCAGGTCAGCACTTGTTCTGCCCCAGGTAGTCCAAGAAGGTGGCCTGGGGCATGTGTCACACAACTGGCACGTGTCAATGGCAGGATATGAACCTAGGTCTCCCTGACTTTGAGGCCTCTTGGTACAACCACATCATTTTAACACTGATTAACGAACTACACGTAGATTCACTGTCCTAGGCACTGTTCCAACATTCTGCAACATCCCACTATAAATAACAATAATGATGCCTTACAATTATTTGTGTAAGTGCCTTAGTTAGGACATCAGACACTTTTCTCACAGCGACCCTCAGATAAGCGATGCCAATATTATGATCCAATCCTCTTAGTTTACAGATGAGGAAAATGAGGATCCAAGAGGAATGTCAGCTGTCCAAGGTCTCATAATAATTGTCGAAGCCAGGACTTGTACTCCAAATTGAGGGCTTTTTCTATTATGCCAAGCCAAACTGCAAATTCTGTAAGGCTGAGGCCATTAAATATCATATGTCTGAGTATGGTTTTCAAGGTATCTATTTACTGAGAGATACTGTTTATTCGCTCAGGCATCAAGAGCTATAGTTCATTCATCAAGTTTCTATAACTCACTAGCTTAGCTGACAAAGGCTTCTGTATTGTTTAAATTCCTAAAGAGTTGTTTTTAAAAAATCCTACAATCTTTTTATTTTCAGCTTTCAGCTTCTCCTTGAAGACCTGGAAAGGCCAAAGGGAGAATCACTAAGCAGCCTGGGGCTAGAAGGAATTACTTTTAGTATATTCATCCAAAATCATTTATCTAATCAACAGTATATACACTGTTCTGATACAGCAAAGATTTTTTTTAAAACCAGACTGAATTTCTATTGCTGATCAGATGTCTCCAAAATAAATGGGGAGCTGAACCATATGAAAATTCCACTGGAAGCCTTCCTGAAAACAGAGACAACTGCTTATTGCCATGTTATGAAATTCATGCTTCTAAGTTTTAAATGTGACATTGGTGTTTCTATACTTTCTTGACAGTACGTGAGTAGCTGGTTTTCAGTTGGTCTTTTATCCCACTGAATTGCTTGTTGGTCAAGTTATAGGGGGACTTATCTTTCAGGAGAGAGGAGTGGACTAGATGACCTGCTAAGGTTTTTTTTTTTTTTCCAAATGTAAGTAAGAGTGAATGAAAAAAACACTTATTAGATACTATGTACCAAGTACTATGCTAAGTGCTGGGGATACAAAAGCAAGACAGACTCTGCTCTCAAGGAGTTCACACTGTTCAGTTACAGGAGGGAAAGGCATGGAAATGTTAAAGGTATACAGTAGTGCAGTGGATGGCAAGACCCAGGGCTCCTTCTAGGGCCAGTGCCCAGAGGTCTGCAGGGCAAATGGCAAGGCTGAGAGATGCTTCATCTTACCACATTGATCGTATTGAGCGCTATCCTGCTCATCCAAGCACTATGAGCAGACATGTCCACTGCACTGTGACTGTGTGTGGTCTATGTTAAAAGATCCTTTAAGCTCTGACTTTCAATGTTTTAACATTTTATGTCCTATGAACTCTTCCATGTCCAAAATGCTACACTATGGTTTTTTCCAGTTCTCAGATCACATGATTCTATGATTTCAAGTCCTGGAATAAACCTCCAAAGTTTCTTTCCCTCTAAAGAGTAAACCACTCTGGCTCCAAGGGAAGTATTTTGAGGAGAGCCAGAACCAATATGAGTCAAGTCCCTTTCATGATGAGACAGAATCTGTGAGACAGGAAATGTGCTGCCTTGTATCAGGTCATATGGATAAGAGTGACCTGAATCGTAGAAAGCAGCTAGCTGGTACCAGTGACAAGGTACATTTCTATATAATGACAAATTACCAGGCAAAGTAACATGAAGGCGAGCCCTCTTGCTTCCTAAAGTATTGCCTTGGTACATAGAGGGCCGTGAGGGACCTTAGAGGAGTCCTGCTGAAATATGCACAGTGGCCCTTCCAAGACCTGATAACAGCAAGAGTCAGAGAAGCCCAAAGTAAGAACTTTTTGGGGTAGGAAACATGGAATAGTTGGGCATATATATTTTGTCATGGAGACAGGAAGTTAATGGAGGTTGCTTCAGACCTGGAATGTCTGGGGCCAACCTAATGTTCATATCACAGAAAGCTATCCTGAATGAATGGCAGAAGCCCAGAGCTCTATAGCTAGAATGGATCATCCTGCCATGTCAGTGTTTATCCTAATGAATGGACTCCTGGCCCATCCAGAAGGAATAGGGCATAATGGAAGGTATGCAGGAATCAAGAGACAGTAGAGTGAGGTTGACTAGGAACCAGACCACAATTCTAAACAGTTTTTAAGAAATTAAATTTTCTTATTTTTATTGGGGGGAGGGGAGACTGTGTAAAGGCAGGAGAAAGAATGCTAAATCTGGAGAAGAATATATGAAAAGAGCAACCTGATATGTTTAGAAAGACATGTGGCAGCCAAATTAGGGTAGGGCTTTAAATAGCTGAGTGGAGAGCTTTGAGGGAATAGGGAGCCACTGAAAATTATTCAATAATATTTCTTTACTTTATTTTTTTTTTGCTTTTTGGAGGGGGGAAGGCAGGGCAATTAGGGTTAAGTGACTTGCCCAAGGTCGCACAGTTAGTAAGTGTTAGGTGTCTGAGACCAGATTTGAACTTGGGTCCTCCTGACTCCAGGCCTGGTGCTCTATTCACTGCACCACAGCTGCTCCAATAATATTTCTTATGTGCCAACTATGTGCAAAATACTAAACTGGGTACTGAAGGGTAGGGACCCTCATGGAGCTTATAGTTTAGTAGGGTGTTGTATGTACACGCGCACATGTACACACACATACACACACACACACACACACACACACACACACACACACACACACACCCCAATACAAAATAAAATACAAGTATATGAGAGAGATGAAACCATGTGCTACAGGAAGAGAAGGGGAAGGTCAACATGGGGAATCTCTACAAGGAGATAAGATCAAGAAATCCTTCCTGGAGCACGTCATCTGAATTGAGTTTTAAAGGATGATTAAGAATTTACACTATTTGGAGATGAGGAATTCTAGGCATAGGAAAACAGTGGAAGCAAAGGCAACGGGGGTGAAAAAAGAGGGTCACTATGAGCAAGTCCAATAGTCCAGTTTGGCTGGAGCACGAAGTACACGGTGGGGGAGTTGTGCTAGTCAATCAAGATGAATTTACTAAGTATCTACCATGTGCCAGGCACTATATTAGATAAGGTAAGAAAGGTAAGAGGAGTACTAAATTGGGGAGGGCCTTGAATGTTAGGTTATGCAGTCTGAACTTTGCTTGGGAAGCACTAGAAAGTCACTAAAGGAACTTGAGTGGAGAAGTGAAATGATTAGATCAATACATAAGGAAAATAAGCCTGGCAATGACATTAAGTACAGATTCTAGGGGGAAGACTGGAAAGACCTGAAAAGACGCTACTCAATAAGAATGGTGGTGGTGGGAACAGAGGGGAAAGGATGGATGCATGAGCTGTTACACTAGTGGAATGCACAAGATTTGATAAAAGATTGGTTTAAAGACTGGATGAGATAGTAGGTCTACCTCTAACTTGACAACTCTTGATACCCTTTACAATCCCTGAAGTTTTTCTTGGATCTCTAAATAGCATTTGTGAACAAGAGCCAGTGAATGATCTGAGTAGAAAGTGAGTGCAGGACCAGGAACAAAATCTGTATCTTCTTTACTGCTGCTTCCTTTGAAAACAAAGGTTTGGGTACGAAATAGCAGTCTATCAGAAGTTCAGCATGGTGGGGTATAAAGCCTATCAGACTTGGCACTGAAAAACCTATGTCTGAATCTTGGCTTTGCCACTTAAAAGCTATGTGACACTGGGCAAGTCCCTTCCCTTACTACGGGCTTTATTTTTCTGATCTGTAAAGTGAGGGATTTGGAACAGATGACCTCTAAGGTCCCTTTTGGCTGGGAAATCTTTCTAGATGACACTGAGTTATAATGGCCTTCGGGTGTGGGCGGATTCCAGCTTACAGCTGTGATATCTTTTGTGTTAATAATTCAGAGTGGTTTTGGCAAACCCTGAAGACGGGATACTCTCAGGGCCTCATACGGACACTCACCACTTAGAAGATGACGCCACAGGTGTCGAAAGTGAAATATCTTGTTCTGACTGACACAGGACAGACGGAGAGAGGAGACCATTCATTCATCAGTGTCAGGAGAGATTTGAAGAACCTGCCTAGTCAGTTGAAATAAACTAAATTATTTACTGTTCTCAGAATCCAGCGTAGTTCATTTCATTGCTCATAAAGTGTGTACAGTTTCGCTGGGCTCCACCTTTGTGCAAGACTGCATTTCAATGCAAAGAAATTTCTGGGCCAGAGTACGCATTTATATTTTTAAGTCTGAATAAAGGGGTTCCCCTGAAAGGAAAGACATGGTAGCTTTAACAGCCCTTATAAAGTAAGGAAACATCAGTTTCCCAAATATGTAGGGAACCACAATACTTATCAATGTATTTCACCTGAATTTCACAAGTTTTCTGGTTATCTTCTCATATCTATTCTTCTTTTCCTCAGTTCCACTACCACTACCCTAACACAGGTCCTAATTGTTACCCACCTGGACCAAAAGACTCTTCCAACAGGTCTTTCCACCTGCTCTTCCCACCAATCCATTTTTCATACACTGGCAGACTGAATCTTTCTTAGCCAAAGATCTGTCATGTGACTTCTTGGCTTAAAATCCTTCAGTGAATTCCCAATGCCTACCAAGTAAAGGTCAAACTCCTTAGACTGGTGTTCAAGTTCAAGGATCCCTACAATCTGGCACCACCTTACCTTTCAAGCTGGCTTTCACATTGCTTAATTCTATTTAGTCTGCACAGGTGCCAGCCAAACTGTCCCCACCCTCCATCTGAGGCGTATGCCCTTTGGTCTTCCATTTACATGGTCACTTGGTAATGCTGCCCTTTGGCTGGAGAGCATTCCCTATCTGATGAAATCCTATCCATCTCTGAAAATACAACTTCCATGCTGCCTGCCTGTGCCCCTGGCCCTCCTAGAGCAATTTGTTTTGTACCTCTCTCATCTAATACTGTGCATTATAGCTCTCTGTGTATATGTCATGTCCTTTTACCAGACTAAGAATCCCATGAGAGTGGGAATGATGTCTAATCTAAACTTGGTACCTCCCCTAAGCATCAGACAGAAGGCTCTGGATACAGCAGATCCTTAAGAAATGTTTGTTAAATTGAACTGAAATTGAATTGGACTTCCTCAGGGCTGATGAGGGCTCCATTATGACTCTGGAGACTACTCTTGAATTTCATCACAGAAGCAAATAATCTGAAAATGCTCCTTGATCTAGAAAACCTCTTAGAAACATAAGCTCCTGCTCTATCCACTTATTTATTAATTAGAAGTATCAATTATATTTGTGCATTAAAATTGAACAGGTTTGTTATGAGAGAACATCCTTTTTTCCCTGCCCTTATAACTGGTGTTAGGAATTAAACTACAGAATTCTATAATCTTAGTGTTGGAAGGGACCTCAGAGGTCAGGCAACTCAACATGAACCTGAGCAGGAATTTCCTCTAACATTCCTAACAAGCAATTATTCAGTCTCTGCTTTAATACCTGCAGTGATGGGGAATTCACTGCTCACTGAGGCAGTCTATACCACTTTGAGACAGTTCTTTGACCATTCAAGTTTTTCCTTATGACTAGCTTAAATCTGCTTTCTTGTAACTGCCTCCAACTACTCCTAGGTTTTGCACAGTTTCTTCCTGTGTCTATGGTTTTAAGACAGCACCTAGAGTAGATGGATAGTCTTCTAGCTTGTGAGGCAGATATGATGACCCACCAATATGAGGGAAGGCAAAATCATGGCCTCTGAAAATCCTTCCTGGACAGCTGGGCAGAACTAAGGGCTGTGCAAAGGCTGCAGAAGGGGTAGCTGAGCAGAAGAGAGACTGGGAAAAGATGCAAAGATGCATGGTTTATCATTCTTGGAAACAAGATGGCCAGCTCTGAATGGTCAGCACTGAATCTAAACTACTCAGTATCTGGCTGGAGCTTTTGTTCCCTTCCTTGGCAGTGGGGGTGATATTCCTGGTTCTCTTTTCCTTAATTCCATATACTCTAAGTGCTGTATATTTTCTATGGTCTCGCCCTTTCACTGTAGCTAGGCAAAAGTCAAAATCTATCTGTGGTTTGAATGGATCAAGGAAAGAGAGGCAGCCATGTCACAGGGCTGCAGCAATGATCAGAGAAGAGGGGCTCATTGGCCAAAAGCATTTGGGCTTGTGGGCCACCATTACTAAGGTCAAAAAGCAAAAGGAAAAGGAAATATAGGTTTTATCTTGTTCTCATGGCTTCCTCTCCCCAATATCTGCTCTGTCTAGGGATGCTGGCATGATATAGTTGGAGATTTCCCACATGTCAGCTGAAGTATAGTGAGAAGAGGAAGTCTGGGCACTGGGACCAGGCAAGGAAGGATTGCTACACAGCCTCTACTTAAAACTCTTTAAAGGGGGGAACCTATTATTAAATGAATCACCTATACTACTTTTGAGAAGCTCTAAATGCTAGGAAATATTTCCGTTCATCAGGCCTAAATCTCTCTGCAACTTCCACCTACTATTTTTAGTTCTGCTACGTAGGGACAAGCAAAACAAGTCTAACCCCTTAGAAGATCACTGAATGCAGAGCTGGAAGGAAACTCATTCAACAGAATGTGAAAAGGAACTTTAGAATATAGAGTGTCAGATCAGCAAAGAGTCTTAGAACAAAGAATGTCAGAGCTGGAGAATATTTAGTAATAGTCTGAGTATGTGAAGATTCAAAGATAGGGGTAAAGTGACTGACCCAAGGTCAGTCGCAGGGAGACAGTGGCAAAGCCAGAACTGGTGTCCAGGTCTCCGGACTTTACTACCACATTTTTCAGCTTATGGCACTTCAGGATCAAGCCAAATAAAAATGTATCTCTTTACCAAGAATCATAAAGAAAGGATGCTGCTTATACGACAAAATCTTGGTATTTGAGTTAGTTTCAAATCTTTGGTACAGATTCAAATATAAACTCTGGGAGTCACCAAAAGCATGCAGGTCAGTATTATAGATGAAAAAGTAACGTGCTTTATTAGAAACTGAGAATGTAAGTGTTGGAAAGTACCCTGGAACATGGAACAGAGTATCAGAACTAGAAGGGGCTTAGGGTATAGAGACTGTTGGAACAAACTATGCTAAAAAGGGAAGGAACATCAGACCACAGGACACAGACTGTTAGGGTTAGAAGCCTCCGCCCCCTTCTCCAAATAACATTTCAGAGTTGGAAGGCCCTCCAGAACGGGACTGCCTAAGATGGAATGGTGAAGGAGATCTCAGATAACAGAATATCAGAACTAGGGAGGACTGAGTGATCATCTAGATCAGCCTCCTTCTCCCTAACCCTACCACCCATTTTACAAACTGATAGCAGGGAGGAGAGATGACTTGTTTAAAGACACATATATTTAGAGAAAAGAGACAACTAAAAAGAAGTTGTTCCAAAGGCAGCTTGTGGGAGACATTAAGTTCTTTAGTCAATTATGTAGAACAAAAATTATGGAATCTTACATATAAATGAATCCATTTGAAAAGAAAGCCTCAAGTCCCTTCTAGTTCCAATCTGCTTCTTAATAAGTAGGAAGACAAGCTAGAGCAATGAGCATTCATCATTCCCTCAGGTGGGAAAAATTACATATTTTAAATTTCATTGTTTAGATAATTTCTCAGAAAATAAATTACTTCTAGTCATTTGGGCCACATAAAAGTTGCACACGATTTCACGCCACACTCGTATGCTGCAGTATTCAAGTAAGCTGAGGATTTATAAAGTAAAACTGGCCTCGTAACTGTGCCTTACCTAACTGCACATCCGTTGTGAATCTGAGTCGGTGAATCATGCTGACTTTGAAAGATTTGTAATGGTGACTGGACAGCATGTCTTGGACTGTGGCTATGTCAGTCTGAGGATCCTCCTCCGAAATCCCTTCTCCCCTGGAACCTGTGAGAAATCAACAGTGTGGTCAAATATGTGAAGATACAGAAAGACCAGACTATAGCATATGGCTAAGGCCATTAAGGAAAAGTTAAAATAACTGGGATTATTTAAATTGGAGAAGAGAAAACAGAGAGATGACTTAGTATCATGGAGTGATCTAAAAGGCAATGGAAAGACACATGGCAGAGGTCAGCAGGCTGCATAAGGTTCCCAAAGAGGACACATTGCAGGAAGTTGAGTAAGATACATCTTAAAGGGCAGGTAAAAGTAGGCAGGAAGTTGAATAAGAGAGAACAGTCAATCTACCACATGATGCATTGGTATCTGTATAAGATATTAAAAAAAACCAACAATAGAGGAAGGCCTTCAGTAAATCACCCAAATCCTTGGAGGAAAAGTATGAATGAAAACTGCAGAGAATGGGAAGGGGGAGGTGGGCTGTTTATACACACTGGACAAGAAGGAACACTCATATCAACAGGATTGCAGCCCACTGTAGTACTGAAGAGGAGAACAGGAACTCAAGGACATCATCTTCATCCAACTAAAATGGCTAGTTTGGCAATAGTCTTCCCTTCTAGGCTGATCTCACATTACTACCAACTCCTCCCTCTTCCTCTCTTCTGGACTCCAATTCCTAGCCAAAGTAGATTACTCACCTTTCACTGTACCAACGATTCTATAGTGTTTTATTTGAAGTGTGCTAAATGCTTTATGTGTGTGCTTTCATTTGATCCTCCACAACGTCATGAGGCGGCAACTACAGGTTTTATTATCCCCATTCTACAAATGAAGAAACAGGTTTGGAAAGGAAGAGTGACTTTTCCATGGTCAACCAACTAGTGCTGGAGGAAAGATTTGAACATGGGATTTGTTCACTGAATTTAATGTTTTTCACAAGAGTACACCATTATGCTGACTTCTAATATAATCTCTGCCTCTTTAAATTTTACTCATCCTTCAAGGTTCAACTTGAGAGCCACCTCCTCCACCAGGCCTCTAGCATATTGAGAAGCTGTCATTTGATCTCAGAGAACTTATTTCTTACCTTATTGCAACCCTTTACAACCTTGTTTCAATTCTCATCATTCAAGTGGAACTGCTTTCTCTAAGCTATTAATGATTTCTTAACTCCAGAATCTGTTGGCATTTTCTCAGTTCTCATCCTGCTTGACTTCTCTGCAACATACTGCTAACCACCTTCTCCTTCCGAATTTTCTCTTTTTTGGCGTTTTGGTGACGCTGCCCTCCCTTGGCTGTCCTCAGTGTCATTCACTGGCTCATTCTCCATGTCCCTGCCTCTGTTGTGGATGTCCTCCAAGGTTTTGTCCTGGGCTCTCCTGACTCCTCTCCCTAGACTCCCTCTTGATGATCTCATCAGCTTTCATGGGTTCACCCCTGACATGGACTACTTGCCTTCTCATTTGTCTCCCTGAAGTGTCTCCTCACTAGAACACTTCCTCTGAATGAATGCCACAATGATATTCCTAAAGCACAGAAATGACTATATCATTCTCCTATTCAATATACTTCAGTGGCTCCTCAAGGACTAGAATCAAATGATTTCATCTTTATCTCATCTTTTTAAATGTCTATTTTAAAGTTTATAATATACACAGTTATTGGTACAATAGTATGTGTATAAAATTTATAAATTACACAAACACACATTCAAATATGTACACATAGGGTTTAATAATTTTTTTACTGAGAGGAGTACATGACCAAAAAGATTTGGAGACCACTGGACTAACTATACACTCTGTTAAGTTTCTTTTCTGTATTAATATTTGATGAATGGATACAAGAATGAAAAAGCTTTTATTAAGCTAAACATTGTGTTATATATTGATGCTACAAACAGAGAACTGAGATAATAATATCCCTGCTCTTCAGGATCCCTCACTCTAATGGGTGGTACATCTGTAGGCAGATGGTAAGGTTGGTGGTCTTTCAGGTATAGCAAAAGAGCAGGTCAGAAAGTAAGCCCTCGTGGTCCTTTATGGAACAGCAACAGAACAGATGGCAATGACCTTGAATGTTCTCAGGTCCCTTACAGTTCTAACATTCTGCATTCTAAAATTGCCATTCACTTCTAATATTCTCTGCTTGAGCACTTCATGTTCTAACGTCCCTTCTACTCTATCATTCTTTGTTCTAATATTTTCATGAGGGTGGCTAGTTATTGCCTACAGTTTTTAATGGTAGTTCATTTCCCTAAATCTATGCTTTAACTGAAATATAACTGACAAAATGCCAGTTAATTTCTATTTTAGGACATTTTAAATGTGGAAATTTTGGCAAAAATATGAAAACCTTTAAATGTTTTAGAATTATTTAAATCTTCTTTTTTTTGAGTAAATGCAATTACCTGCAATAACTTCATTCTGATGTCTGAGCTGAAGAACTTTAATTATTTACTAATTATTATTTCTTAAATATTGCAGGTATTAGACATAGAAAGAAAGAGGTAACATCTCATTAAGCTAATATGCCAGTTACTAGGGGAAACAACAAAGGAAAAATAACTCCACACTCAAGATTTTACATTTTATGATGTTGGATTAAAACCAATTTAAAAATTACTATAACGTGACATATAATTTTTTACTGAGCAATTTCAGTGCCAGCTGCTAATAAAGCATCTTCGCTGCAAATGATAATTCAGATGCTTTTAGATAAAGTGGTGCATAAATATGGGGGGAAATTGATTTAGTTTCTTGTAGCAGATACTGAAGTATGACACATTTTGTTTAATACACCAGCTAATGTAGTCCTAAAAGCTGAAACAACTGCCAGTTTTCAGTCTTAAATTTGCTGGGGGAGATTAATGAAAACTTTATATTTTGCTGAAATGTTAATAATGGGCAGATGAGACGATGAGATTTTAGTAGAGGTCTTAAAGTTACGGAGCACCCAGCAAAAGGCTTGTCAATTTCTATATATTAATTTGGTTTAAGACTTATGTAGTTGGAGCTGGCTCAACACACTAATGCTTCCTCCATTGACCTCCTACTCTCTGCTGGTGTAAATTCATAAGCCATTTGAGGATTTAAGCTTAGAGTGATACTTCAGTGAGTTTCTCAGCCCTGTCCTGAGCTGGCAAGGGGATTGTTTGCTTTCATGATAAGGCAACAAGAGGAAGGAGAATTCAGAGACTGATGTTAAATACACACTAGAATGCAAAAGGCAGCGGGAAAGATTTGCGGTCTTGAGATTTCTGAAATGTTTCTCAAAGCAGGCAAATCTGCTCAGTGGGTCTGTGTGGCAGTCTATAAATGAGGTCCATCTACAGACATTTATTGCCTTTTCATAATCTGTTCAGCTGCTATCCAATTTTTAAAATCTATTTCAAATTTTCTCCTCCAAGGAGTTTTTCCTGATTCTGTGTTGATAATGACTTTCTCCTGCCCCACAGATCGAACACAGCACACACTGACCTTTTCTAATGGATCTGTCATGTAATATTGGTGAAAATGGCTATATGTATAGATGCCATATCCTTCTATTAGACAGAATGCTTCTTGAGGGCAGGGAGCACATCTTATCCAAACTTTTTATTCATTCTAAGCACTTGGGAACAATATTCTACACACAGAAGGTGCTCAACAACTATCTGATGAAGCTCGGAGCTCATGAATGGGTTCATTTTGAATATGTGAAAAATCTCTTTTGCCTCATGTTTTCATTCAAGGTTTTCTTTGGAAACATAAGAAATGGGTTCATGTATAGAACTGAAGTTGAAAAAAAGAATGTGAAAGAAAGACAGAAAGAAAGAAAAAAAATCTCTCAGGTCCTATGTTAAGGGCTGAGAACAAGAAAATAAATATGGGAAAGGTTTTATTTAATCCAACAAAAAACAAAAGATTTTCATCCAAGTCTAAAGAATCAAAACAACTGCCCTCCCTTCTTTGGCGTCTCTACCCTCCTTAGGTATCTTCTAGACTAGAGTTTTATTGACTTGTTATACTCTGAATACTCTGCTCCCCATTCAAGAGTTACTAGAGCAACATTTCCACCTCTTGTGGGTCTTCTCCTTCCCTATGGATTTAAATAGGGCTTCCAATCTAAGACTAATACCCTGGGTGAAGATCCCCTTCAAAGGGAAAAAAAATTGGGATTTCTAGTCAATGAAATAATTCTCTTCTCTGGCAGGCCTTCCCTTTGCTTTTTCCACATGACTCGTAGCACCAGAAAAGGAATAAGTTTGAATTGCTTGTCCATGGTGTGCTTAACCACCCGTTTAAAGTGTTCATCTGGCAATGGCTCATTCTTTCCTCTCATATCTTTTCTTAGCCATCATATTGGGTCGTCCTCTATAGGCCTTTCTCTGAGGATGGCGGCATCTGTGTGTAGTTCCACTCTTCTCTTTCTGTTCTCTTTTTCCCTCTTTCTAGTTCAGTCAAGTATGAACTTCATTAGCCATGAGGTGTGTAATAGTAATTGGTTTAGCAGGATACTTAGCACTTAGTACTAAGTGGATGGACAGTACTAAGTGCTAAGTGTGGAAGGTGCAAACTCTGTCCCATTGTTGAGAAGGCATGAACTCCCCTGTTGATGTAGAAGAAGGG
>CM053585.1:241181161-241241824 GCA_028646515.1 Pseudochirops corinnae | reverse complement strand
TGAATGACTAATGACTGAGTTGCCCCATGAGTAGAAGTTTGAGTATTCTATTGTTTCTTAATGATTGAGTTGCCCCATGAGTGGAAGTTTGAGTATTCTATTGTTCCTTGTTCTGAATACTGTGGCCACTGTAGTGAAAACTGTATGGCTATTTTCTGTGATAAGATGTAATGTTGTGAATATTATAATGTTTTGAATGTTTGTCTTGATTTGTAATGGAATAAACAGAGTGTTCACTATATTTTGTAATCTGAACTCTAAAGGCTGTTCACAGTAGCATTCCTTTGGGAATCTGCTGGTGCATGGCATTACAAGGTGTTAAGTTGGGAATGTGAGTTGATGCCAGAAAAAAGGGCTACTTCCATGAGGGCAACAAGGGATGAGAAGCTGATTCACATTTTTTCAAAGATTTCACTAGAAAGAAGAAGGATTTACCAAGCTCCAGCTGAGAAATGATCACTACGGGTTATATTAAGGAGTTGTAAAGTCCAATGCTGTTATCAGTAATTAATTAAATGGAAAAACATCCACAATGTGTTTACTTTCATTAATACCAGTCTCCTTTTGAAGGTCAAGACAGATGACAATGATATCTTCAGCGCCTTTACAATGTATTTTGTCAAAGCCTACTGTGTTAATGTTTTGTGCTACAGCTTGGCATCTTGTACTATACTGTATCAAACCCTTATGTTAGAGAACATTTTAGAGATGCACTGTTATACATTATATTTTTGGTGAGTTTAAGAACTTCAGTCTATATGAATTGGAACTAAGGAGTCTGAAGTATGCCCTAATCAAGCCCTGTAGGTTATGAATATGTGGTATAATAGAAAGAACAGCAGACTGAAAGTCAGAATATTCCAGGTTTGAATCCTGATGTGGTGAACTGTAAATAGAATACTCAGCTTAGAGTCAAAGGATCTTACAAACACAGATTGAAAATTGGAAGGGAACAGAGAGGCCAAACCCCTCTATACACATATGAAGACACTGAGGCTCAAAGAGGTGACTTTGGCAGGGATAATCATCTAATTAATATCTGAGCCAAGGTCTGAACTTGGGTCTTCCAGATATAAAAGTCCAGTGCTCTCTCCAAAATACTGCCTAGTTGCTATGGACATCAGGTTTCAAAATCTGTCTCCAACAATCACTAGTTTTATGACCATGAGTCAGTCAGCTAAGCTATCAGAATATCCATTTGTTTTTCTGCAGAATGAAGTTAAAAATGTCTGTATAACTCAACTCACTAAGTTACTGAGGAGTTCAACTCAGATAATAAATGTCGAAAATAAAATCAACTGCATTTGAAACCTTAAAGCACTCAATCTGCTCTCTCTCTCTCTTAAATATATCCATGTAGGTAGGCTACTAGGACTTCTAGTCCCACCATAGTTACTAGCTCACATAACACTTTATTTATTATTTATGCACTTGCTTTACAATATTCTGTCATACAGTTTTCTGTGTTGGTATCTTCCTAGAGCATAAGCTCCTTTAGGGCAGGGTTTTGTCACATCCTGAAGGACTGAAGCAGAATGAACGTGGCTATAGCATTAAAGAGCAGGAGGAGCATGGGACTAGGGCTTTGGTCAAGGTTTCAGCTCTGGGTCACCCATGTGACTTGAAGCAGGTCCCTTTCCTTCCCTGTCCTTCTCTGAGCTTTAGTTTTTACACCAGTAAAATAATGAGGCTGGACTAGATGATTTCTAGATCTCTTTTAAATCACAGGACACTAGGATCTGAACTTCTGATTTCCCCTTGCATAGAGACACTACTTGCACAAAAGATGCTTGATAAATATTGAATTACATACAGAATGGCAGTTACAGTGGTAACAAAATGATAAAAACTGGGAAAAGAAAAGAAGGAACCAAAAAATTTAACTGCTACAAGTAAGTGACAATAAGAAGAAGAGCTCTAATGGTGCTGTTGCTTTATGCTTGTTATACTTGTATGTATCTCACTTGTGAAGAAAGTGGAGCAAGGACTACTGTTCCCATTTTAAAGATGAAGATTCTAAGGCTCAGAGAGGGAAGGTTCTTATGAAGTTCCACATCTGGTAAGAAGTGGAACAAGGACTGGAACCCAGTACTTCTGACTCTAAGATGAGATTTTTTTATATCCGCAGTGCTACAGAGACTTGCTGTGGGTGAGGGGGCTTGTTACGTATCTCCCCATCAGCAATTAACCTTAATAAAATGGACTGTGCCTTTACAGGGTGTGTTCCGTTTCACAGGACTGAGCTTTGGAAGTAACCACGTCATCCACTGCTCTCATTTCAGAGCTGTGCTTCATAGAGGTGAAATGACATGCTTAAGTAAGGAGCAGGATCTGGATCTGAACCCAAGTGTGTTACACTCCAAATTCTGTGCTCTTTCCATGAAGCCAAAACTGAATTCAGCCTCTATTTCTTAATAGCTCCCATTTCTACAGCCTCTCATGATTTACAAGTCTTTTCCTCATAACAACTTTATGAGGTTTGTCGTGCAAGATGATCCCTCCCATATTAAAAAAGAAGAAACTGGACTTGAGAGAGGAGGAAGGATCTGACCAGATCACTCCAATGAGCCAGGACCAGACCTGGACTTACGGAGCCTGAGTTCTGGTTAGGAGTTCTTTACACACACACACACACACACACACACACACACACAGACACACACACAGACACACACACAGACACACACACAGACACACAGACACACACACACACACACACAGCCCTGTGCCACACGCCACTATGGGACTGTGGAAAATGGAGCCATTGAGAAAAATCTTACTGGTCTCACTCCTTTCATTTTTCTACATCCATCATAGTTTTTTTCAAAGGCCTTTCAAGTCCCAAAAGCCTCATAAGCCCAAAGCTTCCCTTCTATTCAACGCTTTCCCCTGTTCATTGTTCAATTTTGCCAGTCTCTTAAAAACAATCAATAGGGGATAGACTGTAATACACATACACAACTCTATCACTCAGTGACAGTAATCTCAGCACAGCCATCAGGATCACACGCCCTTCTCCAGAACCTGCCATGTTACCATCAGAATAGGAACGCTTCCTGTCAGTGTTTAATTGATTAAACTACTGGAGCTGAAGCTGGCTACGCTGGAGGGCTTTCCACTGGGATTCTTTAGACCCTCTATAAATCAGGGTAATCTTATTTTATGGGGCTATCAGATGGAAACGGATGGAAATTTGGAGAACTACAGCTCATGGGTGAGAGCCAGAAATTTCCCCACACAATTACAACTCCTCTTTCTAGAGTACTTTAAGATTTATAAAAACCCCTTTCTCACAACACTGTGAGTAGGCAGGGGGTAAGCTTTATTATCCCATTTTACAGATACTGAATTGAAGCTCTTTGACTAAAATCACCTAGCTAGTAAGTGTAAGGATGAAGATTTGAACCTAGATCTTCTGACTCTAAGTCCAGTGTTCCTTCCATTACACTACACTACCCTCTGCTAAAGAAAGCCTCTTACTGAAAGTGACAAGTCCAGAATCATGGCATCTAAGGATCAGCTAAAAGTAAGGAGGCTGTTTGCCTTGATAAAGAGAACACTTGAAGAAGGACGTGGTAAAGAAGGGACATGGTTCTAGTATCTGAAGGGTAAGCAGGAAGGAGTAGACTTATACTTGACCTGGAAGGCAGATCCAGGACTAATGAGAAGTAACCAGAGTAAAATTTAAGAAAAATATCCTGGCAGACATGGATAATATGTTGTACTTGATTACACTCCTATGTTACAAGGGAGAGCTTCTATTTAGGGTGGGGGAAATGAGCATAAACAAAATAAAAACACACAGAAGAAAACAGATATTTAAAAGGGTAGACAAGCACTTATGTTACTACCATGCTAAATTTAATATATATGTTTAAAAAGCAGTTCAAGATTTCATATACAATCCTCTTTTTTTGTTCTTTGTATACTGGAATGTTTGTTCATTAATAATAAAATAACTGATTTACAATAATTGATCAATAATAAAATAAAAATATTAAATTGTTATGACATTATTAATTTAAAAAGGAAAATCTTTCTAAAAATTAGAGCTACTAAAAAACAGAATGAACTACCTTGAGTGGCAATAAATTTCCTGCTACTAGAGGTATTCAAAAGAAGCTGCCCTTCAAGATGGAAATCTTGTAAAGCTACAGGTTAGATTCAAGTCAATAAGTATTTATTAAGCCCCTACTGTATGAACTAGGCACTATGCTAGATGCTAGCAATACAAAGACAAAAATGAGAGCGTTCCTGCCCCTAGGGAGCTTAAGTCTACTGGGGACACACAAGATAGACACAGATGAGTAAATGTAAGAAGAGATAAGGGCCTGAACTAGGGTGGTTATGGTGTGAGTGGAGAGGAGGGAAGGTGTCTGAGATGTTGTAAAGGAAGACTAGATGACCACATAGATCTCCTCTGACCCTGAGATTCTATTATTCTATTAAATTCTAAAGCTACAATGAAAGGTTTAAGTGCCCGAAAAATTCATTTTAACTTCTTCAACTGTTCAAAAGATATGCAATTCTGACAATAACCCTACAAGTACTTTTCCAACCTTCCCTATTTCTGTGCCAAGGCTACCATCAATCTTCTAATCCCATCATCCCATTCTCTCTGCTCACAAGGGTACCACCATAGTTCAGGCTCTCATCACCATCAACAAGTCACTTCCTCTCTCAATTCAGATGCCAACTCCTTGCTACAGACTCTGCTCATCCCTCAGCCTGAACAATTGCTATGGCTCCTGAAATGACCTCCCAGGCTGATGTCTCTCCTTATTTCAATCCACACTCCACACAGCTATTAATTTTCCTAAAGCACTGGTCCAATTATGCCACTCCCCTACTCGAGAAATGCCAGGACCCATTCCCTATTTATGTTAGCATAAAATTATGTTTAACTTTTTAAAGTCTTTCACAAGCTGACCCCAACCAAACTTCCCATCTGTGCTGGATATTATTCACCTTCGTGTAATTCTCAGTCTAGATAGACTGGCCTTTTTGCTGTCCTTCCCTCATGCATGACACTTCATCTCTGGTCTCCATGCATTTGCACTGGCTGTTCTCTCTGCCTGCAACACCTTCCTTTCTCGATTCCACCTCTCAGAATACCTTCTTTTCTTCAAAGTTCAGCTCAAGTACCCCTACTATATTAAGCTCTCCCTGATCTGGTCAGCTGCTGACACTATCCCCACAAAATTTATCTGCTATTTCTTGTATAAAAACTTATATAGTCATACACAATAGAATGCAAATTCTTCACAGGCAAGGACTTTCATTTTTGATTCTGTATCACCAGTACCATGCGTGATTCTAGCCATACAGCAGGCACACAATACAAGCCTATGACTGAATGATTTAGAAATTGTGGCCTACATTTGGCTAGAGGATTGCATGACATGAGCTGAAGGAAAGAACATTGGTCAGTGTCCCTGTGTTCAAATATTTGATTATTCACAGAACCTCTATGACCTTGGCGAGGACATTTCCCCTCTCTGGGCCTGAGTTTCTTCAACTATAAAAAGAAGGCACTGGATTAGTTGAATCCTTAAGCCCCTTCCAGCTTTAAGTCTTATGATCCCTTTCCTTTTACCTCTAAGGCAAGACTTTTCTCATTGGGAAACTTCTTTGGCACAATGTCAACCTGGCACCTGGAGTTTGTCCAGCCCTAGCTGACACACAAACATACCCTAATATATGACAATATTTAAGAGACATAACCAAATTATTAGCTAGTGGGTTAGATTATAGGAAATCACATATGAACAGCAAATCTCTATGCCCTTACTCAAACCAAAGACAAGGGCAGTGGTGATGCAAACATGTTTCCTTATTGCTTTAATGTACTAGTGTATTGCTTAATGAAAGTTCTTAATTGTAATTCAATTAATTACATACACAGAGTCCCCAATTACATTTTCCAATAAGACATTGGCTGTGATACAGGTCTAAATGCACTTAACCAATTTTAATATATTAAGACCAATTTCCCTTGAATACTAATTACTACCTAATGATAAAATGAGAAAGGGGAACTTTCCAGGAAGGGGATAGAGAAAAATGAAACTAATTAGCCTTGAGCATTTTGGAACTTCTCACTTCAGACAGCACAAAACAGGCTCTTGTTGGGTTGAGAGAGGAGGTGAGGCTAAAGCTCAGCATTCATTTGGCAAATATTTATTAAATGACTTAAATTGAAGATATGAAGGCAGATAGGACAGAGACCCTGTTCTCAGGGAGTTTATAATCTAATGGAGGGACATATGGAAATAACTATAGCACAAAGAGAGCAAGGTGAGTGAGTGAAGGACAAGTCAAAAGTTCATGCTTTTACATGGAAAATGCTATGAGAAGTATAAGAAAGAAAAAAATCTCTTTCACTTGGGAAGTGGGTGAGAGGGGTTTAGAGAAAGGGTAGAATCAAAGTTAGGCAGGAAGGACAAGAGACCTGGCTGTCTGCAACAGGTAAGCTAGCTCTTGAGCCCAAAGATGATCATTGTATGTGTGAATTTCTGGGAAATCTGAAGGAAGAGGGTGAAATGGAATAGAGGCATTGTGACGAGGGAGAAGCTGAGGGATGAAGAATGGACGGCAGCACAGTGCAAAGAGTGCTGGATGTAGTAGGACTCGCCAGCTCCACTGCCGGCAGAACCTTTGAGAACCAAGAGTCACTTCCATACCAAGAAGTCATTAGTTGGACACACATATTAATTTCATATTAATAATGAAAACTAGAGCTCATGTTTCTAGTTTGCTTTTTTACAACTGCCTTCCTCTCAATTGCGCAATAAGGTAGATGGGGGTCAACGTTAGTTACAAAGAGGGAAAGTGAGTTTGGGATATCTAGATGCCCAACCCTGTGTTAAGCACCATGTTTGTGGGAAAGAAAGATACATATAAGACACAGGTAGCTCCCCTCCAGGGAACTACAAGGTAAAAGAGAAGAGCAAATGTACAGAGATCTTGTTCATCCCTTAAAATATAAGATTGTGGGGAAATGGTATAACAATAACATGGGGAATACAAGCATTAATATTCTCATCTCAGGGATGAGGAAGCTGTAGCCTGAAACACCTCAAGGATATTGTACCATGGAGTGAAAAGACTGGGATTTGAGTATGGCTTGACTACTTAACTGGGCGATCCAGGGTAAGGCAAATTACCTTTTCTCTTAGGATCTGGGTCTTATTAAATGTAAAAATGGGAGAAGGAATTCCCTTCCAGCTCTGATGTTCCAAATTTTTTTTCCTAAGGTTCTTTCCAGCTTAGATATTCAATGTTTTTATATTCTATGCTGATAATTATCTGGATCTGATATTGTGTTACAACACTGATAAAATTTATAACTGTTAAGAGACTTCAGAAATCATTTAGCCCAAATTAATTTTGAAGATGAGAAAACCAAGTTCTCAGGAGGTAAAGTGATTTCCATAGGTAGCAGGTACTTTGCACTCATAGAAAGAGCATTCACATATTTATGATACCAAGAATCGTTTGAAATACTTTAGTATGAATACTGCAATATGCTGGTAGGATAGGGATAGAGATCAGATTTAATGTTTCATTCATATTAGTAACTCCAAGTGGAGGAAGCTCTACCAATGTAGGTCTGCATCATCTCAGAAATTTATAATCTTAGTCGGCTGATCTGAACCAAGTCTTCCTGGCTTTGAGGCCAAGTCTCTACTTGATATACCAAGCTGCCATCAATTTAAAAAACACAACCATACCTCCTATTTTGACAGGGCTTTAGGGTCTATGAACACCTTTCCTACCAACAGTAACTCACGTTTCTATAGTGCTTGAAAATTTGCACGGCATTTGCCTTATGACAACCCTGTGAGGTAAGTGGCACATTGTTATTATCGTCATTTAACAGATGAGGAAATAGAGGCCCAAAGAGCTGATATTAGGGCGAGGCCAGGTACTTTTCCCCTCTGTAACATGAAGGGGCTGGGACTAGATGGTCTCTTGAGATTTTTTGTGCAATAAATCCTGTGATCTTGTAAGTGGCAGAGCCTGAAAGCATTTAGCTACTCACATACCTAAGTTTCTATTCAGAAACAAGTCTTATTTATATCATAGCATTCCTTCCGTCTAAAAAATCCTGTTGAGGCACCACAAAATGACATTTAAAGCTATGAGGGGCTTTGATATTTAAAGTGCTGCAGCTCATGTTTAAGGAGGTTGATGATCCTTGAGTGAGCAGGGCAGAGCTTCCCCAGCACCAACTAAGCCCCAGGGTGTCTCCTCTGTTGGCACGAAGTACCTAAAAGGAGGAGAAATCCACCCAGTATGAATAAGGATAATGAAGAGTGTCTGGAAAATTACCAGAAACCTTCAGAAAAAACAAACATTCCTTTCTCTTTCCAATAGCTGCCTTTTTCCTCTTTTCCTTTTCTATTTAACAATAAAACAAAACAAAGATGAACAACGAGCAAGTGACATTCTCTACAAAAATTCTGCATCAGCTTCCTTGGTGCTTTGCTAGCATCATGTCTAAACCTCTGGGATCTTTGAGGGGTACCTTATTAGGCAGGTCATATTCAAAGGCCTTAGGAAGTTTTGTGATCTGGGCTCGGATACTTCAGCTCTCTGGGTCTCAGGGTCTTTATCTAGAAAGTGAGGTCACTGTCACACTTATATAATGTCTTCATAAAACCCTTGGGAGACAAGGAGTAGAAGAATTATCTCCATTTTCTATATTAGAAAAGAGGGTGAATGATCAAGGATCTGGAGCTGGAGGGGGCTCTGGAGAGTATCTAGACCAATCCTCTCACTTTAGAATTAAGTGAACAAATTTAGAGAAGGAAAGTGACTGGAACACCAGAGAACTAATAAACAACAGTTGGAATTTGAACCTAGATATTTTTATTCCAGATGTTGTCTTGTCTACTATACCAAGCTTGTCTAGGGCCCCAAAGTTTGTAAGTGATGGAATCTGAACTTCAATCCATGTTTTCTGACTTAAATTTCAGTGCTCTTATTGCTAAGTTTCCTTCTAGATCTAAAATCTTGTAAATCTGTGAAGAAATTGGTATCCATACACATAAACACATACATGTTTATTATACCTACCTACAAACTATGGATTCAAATTCATCTGGAGTATTTCTGTCATGGTTTATTTCTCTCACCAGCCACACTTAAATTTGGATTGAACAAAAAATGGTACTATTTACTATCCTTTGAGAGAATTTTCCTTTTGAAAAATATTCAAAAAGCTTGAACCTGGTATTTTACTAAGTCATTAAGCCTAGTTCCCTTTCCCAAATCACTGAAAGGGAATATCACTATTTTTGAGTTTTTCTACCACTAAAACAGTGAGTTCAATTCAATTCCACAAACATTTACCATGTACAAAGCCCCTCTGGGTCTTTAAGGATGTCCAAAGGCCTGTGCTGATGTTCAAATTATCCTAAGTCTTAGAATCACAGAATTAAGAACTGGAATTGACCTTAGAGCACAGACCATTAGAGCTAGAAGATATAGACCTTAAAGCAGAATGTTAGGTCCGGAAGAGGCCTGAGAGCAAACATTAATTATACATTGTTATACATAATATTTCAGAACAGGAAGGAACATAAGAGATCATCTAGTACAACTCTCTTATTTAAAATTATTTAATACACACACTGAGGCCTAGAGGGGTTAAGTGACTTGCCCAAATTTATGTTAAATCAGTGACAAGATTAACAAAAACTGAGACCACTAAGTGAATGTGCTCTTAGGAACAAGCAAACTGAAATAACCAGTGTGCTCTTCTAATTATTTCTACACAGCCTCTATTTAGAAAAGATAATAACTAGTCACCTTTTGGGACTATTTCTTGGGGAAGGTCTTAGCCCACAAGGCGAATTTTGGGGAAGTTTGTTGGGGTCACAGAAATAATTCAACTCAATTCAATGAACACTTTAACTGCTACTACAAGTTAAGTCTTGCTCCTGACCCAGAAGAAATAAAGTTGAAAGGGCGGTTTCTACTCTCTAGCATCATACAGTCCTCATATCAAAGAGTAGAGACAGAATACGGACAGAAACAAGTATGATACAAAGTAGAACATGACAGCAAGAGGGAAAGTCAGGCAGAGTGCTATGGCTCAAACTCGGCAGAAGTAGAAGGAAATATTTTACAAAATTGAGGTTTATAGTTTTCTAGCCCAGAAGGGCAGTATGATGTAGCACAAAGAGCACTGGATTTGCAGCCAGAGCATATGGGTTTGAATCTTGGCTCTACCACTTGTTGCCTGCATAACTCTGGGCAAATTACTTAGCGGATCTGAGCCTCAGTTTCCTCACTGATAAAATGAGGAGGTAGGGCAAGATAATTTTCAAATCCTATTGAAGAAGAGTGAGGGAAGGAAGACCAAGGAGATGGCCCTTGAGCAGGGCTACAGTGGGCAACGTTTCAACAGACCTTCTGTTATGAAAACAGAGGGCTTTTGTCCAAACAGGGGATGGCCTGAAGGAATACCTAGAAGGCAAAATGATATAATGCAATACAACACACATTTATTAAGTATCTACTACAATACAATGTACATTTACGGTCTACTTACAAGTCAGGTACGTTACCAAGTGTCGGGGATACTTGTAAGAAAAGGAAAGACAGTTCTTGCCCTCTAGGAGCTTATAATCTCTAATGGGGGAAGACCACAAACACACAACAAGAAACTAAAAAGAAAGTGGCACAGAGGTAGGAGAGAGACTACATACTGGGGGAGGGAGAGGCACGGTGACGGTAGTGTGCAATCCAAAGAGTACAAATAATGGGATAAAATGGATATCAGGTAATAACCGAGGCAGGCTGGAAGTTTAGATCAAATTGGATTATGCCTGGGTTTCCTTCTGAGGAGATAACTGTGCCTTTATAATAAGTCTTCAGAAAGCAGGGGAAGGCATTTCTCTTTTCTAGAAGATAGTATAAAAGTTCCAGGAGATTATCTGATTAGGAGGCGGGATTAGAACTGGGAGGATAAGAATAGGAGAACTCCTCACTGGACTTCAAATGCTCTTCCAATAGATACTATTTAACTGTTTTATACTGGTCATATTCCAGCTCCTAGAAGATAGCTGTCTGAAGGAAAGTATATATTAGCGGAAAGGAATTCAAATTGGAAAGCTCAAGGATTTTGGCTTTTTTCTCCCTTAACAGGCCAAGACCTAGGCAAAAATCCTAAAGCTCAGTTCCTAGGCAGAGATATTTATCATCTTTAGCTCTATTTTCAAATGTTAGCCTCTTAAATGCTACCAAAGACATCATTTTATGACCCCCAGAAGACTATCACTACCATCACACAACCCTTTGACCACCAATGCCATTCATAATTTGTGAGACTTTCACCATCATGCCATTTATCATTCTGTGACCCTTAGACTGAAAACATCCCTCAGAGGCCTCACTGAGGTATGGAGGTGGCTCAAGGTACTCAAGGTTATGCCAGGTGATTGCAAACTCTGGCTGGTCCTCCTAAGCTAGAAAAGTTTTGAGTTTGGGCCTAGAGATGCTTGTTGTCCAAGGACCACCTAACTAAGTCTTGGAGAAGTTCACTGGTAAAGGTCTGGCCCTCAGGATATACAATTTTTTTTGTCTGTAGCAACTCTTAAAGAATCCTATCTGTTAAGGGTTGTAAATCTGTGTCTGCGTCCCCCTATTAATTAAATAATGGATGTTCTGAAGTAGTGAAGTATAAATGGAAAGAACAGAGTAAAATATAAAAGCTTTTATCCATTCTTTAAGTTCTGATGTAACAGGAATGGAGAAAGCTCTGGATATGGAGTCAGAGGACAAATGTTTCAGTTTCAGCTCCCCTACTTGCTATCTATTTCACCTTAAGGCAAGTCATTTATGAGCTTTGCTTTTATTCTGGGCCTCACTTTCTTCATCTGTAAAATTAAAGGTTTGCTCTAGATGATCTCTAATATCCTTTAAGGACAGATTTTTATCTTCTACCTCTTTATCATCCTAGCACCTAGATCACACTGAGTGTAGTGGAGCTGGAAGAGACCTTAGAATACAGAACAGACTATTAAAATTAGAAGGGATCTTATAAGAGTATTAGAACATATCATGTTGCAGTTGGAAAGGCCTTTGGGGCACAGAACACTGAATGCCAAAGCCTTATGAGACATTAAAAATCCTCTAGGTAAGGGGTCTTAACTTAAGGTTCCCACAGACCTCCATGGAGTCTGTGGATAGATTTCAGAGGTCCATGAAGTTGGATGGGGAAAAAAAATGCAAAACTACATCTTTATTTTTAGTAACCTCTAACTGAACTATACTATTTTCTGTAATTATTTGAAAGTAATATTCTGAGAAGGGGTCCACATATTTCACTAGATTGCAAAATAGGTCTCTGACAAAAAAGTTAAGAACCCCTAATCTATATTAATCCACTCAGTTTCTTGATAAAGAGACTGAGATTCAAATAGAGGAAGTAAGTGGCTTGTTCAAGATCATGCAGTACATAAGCAGAATTCAAATCAAACACTTTAGACTCATCTAGAACACTTTCCCCTACACTTTATTCTATGTTGCTTATAAGAGAAGAAGTAGGAGGACAAATGGATGCAAGTTAAACAAACACAGATTTCAGCTCAATATAAAGAAGACCTTTCTAATACAACTGAATTCTTGGTGGCCATGGGGTCAGAAGAGTAAAAGCGTTCAAGAAGAGGTCAGACAAGTTCCTATCTGAAGATTCTCTCCCTCTCTCAGATCTCTTCTAAGGCAAAGATTCTATTTTCCAAAGTTTGATTTAGAGGCTTACTAGCAAGAGAATAGAAGAAATTATCTGAGATTTTCAAAATTTCTCAAAAAACAATCACTAGGCTAAAAATACCTCCTCTATCTCCTACTTCAGAAATCATACATGGTTAATACTTCAGAAAGTTTTGAAAATGTTGGGTGCATTGCAGAGTGATATTGACAGGATAAAATGTACTGGATACCAGTCACTTTATCCACTAAATATTGTGGGTTTCAGAAAAGGCACTATATTTCCAGACTATGTTCAGGGTTGGTCATAACTTTACCAGTATACAGCTTAACAGAAAAAGATTAATCATGAAGCCATAAACAGTATATAGCCTATTTACCAAAAGGTAGGGAATCAATCATTTCACTTTGGAATATTCTTTTGGCTCCTGTTGACAACTCTTGCTGTAAGGAACAAAGTACCTTCCAAACCCCCTTGCCTAGCCAGCGCAGTGCTCATTCTACAATGTATAACTTCTGGGCACTCAGACAATCTACAGAGCAAGATGGAAAAGGGCAGACGTACTATTCTCTCGCACAAGGCAGAACTCCAAAGTGCTCTGGCTCTCCAGGGTGCATTCTAAGTCCACCGGGACGTTGGGCTCACTCTGTTTCTCCAGGCGATACTGAGGACCTAGAAGACACAAAAGAGAAGGGAGAAAGGAAAGCTTAAAAACAAAAAGAATAACTGACAAGCATGAATAAGGGGAAAGATACCAAAAAGAGTATGATGGTCTGTCTTGAGTATCCTTCACACCCTGCTGTCTAAAGGGGCAGCAAAGAGCAACAGAGAGATGAAAGGGCTAGACCTGGAGTCTTTTCTATGACATCAGCTGGGGGAGGAGGCATCACTCTGAGCCTCACTTACCTCACCTATAAAATAATATGTGTAGGGCCTTTTTCATAGAATTGTTGCAAAACTAAAAATGAAATAACACATACAAAGCACTCTGAAAGCTTTAAAACTTTAAATGTCAGCTATTCTTATCACCACAGTACTTTACAGCTCATCAAATGCTTTCCTTACAAGGATCATAGATGGCATTTATATAGCGCTTTAAGGTTTGTGAAATCTTTTGCATATATTATTTGAGCCTCATAACCTATGAGGTGGGTGCTATTACTATCCCCATTTTAATCAAAGATGAAGAAAATGAGGATGAAGGAAGTTAAGGGATGGCCAAGGTCATAAGTATCTGGAAAATTTGAACCCAAGTGTTCTACTCTGGGAGGGAAAGGACAATTGTGAACAAAAATAGCTGCCATATTAGAACTTTAAGTATTTCACAAAAGAGCTTTTGATCCATTATTTCACTTGATCCTCAGAATAGTTCTTTGAGGAAGGTAATACCATTATTTTTAATCTTCATCTCAAAAAATGAAGAAATTAAAGCTTATGCAAAGAAGTAAGGTGCCCAACTCTTACAAAGCCTCTAAGCATCAGAGCTGAGACTTCAACCTGTGTGTCTTATAACAAAACTGAGTGTCTTTTTTTTACTACATCACTAAAAACCTCAAAAATTGAGAAAAAAGTTTTTTTTTTCTTAAAAACGGTTTGAACCTTTCATCTGCTATAGATGATTAATTCAAGTAATATTTATTAAGTGCTTACTATATGTACTAGGTTGGGGGGGGGGGGAGAGATACAGATGATTAAGACTCAATCTCTACCATGAAGGTACTTGGGGTCTTGAAGGGAAGATAAGACATGGACATAAATAACCACAACACAAAATAGTATATGATGAAGGCATGAGAGATATGAACTGGGGGCTATTTACAGGAAAGATCTCTTCTAGCTGGAATGACCATGGAAGCAATCATGTAGGATGTGGCACCTGAGGTATAACCTATGAAGAGTGGGGAGGGAAAGTGGTGGTAGAATGAATAGGAGTAGGGGATAGGGCACAAGAGCGTTCTATGCTTAGAGAACAGCCTAAAGAAACGTGTGAAAATGAAGAATATATTCAGGGAGGAAGTTGGTCACTTGAATTGAAAAACATGATACACTTTCCTTCCACACAGTTCTTTCATAATGGAATGTTACTCTTTAATAGACAATGTTTCATGTATGTTAGCTCAGTGCTGAGCACAGGTCTGGCATATAGTATGCATGTAATAAATGATTTTTCCCATTTGTCCTATCTTGGTGATCATAAGGAAGTTTCTTAACTTCTGTGGGCCTCAGGTTCACGTCTGTAAAGTGATATGGTTGGAATAAATGACCTCTAAAGTCCCTTTCTTTTTTTTTTAAATTTTATTAAATTTATTTGTTTACTTTTAGTTTATAAACATTCAGTTCCACAATCCCTTGAGTTTCAAATTTTCTCCCCTCACTCTCCTCCTCCCTCCTTCCCCATGGTGGCATGCAATCCAATATAGGTTCTACAAATACCTTCACATTAAACATTAGTCAAGTTGTAAAGGATTATAACCAATGAAATGAACAATGAGAAAGAAGGAACAAAACAAAACAAGAAAAAAAATTATGGAATGCTTCATGAATCTACATGTCATCCTCGCGCAGGGGCCATGCTAATCTTGTCTGTACTGTTCCAATTTTAGCATACATGCTGCCGAAGCAAGCACATAAAGTCCCTTTCAATTCTAATTCTATCACCCTATAATTTTTAAGACTGTCTTCACTCATTTTTTCTCAACTAAGGTATCTAAAAAGTCAAGTTCTTAGGGATTTCATGTGATGGAACATTAGGACTAACGAGGTCCTTAAAACACCATGGAAAAGAGCTGTAAGAAGCCTTAGAACACAGAATAAAAGGAACAAAGAATTTTAGAGCTGAAGATGTCCTGTGGCATGGAATGTTAGAACTGGAAGGTATCACCCCTCATTTTACAAATAAGGAAATCAAGGACCAGCGAGGGGAAGTGACTAGTCCAAGATCACAGACTGAATTAGTGTCAATGCTAAAAATGGAACCCAGGTCTCTTCATGCTTGGTCCTCCATGCTCCATATACTTTACCCCCAGGGTTTCCTCACAGATTCCTCAATAAAGGATGCAAACATGCTCCAAAGTTTGTATTGCTTGCACAGAGAGAACTCTTCTCAATTTTCAATGCTTCCAGCATCAGCCAGTCAAGAAGTTTAAACTGTTAATAAATAGAGTGAGGCGAAAAGATATATCTCACCATTCCTTTCCAAGCAATTCATCTTCAGGCAATGTCGTCACATGTCCTGGCATCTGTGGTTGATCTATCTTATGGATTAATTTCATTAAAAACAGATACTATCTATCTGTTTATGTTGATAGACATTAAAGTCATTTGCTTTTCTCCCTGAATAATGCCTCATTTGGCATGTTTCTAGCCTGACTTAAAATTCCCTATGCTGGCCTCTTGGCCCATCAGCATGCCTGACACTTGGGTTTCAAACAAGGCCCTGTGCACCCCCTTTTCTTATTGCTTTGTGCCAACTCTGGGTTGCTGATGCTTCCCAGAAGCCCCGACATAATTTCAGATTTTATTTTGGGATGTTCTCAAGTGTTCCATTGGCCCACTCTACTTGTCTTTGCCTCATTTCAGTATTTCATTTAATTCCTCTTTGAAATGGAGCAGTCTTAAGGATAGGAGCAGGGGGTGGCTGCTTATATATTTAATTTGAGGGGTACAGTGAATGGTTCCCCGCCTAAAAAACATCTCCCCTATCACTTCTCACATGATATTTTCCATTAGTGATATACTACTTTGGGTTGTTTTCGTCTCATAAAAATCACTGCCAAAGAATATTGAGCTAGAAGGACCCTCAAAATAATAGAAAGTTAGAAACTGGAAAGGACTTTAGAACAAAGATCTATTAGAGATGGAAGGTACTTCAGAAGAGAGAATTGCAGAACACTAAGCGGCGAATGACAGAGCCAGAAAGGATCTTAGACTCGGAACAAAAAATGTTAGAGATGGAATGTTAGAAATGGGTCCCTAGAATATAGAATTTTAAAACATTGAGCACAAATTAGAAGGAACTTGGATATAATTTAGTTCAAACCCTTTACCTTAGGGATGAGGAAACTTGAGGCAGAAAGAGGTTAGGAGATTAGTCTATAGCCTCTCAACTAGTGAGTGGCAAACTTAAGAACAAAAACCCTGGTGTGCTGACTTCCAGAGTCAAACGTACATCCCATCACATCATATTTATTTATTTTTTTAAAGTTGGAAAGGACTTTTAGGATTATCTGGTCTAATTCCTTAATTCGTATTTTTCCACCAAAGTAGGACAAAAGTGTAACCATTGGATCTTTACAGTCATATAAGCAGTATTCATTAAAGCTATACTCATGGAAGATAAGTAACTAAAGATGTAAGGCGAGGCATCATCCCATACTAATAGATGAATTGTCAACTAAATGTTTGCTTTGATTTCTAGGTGGTTGAGTGTGTGTGGGGGGTGTGAGGTGGGGAAGAGGGGTAGAAGTCAACACTTATTTCAAGAAGATGGGATATGAGGTCGATTTCAGTTAAAACAATTTCTTCAAGAAAATAGCTTATATAAAATGTAATAGGCACATTCGCATAAGATGGGACACAGATCTTCAGGCAACTTCTACCCTTTGAAAACAGGCTTCAAAATGTCACAATTGTGCAGAAAGCTACATGACCTCTGCTTCAAATAGAACAACATAAGGATGATGCAAAGAATGAGTTACACTACAGTAAACAGAAAACTTGTTTTGACGTTTCCATGATGTATTTATTGTAGAAATACTATGTAACTTAATGGTCTAGTAACAAAACATTGCTCTGGGCACTTTGGGAGAATTTCCAAGTCATCATACTAAAGCAGCATTTTTATGGGATTTTGTAAACCTTAGGCAAACATTTCTACTCATAAGTTCAAAGCAAATCTTCGGAATTTGTGTTGTGGTTGAAATGTGCTAACTCTAGGCCAACTGATCTTTTTACCTCTGACCTGACACATAAAAGGGCTGTAGTGTATAATTCCAGAACTGCCTATGAACTATCTGGAAACTCTCAGCATAAGTAAACTGCAAGAAAATAGAGGAAAGTGATAAAGCTTGGTTTAATGGAAATAGTGTTGGACTTAGAATAATGAAACCTGGGTTAAACTCCTGGCTTGGTCATGTACTAATCTGAGAATTACTTAAACTTTCAGAACCAATTTTTTTTGGCTGTAAAGTAAGAATGATGATTTTAAAAAATATATATCTTGACATATTTTGTTTTTATGTTGTCATTAAACCTAATACATTAAAAAAAAAAATCTGAAAATATATGTAATGTTCCACATTCATGGACTCTGACTTCTGTAAAGGAACAGAGAGAGTGTGTGTGTGTGTGTGTGTGTGTGCATGCACGCACGCGCACATGACATGCACACATAAGGGTGTGTTCTCATATCTTCAATTCTTTGGGCCCATACTTATCCTTTTGTAATTGTGTAACATTCATTTTCTATGATTTTGTGGTAGTTTTCTTTATATTTGGTAGATATTTTTCCTTGGCTCTACTAACTTTTACTGTATCAGTTCCTTTAAATTTTGCTATGCTTCTCTACAATCATCATATTTTATATTTCTTATGGAACAGTGATATTTCTTTACATCAGTGCACAACAATTTGTTTAACCATTTCCCTTCCCAAATCATGGGCATCTACTTTATTTCCAGTTCTTTGCTACCACCAAGAAATATTGCTAAAAATATGTTTGAGTACATGGAGACTTTCTTCTTATCAGTAACTTCCTTGGGGTAATGTCTAGACATGGAAACTCTGGGTCAAAGAATATGGATATTTTAGTTCCTTTATTTGTATACTTTCATATTATTTTCCAAAATGGCAATATTAATTTGCAGCTCCACCAACAATACACTAATGTGCTTATTTCCCCAAACTCCAACATTGTTTATTCCAATCTTTTGTCATCTTGGGCAATTTGCTAGATTTGAAGTAAAATCTTGTGATTCATTGCTTTGCATTTCTCTTATTAGTGACTAGGAGCATCCTTTCTTGTAGTTATTAAGAGTTTGTGATTCTTCTTTTGAGAAATATCTGCTCGTGTTCTTTGACCACTTATCTATTGGGAAAGGTTGAGTGGAAAGTGCTTGATAAGCCTTGAAGTGACACATGAAAATGAACTGTTGTTAATGTTTGCTTCAGTCTCAGATAATGATATGGTCCTCTTCCTTGCCAAGGCTTACAAACCCCTTTATTTGTAACTTTGATTGTTTTCTTTTTTTCAGCCTCATCTTGGAGGTCACCTAGTCCAACTCCCTAATTTTACAGATGAGGAAACTGAGGTACAGAAATGGTACTTGAATTAGATAATAGATAGTCAATGGCAGACCTGACACCAAAACTCAAGTCTGCTGAATCATTCTCTGATGCTTTTTCCATTGAAATGCCCTTTATAGGCTACAGAAACCTATAGTCTAATAAAAATACAGTTATCCTACAGATTACCCTTATTCCTATCCTTACACCTTCAGATTCCTTCAGTACCTTCTACTACTGGCATTTGGACAATCACTCCAGAACAAGGCTAGTGCTGATGATTCTCTAGTAGGTACTAGAAATAGAAAGGCCTGGATCATAGAACCATGACTAGCCCATAGAACCTCCTAGCCAAAGCACCTCGTGGCCTCCCAATGAGAACAGCTGGATGTATTCCTGGATGTAAGACTATAACCAATGCAACAAAGGCATGGAGGCTGACCTATCTACAACTACTTCATGCAGGCTACAGTCAAATAATCTTCCTACTTTCCACCCAGTTTATACCAGGCAGTCAGTGATCTGCTAGGCTGCATATGCCCTAAATAATGGCCCTTTCTTTTGAGTCCAACACCAATATACAGGCATATGCTGAGAGAAGTGGAAGGACCCAGGCCCATAATACAAAAGAAGAAGCTAGTCTAGTCAACTAGCATCTGTGGCCCTTCCTTGAGGGGCCATGACAGCGATAGGAGGTATATAGAGAAAGGACTTTGCATCATAATCAGCCTACTCCTTCTCTCCTTAAAAATCTCTCCTCTTAATTCTGACATCCCTCTCTTTCATTGATACAAATAAACTACTA
Organism: Pseudochirops corinnae; assembly: GCA_028646515.1. NCBI lineage: Eukaryota > Metazoa > Chordata > Mammalia > Diprotodontia > Pseudocheiridae > Pseudochirops > Pseudochirops corinnae. Next base: position 241,222,016 of record CM053585.1, on the reverse strand, counting down.
AGAAGAGTAGTCCGCACTCATTTTTCATTCCCTTGTAATCTGGACTGTGATGCTAGCATTTACCAGAAACACAGTCTCAAAGATTCCCAATGACCTCAACTACTAAAGCCACTGTTCATTTAATCATCTTCGTGTTCTCCGACTTCTTTGCAGCTTCTGATGTTGTTCACCTGGAGCTCCTCCCAAATAACTCTTTTTTTCTTGGGTTTGTAATAGTTCCCTCTAGGTCCTCTTCCTACCTAAATGACTAATCTTACTCGGGCATCTTTGCTTCATTCATCCTTCGCTTCTTGTCTCCTGTGTACAAGCACCAGCCAGGACTCTATTCTAGGTCCTGTGGTCTCTACCCATTATCAGCCTCAGTGATCTCATTGGTACTCACGAGCTTCTTTATCTCTTAGCTCTTGTATCCATATGCCCAGTCCCAATCAGACAGTTAGGAGATGCAGTGAATAGAGCATTGGGCCTGGTGGTTGAAAGACCTGAGTTCAAATCTAGCCATAGACACTTACTCTCTATGTGATCCTAGGCAAGTCATTTGACCTCTATATGCCTCAGTTTCCTCATCTGTAAAATGAGGATAATAATATTATTTTCTAAGTCAGTTATTTTTCATAGTAAATACTTTACATTTTCTTCTATTTTTGATTTTGTTCTAATATTTCTTGATGTCTCTTTGACTAACTGATTTGTTTGGTCTATATTCAGGAAGTCTGTTACTTGGGTAAAGGTTTACCACATTCTGTTCTAAGCTACTGATACGTTTTCTAATTTCTTTCCTCCAGGGGCTTTATTTCATTTTTTTAATCTCTTGTTAAATTTCTCCTAGGTATTTATGCAGTCTTTGTGGAAAATTCAGTTTTTCTGATGAGTCTCTACTTGTAGTTGCTATAAAATTACTCTCTTCTAGGCTGGACTTTGCAGAATCTCTGAATCCATAATAATTCTAGTTAGTGCTTTCTATTTACTTATCTCTTTAGTCATTTAAGTAGTTTGACAAGCATTTATTAAGTACTCACAATGTCCCAGGACCGGGTTTTCTTCCTGCTGTAATTTTTTTTGGAGGGGATGATTAGCCCTGCTTGGTCCAGACAAAGCTGGGTCACTTGGCTCCTGTGCTGTCCTCCGCCTATAAGGGTATATCCTTGTTAAAAGGGCTGGTAAGGTTTGAAGTTCAGAAGGCTGGATCTTAAGAGATCTTGGATCTTAAGAGATCCTGGGACTGAGGTATCCCACAATGAGAACTGCTGTGGTTGGTCTGGTTACTGCTCTGGCTTGTTGATTCCAAGGTCTATAGTGTGGAATTCTAGCCCCCACCCGGGGTTTTCTTGTGGGAGCCCTCTAATCTTGCTGCCTCTGGATATAAAAGCTCGCAGGCTACATCTGTCTTTGGTCCATCTTTAGATCCAATGAGAATCTGTCTTGTTTAAGTATGTTGGCAATGGCTTGCTGGTGGGCCCCTTCCCTATTTCCTAAGGGGTTCTGGTTGGATGACTGTGCAGTTTTAAGGTGCAAGAAGTTATGGCAGTCTCTCACTGGATTTCGCGATCATTTTTTGGTCTGGTACTAGTTTTAGGCTTTTGTTCGTGAAAGTATACAGAAGATGGATTACTTTTTTCTGTTCAGTCAGCCAGTCTGGGCTTCTCAAGTAATGGTCCTCAGGTCATTAACCTTGCTGAGCCTCATTTTATCCATCTATAAGATGGGAATAATGACTATACTATGTATTTCATAAGGTTGTTGGGAGGATCAAATGGAAAAATGTGTTGGAAAGCACTTAGTAATTGTAAAGCACCATATAAAATAGAAGTCAATCTTTCCCAAACAATTTCTGCCACTGAAATATTTTCTGGATTTAAATCATCATTGAAACCACAGCAATTTTAGAAATGAAGGGAAATTAGAGATCATCTAGTTCAAATTCTTCACTTTACAGATGAGGAAATGGAGTTCCAGAAAGAGGGAGTGAGCTTTCTACAATTTAGCTCCCACCTATATATCATCTACATTATATATTTTTTTCATGCTTATACATATATTCTACAGTCTCATCATCCCTCACCCTCTTACTTGAGTGAGAATTTTTTTTAAAAATTCTGAACTTAAATATCAAAAATGAACAAAGAGAACATTTCCATACACATAGCAACCCACCAAAAAAAGGCTTCTGTGTGAAACTGGGAATCTCCATTTTATACTGCTTGCTTTAAAAAGTGTATAACAAATTCTATATTAATTTCAAAATACTTCCATTTGTCTATGCTTCCTTTTGAATTTTCTTCAATTCTCTTCTGAGTTTTTTAAAAGAGAAGTTACAGTGGTCCTCTCTGAATCAATACTGCGCCAACCTTCTCCTAAAAAATAAGCAGAGTCAAACAAAGTGAATCTATACAGCGGCCATGTCCAAAAATGTAGGTCTCTTTCTAGACTTTGTGAGCACTACATCACTATCTGGAGATGTGTAACATGCTTCATCGTAGGTCCTTTGGAGGTGAGGATGGTCACTGCTTTACTCAGAAGTCTTCTCTCTCCAATATTCCTTACAATGTTGCTGTTGTAGAAATTGTTTTCGTGGTTTAGTTCACTTCAGTCTGTATCAGTTTATAATTCTCAGGAGTCTCTGGGATTGTCTGTTTTGTAATTTCTTACACTAAAATAATATTCAATATACATATGCCACAATTTCTTCAGTCACTCCCTGATTGTATTGAGTCCATTTAAGGCACCCCTTTATATTTTAGTTCTTTTTCTTTCATCCCTGAGGAGTGTCCCCACTGCAATCCTCCTCTGAAGAGTTTATTTTGCTAGTTAACTATTCCCTGCCTAGTATTATTCTACCTCCTAAGATCCCTGCCCCTTTTCCCCAGTGTTTGTTCTACCCTCCCACCTTCCACCCTTCACAGCTTATTTCCCTATTGAGTTTAATGTATTTCTATACCAAATTGTTTGTGTGGGCTGGGGAAACATTCACCTTTCTTTGTTTCAGATAAAATGAAGCTCATCTGAGACCCATTCCAACATGTCTTCTTCCATGTTTAGATTATTCCAACTTTTTTTTCTCACATATCCCAATTAGGAGAAACAGAAGTTCCACTCCTTCCTCCTTTCTACACTAATGGATTCATTTACCTATCTTTTTCTTCTTCAAACACTCAGAACAGAAGCAATCTACCACCAGGTTCTGTGTTTTTATTTTACCTCTTCAGGACCTTTTGAAGACATTAAGGTTCTGAAGGAACATGTCTATCTCTTAGAATATCAGCATGTTGTCATACAGCACCTTTTGATTGCTCAGATAAATTTACCTTTTTAGATTTCTCGTGACTCTCATGTTTATATTTTGATGCTCCTACTCAGTTCTGGTCTTTCCATCAGAAATGCTAGGAGGTCCCCTATGCTATTAAAGATCTGTTCTTGGGTATAAGCTTCTCTTTTGCCTTATACAATATGGTACTTCAAGATTTTCTTTCTTTCTTTCTTTCTTTTTGCTTTTTTGGAGGGCAATTGGGGTTAAGTGACTTGCCCAAAGTCACATGGCTAGTAAGTATGTCAAGTGTCTGAGGGTGGATTTGAACTCAGGTCCTCCTGACTCCAAGGCCGGTGCTCTATTCACTGTGCCACCTAGCCACCCCTTACTTCAAGATTTTCTATCATTTAACATGCTAGCTGACAGGGCTTTTTGGATCCACCTAATCATTTCATAATAGAGACAATGGATACTCATTCATGGAAGAGACAGCTTGAGGTCCTCCGGTGATCAATGGCTCTTGGATAGTTGTGCTACCGTGGTAGATATTGTATAGTAGAAAACCTATGTTTCAAGTTTGAATATATGAGTTTGAATCCTGGCTCTGCTAGTTACAGGATCAAAAGACTTTAGAGCCGGAAGGGACGTTGGGAAAAAAAAGAATACTAGGTTTGGAAGTGACCTTAGAATGTGGAATGTAATAGTTGGAAGAGACCTTAGAAGTCTTCAAGTTCAAACCTCTCATATTATAGATAAGGAAAACAAAGCCCACATACGTGATGTGACAGGTCTAACAGCTAAGTTGTGTGGCCAAGAATTTTCCAAATCCAGTATTTTCCCACCATATCATGCATCCTAAACTACCCATTTAATGTTGAGAAAATCACCTAACTCTGAGCATCCTCGGCCATAAAATGGGGACAGTAATAATACTTGCATAACTTAGTTAATGGGGGGTTGGACTGAAAGAGATATTGGAAGAAAAGTCTTGTATAAATAATAAAGCTACAGTAATGTCAGTTACTATTATCAATTTACTATTAAGTACTTATTAAATGCCTATTCTAGAACTTTATGTCAGGTACAGTTGCTAGGGGCTAGAGATACCAAGACAAATACTAAACTGATTCTGCCCTTGAGGAGTCTACGTTCTACTGTACTGTTCTCTTGTTTCCTTACAAGGACATAGACTCAGAATGCAAATGCAAGCATCATGGCTCAGGCCTGACACATCTTTGAAAACATGTGCTTTTGTTAGTAATTCACCTTTTGTTAGCAATTTGTTAGCTTTTGGTTAATTATTCTCATAGTCAAATTTTTGCTTGTTTTTTAATACTGGCCTTGGCCTGTAGGTCCAAGATAGTTTTTATAACACATGCTGCCTCTCTGAAGGCTAAAGAAGGCATATAACAATACAACACGACAAAAATAAAATGCTACCATGTGCATGTACAGTGCTGTGTTAGGATGTGGGGGAGATACAAAGTTGAATTCAGACAATATCTGAGTTCCATATGGAGGGCAAAGTCTAAGACAAATAACTATTATACACAGTATTATATGTTAAGTATATTGGAGAGGAAAGTAAAGTGCTATTTCAGGGCCAAGTAAGTGGTCCTTACTTACTGACAGGAGAGATGAAAGTAGGCTTTTTAGAGGAGAAGGTGGCAGTTGAATTGGAAGTTAAAAGGGACCCTTCTTCCTTTTTGCTTTAAAGAATACATAGAAGTTCAAAGGTAAGGAGAGAGGAGGCCATTTTAGACACAAAAAACAGGATGAGAAAAAGTACAGAAGCATCAGTGGGCAAAGATTCATACAGTCTGACTGAAGAGTATAATATATAGACGGAAGTAATGTAACTTGGAACAGGAACACATGGTACAATAGAAAGTATACGGAAATTAGAGTCAAAAGACTTGAGTTCTGCCTCTGATACTTAAAAGCAGGGCAACCTGGGGTAAGTCAATTCACTTCCCAGGGACTCAGTTTCCACTCCTTGTAAAAGACAGAATTAGAGGTGATTTGTAAGATCCCTTTCATCTCTAAATCCTAAGAACTTTGTAATAAAAAAAAAAAAGCAATCTCCCCCCTCCCCTCCACAAGGAGATGCTATAATAAGGTCACACTAGAGCCTCCTTACATACCACATACAATTGGTTCCCAGTGGAGAAACAACGTATGATAAAATTAAATACAATTCCTATTACCAAAAGGAGAAAGAACCAGGCTGATACAACAAACCAATTCTCCTGCCTAGTTAAACTGCAAAACCTTCAGGAAAGGTTTTGAAAGCTTGACCCATCAGTTCTAATTTTTAAAACTTACCCTTTCAGTCAAGGCTAGAAAAAGGCCCATTCCAACTTTTATCTTTAGCACAAAGTGCTGTTATCTCAGGCTGATGTCAGGAGCTCTATCTCTCTTTCTGCTGACAAGCACAGACGAGAAAGATAAGATTGGAAAGGAATCTCACTTCTCAGAGTAAATAAATAATCAATACTCATCTAAATGTAAATGAGAAGGCATCCCCCTCTGATAACAGGGCTCTTATCAAAGAGCCAATTTTCTGAAGACATTTGGCTTCAACCAAATCACCATCATTCAGCCCTAGCCTAATGGCGAAAAATCGTAACTAAATTGAACCGATCACCAGAGATCAACTAAGTTCGGCCCTGACCACTTCAGGTTCATGTGTTTGCGAATGCAATTTTGCCCCCATTAACTTTCAATAGCAATGAAGAATACACTGGTCAAGGGGGGTGAATCGGCCCAATAAACAAAGTAAAAAAAGAGGGGGAGAGAACAGATTGAAGTCTTTAAGCAGAAATGCTCTGTCAACAAACATAACCATAGCAATCCCTTTGAAAGGGGAATGTTTTGCTAGAGAAAGTCCATAGTGGGAAGTAGGTAGAACATTCATTCACATATAACAACCAGGGCCAACCTTTGATCTTTTTGTGGAGAACAATAAAACCAGATTTAAACAAATATAAGTAAAAAAGATAATTAAGCACTCAAATCAATTTTCTGTAGAGACCAAATGATCAATTTCCTTTCCTGCATTTGTATCAGGTTTATCTGGGACATATAGCTTGGTGAAAATGTTATATCCCTGAGAAATCCCTTGGGAATGATCTCGTAGGGATTTTTTTTTTACATTATCACATGCCCAGAGACCATTTCAAACTTATAATAATTATTAATTCACCAGTAAATATAATTCTGCTCCAAGTATACCCTCCAGAAAGTATATTTGTTCACTAAAGTAGGTAATCTTTGAATTAAGCCATAGCAGCATAGAGGGCTTTGTTTAGAGAGCACTCAGCTTCAAAAGCCGGCAAGTGTAGCTCCCCGCCCCCCCCCACCCCCAATGTAAAGATCTTTTATTTATCTTCCAATGCCCACAGGGGATTCCTTCTTCTAAGGAAGAACACCTCAAAGCATGAGGTCTTTAGACAAACTTCTTCCTCTTGTATGTCCCCAGATTTGTGCACACTGACTCGATCTCAGTTTAAACTGTCTGGCAGAGATCCTCTGACGCCAAGAGTCCTTTGCCACTTTGGACAGCACAAGGTGGCTCATAGTTGAACTCACACAAAGATGCATAATAAAGAGAAGGGAATAAGTATTCATATAGTGCCTGTTACATGCCAAGCACTGTGTTAAATAAAAAGCACTTTTCTCTCTTCTCTCTAATTCTGACCTTCAAACTGATGCTAAAATAATCTTTCTTTCTAATGTACAAGTCTAACTAACTATGTCACTCCCTTCTTGAAGAACCTTTAGTGGCTCCCCAACACTGTAAGGCTTAAATATAAACTCATTATCCAGGTAATCAAGATCCTACATAATCTGACCAGGGCTTACCTTTACAAGCTCACTATTCTGTTTTATATGCATAATATGCTAAAGAGAAAATGGATTATTATAAGAGAAATGCAAATTAAAATAACTAAGGTTTTACCTAGCAGCCAGCATATTGGAAAAGATGACAAAATTTGGGAATAATCAATGCTGGAGGGGCTGTGGAAAGACAAGAACACTAACACACTGATGGTGGAGCTCTGAGTTGGAACTGGTCCAATTATTCTGGAATGTATTTTAGAATTCTGTTAAGAAAGTATCTAAAATGTCCATAACCTTTGACCCTGAGATCCCAAGACAAAGTATATACTCCCAAGATGGGACAGAAAGAAAGGTCCCAATATACTTCAAACTATTCGTGATAGCCCTTTCTATGGTAGCAAAGAACTGATAATCAAGTAGGTGCTCACTGAGTGGGGAATAGCTAAACAAATTGTGGTACACAAATGTAACACAATATTACTATAATCTCAGAAATGATGAACAGGAAGCATTCAGAGCATCATGGGGAGGCTAGGCTATGTGAACTGATGCAGAATGAGATAAGCAGAACTTAAAAAAATACACACTGACTACAATAACGTAAATGAAAGAAACAAACAGAAAAAACCCAAAACGAACAAACAAACCCCCCCCTGAAATTGAACAATTGTGTAACCATAAGTTTGATCCTGAAGAAAAGAGAAAATGTATTTCCTTCACTTCCTTGCAGAGGTGGAGAACTATGGATGCGAGACATTGCATATATTGACAAATTCAGATGCTGTTTTGCTGAGCTACATTTCCTTTTAAAAAAAAAATCTTTGCTAGAAGGGATGGCTCTCTGGGGAGAGAAGAGGACTACAATTGGAAATGAAGGTGATGGACATAAAGACAAAAGCTATAAATAAAAATTAAAACTTAATGCAGCACAGTGTAGTGAAAAGAAAAGTGGTCTGGGAATCTGGAGGGCTCCATGGGACTCTTAGTTTTGCATTAATTTACTATCTAATCTTGGGCACATCATTTCTCATCTCTGTGCCTGAGTTTCTTCATTTGTAAAATTAGTGGGTTATACTGGATGATCTCTTGAATTTTCTTCAAATTCTATCCAAATCTATGTATCTATATCCATATCTATACATATCTATCCATTTCCAATATCTTTCCATTTATGATATGCTGTTTCTGTGGACAAAAACTCTGCAGTCTAGTTACCTGGATAGCACCCATAGCTTTTGACATTCAATAGAGGCAACATAGTATAGTGGAAAGGGTGATGAACTTGACTGACGTCACAGGATTCTTATTCTAAAATCCTGGGTCAGCTAGTGCCTGTGTGATCACCTCTGGGCTTCACTTTCCTCATCTGTAAAATGAGAAGGTTGGGGTGGATGACCTCTAAGGTCACCTAGCTCAAGATGTGTCTATGATCCTTTGAATCAAAAGATATGATGAGGCAAGCTAAGATAAAGATTTGGTAATTAACTCACACAGGAAAAACAGGGAGAATTAGGTGGGAAGGCAGAAAAGATAGGAAAGAGGACAGAGTTGAAGTAGTCATAAAATGAAGGTAAGTACAAATGTCTTAGCCACAAACCCCTACAAATCATTCATAACAAGAACCTATCAAATAAACAATTGCACATCTATATTACCCTATTTTTAGGTTCCATGTTAAATGATTTATAGTTTAGGTACTTTAATACTTAGTTTTCAAAGGTGCGATTTCTTTGAGATTTAAACCATACCCATTTTTATTCTTGTTAGCACTTTTTTATTGCTATAGAAAACACTTACTAGAAATATGTTACAGCTATTACCATGTTATAAAATCGAAAGAAAAATAGTTTATGTATTTCTATAACATCAAATCATCCGTTAGACCATGCCAAAAGGAAGAAGGGGAAGGCCAGGCAGGGAGCTGAAGATTTACTCTTTAGTCAGAGTACAGTAATTCTTTAAACCAGATTTCTTCTGTATAATAAAGGCTGTCAATAGAAGAGGGGCCAGGAAGAGAACCAACTACCTCGGAATGTGGAAGTAATGATCTGTATTTTTTGGTTCACAAGATATAGCCCTAGTAGAGACATTGGGGATCATCTAATCTAACCTCCCAAATTTACAGATGCAGAAAAAGACTAGGATGGGGGAAGTGACTTTCCAAAGATCAAAAAGCAGTCAAGGTAGAACGTGAACCCAGATTCTGACATAAGATTTAATATTCTTACCCCTGGGAGGATGCACAGAGAAGAGTCAGTGGTGTTTCTGAAACTGACTCTATCATTAAGTAGCTACAGAATGAAAGATTAAGGAGGAAGAAGTAAGTAGGAAGGGATCTCTGAGGCAGGGGGAGGATCTTGGTCCTAATGGGCTGGTACTCCCCTAGTTGTCTTTCTTCATATGCCTATTTCTGTGCCTTGTTCTGGCATCTCTCAGATCTCTTGATGCCCGGGGAATTTGATTTATGTGTCTTTCTAAGTTCAAGATTCGTTCATTTGTGTCCAAGATGTTAAACAGATAAGGAAAAAGGATACCAAGGAGGATTTGGCTGATGAGTGGGATGATAACAAACTTACTGGTTCTGCACTGAGGCATCACAGAAGCAGCAATGGACTTAGTGTTAAAGACCTAGTTACACATTCTAGCATGGAATCTTACTGTGTGGCCTAGGTCAAATCATTCCTTCTCTCTGAACCTTAAAGTCACATTTATAAAATGAGGTTAAAAATCTTTGCATACTCTCTACTTTCTGGGTAGTAGAGGCTACGCAAAATTTAAAACTCCAAGGAAATACAAGTTATTTATTATTGCAGAAGCACCCCCCCCCCCCAACTCCTTCCCAGAAAAGTCTAGGATTAAACTAGGAGGGACAGGCTCACTGTCAGAGCAAAGTTAATAGTCCAAATCCTTTCACCATCCAATTATTTTGAATCTAGTTTCTCCCAGGGAAAACAATGCTCTATGTATAAGAGAAATAAAGATTCTACCTCATCCCACCCCCCTCAAATTCAGATATCACTTGTTAAAAAGACATTTAAAGGATGGAAACTGTTAACACTGTCCACAAGCATCAGATATTCCCATCCAATCTGTTCTTCTTCACTTCAGCCCCTGTGACATTACCAAATTTTACATACAGTTATCTGTCACTTGCCCCAGAAATACAGATGGTTTGGGTGGAAATAAACAGTCATTTATTTGAAACAATTGTAAAATAGTTTATGGAAACCGGTGGTGTAATGCATTCAAATGAATGCCAGAAGTGGCGGATGGAGAGTCAGGGTATTAAATCGCACTGCTTAAGAATTCAGCTGGGGGAAACAGACAGTAAATCCAGAGTGACAGAATTTCCAGTGATGGCAAAGGTTTCTGACATCTAGTCCAGTACTCAAAAACTACAGCAGTTCAAACCCATTTTACTTAACACTGCCTTGACAGCCAGTGAAATTAGAGAATTTAGTCAAAATCCCCTAAGTATAAAAGCAACAAACCACCAGAGAGACTTCATTTGTCTATTCCTCATTATCTTCCTGCCCTTTTCTACTTCAGTGTATTTGTGCAGGTTGTTGGTGCCCAGGCCTCAAATGCACTCTCTCCTCATCTCTATTGGGTGAAAGCCTTATCTTCTTTCAAGAACTAATTCAGGTGCCACACCTTCCATGAAGACCTCCATGAATCCTTCTCAGGTTGAAGTGAACTTTGCCTCCATTCGGCCTGTTATTAGACTTCTCTGTGTACACCTTATATGCTGCCCTGAGAAATAGTCATTGCTTTGAAAATAAGGGGTTGGCTGCTCCTTCTTTCGACAGTGTCTAGCAATTTAACATTCAAGCAGCAAGTGTTTTAAGTGCTTACTAATGCAAGGTACTGTGCTAAACCCAGGGGATATAAAGTAAAAAATGAAACAGTCCTACCCTCAAGGAACTTACATGGGGGCAGGTAAGGGTGAGCAGCTGGAGGAGGTTGAATGGGTACTTTCAACATGTACACAAATAAGTATGGTGGAAAGGAAATGAAGATGGGAGAAAGTACTAACAATGGGGGGAACAGGCACATCAGGGAAGGTTTTTATAGACAGACACCCAAGTTGTATCTTGACAGAGGACAAAGCTTCTGGGAAGTAGAGACATGGAAGGAGTGCATTCCAGGTATGGGTAATAAAATGGATGTCAAATATGTAATATTTAGTTTAAGGAATGCCTATTAGTAAAATGCATCTCCATTCTACCCCACCTTTTTCCATTTATTGAACCTACTATGTGTGAAACACTGTGCTTAGTTTAGCATTGTGGAGATAAATGATCACTGCCCTCATTAAGCGTAGAGATTAGGAGAAGGATAAGGCACCAATGCAAGTAACCATGTTACTCAACATTAAATTATCATTGCATTAGTTACAAAACAAAAATGTTATGCGAATTTGTGGTGGAAAAGTTGCTGCCTTGAGTATAGTGAGCACCTAATAAACACTGAATAGAATTAAACTGTTGCAGTTGAAAAGCGGAGGTCCCAACAGGAGTTGCTCGGGATCATACTTAGGGAAATAAATTTTGATATGGCATCAACTTTAAATTTTAATAATGAAAGAGAGAGGAGAAAAAGATATAGTTCAGAACCAAATACAGGCTACTATAGTAGAATAAGATCTCTGTGAAAGGAAAAAATACACAGGTGTACAATGAAAAAAAATTCTGAAAATAAGCCTCACTAAAGTTTAATAATATAAGTCACACTGGAGGGAGGCATGTATTACAATGCTATTAAGAGAGAACAGAAAATTCTACTTGGTTTTTTTTGGTGTCTGGAGGGGGGATGGCAGGGCAATTGGGGTTGAGTGACTTTCCCAAGGTCACACAGCTAGTAAGTATTAAGTGTCTGAGGCTGGATTTGAACTCAGGTCCTCCTGACTCCAGGGCCAGTGCTCTATTCGCTGAGCTACTTAGCCACCCCTACTTGTTATTTTTTTCTGGGCAAATTACACTTCACAAGTTTTCCTTCCTTTCTTCATTACAAATATGGACTCATACCCCTAACAAGTATTTATTTACAAAGTGCCCACTACGTCTCCACACTGTGCTAGGCTCTAGGAAGAACTTATTTTTATTTGTTAAATACTTCAAAGATCTGTCATTTCATAGGGGTCTTTCCTTCTCTGATGTATATCTCACATCTAGGTTAGTAGGCAGCTCCTTATCATTTACATGGCCAAAAAAATTCATTCCCTTGTGGTCAACCTTTCCTTCATGAACCTTTTTAAACTTCATTAGGTTGGTCCTTAGGTGATAGACACGCCGTCTATTATTGGCTTATCTTCAAAGCCTATTTGGTGAATAGGAACTGCCTGCAAGAGTTTGTGTTTTGTGAGCAAGGACTTAAAAAAACAAGGATCATCTCCACAACACAGAGGCACTGAAGGCAGTGCTAAGGGGAAGTTTTAAAATCTACTATGAGGAACTGTTGGACTATAACTACAGGTCTATTGATTTTTTTCCTTACACATGCAGAGTGACAAATCATTGCTGATATGGTGATGAAAGAAAGATAAGTGTTCAACTGACTGGAGGGATGAACACTCTTAGGAAAGTAGCTTTGGACAATGAATACTTGCATGCAAGAAGTGGTATAAAAACACTAGTAAGACACTTATGCCTGGAAAAGGCATAAGGACAATAAGGATAGGCCAAAGAGTGAGAGTAAAAGGTAACAGTAAGGGTATTCCAAAAGTGCTACCCTACCACTTACTCCTCAGTGCTTCAAAATGGAGCCATGATCTCACCCATCACTTCAATGGTACAGACTCCACTCCATACACATTCTGTGTGATTTTCATCCATGTCCTGCCATCTATCCTCTACAATCAATCTATTCAATATGGCAATACTTTTCACATTTTGTGGGCATCAGGATAGCACTTAGGCTGTTCATTCATTCTTTTTAACTCTTGCTATTTGATAGGCATACCTCCTTTCCTGTACAACACTTGCCTATGCTATTTCTGGTAGAGAAGTCACAAGTGGGGACATGTTAGAGCAGGTTTATAGACATCATTCACTGCTAATTTTGATTCTACATTGCTATTGATGAAATATTAAAAGAATCTGAGGAAGGGCACTGCAGGGTACATTGCAGGGTATTGGGTGGATGCTCTGCAAAGGTTCTTCACCTTTTTTGTGTCCTTGATCTCTCTGGCAGACTGATGAACTCTATGGAGTCCTCTGAAGAATAATATTTTTGAATGTATAAAATAAACTATATAGGATTACAAAAGAAACTAATTATGTTGAAATGGAGTTACCAAAATATGAAAAGACAAAACAAAACAACAGAAACAGGTTTATGGACCCTAGATTAAGAACTTCTTTGCTATGGACATTTAAAGGAAAACAAGGTTAAGAACTGCATAGGATGAGTGGGTACCAGTAAAGAGAATATCCATAATGCTTATAGTTCTAACAATGTAAATAACAGATAACATATCTATAGTGCTTTAAGTTTTATAAAAGTTCTGCATTAATATCTCATCTGAACTTTTTAAAAAAGAGATTTTTGTCTTTTGACAAAAAAAGGGATTTTAAGCTTTTTTTTTTCACATCACTTATATTTCCCCTTTCCCTCCTTCTTCTGCCTCCCAGAGGGTCATCCCTTATAACAAATACTTTTTTAAAAGAAGAAAAACAAGAAATTGTCAAAACCAATAAATACATCAAAATAATCTGGTGATATATGGAATGTTCAATACCCATAGACTCCTACCTCTGCAAAGAAGCAGGAGGAAGTGTCTTCTCATATTTTATTTTTTCATTAGAATCAAACTTACTTTTTAAAAATAAATTTTTAAATTTTAAACTCAAATACAAAATGAGAAAAGAAAAAAAAATATTGCCATGTAACAACAGACCATGAGAAGATTCAACATAAAACAATAAATTTCCATTTCAAGAAAACCCATATAATAAATACTACACATTGTTTTCAAAGCTGCCTAGCTTTTCTTTGCTTCCTTGTTGGCTTTCTTTTGTTCTCTGCTGTGCACTTTTTACTTTATTTTTTCCACCCATCACCTGTTTCTCTGAAGGTATATATAACACCTTCCTTCATATGTCCATGTCTTTCCATGTTTTCTAAATCAAACAGCTCAACATTTCCTACACCACAGCAGTATTCTAACCCAATCACATCCTATCACGTCCTATCTGAGACTTCAAAAGTTATTTCCTAATTTTCTGCATTCCTTCTATTCTTGGTTAGAGACTACGAAAGTTATTTCCTAATTTTCTGCATTCCTTCTATCCTTGGTTACATAGGTTTTATTTATATGGAAAAATTTTAATTTAAAATAACCAAAATTATCCTTCTTACACTTCAACAATGCTCTCCCTTATAGTTTAAGGTCCAATTCTGCTGAATCTACTTTATTTACATCTTTTTTCCTGGTTTCTTTGAAGTTCATGACCTTTTGCTATTTCATATGAATTCTGTTATTTTTTCCTAACTCAGTAAAATAATTTTTTCTGTAATTTAATTGGGATGACATTGAATAGATTAGTTAAGTAAAACTGTCATTTAAAAAACTGTATTGGCGCTACCTATCTATGAACAATAAATACTATTTCAATTATTTAGATCTGGGTTTATTTGTACAAAAAGTATTTTATGTTTATATTCATTATAGTTCCTGTGTCTGTTTTAGCAGATATACATGCTCGGGTATTTTATACTGTTCAGGTATTTTAAATGGTCTGAAACACTGCTGATGCATTATAGCTTCTCTATTTTTCACTTTTAATTAAACCTATTTTAACTTTAACTCTGCCTGAGATCATGATTACTATCCTTGCTTTTTTTACATACTAAATTCTACTTCTGTCCTTTATTTTATCTTTTTATGTGTCTCTCATTTTTATAATGTTTCCTAAAAGCAACATATTGTTCAATTCAAATTTTTATTCTGCTATCCATTTCTGTTTTATGGGTAAATTCATCCCATTTACACTCTAAACTACAATTATCA
Organism: Pseudochirops corinnae; assembly: GCA_028646515.1. Classification (NCBI taxonomy): domain Eukaryota; kingdom Metazoa; phylum Chordata; class Mammalia; order Diprotodontia; family Pseudocheiridae; genus Pseudochirops; species Pseudochirops corinnae. The sequence continues at coordinate 241,206,915 of CM053585.1, read as the reverse complement.
TTGTGTACTTTCCTCCTTCCAATTTTTCCTCACTATCCTTTTCACTCTATTTACCCTATCTCTCCTTACTCCTCTGCTTTACTGCTACCAACTACCTTGCCTTCATATTTCTTAACCTACTATCCCCATCCCTCTAAAAGTCCCTCCCTGGTCCTCTCCCCAATTATATCCTCTTATTTCTTTCTGAATTTAGAAGACTTCTCTATATCCTTCTAGATGTGTGTGTGTGTGTGTGTGTGTGTGTGTGTGTGTGTGTGTGTGTGTAGTTCCTTCTTTAACACATTCTCAATGAGGATCAAGTTCCAGCACTATCCTCTCTACCCTCTACTAGGTTCTTCTGTATAAAATTAAAATGTATAAAAATAAAATTTTCTTTTTATGCCTCATTTGTATGAGATAATTACTCCTTTTTATCACTCCCTACAGTTTTATTTTTTAGAATCACCCCATCACTCAGCTCAGCCTACTCCTTTCTTTTAAACTATCCAAATAATGATGAAAATCATAAACAAAGAATGATGAAAATCATAAAAGTACAGCTAATATTTTCACATATACAAAGTAAACAGTTTGACCTTATTGAGTCCTTTATAATTGGTTTTTAACGTTTACCTTATATTTGTCCTGGATGTTTTATGTCAAAATTTCCTGTAAGTTCTGGAGTTTTTGTCACAAAAACTTTCAAGTCTGTTTATGAAAATATGTTCATGTAAAAAATATCCATTTCCCCACCTCCCCCATTCAGGATTATACTTAACTTTGTTGGGTAAGTTACCCTTGGTTGTAATCCCAGCTCTTTTGTTCTACAGAATATAGTATTCCAAAACCTATGGTGCTTCAATGTAGTAGTTGCTAAGTCTTGTGTAATCCTTATTGTAACTCCATGATATTTAAACTGTTTTTTTCTTGTTGCTTCCAATATTTTCTCCTTTACTTAGTAGCTCTGAAACTTGGCTATGATATTCCTGTAAGTTTTCCTCCTGAGATCTTTTCCAGGTGGTGATCAGTGGATTTTGTCTATTTCTGCTTTACCTTCCTGTTCTAGAACTTCAGGGCAATTTCCCTTGATAATTTCTTGTAATATTTTATCAAGATTCTTTTTTTTTTCCCCTTAATCTTATTTTTTCAGGTAGTCCAATTATTCTTATATTATTTCTCCTCAATTTGTTCTCCAGATCCATTGTTTTTTTCTGATGAGATGGTTCACTTTCTATTTTTTCATTCTTTTGATTTTGTTTTATGATTTTTTTGATGTCTTAAAACGTCATTAACTTTCCCTTGCCCAATTCTAGTTTTCAAGGAATTATTTTCTTCCTTAAGTTTTTGATTCTCTATTTCAAGTTGGCTGACTTTCTTTTCATAATATCCTTGATTTTCTTGGATTGTTCTTTTTCTAATTTTCCCTCAATTTCTCTTATTTGATTTTTTAAAGTCCTTTTTAAGTTCTTCCAAGAACTTTTTTTGTAGTTGGGACCATTTGACATTTCTCACCGAAAAATGAGTGGCCTTTTAAACTCCATTATCTTCCTATGAATATAAACCTAGATCTTCTCTATCTCCACAGTACTATGGTTGGGCTCCTTCTCTTTTGCTTGCTCATTTTTATTTGTTTTTTGTTTTATTTTGTTCTTAGCAGCTACTGGAGTAATCAAGTTGTAGTCCTGAGGTATGAAGAATGATGCCCCAAGCCTCAGGTCCTTCTTACTATCTAAGGTCTGTCTCGGGGCCCAACCTTGGGTTTTCCTCTCCACTCCTAAGCCATGGCTAGGGCCCCCCAGCTACACTGTCCCACAAATGGTCTTATTCCCTATAGTCCCTCTGGTGGCTGCAAACTACAGCTGTCTTCTCTAACTTGGAACAGAAACCAGGGACTCTGTTCTCTTACAAGTGTCCACAGCCAACAGGGTCCCCACCCCTCACTACTGCACTCATTGGCTGTGTGCCAGTTCCTTCTCCCCACAGCCACTGCCCAGAACACATCTGATCAGCACAGTTATGTCTGGCATCCCTGGATGATGGAAGGTCCTTCAATATACTCCTACTCAGCTATCAGACCCCTTCAGCCCCACATACACATCCCTACACAGTCCTCTAGATGAAAGTTTTTAAGGCTGAGGCTGCCTCTCCACCCAGCTGCCTGCAGGGCTTGTTTGTTAATTCTGCAGAGGTGGCCTGGAGGTGTCTGCACTTCACTCAATTCAAACCTCCTCCCCTGGGGGTCATATCTTTGCTGGGGTCTTCTCAAACTGTTTTAGGACAACTGCTTTACCCCCTGTTTATTTCTGCTGCTCTAAGGCAACGTTCTGTCTTTTTTTTGTGGAAGAAATTTGGAGAGCTGAACGTTTTCTGACCTACTCCACCATCTTCCCAGAATCCTCAACTCAAGTTCATTCTTTATAATTTCCAAACATTTAGGTTCAATTGTTTTGTGTTTGTTGTTCTTTCTATTTATAGTGTGTGTGTGTGTGTGTATTTTTTTTCCTGGCCTTGCTTATTTCACTTTACATCAGTTCATATAATCTTTCCATGCTTCTTTGCATTTATTATGCCTGACATTTCTTACAGTACAGCAATATTCCATTATATTCATGTACCATGATTTCCTTTGCTAGGTTTCTACTTTGTTTTCAAGTCTTTGCTACCACAAAAAACAATGTGAATATATTTTGGTATATGTGGAGATTTTGTCAATGACCTTGGCATACAGGCCTGGCAGTGGATTGCTTGGTCAAAGTGTCAAATAAAGGGTAAAATGGAGCTTGTAGTAGATTTATTTGCATTATCATGAATTGCTTTCTAAAATGTTTGCACCTATTTATGGCTCCACCAACAATACATTAATGTCTCTGTTTTTCCACAACTCCTCCAATCCTATCTAGTTCCATTAGCACCAATTTGCAGGGTGACAGGCAAAACCTTAGAGTTGTTTTGAATTGTGTTTCCCTTATTATTTGTGACTTTAACGATCCTTTCATGTGTTTGTCAATTGTTTGCCATTCTCTTTTTGAGAGCTATTTGCTCAAATCCTTTGACCAGTTCTCTACTAGGGAATGGTTTCTGAGCTTACATATTTAAACTAGTTGTCTGCATGTTTTAGATATCAAGCCCTTATCAGAGATACTCGGTGGAGAAATTTTTTTCCCAGTCAACTACTTCCCTTTTTATGCTAGAGATTTGTTTTATCTGTGCAAAAGCTTTCCAAATTCATGTAATCAAGATTATCTATTTTATCTTTTGCAACTGCCTCTATCCTTTGTTTAAGAATTCATCTCATACTTACAGCATCAAAGTATATGACTTGCTTCTTTTCTAATTTTTTTAAGGTATTATCTATTATTCAGGTCATATATCTACTTTGAATTTACTGTGGAACGTGGTCTAAGTGGTTTAAGCCTAATTTCTGCCAGACTGCTTTCCAGTTTTCTCAGCAGTTCTTATCAAATATGGAGCTCTCTAACCCAGGTAATTTTATTTTTTTTCCTAAATGCGACACTGGGTTGAATTCCATTATTTCTGATTCTCCCTTATCTAGGCTGTTTCACTGACCTACTCTGTGTGTGTGTGTGTGTGTGTGTGTGTGTGTGTGTGTGTGTGTGTGTGTGTGTGTATATATATCAGGGCAATTGGAGTTAAGTGACTTGCCTGAGGTCACGTGGCTAGTGTTAAATGTCTGAGGTCTGATTTGAACTCAGGTCCTCCTGACTCCATGGCTGGTGCTCTATTCACTGTGCAACCTAGCCACCCCCTTCTTTTCTATTTTTAAACAAATACCAAAGAATTGATTACTACTTTTGAAGTAGTTAGACAAATATTGTTTCAACTTACAGATGAGGGAACTAAGGTTCAGAAAAGTTAGGCGACTTACTCATGTCACATCATCTATTAAGTTAAAGAAATGAGTTTTCTCAGAAAAAAAGCCTTCCATGAAGGTTTTACAAGAAAGAGAAAATATTAGGCACTGGGGTTTTTAATTTTTTTGGTTTGGGGAAAAAGGGGAGCTAAAAGATAAGAGACACATACCAATATGTTATGAGGCTGCTGTTGGTGGCCTTAATCAGATGGAAGCAATCAGCAAAGTTCTGTGGGAAATAGATGGAATGTGATCCATTTTCCCTTCAATGAAGAAAAGGCATTCAGTAAGCATTTACAAAATGAATAAATAATTGTAGCAAACCTGAGGCTATGAAATCTCTTCCTGAAATGACAGAAATGTATGCCCATAATATAGTGTAATTCCTTGGGAAAGACATTCAATTATGTTGTAGCACAAAGAATACAGGACTCAGAGAGAGAAGAGACCTGGGTTAGGTTCCCCACATAGGTCCCTACCACCTCTGGGACCAGAAGTTGGTCTCTTCAGTTCTCTCATTTCAGTTTACTCATCTGTAAAATGGGATTGGTAACATCTGCATTATTCACTTCAGTTTTGTCATGAAGGAAACATTTAATAAACCTTATATAAGCCTCCAAGTATTCAAGAAAGTGCAACTCTTGTTATCACTAATATTATTAGTACATAATGATGACACTGATAAGTGCCATCCTCTCTGTCTACAGAACACTATGCTGGGTGCCGTGGGCAGACTAAGGTTAGGTATTCTCAGGAAGCTGATAGTATCCAGGGGAGCGTGCTACAAATCAACTTAGGGTTTAAGCTCCTTTACTATGCTCTTATGTAGGAATTTAAAAATATGAAGCAAACAGCGTATGCTCTCAAGATGCTTATCTTCTAGAGAAATACAACATGTGCACATATGTGCATAATACAAGGTAGGAGCTAAGGAAAAATGCGATAAAGTACTATGGATAATTTGAGGAGAGAGAGAATCCTTTGAGCATAGGGAATGCTTCACAGAGGAAGCAACTGAGTTGGACCTTGAAACAAGAGGATTCTGACAGGCAAGGATGCAGGTGTACAATCCAAACAAGGGAGAAAAACAGATGGAGGCAAGAAATAGCATATTAAGTTTGAGGAAGAGGTAAGAGTCCCAAGTAGCTGCTATGTAAGGGAATTAATAGGAAATGAAGCTAGAAAGCTGTCCTCAAACTTGGCATTTCATCTCCTGTCACTAGGTTTTTGCATGCAGTCCTCTACTTCTGAAATGCCCTCCCTTTTCACCTCAGACTGTCAGAATCCTTAGTTTTCTTCAAGGTTCACCTCAGGTGCCACCTTCTCAGGTTGTGAGGATCAAATGAGACTATATATGTAAAGCATTTTGCAAACCTTAAAGTACTATATGAATGTAGCTATTTATTTATATAAATGCCCTATAATCATGATTATTGTTGAATTAGATTGGAAAGTGTGGAGGACCTTAAATTTCGGACTAGGGAGTCTGTAAGCTATTGTATCCCACACTCAGACAATAGGGAGTCAGTGAACTTTTTTGATCAGGGGAGTACTGGGGACAGATGTGTGCTTTTTAAGGAAGAATATTTTAGCACCTGAGCGAAGAAGGGTTTGGAAAGAGGGAGACAATGGAGGTAAAAAAGATCAGTTAAGGGGCTGTTAAAATAATCAGTTAGAGATAACAGTCTGAAATAGGTGGTGACAATGTGAATGGAGATAAGATGCATGAAACAAGCTGTGGAAGAAGAGGCAATAGGATTTGGCAACTACAGAGATGTAGGGACTGAGACATAGAGTTAGGGAAGGATTAGAGATGACTATGATTTGGGGATGAGTGGAGGCGATGTTGATGGCATTAAAAAAAAGGAAGAGGATCAGAAAGCAGCTTTAAGGGAGAAGATGATGAGTTCAGTTTTGGACAAAATTAGCTTATGGGTCACACATGAAACATTCAGGCAGAGGCTTGGAGTTTAGGACAGGGCAGAGGTTACGACAAAATATACAGATTTTTGGAATCAGGTGATAATTGAATCCATGGGAGCAGATAAAATCACCAAGACAAAAAGCGTAAAAAAGAAACGGACAGTCATTTTTAGGAAGCAAGAAAAAAATGAAGAAAAGGAAATTTTCACACGGGGAAAAGAACCAAAAGAGAGCAGTATCAGGGAAACCAAGGGTTTCTCCTAGAAGAGAGTAGTTAACAGTATTGAATGCTGCTAAAAGGTCAAGAAGGATGAGAACCTAGAAAAAGATGATCAGATTTAGCAACCAAGAGATCACAGGTGACTCTGCAGTTGGAATGGAGCTGGAAGCCAGATTAAGACTCTGAGGAGTGAAGGGGCAGTAAGGAAGCAGAGGCAGCAAGTAAAGGTGACTCTAGGGGTTTAGCAGTGAAAGGAAAGAGATACAGGATGAAAAGAGAGCAGTCAAGAGAATAATTTTAGAGAAGAAAGACTGAGGACGTTTGTGGGAACCACAAACGGGTTAAATAAACAGGCCTTAAAAAACTATTAAGTTTCTATCTCTTTGTTCATTATGTGCTCATCACAGAAATCAGGGAAACTGAGTGCAGATACCTGATCTACAAACATGCTGTGTGACCGTGTGTGGTAAGTTTGACTTCACCTAATTAGATCTCCCCCAGAATCATCTGACCATCTATGATCTAACCTACATCCTAACAGCCCTTCTATCAAAGATAAAACATGCTATGTTTTAAATTCCTTTCCAGGGGTGGCTAGGTGGCATAGTGAACAGAGCACTGGTCCCGGAGTCAGGAGGACCTGAGTTCAAATCCAGCCTCAGACATTTAACACTTACTAGCCATGTGACCTTGGGCAAGTCACTTAACCCCAATTGCCCTCCAAAAAGCAAAACAAAACAAAACAAAAAAAATTCCTTTCCAGCTAAAAAACATTCTATTCAATTTAACAAACATTAATTAAGCCCCAACTATTGCAAAGGGCCTTGATAAACCTTGAGGATACAAAGAACAAAACAAAATGGTTTCTGGCCTCAAGGAGCTTATGCTAGGGCTTCGGGGGGACAGTGGAAAAGTTATTATTTATATTCAGAAAAATAAATTAGGGCAACTGAAGAAAGAGAGCACTGATGACCGGAAAGATGGAGAAGTGCTTTGTGTAGTGGTGGTGCCCGAGCTGGGAGTGGAAGGAAGCGAGGGATTCTTAGAAATAGAGGTGAGGAGGCAATAGACCCCAGGCACAGAGAGATCTCCTGTGTCTCTGTGTCCTAACAGTCTGTGTTCTGTGTTCTAGGGTCTCTTCTAGTTCTAACAACAGAGGACTCTTATGATTCAGATTCTATGAGTGAGGGATTCTAGCCAACGGGCGAAATATCATTAAACTTACATACTGCTTTTAAACGTGAGCTTTTTCATTCAGTAATACCATATTTTGTTTGTCCCTTTTTACACGTAGTACCTTGACAGAGACTACCTTAAAGAGACCAGTAAGTGCCTATCAAGGGTATTTTTAAAAAGCTTCCTCTCGTAGCAAGCAAACAAACAAACCATCAGAAAGGCAAGGAAACGTGGCAGAAGACTCTTCTGAGGCTGTCGGCCATTTTTCTGTCTCAGAGATTTTTCTTGTGAGATACATCACCCTGTGGCTCGGCTGCCATGCTGGCATTCCATTGCCTTGCTAACAACAGTAAATCCAGCAGCTTCCATGGACGATCCTCTCTCCTCGAGCTGACTCTCTGACTGATCAGCATTTCCTCCTCGCTAATGGCAGAGAGGTATACTCATAAGCCCCCAAAGAGACAGATATATGACAGAAGTTTTTTCTGCTTTAACCCTTTGGCACATACATATGCCCAATCTATTATGGAATGAGTTTGTGCCAAACTAAATATCTCTACATATGGCCATACATCCCTAACTGGGGATTTTGGCCAATTCATTATAGATAACATATAGATGAGTCACTGGGGGTGGGAAGAGAGGGAGAGACAGACTGAGAAAGAGACAGACAGACAGAAAAATGCCAAATCCTTCTATATCTATCAAATTCTTGCCCTGAATGGGAAACTTGTACCCAGAGAAAACTTTGTAGCAGCAAATGTGTATATAAATGCACAAGTTCCAGTTCTGAATCAATAGAACCACAAAATATTACAGTTAAAGAGGGTTAAGGACATATAGTATGTTAGAAAAAAAAAGCTTTTATATCATGCCTACTATGTGCCAGGCATGGTACTAAGCACTTTTTTTTTTTAAACACAGATATCTTATTTCATCCTCACAACCCTGGGAGTGCAATTATTATCATCATTTTACAGTTGAAGAAACTGAGACAAAAAGAGGGTGAATGACTTGTCATGCAGCTATTAAGTGTCCGAGGTTGGATCTAAACTGAGGTCTTCCTGTCTCCAGATCTAGTGCTCCATTTATTGTGCTACCAACTGTCTCCATGTTAGACCAAGAGTCTCCATGTCAAGAACACAAAGTCAAAACTGAAAGAAGCCTTAAAATACAGAATGTTAAATGCTAGAAGGGGCAGTAGAACATTATCAGAACTAGAAGTGATCTTGGAGGATACAATGAGAAGGGCCTAAGGGCCCTAGAGCTACTGTGGAGACTTGTGATGTGGTGAAGGTCAAAGAAGCCTGTCTGGACTGATAGTTTGGAGCTCCAAGCTAGACTCTGGGTCCCTCACTAAACTAGCTGTGGAACTTTGGGTAAATCATTTCTTGTTTTTGGATCTTGGTGTTCTCATCTATAAAATGGCTTGCAATGATCTCTAAGGCCCCTTCTGTCTCTGAAATTTGACAGTGGCTCAGTAAAAATGGGAATGACTATAGCAGCTCAAACCAATATCTGATTTGTGATCTTTTGAACTTCAGCTATTGAGATCTCCCTGAGAGCAGCTGATAAAGGGCAGTGCAGTATGTTAAGGGAACTGATCATGTTTTTAGTGAGAATTCTGGGAAGGCAATTCTTTAAATCTTTAGCCTAAGAGATATGAGATAGAAGAATCAAAGAAACATAGGGTGCTGGAACAGAAAAAGGCCTTAGAAAGAAGCTGTGTTAAGGCAGAAAGAAAGCTTCAAGTGGAAGCAGAGCCTTGAGTTTGAATCTCTGCCACTGACCTGTGTGAGTGTGAGCAAGTCACTATAACCTCACTGGTTCGTAGCGTCTTCATTTTTAAGGGAAGGAGATTTGCTTAGATGGTTACTAAGATCTCTTCTACCTCTAAATCTGGGAACTAAGGTAGACCAACTAGTCTAAATCCTTTTATTTCATAGATGAGAAAAAGGAGGCTGAATAAAGTAACGTGTCTAAAATCTCAGGAGGCTGGGGATATAACCAGTTGAAGGAACTCTGAATGGGGAATTGGGAAACCTGAGTTCAGTGCAGGCTCTGAGCTGGGAGACAGTAATTTGATTCTCAGCTTCAGTTTTATCACCCAGAAAAAGGAGACAATTATATTTTGCATTCTCTACATATTACAGCTAGTTTGAGGAAAATGCTTTGTAAACGTTAAAGTACTATAGAAATAAGATAGTATTCTCATCGTTAAGTACAAGAAAAAAACATGCAAGCTAACAAGTTTCTGGCTCTTCAGATTTCTTAATGCTTCTTAGAGGAAAAGGAAGGAATTGTTCGAGTTTTAAACAAAATTCAAATGCCAATAGGTTATATGCTAGATCAGTGAACTCTCCTTTGCATTTAAACTATCCCTTCATCTGCTGATGTGAGAAAACAGACTTGCCTGGATTAGATTACCCTGTAGCCCAGCAGTTCACAACCTGTGGGTTATGTTCAATTTGTAACAATGAAAATACATCCTGCATATCAGATATGTACATTATGATTCATCACAGTAGCAAAATTACAGTTATGAAGTAGCAATGAAAATAATTTTATGGTTGGAGGTCACCACAACATGAAGAACTGTATTAAAGGGTCACGGCATTAGGAAGGTTGAGAACCACTGCTATAGATAATATGAATTACATGATTTAGCACTACAAGGAACCTAGGTGATCTAGTTCAATACCCTCATGAGGAAACTGAGGAAAGGAAAGGAAGTGATTTGTCCCAGGTTACACTGCTAATAAGTAGTAGAGCTGAGATTTGAACACATATCCTCTGATTCCAATTCCAGTGCTCTTTCCACTAAACTTTTGGTTACTTTACATAATCCTAAAAAACCCAAAACTCTTAAAAAGCAATACTTGACAGCTGTTTGGGGTTGTAATGTGGGGAAGCAGCTGTTTTTATTTATATTGAAGGCATTAGTCATTCTCAGAATGGTACAGGATATGTTGCAAGTAAGTCTTAATGCAACCTAGGAAAATACAGGTCACATTCATGAAATGTTGGCAAGAATATTTGTTTATAACAATCGCACTAGTAAAATATTTTATTCTTAAAAGGGTTATTAGTGCTTTGGAGATGTTTATAGTTTGGAACTACCCTTTTATAATGACTGCTAGCATATTTTCCATAAAGATTTTATATTTCAAGATCAACTGAGTGGTACTTTTTAGGTGAACGGAAATTCCAAAATAGTAAATGTGGAAGGCGGGTGACACTCCCAAAATTTTAGAACCTTTTATGACATTGCTTACCCAATGCTTAGCAAATAAAGGTGGAAAAACCCTCCTCAGACTGGTATTCAAGATCCATGACAATAATGCTTTCAAATTCCTTTCTGGTCTTATCTCCCACCATGTGCTCTAGGATAACAGATTTGAAACTAGAAATCACTTTGGAAGACATTTAGCCCAACCTCCTCATTTTATAAATTAGAAATTGAAGCCCAGAAATGTTAAGAGACTTGCCCAAGAGGGCACAAGTAGTAAAGAGCATATAGAAGCCAGATCTCTTGATTCCAAATACAGCATGCTGTACCCCCTGTACTATGCAAACTAGATGATTTTCATCACCCACCACATCCCAAGCTTTCTTATCTCCTTACCTTTCTCTGAACTGTTCTCTAATTTTACAATACTGTCTGACCATCCAACAGGTATCCTACCCATTTTGCAGGCGACTCTCAGATGCTACTTCTCTAAAGCCTTCCTAATCCTCCAAACCAGAAATTGTCTTTATCTCATTCAAACTATTTATAGCATTTAATTTTCCTCTTATGCAATTATATTCTCTTTTTTATTATCTGTGCACCACCACATAAACTCCTTTGATATGCCATTATAGTGAGTGGTGGTCCTGGATTCATGAATGCTGTTCTGGTAGAGTATAATAAGGCTTTGGCAGATCCTACATGATGCCAAAAAGGTTGAGCATGGATTTGGCAAACAGAAATGTGTATGTCATTTATGTAAGGCCCACTCTAGCTAAATTCAGAGAAGCTTATCACCAGAGATCTGGTCACCAAGGGAACACACACACACACACACACACACACACACATACATATATACACATACATACATGCATGCATGCACGCATGCATGTAGGTGTGTATCTATGTGTGAGTGAGTGAGTGTGTGTATATGTATATATTGGTTACAGCAATTCATTAAGATCTATGGTGGCTTGCAATGAACAGTGGTATCTCTGGTCCTCCAAGGTAGTTTTTTTTATCAGGTTCCTCATATGTAAAATTATACCTGTACTACTTTACCTCTAATGGAGTTATTGTGAGGCTCAAATGAACCAAAACTTTAAAGCACTACATAAATTTCAGCTATTATTGTAGTCGTTGGCATTAATATAAATATTATTCCTCATCCTCCGAAGACTCATTTCTAGGTTAGAAAATATTCAAAAAGTTTGGTAAGTAAGAAAGGTCAAAGTCAGGTACATCATGCTGAAAGGCCTGCTTGCAATATTATCTCAAATGTCCATTTCTTAAAATCCACTTTTGAAAACATTGTCATCTGGAACTGGAAATGCACTCATGTTTGTAAGAAAAACAACCCTTGCCTTTTTTCTCTCTTATTCCATTTGCCTCTGTAAGCAAATACCCTGGATAAAGACATGTTATAATTAATCTGGAGAAAAAGAATTATGTGCTTTCAAAGAACTGCTCTCCAATGGCATTTGCAACTGTTTCTGAAAGAGTGCAGAAGCAGTTCATGGAGTGCTCCAGGTTAATTCCTGCCAGGCTTGGAAGGGACTTGGGGAACCTTGGTCTGGGAATCAGCTGTGTGACCTTGGCAAAGTGGCTCCAACTCTGTGGGCTGCAGTTTCCTACACTCCCAGATGAAGTGGCTGCACTATGTGCTTTTAAGGCTTATATCAGTACTCACATTCTGCGTTCTATGAGCAATATTCTAAAGTCCTTTCTAGTGTTAACATTCAATGCTCTAAGATCCATTCTAGCACTAACATTTTATTTTCTAAGATCCTTTCTAGGTCTAATATCTATGACTCTATCTACCCTACTTTAAACTATTACTGGATTTTATATACTATTTAAAATAATGCATTATAAAGTGACCATCTTCAAATCCAGATATTATATTATTCCTAAATGAGTTTTTTTGTTTGTTTCTGGTAAACACTAAAAATGTACTTCTGTTGCTTATGAAAGGACAAACCACTAGTCAAGTATGGCAGCATTATGGACAACAATTCTACCAAGGACAGCAGTGGGGGGTTAATGGGAATACTGTATCATTCTTTGCCACATGCCCAGTAAAGAAACTAAGAGAAGTTTCTGGAAATGTTAGCAAGTTGGAGAAAAGGTTGAAGACAACAATCAGTGTCACAAAGTAGAGAAGATAAATATGCAGGGGAAATTGTTGAGGCAGATGTTTAATTAGCTAAAGTCAGGCTGGATAAATTGGGGCAGGACTGCCTATGCAGAGATGGCTTTTCCCTCTTTCTCTCCTTTAATGGTCTTATTGTCCTCAAAGTTGTTTTTTTTTCATAGAAACTAAAGTCAAATAAAGACAGTAGCTAACATTTGCATAATTCTTTGCTACGTAGAAAGCACTTGCCTCAAAGTGACTTGTGATGTAGGCAAAGTATTGGCACCCCCATTCTCCAGGTGAGGAAAGTGAAGCTCAGATACTAGAGAGCCACAGAGCTTAGCAGTACTTTTACAGATATTATCTCATTTGATCTTCACAACAACACTGCAAGGTAGATGCTATTATTATCATCATTTTATGGTTTAGAAAACAGAGGCTAAGTAAGGTTAAGAGACTTGTTCAGAGTCACAAAGCTAGTATCTAAGGCCAGATCTGAACTCAGGTCTTCCTGATTGCAGACCTAACACTCTAAGCATCCAAGAAACTGAGTCACAGAGATAGGAAATTATATATTTGTCTAAAGTTATGTAGCAATTTATTTTGATGGAAAAGTCTTCTTATATTTGATTTTGAGATGAAGGAGCTATAAAGTCATTAGATGAAAGAAACAAGCCTCAGTTTATTCAACAGTAGACTTGGGATACTTATTTCGGGGACCACCTTCCCTCACTGAGCTACTGCTAGCTAAATTATAAAGTACAATAATAATGTGGGTTATGGTTAAAAGATTACAAGTACTTAAACATATATATAAAATTTTAAAGTGGTATAATTTTTGTCAGCTTAAATCCAAAACAACCATGTATAAAAAGACTGCTTCCTAAGGTCAGGAGGAAGAGAGTCAGGATGAAAACAAAAAAGGCCTAAGTAAAGGGAACAGATAAAATGAACTGTGTCACAACAGGACTCTCCTGACAACATACCAACAAAATGGGTAACAATATTTTGCATTAAATGACTGAGACTTTCTTTGAAAAAGTTTTTTTGGTCTTGTTTTTGGAGGGAAGAAGGCAGGGCAATTGGGGTTAAGTGACTTGCCTAAGGTCACACAGCTAGTAAGTATTGAATGTCTGAGGCCACATTTGAACTCAGGTCCTGCTGACTGCAGGGCCGGTGCTCTATTCACGGTGCCACCTCGCTGCCCCTTAAAAGTTTATTGTTTTAAGAGTAAATAAGTCACTTCAAGGTCTCCAAAGCCCATCATGTGACATCACGTGGCTCCTATTGTGACAGAGCCTGGAGTGGGATTAGCAGGTACTCTTATGTGTCTCATCCTGCTCAGGTTAACTTAATTCTCCTCAAAGAAGATAGTATCACACCAACTATTTTTATGTATCTGGTTCTTGTTCAACTGACTGGAGTTAATGAGAGCTAGAAAACACCCCAAAAATGTCTAAAGTGGAGAGTGGGGCTCTTAATTTGTGACTTCAGAATTTGTGACTTCACAACCTGTGATACAGAAACTTCCTCCACCAATGCAGAACTGCAACTACTCCACAACTCAGTCTTGGAACAGTGTTGATGATACTAAGAAGTTAAATGATTTGTTCATGGTCAGTCAGTATATATCAACATCAGGATTTGAACTCAGGTCTTTAAAACTTTCAGACACAGCTACTAGTAGCAGTGTCATGCTACCTTCTCTGTAGTTTCTTGGGTAAAATCTTTCAGAATTATTTTACAAGTGGAAACTGAGGCCTAGAGAGGTTACATGACTTACCCAAGGCAGTTTAAGATGTAGAAATGTAATCTGAATCCAGGCCATCTGATTCCAAAGCCTGCATCTTTCCACTATACTATCTTGCCTCTCATCAGGGGAGGTGATAATCCTACTGCCCACTACCATGATCCAGCGACATCTTGCGTTTCATGTTTAAAACTGGTGAAAATTTCAGAAAGGGCATTAACAAGCAGGAGTACATTCATAGTGGCCTAGTTGGTGAAAGAACCTGGAGACCATGTTATATACAGAGTGGATGAAGGCACTGGAGAAAGCCTTCTTTCTTCAAATAACCAAGAAACTGTGGCAGAGAGATTAGTCTTGTTCTGCTTAGTCCCAGATAGCAAAAGAAGTCACAGGCCATCAGATTTTGGCCAACTAGAAGGATCTGATACGAAGCGTGTTGCAGAAGGGATTCATGCTCAGGTGCTGGTTAGACTGGTTATCCTCTGAGATCTCTTGTGACTCAGTGATTATGAGAGGGGCTGGCCTGGATGACTTCTGAGGGCTCTTTCAGCTCTGATATTAGAGGATTCTCTGAGTGTATTAATCTTTTTTCTTCATACCTAATAGTGTTTAGAGGTGAAAGGGCTCTGAGTAGTCATGCAGTCCAATGCACTCATTTTCCAGAGGAAGAAAGTGAGCCCCAGAGAGGATAGATGACTTGACCAGAGTCACATAGTAAACAAAAAAGTCTGCATTTGCACTTAGGTCTTTTATTTCCAATTCCAAGACCCTTTCCATTACACCATACTTACTGCTCTTTATTCAGTTCTGGCAGCTTGATTCATGCTTTTGTCTGTCTTAGATACAGTGAATAAGTAGGGAATGTGAGGGAGCAGGAATTCAGGAATGACCAGCAAGAGTAAGAAAAACTAAATGGCAGTCAAAGGTACTTTTGGCAAATGATAGATTTCATGTATTCTTGAACATGGCAGTAACTGAAGCTCTTAACACCCTTTGAAAATAATTGGCTCTTGAAAACACTTCTACAAGATTTTGGCTTGAAATAAATTCTCTAAATTTCCTGGCTTTCTGGATAAAACAGTTGGCTGAGATGCCATCTTTAATGTGCTCTGTTTTATACTTGTGAAGATCCATCAGGGGCTTCTGAACAGTCCGACAATAGGAGGCTTAGGTGAGGTGAAATAACAAGACAAAGAGAGCAAGATCTCTCTTTGTGAGGCACAGAATTTAACTCTTTGCCTCCTGCTTGGCATCCTGTGACATACTCAGTGAAAAACATTTTTTTGAGAAGCATAATACAATTACCAGATTGTACTGAATATAATAGTTTATAATCTTATTGACAGGGGGAAAAGGTATACTCGGAAAAATACTAAATCCTACTGTAAAATAGAAGGTATAACCTCCACTTCCAAAATGGACTGGTATATACTGCAAAATCACACTCAGATTGTATGCTAACCATACTTAGAGGAAAAGCACAACATTTTTTACCTACGTGGTTTGTGTTATACAATAATAATAATGTTAATAATATTTGGTATTTTATGTAGGGCTTTAAGGTTTGTGAAGAGTTTTAAATATATTATCTCATCTTATCCTCCTAACAATCTAGCAAGAAAAAGATATAGGTATTATTATCCCATTTGAAAGACCAGGAACCAGAAGCTGAAAGAAGTTAAATGATTTGCTCAGGATCACATAGCTAAGTGTCAGAGGTAGGATGTGAACATAGGTTTTCCTGATCTTAGGTCTAGTGCTTTATCAAAATATGTCACTTCATCTGTATTATGTATACAGATTTCTTGATCTACATAAAAAATACCTCCTATTTATCTGGCGCTTGAATCTTTATCAAGTGCTTTCTTACAACAGTCCTCTGTGATAAGTATGGCAAAGATTACTGTTCTCACTTTACAAATAAAGAAATAGAGGCTTAGGGAGAATCAGTGACATTTAAGCAGCAGAGTGTAATCTCAATATGGGTCTCTTAGATTCAAATATAATGTTCTTTCTAGGATGCCATGTGGCCTTTTACTTTCTTCCCATTTTATCAAATGATAAACAATAACCATGAGAGTGTACCTAGTACACATGTCATTATCCCCAGTTTACAGATGAAGAAACCGATATCTAGAATAGAGAAGTGACTTGTCTAATCAATATGCATTTCCTACAGGCCTTCTTTGTGCGAGACCCTGTACTAGGGGCTGGGGATATAATATGATGAACGAAACAATCCTTATTCACGAGAAGCTTCCACATGAACTGTGAAGATCCACCAGTAAGTCCTTCCATCAACATAAACAAACATATATGAAGTAGTGAAATATAAAGAAGTTGAGAAGAGAAGGCAACAGCAATTGGGAGAGAAAGCTTTTCTTCATAAGATGGTGCTTGGATTAAATCTTAAAGGCAGAGAAGGACCCTAAGAGGAGGTTAATATATGGGGTATGTGGGGAGGAAGGAAATACACTTCAGGTAGGTGGAACATCAGTCCAAGGGAAAGGGATGGAGTGCTGTGTATAAAGAATAGAGAGAAGGTCAGTTTGGCTAGATCACAGAGTGAAGGAAGAGGAGTAAAGTCCAATGAGGCCAGAAAGAAAGGCCGAGGCCAACGTGGGGAGGGTTTTAGAGGGCAAACAGAAGGGTTTATATTTGATCACAGAAGCAATAGGAAGTCACTAGAGCTGACTAAGGAGGGGAATGACACGGTCAGATATGCCCTTAAGGAAAATTACCTTTGTCAGCAGAGTGCGGGATACACTGGGGCGATCAGAGGCCTGAGGTGAGGGGAGCATTAGGAGACCCTTGAAATGACAATCTCTATGAGAGGCAAAGAGGGTCTCGAGTAAGGTGGCGGCTGTGTGAGAAGGCAGAAGGGATTAGATGCAAATGAGGATGTGGAGATTAAAACGGCAACATCTGACTACACTGATGATGAGGGAGAGTGAGGAGCTAAAGACAATGCTACAGTCACAAATCTCGGAAACTAGTATAGCGACGTCTTAGGCAGAAATGGGGAAGTTTGGAAGCGTGGGGAAAGACAATGAGTTCAGGCTTAGACACGCTGAGCTTTAGATGTCTTCGGGACACCTGGTCTGAAATATCCAACAGGCAACTGGTGATGAAAGACTAAGGCTCAGGGGAGAAACTGGGGCTAAGTGTATGTAGATTTGTGATGCATCTGCACAGAGATGACAGCTAAACTCACGGGAACTGAGGAGAGAAAAAGTGAACAAGAGGGAGCAGGAAAGAGGGCCTAGGGCGGAATCTTGGGGAATACGCATAGTTAAGAGGGTGTGATGCGGAAGATGAGCCACTAAAGGAGGGTGAGAAACGGCCAGACAGGGAGGGAGAACCCAGAGGCAGCAGCGTCATGAAAGTCTCAAAAAGAGAAAGCACCCACGAGGGGAGGGTGGTCAGCGGTGTGACATGCAGACAATCACTCACTGGGAAGCGACCTAATCCTGTTTCAGAAATTACTTCCAGCAGAGAGAGTCTAAGGAGTCCAGGCCTGATTTCCTTTTGCTCAGACGGCTTCAGAATGGCTAGATTAATTGAGACCTTTTTCAAGTTAAAGATTCTGTGCCCCAGAATCCGGCACAGCCTGGTCAGAGTGGGAAGGACAATGGACAGACGGGAAATGTGAGTTTGGATCTCAGGTCTGACTCTTAGTAGGTGTTTGACCCAGTTAAGTCATTTGCCTTCTCTGACCCTCAGCTTCCTAATCTATACAATAAAGATCAGAGTCTTGCATCACCCACCTCAAAGCCTTCTTTTAAACAAAAGTGTTTTGTAAATCTTTATACATTTTAGAATTACCATCATTACTGTGAAGGCACAGGAAAATAATAGTTTACATTATTACATTGTTGAACATTTTATTACAGCACTTTTTTCACAACTCTGATGAGGCAAAGATACTGATTTTACATGTGAGGAAACATACTAAAAGAAGGAAGGCAAACCCAGTTCTTCTGATCTGGTCTGGTGCTCTTTCCACTACACCATGCCACCTCTTGGTCTTAAATTTTCAAATGTCATTTTTGCCTTGAAAGAAACATCTTAATACCAATGGATACTTCATTTACATATAGAGTTCGTATATCTATTACTCACAAGCAGTGCCCAGGTGATGGATTAATTCAGCTTAAGGCTTCAGAGTCAATTTAGGTTCAGGAGAATATTAAAAATGATTATCTAACTGAAATGAATGGGTAATTGTCACTAAAATATTCAGCAGTACAGGCTACACACATGTACATACAACAACCAAGATACAAATATCCAAAATTATAAAACAAAACAGTGATTACTTATATTATATATTCAGACTATCTGAGCAAAAAGGAATCATAAGGCTTAAGTCCTATGAAGGATGCTAACTCCCTCATGTCTGAGATGGCAGATTCAAGGCACAGAACAAGAGATGCATTTTTATTTTTGGACACGGCCAATGGGGGTATTTGTTACAATAGGCTATGCATATTTACTACAAGGGCTTTGCATTTTTGTTTCTCACTGGGGGAGGGGAGGGTGGGAGGAAGAAAAAATAAATGCTTGTTAATTCAGAAAAAATAAATTTTTTTTTTAAAGAAAGAAACCAAGGTCTAAAGATGAGAAGTATTAATTACCCAGGATAAACCAGCTAGTAACAGACTCAAAGGCAAGTCTGGTTTACAACTCAGTTCAGTGTTGTTTCCCCCAAACCAAACCATGTTGCTTTTTATACAATGTATTTTGAGTTCTGTCATGTGCGGGTATATCAATTTCATCTGCATGTAGTCTACCTTGAAATACAGACTGAGCCCTTAAGTTGAAAGCTCTTTGAAAGAAAAAATGCAAAAGCATGCACTAAAAAACAGCATATGTCACACTTGGGTTTTATATTAGACCAACTGAAAAGAAAAGTGTGCAAAATGATACATTCTAAATATCAAAAGGTGTCTGTCTTCCTGTTTTAACATAACTTTTACAACTAACATTTCTATAGCACTTTAAGGTTCATAATGTGTTTTACTCATAAAATTCCTATGTCAGTAGTGAAAATAATATTAGTTCTATTTTATAGAAGAGGAAACTGAGGTTTAGCAAGAAGTATTTTCCCAAGGTTTCACAATGAGTGTCAAAGGAAGGACTTAAATGAAGGTTTTCTGATTCTGGACTTAAGCACTCATCTTACTATACCATGCTACCTCCCGATTTTACGTAAGTCATTAAACTCTGACCTAGAAATAATAGTATTAGACATATGCCTCAAAGAGATCAAATAAAGGGGGGAAAAAATCCATATGTGCAAAAAACTATTTATAGCAGTTCTTTCAGTTGTAGCAAAGAACTGGAAACAAAGAAGAGTACCCATTAACGGGAAATACAGAACAGACTATGGCATATGACTGTCAGTCAAGTAGCATTTACTAAGTGCCTCACCTTATGCCAGGTATCATGCTAAGTGATGGGGATACAGAAAAATGCAACAACAGTCCCTTCTCTCAAAGAGCTCAGTCTAATGGGGGAGACAACACGCAAAAGATCACGAAGAATGAAGACATATACAGGGCATAGTTGCCTCATAGGCAAGGCACTGAGATTAAGAAGGATTGGGAAACGCTTCTTGCAAAAGGTAGAACTTTAGTTATGACTTGTAAAAAGCTAGAGAAGCCAGGCAGTTCAAAGCATTGAGAACAGCTAGTGAAAATGCCCAGAATTAAGAGATAGAAGGCTGTGCATGAGGAAAAGCAAGGAAGCCAATGTCATTGGATCCCAAAGTATGTGGAGGGGAATAAGGTATAATGAAATTAGAAAAAGAAAAAAGGGGTTAAGTGATGAATAGTTTTTCTTTTTGTCTTTATGGAGGGTGGAAAGACAGGGCAATTGAAGGTAAGTGACTTGCCCAAGGTCACACAACTATTAAGTTTTACATGTCTGAGGCAGGATTTGACCTCAGGTCCTCCTGACTCCAAGACCAGTGCTCTATTCACTGTGTCACCTAGTGCCCTGTGATGAATAGTTTTAAAAGTCAAATAGAGGATTTTATATTTGATCTTGGAGGTAACAGGGATTCACTTTAGTTGAATGAATGGGTGTATGTGTAAGAGATATAGTCAGGGCTGTATTTTAGAAAGATCATTTTGACTGTCAGAAAAATGTAAACCAAAACAACTCTGAAGTACCACATCACACCTATCAGATTGGCTAACATGACAAAATAAGAAAGTGATAAATGTTGGAGATCTGGGAAAACTGGAACACTAATTCATTGTTGGTGGAGTTGTGAACTACTCTGACCATTCTGGAAAGCAATTTGGAACTATGTCCAAAGGGCTATAAAAATGTGCATACCTTTTGACCCAGCAATACCACTTCTAGGGAATATTTATAGCAGCTCTTTTTGTGGTGGCAAAGAATTGGAAATTGAAGGGATGCCCATCATTTGGGGAATGGCTGAACAAGTTGTGGTATATGAATATAATGGAATACTATTGCGCTATAAGAAATAATGAGCAGGCTGACTTCAGAAAAATCTGGAAAGACTTAATATGAACCAATGATGAGTTAAGTACCAGAACCAGGAGAACATCGTACACAGTAACAGCCACACTGTAAGATAACTAACTTTGATGGACTTATCTCTTCTTAGTAATGGATCTAAGACAACCCCAAAAGACTCATGATAGAAAATTCTGTCCATATCTAGAAAAAGAACTATGGAGTTTGAATACAGATGTAAGCATATTATTTCTTCTCTCTTTCTCTCTCTCTTGTTTCTTCTTTTTCATGGTTTCTCCCATTGGTTTTAATTCTTCTTTACATTACACACTGTCTTGGGGTGGGGGAAGGGGAAAGATGGAGAGAAAATATGGAATTCATTATCTTATAGAAGTGAATACTAAAAACTAAAAATGAATAAATACATATTTTTATATTGAAATACTATTTTTAAAAATTCATTTATTTTCTTGTTTACATCATTCATTTCTATGAGATTTTGAGTTACAAACTTTCTCCCCATCTTTCCCCCACCCACCACCCCAAAACAGCCATCCCACTGTATAACCCCTCCCCCAATCTGCTCTCTCCTATGTCCTCCCCCATCGCCCTTCTGACTTTCTGGTAGGGCAAGATAGATTTCCCTACCCCAGTGCCTGTGTATCTTAATTCCCAGTTGCATGTAGTTAATAATAATTTTATACATACACACACACACACACACACATATATATACATACACACATACATACATATATTTTTAACATTTGATTATAGAACTTTAAATTCTAGATTCTTTCCCTTCCTCCCTCATCACCCACCTCCACTGGAAAGATAAGCAATTCAATATAGGCTGTACATGTGTAGTTATGCAGAACATCTCCACAATGGACTTATTGTGAGAGACTGATAATACATCCCTCCTTCCTGTCCCACCCCCCCTTGTTCTATTCTCTACCCTGTCCCTGTCCCTTTACAGAAGTGTATGCTTCCAGCAACCCTCCCCACCACCCTGCCCTCCCCTCCATCATCCCACCTCTCATCCCCATCCCCTCTACTCTCCTGTGTGGCAAGATACCCAGTTAAGAGTTTATGTCATTCCTTTCCTAAGCCAAATTCAATGAGAGTAAGGTTGACCCTTTCCCTTTTGCCTTCCTGTTTTTTCCCCTCCACTGTAACAGTTGTCCCTTGCCTCTTCTATATGAAATGATGAATCCCATTCTGTCTCTCCCTGTCCCCTCTCATTCTATTCCTCTCCCACCTCACCTTTTAAAGTATTGTCCCTTCCTATTCAATTGATCCTGTGCTCTCTATGTACACATATATACACATACTCAGATATGTATTCATACGCATATATATACCCTCCTATGCAGACATAAGTGTATGTATACAGATACATACATTTAATACATATTTTTTAAAAAAGATAATTTTGATAGTGGAGGACGGACTGGAAGGAAGGAAAGACCTAAGATCAATCAGCTGGCTACTACAATAGACTATGTGTGAGGTGAGAAGAGCCTGCACAAGGATAATGGTAGTGTCAGAAGAGGGGAAATATAGGAGGGATGTTATGAAAAACAGAACTGATAGGACTTTACCAGTGATTGGATATGAAAGGTAAGAGAGAATAAAAGTACTGGATGACACCAGGATGATAATGTAGGTAACTGGGAGTATGGTGGTACCCACAACAATAAGAGGAAAGTTAGGAAGAGCAAAGGTTTAAAGATAAAGATAAGGAGGTCAGTTTTGGACAAGGTGAGTTTAAGAGATGCATGAGACATTCAGTACAAGATATAAACAGGCAGTGGAAAATGGAAGGAGATTGGAAGGGTAGGGGGTTGAAAAGCAGATCTGAGAATCATGTGCATATAAATGATAACTGAAATTATGGGAGCTAGTATGATCACCAAGTGAAACAGTACAGAGTGAGAAGAAAGCCCAGAACCGAACCTTGGAGGATCCCTGCAGATATGGAATATTATTACACCATAAGAAATTATAAAAGGGACGGTTTCAGAGAAACCATAGAAGACTTGTCTGAACTGATGCAGAGTGAAGAGAACACACAAACAAGTGATATACTAATAACACTGTAAAGAAAAACAACTTTTAAAGTCATCTGAACTCTGATGAATGTAAGGACCAAGCATACCTACAGAGGGCTGATGATGAACGATGACAGAGATCTGATGGAATCACAGTACAGAACGAGACATATACTTCTGGATAATGCAAGTGTGTGGATTTGTTTTGCTTGACTATACTAATTAATAAGTATTAAGTTTTTCTTTCTTTGTATGGGGTGGGATTTGGGTGAGAGGAAAGGGGAGTTAGTGATAGTGTTACAAAAAATAAAGAGAATCTAAAGCATTTTTAAAAATGAAAAAGAAGAGAAAATTCAGAAAGGAAACACAAAGAGTATAGTTTTGGAAATAACATGCTGAACTATAATTATATCCTTTTTAAAAAACCCAGGAATATATATATATATATATATTAGATTTTATAACCCTATTTTGTTCTCTTTTAATATGGAAATATAAAAACACACATCTCTCTATATGATATTAATTTATAGACATATGCATATAGGTATATATGCATGCAAACATGTATATACATATATGTATGTGTGTGTACATACACCCACAAACACCCCTGAACTCTATTTAGTTGAAATAAAATCTTCCGTTTGTTATCAGAAATCCTGTTATTCCTAACACATGACAGGATGGGTGATGGTACTTTTTCTTTTAAAAGCTTGGGCTACTAATTACTAAGGATGATTTTGACGGTGAGAAAGCCTGATGAACTAGAAAACAGTTTACTCTATTTTACTGGTCAGATATTGATGTGGCAGGGGCCTTCATCTGAGCAAAGAACAAATGTCCATGATAGTTAAAAATCAGCCAGGCTCAATTCTGCTAAGATGAGCTTATCCAATTCTCCTTTTCCTTGAACCCTGAGAATGCAGAGTGATTTAAAATGTCAAGGAAGGCAGGAACAAACTGAAAATTGAGAGAACTTAAAAAAAATTTTTTTTTCACCGTTTAGTGAAAAGAACATGGATTTATTGATCTCAGGAAATTTGAGCTTAAGGTCCGGCTCTCATCTGACACTCTCACATGACTTTTATGTAAGCGTCCTTCTCTTCTCCGAGCATCAGTTTCCTCATCTACAAAATGGAGCAATAATCTTTGCACTATCAAATCACCAGGTACTTGTGAGCACAGTGTTCTATAAACCTTTAATAATTAGAGAAATGAGAGCTATTATTAGTATGGTCCTTTCTAATTCTAAAATCCTATGAGAATATCATTATCACTAGCAGAGAATCAATCCAAAGGATCATACTAGCAAAGAAAAGGCTGGGACATATTGTGAAAAATATACTGTGGCCCAGAATGTGATTTGATAAGAATGAAAATCAGATATTTAGACTATCTACAAATTTTTCAGTTCTGGGATTCTTATATCAGTAAGGATATTGATAAGATGAAGAATTCAAAAGAGAGGGATATATATAGCCTGGAAAGGAGAAAACTGAAGGTGAGACAATGGAGCTGCCTTTTAAGTATCTAAAGGAATGACATATGTAAGAGGGATCAGACTTAATCTACTTGACCCAGAAGGCAAAACTAGAAGCAGAAGGTGCACATTGTTAAAAGGCAAATTTTAGCTCAAGTTGGGATGAAATTTCCGAATAATCTGAACAATTTTCTTTAAAATTAAGAAAAAAAAAAAGCTAAATGTAAGCAGGAAAAAAAGCAGCAAGGTAGGAAACAGTACAGGAAACTTTCAGTTCAACTTAGAAATTTATTCTATACAACTGGTCTGTGATTAACACTGGACAAATTAGGAACCTCACCTCAATGTGGCCCAAGTCGTTTAATTCCAATTGGTTTTTTCCCCTTCTATATATATACAGCTCATACAATCATAAACATTTCAAAAGCTGGATGGGTCACTTGGGTGAACTTCTTGCCTCATGTTCAAATTTATTCCACAATATCCCTAAAAGTAGTTATACATTCTCCACTTGAACGTCTGTGTGATAGGGAACTCACTCTACAGAGAAACTCATTCTATTCTCAGGACTATAATCCTGGGCAGTTCTTTCTTAGTTGAGCTGAAGTTTTTCTCCCTAAAGCTTCCAGCTACTACACCTAGTTTTATCCTTGAAGCCAAAAAGGTCAAATTTTATGACATCCCCCCACCATGACAGCTCTTCTAATTGTTCAGGATATGATTATTATTTTCTTCAGAGTAAAGTGAGTCCCAGAAAATTGAACACACGTGACTAAAGTTACACAGGTAGTGATAGTCCTGGATTCAAATCTAGATCCCCTGACTTCAAATACAGTGCAATTTCCATTGCAGCACACTGTAATGTCTTCTTCCCCACCTAGATGCTGTCTTCTGGACGGGCTCCTGTTCTCAATAAATTCTAGATGTGGTTTGATCAGCACAGAAGACAGCAACACCATCACCTTCTTTGTCCTGGACTGTAGACTTCTGTCAAACTGATATATTATTAGGCTTTTAGGATTTAAAGCTAGAAGAAACCTTTGAGAGCATCAAGAGATCTAACTTCTTCATTTTACAGATGAAGAAACTGAGGCCCACTTGCAGATATGCAAGAGTTTTATTCACATCATTTGAATGAAACTTCCAGAAGGTGAATCCCCTTTCTAAATGACTGAGTGATTCAGTTCAATGCTGTCTGTACACTGCAACTTCCACTGAACTCTGGGATAAGAATGATGAGCCTGCAAACAAATCTGTATCTCTTGATTGGCATCTTGGCGAATATTGAAATCAAGTTCACATGCCAGCCAATTCCTTTTCTTTCAGAACTGATGGAGGAGTGTACAGTAGTAACTCTTGCCTATTCATGTGAACACCAGCTGATCTCTTTCAGAAATAGAAGGCTTGTTTCTCTCAAAGGCAACTGAGGGATTTCTTCTT
>CM053585.1:241159020-241180661 GCA_028646515.1 Pseudochirops corinnae | reverse complement strand
TGTATAAGCCTCTCCAGGTGAATATGAAGACCGTCTCCTCCGCATTTCTTATAGCACAATACTGTTCCATTCCATTCATATACCACAACATAGCCATTCCCCAATTGATGGACATCCCCTTAATTTCCAGTTTTTTGCTACCACAAAGAGAGCTGCAATAAATATTTTTGTACATATGGGTCTTCCTCCCATTTCTATGATCTCTTTGGGATGCAACCCCAGAAGTGATATTACTGGGTCAAAAGGTATGCAATTATTTATAGCCCTTTGGGCATAGTTCCAGATTGCTCTCCAGAATGGTTGTATCAGTTCACAGCTCCACCAACAATGGAATGCCTGGCTATTTAGCCTCCTTATGTTTCTTAGAATTTAGAGTAGGAAAGAGCCTCAGACATCATTGAATCCAACACTCTCATTTGACAAAGGAGGAAACTGAGACCTTGTCACTGTGATCTGTCCAAAGATACAGAGGTCATAACCAATAGAGCCAGGTTTTAAGCCCACATCTTTAATTTCAACTGTGTGGCCTTTTTTCATTATGCGATGCTGCTTCTTCTCAGTATAATGCTGCATATTCTTGCCCAGTGTTTCATAGAAGTAATGTATAAGAAAAATCCAAAGCCTTCTGGTCAAAATCAAAACATAAATGTCCCCAAATACAAATGATGATTTCTACCTTCTTTAAGGCCAGCCACCACACATATCACTCCTTTAGGAAGACATCTCATTCGTATTTCCTTCTTGTTCTTTATTCTTAATTGCTTCTTTCCGATTTACTATTATCAGAACAATCTGTAGCTGGTTATTGCAGAGTCAAGAGGTGGGAGTTATGATTGACATAGTGAAGATTCTGCTGTTATGGTTTTTGTCTGTACACCCTCACCGTCTAGCATAGACCCAAATGCTTGCTGCATTGAGTTGGTCATGAAAGACCTTTCCCCTAGACAGGAGAGTATTTTTTTTTTGTACTTTTCTGATACAACTTTATTGTGTATCATAGTTTTGTGTCTGTATCTCTTATCCCACATCTAGACTACAGGCTCCATGAAGGCACAGAATAGGCCTTTGAGTCAGCTGGAAAGGTCCCATGGTCCATAGAGTACAGTGGCAAAGTAGATGCTAATGCCTCTTCTTTAATGTCATTTTTATCAATAAAATTATACCAGTTCCTGATCTTGAACTACATTGACAATGCCAAGGACTTTGGTGGCAAGAATTTTCTTTTCTGGATCTTCAGTACTGGGGCGGTAGCACCAGCAAAAGCAGTTACCCAGATGCACCTCCACAAAGGTTACTTTCCAGGATGAAGATTGGAGGCATTGGGCCAGAAGCACTGATGTTCTAAAAGTTCTTGGGTTCATGGTTCTGAACTGTATCTATTTGGATCTAAGAGGAGATCGTGGTCAAGGTGGTGATGATGTTTGACTTGCCTGGCACATGCTGTCTTCTGTCTTGCCCTCAGGGTAAAGCTGCTGCTTAAGCTGAGGCTGGCTTGCCTGCTCTGTGGGTGGCAGATGGTTGGCAGTTGATGGGGATAACTGGCCGCTTCACAGAAGTGATGGTCATGAAGTCTACACTGGAAGTATAACTGGTGGTCTGTGGGATGCTGCCACTCTAAGGACTCCTGTGCCTGTTTGCTTTTTGGTAGCATTTTGTTAGTAGTTGTTGCTTGGTGGAGAGGAGAAAAGTGAGCCTTTTCTCTACAATGATTTCTCCCCTTGATTATGGCAGCAAGAGTTCTACTAGAAGCAGATTTGGTGGTGGTGGTTGGGGGGGCAGCAGTGTTATTTCTAAGGCTTTTGAGTTCAGGGTCCCAGGCTATCTCTATCAGAATCTGAGACCAGACAGTGGTTAAGGTGATAGTGGTGATTTGCCTAGCACATGCTGCCACCTCTCTTTCCCTCAGGAAGACTTGAAGCTTTAGCAGGGCTGGCTTGGACATGAATTTTATTGGCTGTGGTAGAGTTGGACATGTCCAGTGAACATTCCAGCAGGACTGGAGGTAAAGGGAGAGAAGAGGGTTGAATATGTAGATTGGGGAGTCATCTAAATAGAAGTGGTAGTCAAACCCTTGGAAACAAATGAAGTCACTTTGTGAGCCAGTGTATGGAAAGGAAAGGGGAATGCCCCCCAGTGTAAAGTGCTGGAATGGTAAAGTGAGTTCACTTGGGCTCCACTCACAGTTAAGGCAGCATGAGAAAAATAATGGCGTAGCAAAGGAGATGAAGCAGGAGCATTTGAACATGTGCTCCAGCCTTCTTAACACCCACCTTACTTTTTTCCATTGCCGTTTATGTCACTTGTAAATTTGATGCTTCCATGATGTAGTTATATAGGTAAGCTGAAGATTATTGGCATTCAAAAGATTGCCCTTTGTGGATGATTCACTTGGGATTATTCAGAGTGATACACAGTTTTTCCAGCCACTTTTTTTCTTTTCAATTCTGGATATAGCTCAGTGTATATCTGTATTACCTGTCCAAGATAGATGCCCTGTCCCAATGGCTTGGCCATGCATCTGCACATCACAAGCTGGGTAATATGATGTGGTTTTCTTCCACTGTATGTTAATTACACTCTCTGAAGACCTTGTTTACTTAGCTAGCTCTCTACCTGATGTTTCTCTTCATGTAGTCTTGAATTTTCTGACCTAAGATCTTCAAGTTTGGAAATAAACATGTAAGAATGTAAACTAAGTTTGCCAAACAAAATACAAAATGTAACTGCCCCTAGGTACCTCAGTAATTAATAATAAGAATTCATCAATTTTATTTTTACCTATTCTTTAAAGCCTAGCCTAAGTGCCACTTCCATTAAGAAGCCTTTCCTGATCTCCCCAGTCAGTCATGATTCTCCCCATACCTCACACCATTTTATTTGAACTTTTCTACAGTAGTTATGTATTAGTGTATATAATAGTTGCCAAATTGCCAGGCAGGCAGTTAGGTGACATAGTAGCCAAACAAATGTGCCTAGATTTAGGAAAATCTGAGTACAAATCCTGCCTCAAACACTAACTGGGTAACCCTGGGCAAGTCATTTAACCTCCTACGTCCCAGTTTCCTCATCTGTAAAATGAATATAAGAATAATACCTACCTCATAGGGTTGTTGTGAGAGTTAAGCAATTTAACATCTATGTAAAGTGCTTTGCAAAACATGCTGGCTGTTGTTATTATATTAGTGCATTAACATCCTTCTAGCCTGTGAGCTCCTCGAGGCCAAGATGTCATATGTAAACTTTGTTTAGGCCTCAGTTTTGACCATAGAGGTCTGTACACCATAGATAGTTAATCATTGTTTTCTGAATTAAATTAAATTGGATTGAATAGTAACAGTGATAATCAGGTGAACAAGGAAAGGCTTTGAAAATTAGATTTGCTTTCATTTTATATAGCAACAAGTTTGGGAGGTGAGTCATGCAAATGAACTGTCCTCCCCCTAGAGACCATTGTGTTTGACACAGCAGAACTTTCGGCCCCACTGGTCTCTGGAAACTCATGCTTTTCAGCCTCAGGCTAAAAAAATGTGCCTATCAGATCTGTACATCATAGTCATGGAATCATAGTAACACTGGAAGGTACCTCAAAACGTTAAATGTTAAAACTGGAAGTAACCTTAGAATACAGAATGGAAGAGCTGGAAGGACCTTGGAACGTTGGAATATTAAAACTTAGAATGTTGAACCTGGAAAAGACTTTGGGCTCTGGAATGTCTAACATAAAACATATATATCCTCTATGGCAAGAACCTCTTTCAGGTCTAACATTCTTTGTTCCCTTGTTCTAACATTTTATGTTCCAGTGTCCTTTCAGTTTCTTTCAAATAGTTTATGATTTGATGAGTTTTTCTTATGTTAAAATGTATTTGTGTTGGTATGTATTTAAAATGTATTTCTTTTGGGTTTGTGCACCAATTGGTCCCATTTTAGTGAATATATCTCATGTTGTTTTCCTCTGTTCTTCTTACCCTTCTCTCCAACCCCCTTTTCTCAGCTGGAGTCTCTCAGTTGCTGCTCTGTATGTGTCAGGCTAGTGACTTGTAATGTTTATTAATACAGTGTCACTCTTGCTGTTGGAAAAAAAAAGTGATGTTTTTCAGAAGCTTGTGATAAAATGTGGCGTTTGATTTCAAGATCCTGCCTACGCTGTATGTTGAATACATTCTCAGATGTTATGCAGTTCACTGAGCTGACAGTTATGGAAACCCCGCCTGGGGACCCCATTTCAGCAGGACATATTTGAGCAGAAACAGTTTGCAAAACTTTACGCACTTAAACTCCTGCCAAGGCAAACTGTTAGCCACTTGAGTTTGTTATAAATACCCAGTGGCAGTGGTTGGAAGTAGCCCATGGTGTGTTTTATATTCTGAACTGAATGTGAATGTCTTTGCGGTTCTATAGAGTAGTAAATAATTGAGTTTGATTAGGGAGAGGGACCTCATTATCCCCCACCTGTGCCCAGCTGGAAGGGGAGGGTCGAAATGAAGCCATTAGCTGTCTCTCTTACTGGCAACTCAAAGAGCTCAAATACATCTGTGTCTTATTTTCTTTTCTGGCACAATCAGTCGCGTGGGCTAAGCAGGCATGACCGAATTTGGCAAGTTTCAAGGACTCTGGCGAAGTTACACAAGGAGAAGACGGAGGGCAGTCGTTTTGGCTTCTTACTGCCCATTAGTCTGGCAAGTTCTGTTTTTGGAAAATGTCCATTGTGAAAGGGCGTGCTTTATCTGGTGTCAAACATCCCTTGTGAAGACAACGTACTTTGATCTATTTTTAAAACTTGTCAGGTCAAGTTAAACAAAATGTGGTATTCACACAAGTGTAAACTCTTTTTGCCTGTGGAGTGATTCCCAGAAGGCTTACTTTAAACAACCATAGGCTGTAATTATTACGTGTAGTTCTCCATCTTTCCTTAGACATTTCCGTTTTGTAGCTGCAGGGCCAACGTATGGAGTGTCGCAGTGATCACTGAGGGTTCAAGGTGATGACTAGGCTTGGGAGGATGTAGACATTGACCTAGACAAACCACGGTCATGGAAGTTGCCGCGTGCAGTGTTCACAACTCTAAACCTGGAGTCTAGAGACCTAAGTCTGTGTCCCAGCTGGCCCACTCATCCTTAGGACACTGAGTGAGTGGTTTCACCTCTCTCAGGCTTCTGTTTTATTAGTTGTAAAACGATGCAGTTAGCCTAGATCAGGTCCTTTTAGGACTGATATTTCCTGACATTCTGTATTATCTTTCATGGGTTTTGAATCCATCTGTAAAACCAAGGCACAGTGAGGGAAAGCAACTTGCTCAGGATCATAGTTTTCATCATTTAGTAAATATTTCAACATCATTGGGGTTTTTATGCATTTAAAATGTATTGGCAGGTGTAGCCCTCCAGTACAGTTCTTTGTCACTTTGTGCTTACCCTCTGTGCCTGCCATTGACTAGCTGAAGGGCTGATGGATCTTTTGTTGCTTTTGATTATGGTTTGTTTTTTTTTTTTTTTTTGGTTCTCTGCCTTCTATACTATGTGATATGAGAATAACATATCCTACACCCAAGTCCTGGACTTCTGATGACTAAGATGTTACATGCTTGAGAACCCCAAAACAAGAAACCCTTTGCCACCTGGGGAGAATGTATGTAGTGGAAATCCATGATTTTTGTGTTATTGCTATCATGGCATAGTAGAAATACCATGGGAGACTTAGGTCAAAAGATGCAGGCTCAGGTAACTGGTTCTGTCACTGCCTTTTCTGAACTTGATTTATTTTACCTGTAAAGAGGGGATAACACTTGTATTTCCTCCCTCAAAAACAGTTATGAGAAATGTGGATTATAAATTAGTCAGCACTCTAGACATATAAGATCATTTGGACAGTGATCAGTAATCTATCACCACTCTTTTTTTTAAAATACCTCTTTTTAAGATAAAGGTAATATTAAGTTCATGAAGCTTATGCTAGAAGGACTGAAGTTGTTGCAAGTCTAGGCTGGCTGGAAAAGCTGTGAAAATGAGCGTGGGGATGAATTGTGTGCATCATCAGATGAAGTACAGTGACTCTTGTGGCTAAAATGCTGGTCACCAAGGGATGTATGTTGGGGGCCACAGGCACTCGTGAAAATTTCTGCTACCAAACAAAGGAAGTTTGGTGATCTGTGTTTGAAGAGTGCAGCCACACAAATGTACTTGCTATTATTATTACTATTGTTAACAACAATAATAATAACAATATTCCAGAACTTATTAAAATACTTCAGTCAACAAGGAGTTCAATTGGTGTGGCTGTGCCCTTTGTGAATACCAGTAACAACCTTTCCATACCTTAATGGATGGTTTCTTGAGCTGTTGTGGGAGGAGAGGGAGGAGAAGGGGAGGAATGCCCTATATATTAAAAACATGTGACTATGAATGATACCACTTCTGCTCTTTGGTAGAGCTGGAAATGAGGAAGGAGTACAGGGTTATTGATTCTGCTTATGCTTTCACTGGAACAAAGAAAAATCCTGAATGTAAATGGCTACAAGTACCCACATAACCTGGGGCAGATCCTTTTACCCCTAATGTGTGGTGTAAAAAGTATTTGATTTTGCATGAGAGGATCTGTGGTCATGTTCTGGCTCTGCTGCTCAGTAGCATTGTGATCTTGATAAGTGAGTCTGCTTCCCTGGGCCACCATTTTGTCATCTGTACAATAAGGGAGTTAGACTAGACCAAAGTTTCTTAATCAGGTGTCCACGTAGTAACTATGGAGGCTGAATATATTTCAGCAGGTCCAGGAACTTGGATGGGAGAAAATATCTTAGTAACCATTTCAACATCATTGGGTTTTGTAATCCTACCTATTTTATTTTATGCATTTAAAAACATTTTGAGAAAGGGTCCATAGACTTCACAAAAGTGCCAGTGGGGTCTGTCTCCCCCCGATTAAGAACTCCAAGACTAGGTGGTCTGTGTGTTCTAGTTAAACTCCAAATCTGTGGTCACAGTAAGCCTCTGTTTCTTCATCTGTGCAGTAGGAATGATTAATTCTTACATGTTTCCCTCACAAGTTTGTGAGAAAAATGGAGGAGGAAAAAAAGGAGTTATTAAACACTTACTACATACCAGGTATGATGCTAAATATACACAAAAAGAAAGGCAGTCACTACCCTTAAGGGGAAGGATGATTCCCTGAAGGGAGCTGAAGAGGTAGAACAGGGCCAGACAGGGAAAGGAGGCTGAACTCTCCCATGGGAGGAGAGGGGCGGGGTACACTAACAGAGCAAAGCTCCAGAAAGCCATCACAAATTCAGATCTTAAGCCTGGGCAGAAGGGCAGACACTGCCTATCATCTAAGGGCTGGCCTGGCTAAGTTGGGAAAGCCTTACCACCTGGTAGGAAGAAGAGTGCTCAATTTCTCAGTTACAGAAACTCGTGAAAACTACCTCTTACATTGTAAAGCAATTGAGGTACATGTCGGTGGAGGGAATACCCACTCTCAAAACAGATCTGCAGTGTACTTATCATTATTACTATTAGTAGCATTAGTAGTTATACTTGTATCATTTCTTTAAGCAAAATCTTGTGGTGGAAGAAGGATGAAATATACTCTCTCAGAGTGTAGCTGTCTATCCTCAGTCACCAAAGTTTTTATTTCCATCTGGAGGAAAAGGAGCAAGGCCCAGAGCTGCCCTGGGAAAACTTATTAGGGCTGGTCGAGCATACTGTGTTGAGGACGGAACCTTCTTCTCTCTTTGTGTAATGTTCATGTTTCTCCCAAATTGAGCCCCAGAGTGAGATAGTACTCACTTCCACAGCAGTATTCTGAGTGCTGAGCCTTTACCTTGATGGTGGGTTTTTGTTCTCCTCTCATGAACCTTGCTCCCCTGGCTTCAGTGCTGAGTCTGTAAAGGAAGATGGAAAGCCAAGTTACCTCAGAATGATCACTATCATTAACATTCACGGGCGGTTCACTTATCATTCCTGACTATACAGACATGGCAGCCGCTCGGAAGCGTCCGCAGGTGTAGCACGATGATACATATTACATTGTGCCACAATGGATTTATGTATTCTGTAACAAAAGAAAAGTGTAATGAAAAAATACAGAAGGTGATCCTTTATTCCTCCACTGCACGATTTATCAGGAATGCCTGTGGATGATAAGTGCCCAGCATTTCTGGGGCTTTCTTTAACCTTGTCACCCAGGTAGGTTTTGGTAAAATGACAGAAAAAAAGATAGAGATCAGTGATCTTCCTTTATTCAAAAACTCACTTAAAGAACCTTTTTAATTTGTGGAAATTTCAACTAAACAGAAGGTATCCTTTCAGGGTCTTTACAAATAAGGATAAAGCTATTGTCCCCTAAAAGAATGTGATCTGCCAGATGCAACTAAGGCTAAGATGTTCATAATTTATGTACTATGCCTCATAGGATTTGGAGCTGAAAAGCCCTTAGAGATCATCTAGTTTGCCCCCTCATTTTACAGATGAGGCAGTTGAGGACCAGAGAAGGCAAATGATTCAAGAGAAGTCACATACCTGGGATGCAAGCTTGTGTCTGCTGACTCCAGCTTCAGGGGTCTTTCCACTACACTGCTCTGCCATACCGTATTCCCACTTGAGGTAATGAAGGTCACACCTCAGCTTGTCTGTCTATTGTCTCTCATTCTTCCTACATGATATGCCCCACCTCCTTTCCCAGTTACATATATCTTTAGATAATTAATTATCTGAATTAACACTAGTATGTTGTTCAGTTACAATGATGATATATTGATTATGAATTCTTGGAATCAGGACCTTAGCAGTCAGCTATTCAAAATGTCATCTTTAGTATGAATTGCCTCCTGGCAAGGACTTATCTAGACTTCACTCTGTTACCTCTAGAGATTGGAAGCTCACTGCTTCCTAAGGAAGTCTTTTTCCATTCTCAAGACACATAGAATCCTTATTAGAAATTGAGCTCCCTGTAACTTCTTCTGATTTCTCCCACTTCTGCCTTTAAAAGTCATACAGAATAAATTCAGCCCTTGTTCTACCTCACAGCTTTTCAGATATTCAGAGACAGTAATCATTCCCTCACTACCAAGACTTCTTCAGGATAAACATTGCTCATTTCTTCATCTGATCTTCATGGCATGATATTGACTTCCTTTAACATCCTGGCCAACTTCTTCTTGACATACTTCATCTTGGCCTTCCTAAATTGTGGAACCAAGAACAGGATCTTCCAGATATAGTTTTCTATTACAAAGGATAGCAGAAGTGTTATCCCCTCCCTCAGCCTGGACACTAGCCTTCCACTCTAGGTGTGCAGTACCCAGAACTGTCCCTAGAATGCTTCAGATCATTGGCGTCCATCTGCTTGTGCATTCAGAACACATCCCCAACCATATTGTTACAGATGGGAAACTTGCTAACTTATAAAAACAAAACCAAGCAATGAGGGCCTAGTAAGTCAAAACTCAGATGATTGGCATTCACTCCAAACGCATCCTGGCCCCATTCCAAAGCAAATATCCACCAGTTTATAAATGTGGAGGGCACTTTACATTTCAGTCCTCTTGCCAAAGTATCACTTACTGAAAAGCTCACTAAATATAGGAAAACGAAGAGCTTTTCCTCATTTTGCTTTGATCAGTAAAATAAACTTTTAAAGATTGTTCTGGGATGGGCTCCAGCTTCTGAGGTAAAGAATGGCTGTAGCTCAGGCCTGATCTAGTAACAGAGCATTCAGTAAAATTAGCTTGACAGCTCTTAAGCCAGCTGCTCAATAGGAAGAAGTTGACCAAGTTAAAATGGATAAAAATGCCTGCCAGATCAACCCCAGCTTTTTTGGCCTTTGAACAAATGAAGTATCACATAGTAAACAGCAGGCCTTTAGAGGGGAGGAGGATGATATATCTTGATATTGGCAAAACAAAGTGGGTCATCAGTGTTGAGCTACTCAGCTTGGTTCAAGATTATGAATGCCCTGATTCTCATGTAATTGGAAAATCTTGTTGTTATTTGGCCATATTGAAAGAGGGTGGTAAAGCTGGGAGAGGTTAAAGGTGGCAACAAAGTTTTGACCCACTGACAGACTGAAAAGGCCAGAATTCCTTACTTCATTAAAATGTGTTAGAAATATGAGCTATTCTCATTTTCCTCTTCAAGATTCTCACGCAAAAGTGGATTTCCTACCAAATTCTTAGTAGTATCTGAACACTCACAAATAGTCATTCCAATGTTCCATAGGTGAAAACTCTGCCCTCTAACAGAGGCCATTCAAAATTGTTCCACTTGACTCTTCAGTCCCAACATGTAATGGAACAGGCATAATTGTGGTGTGATGAAAATATCATCAGACCAGGACACTTGACTCAGAGAAGTTCTTGACCTAGTTCTCTCATTTCTGAACTATGTGTTGAATTGACAGATTCTGTTTCGATAGATAGATAGATAGATAGATAGATAGATAGATAGATAGATAGATAGATAGATATGTGTATATGTGTATGTGTATGTGTATGTATATATATATATGTATGTGTGTGTGTGTGTGTATATTGTATACACATATATCGAAGTTGTTTCTTCATGTATCTGTATTTTATATATATATATATATATATTCATTCATATATTCCTCATACATGTTTCCTCTTAATTAAGAGGTTGCATTAGAAACTCTCTAAGGTCCGCACCAACTCTAACATGCTGTGGCCCTAAGGTCTTACACACTACCAATCTATACTCAAGTCCCCTTCTAGTTCTGACATTTATTGTAACAGTCTATGCTAGAACATTGTATGTTCTAACCTTCTAGAATATGGTAGGGTTCCCTTCTACCACCAGTGTTCTACATTCTGAGGTCCCCTTGATTACAATCTTAAGGGGTTTTTTGTTATTTTCAGTACTAAGTATCATTCTACCTCTGTGTTCCCTATGAAAAAACTATGTCACAGGGCTGCTTTCTTCCTGCTTTGTTGATCTTTGGTCTATGATTCTTTGTAGTTTGTGACCTCTATGTTTGTAATTCCCCCCTAGAGATAGGGCCTTATTTTTACAGTCATTAGTTAATTCTTAAGAGAGACTAGTGGACAGAGAGCTAGCCTTGGAACTAGCAAGACTTTTGTTTAAGTGCTGCTTTTGACACATGGGCAGTCTGTGATTGTGGGTAGTCACTTCACTTCTCCATGCTCCAGGGAGCTCTCTAAGACTAAGTCGCAGAGAAGCTGTTGACTTCCATTAGTGTAGGGAATGTCCTAGATTGATGAAATCTCAGGCCCAGTCCCTTTCCTATTATGCTTCATTTCTTTTTTTTTTTTTCTTTTTTGCTACTTAGGTGAAAACATGAAACTAAAATTTAGCCTAAAAGATCCCTTGATCATCTTTTTTTCTTTTCTTTTTTTTTTTAAATTTTATTATAGTTTGCATCATTCATTTCCACAAGATTTTGAGTTACATATTTTCTCCCCCTTTTTCCCCACTCACCGCCCCAAAACAGCCATCCCAGTGTGTCCCCCCTCCCCCAGTCTATTCTCTCCTATGCCTTGATCATCTTTTAATATTTTGATTTCTTCTAAATAAGTTATAGCCCACACATACATATTGGGTGCCTACTGTATATCTTTAAAACATTGTGCTAGGTACTGGGGGACTCTCAGCCTTGATGGAGTTTATAATCTAACAGGCTATATTGACACATAGATAACTAGTACAAAATAACACATGGTAAATGCAAGAGACGTACAGGCAATGTGTTGTGTGGGATCCAAGGAAGAAAGGTCGTTAACAACTGGATGGATCAGTGAAAGCTTCATAGATTAGGTAGCATGTTAATCAGGCTTAAAAGGAAATAAGAACTCAACAGGCAGAAGAGAGGGCTAAGGAAAGTGTAAGCAAAATGGACAGAAACTGGCAGATATTAGGATATGAGTAGTTGACAGGAAGAAAGGAAACAGTTTATTAAGTGTCTACTATGTGCCAGGCAGTATGCGGAGCAATTTACAAATGTTATCTCAGTGGTTACTCACAACACCCCTAGGAGGCTGGTGCTAGTATGATTTCCATTTTACATAGGAGGAAATGGAAGCAAACTGAGGTTAAGTGACATGCCTAGGGTCACACAACTAGTAAATGTTTGAGACTGGATTTGAACTCAGATCTTCATTACTAGGCCCAGAACTCTATCCATTGTACCACCAGCTGCCAGCAAAATGAATCATGTGGAGATTTGTATGACCTGAGGCTAGAAATTGTTGTGCCAAGGTGCTGAGGCTCTTGATGGCCATGGTCAGGTGTTTATATACTTACTAAGTAACAACCACACAATAATTAAATGTTCTTTAAGACTTAGATTTGCTTACAACAACTCACAGCAGTGTAAATAATACAACTTAGGTTCAGGAGTTGGTGATTTCCCTGTGATCACCCAACTACAGCAAGGATTCATGGATGGTTTTTAAACAGTGGGGTGATGTGACTAGGTCTGTGCTTAAGGAAAATTAGCTTGGCAGCAGGTGAAGGAAAGAATTGAAGGAATGAGAGAGAAGAGACAGAGAAGACAGGTGAAGGGTTTGTTGCAGTTGTGGTAGGGTCATATTATTTAGAGCTGGAAGCAACCTCAGAGGTCCATTGCCCTTGTTTTAGAGATAGGACCAGAAAACTGAAATGACCTGCTCAAGGCCACACAGCTTTTGTGTACATTGTAGACCTGGGATTTAAACTCAGGTCCCCTGGCTCCAGAACTCTTGTTCTTCCTATTACACTAAACTGCCTTGGAGATCATGGATTAGAGACGGAATGGACTCAGAAATCCTATAGTCCAACTCTTCATTTTACGGATGAGTCCGAAATCCAGAGGTTGCCTTGCCCAAACTCACATCCTAAGTAGCTGAACGAAGATTTGAACTCATGACCTCTTATTTACTGTTTTTTCCACTTCACAAGGCAGATAGTAATAAGGAACTGTACTAACTGATGATAGTGGGAATAAAGAGAAGATGTTGCAAAGGTGAAATTGATGTGACTTTGTAACTTATTAGATATGAATGTTCCAAAAGAGGAATAAGTCAGAGTCTTTCTACTGTGGAGTCTGTAAACACTGCCAATATCTTTTTTAAAATATTGACTACCCCATTAAAAAGAATCTTCCCTCTACTGGGTGTCTAAATTGCTTTGGAGAATAATTTTTTTTCCAGCATTGCTCAACCTCTTTCCTCTGGGGCCCCATGATCCTTAATTTGATGGCAGTTACTGTCTGCAGTGACATCTACTGACACAAACAGAACTCATCTATTGTCAGCCCCTAGCTGTAGAATTTCTCCTGTGAACCAGCACCAGGAGCCTGTGTCCACCAGCGACCAGTACACCGGGGAGGCTTAATTTGAGATGAATGACAAAAAAAGTCCTGTTTCTTGACCCCTCTCCTGTGGTCAACAGCAAGTACAATAATGCTATTTCTTCTCTCTACTCTTAGTAGTTGACTTGATCAATTTCTAGTTTATTGGCCCTTCAAGTGTGCACTTTTTCTTAAAACTCTCTTAAACCACAGTGAAGAAGGCAATAAAATTTCTCTGGGTGAATGTTGGTGATCATTTAATATCTGTCTTTTCTCTTACAGAAATGCTGCTCATGGATTCTCCCTTATTCAGGTGGACAGTACGAAGGTCACTATGAAGGACATCTTACAGAAGGCACTGAAGCGGAGGAAGGGCTCTCAGAGGGGTTCAGGTGGGACACTAATTATTTTCTCTGAAGTCAGATCTTAGCCTGAAATTTTAAAGTCCTTTTTTTTTTTGTGGCGCAGGGAGTGTTAGCAAGGTTTACTGTTCCTCATTTTCAGTTACCTTCAAGATAAATTTCCAGATAGTCCCTGTATACCCTATCCTTGATGACCAAGGTTGGAATACTAGTGCTACCATTTGTTTCCTATGTGACTTTGGGCAAGTCATTTCCCCTTCATGACCCTTAGTTTTCATCTTGTAAAATGACATGTTTGGACTAAATCAAGATTTATTAACCTGGGATCTATTAACTTGCTTTCTTTACATTTTGATAATATATTTCGGTATCATTGTTTTCCTTTGCTATCCTGTGTATTCTATTTTATGCATTTATAAACATTATTCCGAGAAGGGGTCATTAGGCTTTACTAGACTGTCAAAGGCTCCCTGACACAAAAAAGGTTAATACTCCCTAGATGAGATGATCACTGAATTTTTTTTCCAGCTCTGAAATCCTGTCCTCCTATAAACTGGTTCTGCAAAAACAGACCGTGAAGCTGAAAATTATTGTCAAGAATAAATAATTTTTTCCCTAATGACGACTATTTCATTCATATCTTAGATAGTTAACCCAATGATGGTACAGTGCAGTTTCCCAGTGTCATAGTGACATTGGCT
The DNA here is from genome assembly GCA_028646515.1 of Pseudochirops corinnae. NCBI lineage: Eukaryota > Metazoa > Chordata > Mammalia > Diprotodontia > Pseudocheiridae > Pseudochirops > Pseudochirops corinnae. The sequence goes on along the minus strand of CM053585.1, from coordinate 241,166,299 downwards.
GTAATAATGTGTTAATGGTAGTATTTTGAAATTGTATTGGTCAGAGGAGTATTAAAATAATAACAGTACACACGCACACATTCTGTAAAAGCCTTAAAATTTACAAAGTGCTTGAAACTTTGAAAGGTAGATTAGTTCAGGTATAATTATTGTCATTTCACAGCTAAGGAAACTAAGGTTTGGAGAGAAGTGGTTGAGTGGAAGGAGCTGTGAAATTGGAGGTAGGAGATCTCCATTAGAAAACCAGCTCCTGCCCTTGGATGGATCCTCCAGTGAATCGTTCTTCTGTTCTGGACCTCAGACATGATGGAGGGACGATACTTGTGCTGTTTCACCGGTTACTGCATTGTAGAAATGTGAGGTGTTATCGTTATAAGCGATAACCCCAGTCAGTGCCGTGTCATGGATAGAGTATTGCTCTTGGAATCAGGATGGGGATCAGAGACAACTAAAGTCTCAGGTTCCTCATCTGTAAAATGGGGATAGTAATATTCAAAGTACCTGTCTCATAGGGTTGTGTGTTCTACCCTCAGGATTATGGACCAGCTAAGTAGCAGCACTCAGGCTCTAACCCAGGTCTCTTGGCCTCCACAGAAACTGTTTTCTCTACCATGCCATGCCACCCTGTCAAAGAAACATTTTGTGAAGGAAGTCTTTATCAATCATGGGATGATGAGATTGCAGCATGACATAAAGGCCTTCTGTACTGCCTTGCGTCCTCACATGATCTCAAATGAGATAATATTTGTAAAGTGCTGAGCACAACGCCTGGCACGTAGCAGGCCCTATTGAGATGCTCATTCCCACGTTCCCCTCATGGAAGGAGGAGAGCAGTTCATTGGCACATATCAGCACAGCACATATCTGCAGTGAAGAAGTGGAGGTGCTCTATAAACAAAACCACGAATGATAGGGATTCGTTTGTGGAACCTTAACTGGGAACCTCAGAAATAGTGCAGAGAGAGCCTCACAAGCAGCATTCATTCTGTTTTGACATAAATTATTGTGAAGAAATACTTCTTCAGTACTTCAGTGATCTGTACTTTGACCACTGTGGGTGTGCCCTCTACCCGCACAGATGGCAGCCCCTTCCCAACCTCATAGGTGGTCTTCAAGAGTGGTCTTTGCTGTGGCTAAAACATCACTACCCTCCTCCCTGGACAGCAGGTGCACCATTCATCATTAGGCCCATCCACGCAGCCCATCCAGCTTGTCTGGCAAGGCTGGTTCTCTGCTTCTGTTGCTGTTGAGCCTCCCAGGATTATCATCTCACCAAAGGGACACTTCAGATAAAAACTTTGATGGAAAGGAGTGTATAGAAACCTCCTCCACAAACGAACACCCTGGTGTGTCTTGGTATAGTTGAGGCACAAAACAGTAGCAAATTACTTTTCTCTTCAATTTTGCGGAAATAGCTCTTTGGTAACTTCACAAGTTTCCCTCTCCTATATCCATGCCTTTGGTCAAGCCACCACCATCCATTGTAGTAGCTCCCTCCCTTCCAGGTCCACCTCTGATGCTACAAGTATTGGGAGTCTTCACACCTCACCTCTCGAGTAAACGATGCATTCACTTCCTCCAGTTTCTCCCAGCTTTGCCAGGACTTTGCCTCTGCATTTATCTCACTCTCTCTTTTCTTACAGTTATTTGTGTCCATGTCTTTAAACCCATGAGCTTGAGAGCAACTTGAGGCCAGTATTAGAATAGAAGACTGGACTTGGAATTAGGACAGGGTTCAGAGACAACCAAAACTTGAGTTTCCCTATATGTGAAATGAGGATAATAATATTTGAAGTACCTATCTCATAAGAATTGATGTAAAGGAAACTGTAAGCTTTAAAGTGCTGCATACATGTGAGTTGTTGTGAGAATCAGATGAGTTAACATATGTAAAGTACTTTAAAAGCCTTAAAGTACCACATAAATCCTAGTTGTTAATTTTTGTATCTCAAATACTTTGTGTATTTTGTTGTTAAGTCTTTTTTTCAGTCATGTCTTGACTCTCTGTGACCCCATTTGGCATTTTCCCGGTAGAGATCCTAGAGTGGCTTGCCATTTCCTCCTCCCACTCATTTTATAGATGGAGAACTGAGGCAAACAGGAGTAAGTGACTTGCTCAGGGTCACACAGCTAGTATACGTCTGAGACCAGATTTGAGCTCAGGAAGATAGATCCGGCATTATTCACTGCTAAACCTAGCTGCTTCGTGTGTAGTAGATATTTAGTAAATGAATAAATACTTGTTGGGAAAGATGGGAAAGACTTATTTTCTATTTGAGAAGGTGGAGAGGCTCAAAAAGAGGCAGCAACTTTGCTAAGTACACCCAGCCACTTAGTTGTGATGCTAAGACTTAACATGCAATTCTCCTGAATTGTATTATGGTCTTCTTTCCATTGTAACAGGTTGCCTTTCATATTACCAACCTGCTTAAGTTAATGCACACAATGGAAACAAATGTTATAACTATCACTATTGCCCAGCTCTGTGTGTGTGTGCATGTCTATACACGCATGAGATAATATATGTAAAGCACTTTAAAAGTCTTAAATTAATATATAAGCATACATTTTTATCAGATTAAATAGTAGGCATTATCCCCATTTTATAGTAACTGAGGTTCAGAGGGAACTAAAGTGAAGATAGAGAATGAGTACTTAGTCATGTCGGTGGCATATTCAATATAGGTATGAAACCAGGAAATCTTGTCAGTATTGAGAAATAATTATTGTGAGCAAATCTAATATTTGTCATGCTGCAGGCAACTTTAATATCCATCTGCCTATATATGAAGTGTCAAATTTCTTGCCTTTAGAATGCATGAGGCCTTCTTCCACATCCTTCGTTTCATCTAAAGGAAGAGAAAATAAGCAGTTCTCTGGTTGGAGAAAATAGTTTAGTGCTATTTTTAAAGGGGGCATATAATTTGTTCCAGATTTAATTAGCTATCTTCAGATGAAAGCTGAAGTTTTAATAAAAGTTAGAAGAGATAACACAGTGAAGGACACGGATGAGCTGTCTCAAGGCTATATTCGAGGGGAACGATAAGAGCTGTAAAAAATGGCAGAAGAGAGCAATTGAATGAAGCAGTGAAATTCTGATTCTCATAAAAGAGAGAGAGAGAAAGATGCTGGTAGGGGCGGTTGTAGATGAGACCTGCTAGCGTCTGCAAGCAATTTGGCTGCATGCCAGGAGTCATTGTTCACCCTCGGCTGTGGCAGCTCGGTCCAGATGTGCCAACTGCACGTTTCGGCTTTTGCCAGCTGACTGCGCCGTTTGATAACCAGCTCTCTGGATGCCCATCACTGGCCGCAGAGATAGAATTAAATGATGATGATCTTCCCACAAGTTGGGAGAGGAAACAATGCATATAAATCTTGATTTCATCCCAGCATGAGAAGTCTTTATCCATCATCACTCATAATGAACACGTCGTTAGCTGCGATGAATGGTGGTCCGCTTTCCAAACACCTCTTTTGTTCACTTTTTGGGGTGACTTCTATTCATTTCCTGGGGGTCAATTTTGTCTCCCTTGAGGAGGGGGAGTAGCTCAAGGGGGTGGGCCACACACCTTCAAGGGTAAAATGGAATCATTCAGTCTATCAGATAGCGTTCTTTATGTTGATTTCAAACCTTCTGCTTTCAGGCAACTTAAATAGCTATCCAAAGGCATTTAACAGGCTCTTCATTCCCTTAAAGATAGAGTCCAGTCCTTTATATGCCTGTTTTTATGTAACTTCTGTTTAATTGACCTACTGTTTACCTCTTACTAGTAATCAGTAATGGTAATTGTTCAGGAGAGGAGCTTATAAATACTGTCGTAAGGCTGTTCTAAACTGCTTGAAAGCAGCAGGTTTGAAATCAACATACAAATAGTGTTATTAATCTTTATATAGATAGCACAATTTATATGTAATATGTTGTATATGACATAGTATATATATAAAGACAATCATATTTACATAATTAACATGTATGTTTTTATATATGAAATTTCATTTTATTATGAAATTATCCCCATTTTATAGTTAAGGAAACTGAAACTGAAGTACATATACTTCCATTTAAAAAGTGGAATAGTTAGGATTCCAACACAAACCCAGTGTTTTTATGTCATTGTCATTATTTTAATTATTGTTCTTGGTGGTGGTGGTGGTGGTGGTGGTGGTGGTAGAAGAAGAAGAAGTAGTAGTAGTAGTACTGAAGTACGGTACACATGGGAACTATTATTAATGCAACTAAAGAGTGTCTGTGTGTGTCATAGACTGAAAAGATTTGGTAACTGATATTGATGCATTTTTATCCTTACTATTTGGATTTCAAAACAGAACTTTGTATGACTGTCTCCTATTACATTTCACAGTAAACTGTTGCTAATACTTTACATTTCTTTAACACTTTACATTTTACAAAAGGCCTGTCCTTAGAAAATAACTCTCTGTGGTACGTATTGTTCAGTTCATTCAGTCATGTCCTACTCTTCATGACTGCATTTGGGGTTTTCTTGGCAAAAATACTGGAGCGGTTCGCCATTTCCTTCTCCAGGTCATTTTACAGAAGAGGCAAACAGGATTAAGTGATTTGCCCAGGGTCACACAGCTAAGAAGTGTCTGAGGCCAGATTTGAACTCAGGAAGATGGTTCTTCCTGACTCCAGGCTCAGCACCATTATCCCCTACACCACCTCTCTGACTCCATATGGTAGGCAGGGGAAAATGTTAAACTAATTTTATAGATGAGGAAACTGAGACTCCAAGAGAAGAAGCTGCTTGGGCATTGTCACTACTAGTTAACACCAGAATAAGGAGTGTTCTTTTGAAGTTGATATAAAAGGGATAATAATAATTTATGTTTTTTAATATCCCTGGGCACCAAAATCATTGTTTCCCTTCTTTTGGTCCATGAGACAAAAAATTATTTTTAAGGATAACAATAACAACTGATATTTGTATGGCTCTTGTGAATTTACAGAATGTGCGTAGTCAGAGTATATCCACCAAACACCCTTGTAAGGCAGTGAGCGCATGTATTATTATTATCCCTATTTTATAGGTAAGGAAACGAAAGCCTAAAGTGGAAAAGTGATTTGACCAAGGGCACACATCTAGTAAGTGATACATCAGTGAGTCAAACCCACATTCATTGTTCTTTCTATTGGAGGGGTCTGTTTCTTCTACCTATGATCTCTCTTCCTATCTATTTCACTGCCCCAGCTGCAGCTCCATTTATTATGTTGATAACATACAAACATTTGCAACATCCTTTTCTACCTTGAGCACCCTAATCTTTATCCTTCATTCCCTAGTCATGAATTAGGGAAGGGAAAAGAAGAAATGTAGTAGAATAATTCATATGTATATACTGTTTTGAAGTTCCATCTATTTTCTTGTCAGTAATTAATCTTTATAATATTAATTACAATATCTCTATGAGGTTTTATTTGGTCGTTTCAGTTGTGTCCCGTTCTTTGTGACCCAGTTTGGGCTTTTCATGGTGAAGATACTGGAGTGGTTCACCATTTCCTTCTCCATCTCGTTTTACAGATGAGGAATTAAGACAAGTAGGGTTAAGTAACATGCCTTGCATCACACAGCTAATAAGTGTCTGAGGCCAGATTTGAGCCCACAAACCTGAATCTTCCTGACGTCAGGCCTGACATTCTATCCACTGCATCACCTAGCTGCCTTTTACAGGTAGGGAAAGCAAATACTGTGATTCTTTTTTTTTCTATGTTTCAGCTTAAATTCAGACAAGCTAATGATTTACCCAAGGTCACCCTAGAGCCATTAATTGTTAAAGCTGGAATTAGCATGGCTAATTCTGACAGTGTCTTTACCGCTCAACTAACAGAGCACTAAATTGCAATTTAAATTTATTGTTTAAAATTTCCCTAAATTTCTATTTTAATCTGTTATATCCAGAAGTATTTATTACTATCACTAAGGTACTCTGTTAGGTGTTAGAAATATAATGACAAAACAAAAAAGTGTCCCTGTCCTAAAGCAGCATACTTTCTACTGTAATAGTGCACACTAGCACATTTTCTTAATCCAAATAACTGCTTAACATGGAAAGCACTTTGTGTATCTTTGTTATCTGTGAATTAATGTTAAACAGTTCCTTCTCCTTCAACCCCAATCTAATCAGTTACCAGATCCCTCCACGGTATTTCTCATGTTCCTCTACATTTTCACTGCCACCAATATCAGTACTTTATTACCTTTTTTTAATGAACTATTACAGTAGATTACTAACTGATCCCATGACCTACAAGGCTCTTCCCCCTCTCTAATCCATCCTTTGATATTTCAAGGATCTTTGATTTCATCAAGTCAGGTACTTCTTTAATCAGTGTAGATCATAGCCCCTCTACATTTAGTGGATAGTTCTTTATGAGGTACTCTTCCTGGGGGGAAAAAATCATTTTGTAATTGCCACCCTTTTGGTATTGCATCTTCCCACATTTAGCTACACTGGTGCTTGGGTGACAAGCATGCTCTCTGTTGCCAGGACCATCCCTGGGATCTTTCCTACTTGATTGGAACTGCTAGAATTCACATTACCAAAGTCCTTAGGATCCTTCAGTCTCCCACAGTACAATAGTAAATCATCAGAGGGGAATTTAATGGAACATTCTGCACACCACTGCCAAAATAATCATTGTAATGAACAAATCTGGTTATAAAACTTAACCTGCTACAAAACCTTCAGTGGCTCCCCATTCATTGTTTACAGGATAAAATGTCTGGCATTCAAGGCCATCCATAGTCTGATTCCATCTTAACCTTTCTGGCACTTTAATCACTCTCTCCGCATTCCATCGAGATTAAACTACAAACTATTCCTTGATTTCATCCTACTCTATTCCATGTCCTTCATGATATTGTTGTGTTCCACATATTGCCTACTGAAATCCTTCATTTCCCTCAGAGCCCTAGGTCAAGTGTCAGCCCATCAATGAATCTTTAATAATTTTTCCCACCTTATTTTCTTAGAACTCTGTCTAGCCTTATTCTTTACAACTACCATATCCCCCTTTGTAGGGTCTATATTCTGTTTATACATTATATCCAAGCTCCAGATTCCTATCCCAAGTTCCTTCTTGGCAGGGGTTTTTGTCCTTTTTCATCTTTATATATAACCTCAGTTCCAAAAATAGAATCTTGCACACAGTAGGCATTTAATAACTGTTAGGAATCAAATTGAATAAAGCAGAATCAATTTGTGAAAATTTGGTAACTGATGTTTTATTTTTTTTTTAATATTTATTATTTTTTTATTT
>CM053585.1:241139157-241158520 GCA_028646515.1 Pseudochirops corinnae | reverse complement strand
AGATCTAGAAAGAACAGTTTAAATGGAGACTGAAGCAATCTACGTGCTATCATTCTTTTCCATGTTTGGATTTGTTTCTTTTTTCCCATTGTTCACTCCATTGGTTACAACCCTTCTATACAACCAGACTAATGTCTAATGTGAAAGTATCTGCAGATTCTATACTTGATTGCATGCTGCCATGGGGGAGGGAGGGGAGAAAATTTGAAACTCAAGGGATTCTGGAACTGAATCTTGTAAACTAAAAGTAAATAAACAAATCAATTAAAAAAAATAGCCAGGCATTCTCTGATTGGCCTAAATTTAGTGAGTGTAATGAATAAGCTCTACTCTTATCTGGCTTTATATATTGGGAGCTTTGAAAGCACCTTGATGAGAAGAAATGGAAAAATACAATCAAGCTCAGACTATCAATGTGGGTCTAAATTAATGGAGTATTCCTTATTTGCTTGCGTCTCAGAGAACCAACTGTATGTTGTCCCTTTTCATTCTGTTATATTAACAAACATTTCCACTGTCCAGATTGTCCTCATTCACAGAAATGGAACATATGCAGTCTGGATGACTGAATGTTTGGGAATCTGACTTGATTTCCGTTTTGGCAATCGTTGCTGTCTAGAGAGAAGAAAGGACTTTTCTTTGTGTCTATTTAAAGTGACAGACATACTGAAGTAAATAATAAAGAAGGAAAGCATTAATTATATTGCTTCAAAAACTGCAAAGGTCAGACTAACTAAACACATGTGTTTTGCCCTCTGGAATGTCTGTCTCTTGAAATAGAGCCAGAATGAGTTCTGTGCCTTCAAGGAAAAGCAGAAAATACAGATTGTAGCCTTAACGCCATTTTGTTTATTTACAGTAATACCAAATAGCAGCTTGGAAGTAGAGCTGTACAGCCATGAAACCTGTTCCACAGCCTGTAAGTTTTAGCACAGCTGTGTAATGACAGCAAAAACCTAGGACTAAAAATCAGTGGCAACAAGTTTTAGTCTTGGTGTGGGTACTAACTCACTGTGTGATCTTGTACAAATAATTTCCACTCCTTAGATCTCATATTCCTCATCTCTAAAATGAGGAGCCTGGGTTAGCTGACCTCTAAGGTCCTTCTAAACTTTAAGTATTGGACCACCCTAGAGGAAATAAAACTAGAATAGGACATAAATTACTGAAGGTCTCCCTGGCTCCAAAAAAAAAAAAACAACCAATAATCCTGCTTTCATCTTCCCATCTGAATTCATTTGGGCCAAATATTTTTAATTTTTATAATGTAATAATAGCCTGTGAGGTTTACAGTCTCATTCATGTTTCATTCTTAGTTTTTATTTTAATTTATGGTTATCAGAACAACTCCTATCTGAATATCCCTGGTAGTCAAGGATGGAAGTTTGGACTATGACAGCGAAGGAGAGCAATTTTGGAATGGGCTTTAAGGGAATGGAGGGCTCTGACAAATCAGTGATCAGCAAGAATGTAATGGGTACCCACAGGCAGGGGAGAGAAAGTGTAAACTGAGAGAAAGATTGAGAAAGAGAGCCAGTGTATACAAAAAAAAATTTCCCCTTTAGAAAAAATTTTAATTAGGGCCCTAGTAGCAATCTGTGAGATACTGAATATTCATTCATTCATTAAACAAATATTTGAACACCTACTCTGTGCAACTCAGATGCTTCGGGCAGTACAGAAATGTTTGGGTTTTCCTTTCAAGGACCTTATAAAACTGTAGGTGTAGTTAAAAAAAAATTAAGAGCAGAATGGAAGGAAGTAACTTCTTCCACAGCTGTGGTTACAGAGAAAATTTCCAACTAGATAAGGGATGCAGAGGTGATCATAAAAGATAAAATATATAAGCATAATTATAGAATTCATTATATAAAATTAAATAAAATCAATGCAACTGGAATATGAAAAATGTTTATAACAATCTCTGATGAGGGCCTTAATATGTAAGACATAAAGACAAATGACACAAACATAAAAGACAGTTAAGAAAAGAAATTCAAACTGTCAACAACCATATAAAAATAGTCCAAAAGAGAAAAACCAAATTAAAACTTCACCTCTAACTCATCAAATTAGCAAATACTTTTGTAAAAGACCAAATTACTAAATGTTGGAGGGGCTGTGGGAAGACAGGCACAGTAAGTAATACACTACTACTGGGTTCTGGAAACCAATTTGGAATTATATGAGAAAATTAATCCAACTCTTTACACCCTCTGGTCTAGTGATTCCCCTACTAAGGAACATACATAGGAGATCAAAGAAAGGTCCCATATATAAAATATTCATAGCAGCACTTTTGTGGTAGCAAAAAACTAGAAAACAAAGGAGGCACCCATCAACTGAGGCATAAATTAACTGTGATGTGTGAGTCTATTAGAATACAATAGATGATAAGAAATGATAAATATGAGAAATTTGAAGAAACAAAGGGAGACCTGTATGAAATGACACAGTGAAGCAAAAAGAACAAAGAGGACAATACATATGACTAAAATAATATAAAAGGAAACAATACTAAAAGGTTTCAAGTTTCAGATTACTAGCAAGGATGAATTTTGGTACCAAAGTAAAAATAATGAAACATACTTCCTTCTTCTCAGTATAGAAGTAAGAAATAGAATATTCTCTGTTGGAAGTATTTAGTCCTTTTGTCAATGAGTTTTGCTTAGATTTTTACTTTGTTACATGGGAAGATCTGATGGTGGTGAAGGCAAAGCACAATGGGAAACCCCTGAAGAGTAAAAAGGATAAGTACCTGTGCTATTAATTACTAATACTTATTAGTGTCGCATAATGGAAAAAAATACTGGACCAGAAGCCAAGAGATGTGGGCTATGATCTTTACAGGCCCTCCCAGCTTTAACATTCTATGTATTGATCTTCAACAATTAAGAACATCACCAAGGGTTGAACACTAAGCAAAAAAATTTTTTTAGCCAGTACAACTCATGTAGACCAGTGCTTCTTAAATTGTGGGTCATGATCCCATATGGGGTTGTCAAAAGTCTGGCAACAGTAAAAGGTTTCTGAATGTGAAACAACTAATAGTTAACTAAAAATCAAAAACATGATGGGAGCCAAAGGGAAAGGTAAAGTAAAGGAGAACCATAGGATCAAAGCCTTAGAGTTTGAAGTGACTTTAAACATCTAGTCTAATGCCTCACTTTACAGATAAGGGATCTAAGGCTCAGAAAAGTCAACAAACTTGCATACAGGTGAGAAACAGCAGCTATGATTTGAAGCCAGATCCTCTGACTCTAAATCCAGTGCTTCTTCCCCAGTATCACATATGCCACTCCTTCCTTCTCCTTACATACTTTTTAAAAAGCTTTATGACTTCCCACTGTGGCAGACTTTTAGAGCACATGTGCCAGGAATAAATATTAAGGATGTACGCATTTTGACTTCTTACTCTTCCTTTGATTGGGTAGCTAGGTGGCACAGTGGTTAGTTTGCTAGACCTGAAGACAGGAAGACTTGTCTTCCCAGAGTTCAAATCCAGTCTCATAACACTTACTTGCTGTGTGACCCTGGGCAAGCCACTTACCCTTGTTTGTCTCAGTTTCCTCATTTGTAAGATGAGATGGAGAAGGAAATGACAAACCACTCCAGTATCTCTGCTGAGAAAACCCCAAATGGGGTCACAAAGAGTCGGACATAAACTGAAACAACTGAACAACAACCCTTCCTTTGAAACACACCTCAAATGCCTACTCCTGCATGAAGCATTCTCTGCTCACTGGTTCTTTTCTAAACTCAGTATTCCATCTCCCCCCCACTTCTCAAAAGGCTCATATTCTAATCAGGGAAGATAACATGTATCTGGGGCAGGGAAGGTTCTGCTGCAGGACTAAGCTCTGAGAGTCAACTGAGGTACCATCCCCCATGGGAAGCCCGTCCAGAGCCCCCTCTCCCCTCAAATTCTCATGTATATTCATTTTGGTTTTTGTTATATCTTCCCAATAAAATGTTAAATTCCTTGACAACAGAAACTTTTTTTCAGTTTGTCTTTGTATCCTCAACATCTAACATGCAATAAAGTGCTTAATAAATGCTTGTTGAATGAATTGCTAGAGATGAAAGTGATTCTTCTCTCACTGAAACTCAACAATATTTTATACTACTCATACAGACTAATCACATTCTAAGTTTTATTATATTTATTTTTCTACATGTCTTACCTGCCCTTGCTAGACTGTAGATTCCTTAAGGTAGGGGGCTATGACTTATTTTATATCTGCAACAGCAACTCACGTTTCTTTAGAACTTTTAAGGTTTGAGAAATAACTTTCTTACAATTCTGTAAGATAGTAAGAACAATTATTATTATCCCCATCTTACCGATGAGGCAACTGAGACTCTGAGAGGTTAAGTAATTTGTCCAAAGTTAACTTAGTATCATAGTTGGGATTCAAAACCAGGTTCCCTAACTCCATGACCAGAGCTCTATATGTGATACATCCAATTTCTGTCTCTCATATGGTCTCTAACATAATAAATAGTAAATGTGTGCTGAATGAATGCATTTGAATGGGAGCTTTGAGTATTATCTAGATTTTGAGGAAGAGGATAGTAAACAGGGACTTATCAGTTATAGACTTCAAAACTGAGAACACAGAGAGGAAGGAATTGCTGAGCCTGAGTAATATCTATGTAAATAAGCTTGTACTTATTGTACTTGTATGAATGTGTTTGTACATAGATAATTGTGTGTGAATACACACATATACATGTCTTGAGGAAGGCTGTTTCATTCCTGACTTTCCTTACTTCCATGAACTCTAAGAACTAACTACTTTGGCCTCATTCCTCCTCACTATCTCCGAACATGACACTCCATCTCCTGACTTCATTCCTTTATAACATCTGTTCCCCCACCCCAGAATACACTCCCTCCTGACCTTCATCTCTTAATTTCTTTGGCTTCATTCCAGAAACAATTTGAATCCCACCTACTTCAAGAGACCTTTTTTGTTTCCCACAGCTACTCATATCTTCCACTGTGATATTACCTTTCATCAACTTTCAAGTTACCTTAGGGATTACCTTGCCTGTGCCATTCCACTGAGCTCTGATCAGTTACAGCTCTAGAGGGCTTTCCCTACTCACTCCCTTTTATACCTGAGATTTCCAGTTACACATAATTGCCTGAAAATATGGGCAACTTCACATGAGAGGGAACCCCTATCAACAATGATAACATCCCTGGTACATCTGCACCAGCATACCTACTATCTCCCACGGACCAATCCTTTATTTCCAAACCCCTTTTACCCCACTCCACCCCATCATTTCCCACTCTAAAGGTACCCAACCCTTTCACTGTGCTTTCTGCAATGACTGCTCAAAAGGTAACAAACTAGTTTTCATCTTAAACTCTTAAACATTTTTAAAATTGATTTGTTTATTTACTTTTAGTTTATAAGATTCAGTTCCACAATTCCTTGAGTTTCACATTTTCTCCCCACTCTCTTCCTGCCCCCACATGGCAGCATGCAATCAAGTATAGGATCTGCAAATACTTTCACAATGAACATTAATTTGGTTATATAGAAGGGTTGTAACCAATGGAGTGAACAATGGGAAAAAAGAAAGAAAACCAAACACAAAAAAGAATGACAGCATGGAGATTGCTTCAGTCTCCATTTAAACTCTGTTCTTTCTAGATCTTTCTCTGAATGTAGACATCTCCTTCCATCCTGAGACTTGTAGAGTTGTCTTATAGCTGTACATTGCTGAGAAGAGTCCAGCCCTTAAACATTTTTATTTCTTTCTTCCTCCATCTTCTTGTACTGACTGAGACCTGTTCCCTCCTTGTGACCCAGCTTTCCTGGCTACCCTTTCCAGCACTGGTTGTGCTTTTACTCATGGTGGGGTCTTTGTTCCCCACCATTACTTTCAGGTTCTCCCTCTACCACCAACACTCAGTAATCTCTTTTCCTTTAAGGTTCATGCATTAATAATATCTTTTAAGTTTTCATGATCTTTCTCTCTTGGTTCTCTTACCAATAGGACCACTTCTTTTCAGTCTATTTTGTTGGCTCTTCATCTAGATAAGACTAGGCATACAAATTTGGTGTTATCCTCAATTCTTCTCTTTCTCTCGAAACCCCTGTTACCTAGTCCTATTGATTGGACCTTCATAACACTCTCATATATGCCTTCTCTCCTCTTTTGCTGCTACTATACTAGAAACTCATCACCTCATACCCAGACCATTATAATAGCCTGCTGGTTGGTCTCCTTGTTATTAGTCTCTTCCTACTCCAGTCCATCCTTCTCCAGTCAAAATGATATTCTTAAAGCACAGGTCTAATCACGTGACCTCCTTACTCATTACTTACTTGTTACTCCAGTGGCTCTCTATCACCTAAAGGATCAAATATAAAATCCTCTGATTGGAATTCAAAGTCCTTCACAACCTGTGCACTTCCTCTTTCCTCCCACCTTTTCCAGTTTTTTACACCTTACTCCCTTTCATGTACACTGTGATCCAGTGACACTGGCCTCTTGGCTGTTCTTTACATACATCACTCTATGTTCCAACATAGCTTTCCCCTCATACCTGGATTACTTTGTCTTCTCATCCCTGTCCCCTGGCTTCCTCCTGGCTTCCTTCAAATGACCTACCTCCTGCAAGAAGCCTTTCCTACTCCCCCTTACTCTCAGTGCCTTCCCTCTGAAACTGCCCTGATTTTTTCTGTCCTATATCTTCTTTATACAGTCATTTGTTTGCATGTTATTTTCTCCATTAGCCTATGAGCTCCTTGTGATCAGGGACTGTTTTTGGCCTTTCTTTGTATCCCCAGTGTTTCATAGAGTGCCTGGCACTCAACAGAGGTTTCATACTGAATGACCCACTCTGTATAGAACGATATGTAGTTATTTTCATAATGTTTCCCCATTAGAAAGGTGGTTCCTTGAGGGCACAGGCTGTTTTTACTTTCTTTGTGTCCTCAGCAGCTATCAGTGTGTGGCAAGAGTAGATACTCAATAAATGCTTGTTGACTAAAGATGATCTTTTCTTGTTGTAAAGAGCAGGTTCACTGCTATAGTGGTGCAGAGAAAGTTAAAGACTCTTGAACTATGTTTTCTTTATCTGTAAAAGCAAAACTGGCTACATCAAAAAGTGTAATGCGATGTAAATGTAATGGGATGTTGCAGGAGGTAAAGGCAAAAGGTATACATACTGTAAAGGTGTTTCTTTGTCAGGCATAAGTGGAAGCAGTTGGTCTTTCAACACTGAAATTCTAGGATTTTGCAAAAAATGCATAGTGTACTAGATGTTCTCTTATACATTCTATATTCTATACCCTCACAATCAATGATTCTAGGGTTAGAGATATATTCTAAGAATTCCATGCATTAGTTCAGAAGACCCAAAACAATCATATAACAGAATTCAATACATGAGAGTGATTTTAATAAAGATCTTAAACACAATTAATATTTTAAAAATAAGGAAAATTTATTTAAGAAAAAAAAACCAAACCAATAAATGAACCAATCCTGCCAGAAGATTATTGAACATCACTGGTTACTAACAGTAGGGGGCAGCAAAAGGATCACTACTGTTCCCATGGGCATACTCTTCATGAATGAAGACTAAGAAATTACAAATTAGTTACAAAACTAAGAACAGTGATTGGGAATTTATAAACTACTCTTTAACAGAAGGCAATCAATAGGAACAATCAAATTTACATTTAACTAGATTTTAAAAAATTATTTAAACTCACAAAAGTGGCTAAAAAGCATAGAATGGGCTAAACTTCTTAAAAAGAAGGAAACTCAGAATTCTCACTTCACAGAATTTAAATCAAACAAGCTTAGCCAAATGCTGCCAACAGTTTATTTTCTATAATAAGTGGTTCAGATACAAAATTCCACAGTTTGCTAATGCAAACATTCCATTTCTGTCTTAGTATAAAAGAAAGTACTCTGGACTGGGAGTCAGGGGACTTGGCTTTTCACACTAGTTCCATAACTAACAAGATCTGTGACCTTCAGAAAGTTAGTTTACTCTTGACAAATAATTCTGCATTTGCAAAATGAGACTAAATGATCTATAAGATCCTCTTTCAGTTCTATGTGTTAAAGACTCCTTCAATTTAATATGCTGTACATAAGTCTCTTCAAGTTTTAATATTCTGAGTTCTCAAACCGTAGGACATGTAACATCACCTACGTGATTTACTTCTAATGGTGATCACTTAAGTATGGAGTTTTAATGATCAAAAAATAGCTATCTGCAAACTGCAGTTCTAAAAGATATGGTTAAAATCCAAGTAAGCTAGTAGAAAAAACAGAGAGTAGGGCACAATGCTAAAATTAAAATCTGGGTAAATACTCACATTCGAACAAAGAGCGACTGTTTGGCTGCAAGACCAGGAGATGAATACTTCTCAACCAAGGCCAAAGTGCTAAAGCCAAATTTATGAATAGGCTCATTGGAATCCAGGGGAGGGAAGTCTGTGTCAACCTCACCATCGTCCTCAGCAATATGGAGACAATAAGCACTGACGTTGTCACTGGAAGGGAACAAATAGACATTAATAAGGCAGGGTAACTAGGGAATGCAAATGAAGGCCTGAAAACCTGGAAAGCAGACATGGAAAAAGGGGGTAAAAGTTATGCTTCTGAGCAGTAAGAACTAATTATTAGCCACAAATTCTGCTTTAGTAAGGAGACAAAAATGTTGGTGCTGAAAAGGAGAAAAAATTATGAAAAGTTTTTAATTTATAATACTCTATATCTCTTTAAAAAAATTTTCAACATCTATTCATTAAAACTTTTGAGTTCCAAATTCTTCCCCTCACTCCTCTCCCCAACCTTGAGAAAGCAAGCAATTTGATATAGATTAAAGATATGAAGTCATGCAAAATATTATTTCGATACTACCCATGCTGCAAAAGAAAGCACAGATCAAAACAACAAGAAAAAGAAAAATAAAGAAGGTAGAAAAAGTATGCTTTGATTTACATTCAGACCCCATCACTTCTTTCTCTGGAAATGGATAGCAATCTCCTCCATAAGTCCTTCAGAATTGTCTTGTATTACTGTATCACTTAGAATCATTCACAGCCATTTATAGTACTTTTTTCAGCTACAGAATTCAAAATGACTGAGTACCTACTATGTGAAAGTACTTCATGATGGACACAAAGAAATAGAAAACACAGCCCCTCCCTGCACTCCAGAAGCCTATGGCTCTAAGAGAGATAAGACAAGTACATGAACCCAATAACAACAATACAAGGTAGTTTATAACAAGTGCCAGGTGAGCAGTAAAGACAGTAACAGTACTGATAGCTCATATTTCTGTAGCATTTTACAATTTCCAATGTGGTTTATTCAGGGATAACCCTATGAGTTATCACATGCATTTCACAAATGAGATCAAGACAAAAGTTAACTGATTTGCCCAAAGTCCTGTGGCTAAGAAGGGGCAGAGTGAAGTGGGCCTGTGGAAACCCACATATAATGTTATTTCATCTCACTCCCAACAGTTACTTTTCTACAGTTTCACAGCAGTTTCCTGACAATACCCCAGGGATATAAGTAGTGTAAGTATGATTATTTTCCTCTTTTTGTTGTTGTTGTTTAGTCATTTCAGTTGTAACTAATTGTTTGTGATCCCATTTGGGGTTTTCTTGGAAAGGATACTTAAGTGGTTTGTCATTTCCTTTTCCAGCTCATTTTACAGATAAGGAAACTGAAGCAAACAGGGGTTAAGTGACTTGTCCTGGGTCACACAGCTATTAAGTGGCTAAGACTGGATTTAAACTCAGATCTTCTTGACTTCAGGCCCAGTGTTCTATCCACTGAGCCATTACCCTATCTCCATTTTAGAGAAAAGGAAATTGAGGCTCAGAAATGAAAAACAGATTACTCTTAGATCACTTGACAGGTCAGTTCCAGAGTCAGGTTCAAATTCAGTTTTTCTGACTGAATCAAGGATCCTTTGTACCAAGTGTGCCGAATATCCTCAAAATTCTTTCTGTTACACTATCTTGCCTCAATGCATAGCACTGGGCTTGGTTAAAGACGAAGTTTAGATGATTCCCATTCCCTAACAGAGCTTATAGTATAATGGCAGAGATAACATACACACATGCAAGCACAGTAATTATAACAGATGAATATCAGATTAGCACCAAAGAATAAGTGCAATAATTCAGGAAGGGAAATTGCTTCAGTCTACGGTAAGCAAGGAAGACGTGGAATAAATATTATCAGAGCCAAAACTTCAGAGACAGGTTGGAAAACGGCAAGAATATTGTGGGAATAGGGTATAGTACAGCTTGACTAGAGCAATTAAGATTCACAAAGGGAAGTAATTTTTGATAAGGTAGGAAAAGCCTAGATCACAGAAATTTTTTTTTTTAATTTTTACCCCAATTACACGTAAAAACAATTACATTCCCTTCCCCCCAAATTTTGAGGTCCAAACTCTTCTCCATTCCCTACCCCCTCATTGAGAAGGCAAGCAATCTGATAAGGTTATACACATACAGTCATGCCAAACATATCCCCCTATAAGTAACGTTATGAAAGAATACAAAGACAAAAAAGAAAAAGAAAAAAGTAAAGGAAAAATATGCTTTGATCTGTATGCAGATTTCATCAGTTCTTTCTCTGGAGATGTATATAGTATTGTTCTTAGGTCACTATGTCAATAAGAATAGCTAAATTATTTACACATGATCATTGTACAATATTGCTATTACTATATACAATGTTCTCCTGGTTCTGTGCATCTCATTTTGCATGAGTTCGTGTAAGTCTTTCCAGGCTTTTCTGAGAGCCTCTTGCTTGTCATTTCTCATAGCACAACACAATTCCATTATAATCATATGCAACAAATTGTTCTATTCCACAAATGATAGACATCTTCCTCAATTTCCAATTTTTTGCCAACACTAAAATGGTTGCAAAAGATATTTTTGTGCAAATAAGTCCTTTTCCTTTTTCTTTTTTAACTCTTTGGGATACAGACCTAGTAGTAGTATTGCTTAGTCAAAGGGTATGGATGGTTTTATAGCCCTTTAGGCATAGTTTCAAATTGCTCTACATGCAGAGGTTCCCAAATTTATTTGGCCTACTGTCCCCTTTTCAAAATAAAATTATTTAAATTACTCCATGTCCCTCTGGAAATCTACTTTCTTTAACCCAGTTATGGGAAACTGAAGATCTTCCCTGCCCCTAGGCCCTATGATAGGATTAAGTGGCTCTGAGAACCTTTCCTGATTTGAAAGTATACTCTAACCTCTAATAGGCTGAATGTGGTCACATGGAGCCTGTGGCAGGAGGCTTTTTCTTCAGGAATGCTCACACCTTATTACTTTGTGATTGGGCAGTGGGTCAAGAGAGCTGTGACATTCTCTGATCCAGGAGAAGGCTATATATATATATATATATATATATGGGTGCTGACTTTTTCTCCTGAACTAGGTAAATGATATATGTTTGACTGATTAAAGTAAGATTGTTAACCCATTTTGAGTTGCTTTCCTTTAGAATAGCAGATCTAAGAACCTGTGCTAACAGCCATCCTGGGTATACTAGGGTGCTTGATGATACAAACCCTTTAATGGTTTTTGGGAAATTTGTGTCACTTCAAACTACTACTACTCCCCTAGATCGTTCCAGTGCCTCCCACGGGGGGTGGTATCAGGTAGCACCCACTTTGGGAACCTATGTAAATAATACAGAATGGCTGAATCTGTATACAATTTCACCAACATTCCTTTGTATCTTAATTTTATCCCCTCCAACATTTATTTGTCAATTTCCTTTTCATTCATATTAGCCAACCTGATAGGTCTGAGGTGGTAGTTCAGAGCTGTTTTGATTTGCATTTCTCTAATCAATAGTGACTTAATGCATTTTTTCATATGACTATTGATAGCTTTGATTACTTCATCTGAAAATGGCTTTTCATATCCTTTGACCATTTATCAATTGAGGAATGGCTCTTAATCCTGTAAACTTGAGTTCTCTATATATCTGGGAAAGGAAGTCTTTATCAGAGAAGCTGCTTAAATTATGATTATGTATTTCCTCCATCATATTTCCCCCATTTTTATCCTCTTCCCCTCCCTCCTTCTCTCTCTTCCCTCCTTTTATCCTATCTATTTTCTTTTCTTTTTCTTTTTGGAGGGGGGAAAGTAAGGCAATTGGGGTTATATGACTTGCTCAAGGTCACACAGCTAGTAAGTGTTAAGTGCCTGAGGCCAGATTTGAACTCAGGTCCTCCTGACTCCAGAGCTGGTGCTCTATTCACTCTGCCACCTAGCCACCCCTATCCTATCCATTTTCAAAAGTCTTTTGCTTCTAGCTTTTAGCTCCCTAATCTACCCTCCCTTCTATCAGCCACTCCTTCCTTCTCCTATCCCCTCCCACTCCTATTTTCCTGTATAGTAAGAGATCTCTACACCCACTGAGTATGTAAGTTAGTTCCTCTTTGAGTCAATTCCAATAAGAGTAAGTTCATGTGCTCCCTACCTCCAATACCTCCCCCATCTTCCAGTCCACTGTAAAAGCTCTTCTGTGACTCTTTTATGTCAGATAACTTATCTCATTCTAACTTTCCTATTCTGTACTCCTAGTAAATTCTTCTTTCTCACCCCTTAATTTTACTATTTTATACAATCATCCCATCATATTATACTCATATCCATTCCCTGTCTAATGTATACTCATTTCTAAGTGCCCTAGTAATGAGAAAGTACCATTTTCCTATGATTTCTCTTTCCTTTTTATTTCTCTTGAGTCTTACATTTGAAAGTAAAATTTTCATCAGGAATGTCTGAAAGTCCTCTATTTTGATGGATGTTTATTTTTTCCCCTGAAGGATTATAATTTTGCTGGGCAGGTTATAATTGGTTATAATCCTAGCTCTTTTGCCCTCTGGAATATCATATTCCAAGTCCTCGGATCCTTTAATGTAGAACTAGCTAAATCTTGTATTATCTTGACTGTGACTCTACAATCTGAATGGCTTTGTTTTTAACTGCTTACAATATTTTCTCCTTGACATGGGAACTCTGGAATTTGTCTACAGTATTCCTACAATACTGTCCTACATTATCCCCTTTTGGGATCTCTATCAGGAGGTGATCAGTGGATTCTTTCAATTTCCATTTTACCCTCTAGTTCTAGAATCTCAGTTAAGTTTTCCTTGATAATTTCTTAAAAGACAAGTCTAGGCTCTTTTTCAGATCCTGGCTTTCAGGTATTCCAATGACTCTTAAATGATCTTCCTTGGATCTATTTTCCAGGTCATTCCTCCCCACCCCCACCCCCCATGAAATATTTAACATTTTCTTCTATTTCTTCATTCTTCTGATTCTGTTTTATTGTTTCTTGATGTCTCATGAAGTCATTAGCTTTCACTTGTCCAATTCTAATTTTTAAGGAATTATTTTCTTCACTGAGCTTTTGTGCCTCCTTTTCCACTTGGCCAATTCTACTTTTTAAGGATTCCAATGAGAGTAAGTTCATGTGCTCCCTACCACCAATACCTCCCGCACCTTCCCTTCCACTATAAAAGCTCTTTCGTGACTCTTTTATGTCAGATAATTTACCTCATTCTACCTTTCCCATTCTGTATCCTTAGTGCATTCTCTTCTTTCTCACCCCTTAATTTTACTATTTTAGACAAACATCCCATCATATTCCACTCATACCCATTCCATCTAATGTATACTCTAAGTGGAACTCTTTTCTTTGGTAAATTTTTGTGCCCTCTTTTCAATTTAGCCAATTCTGTTTTTGAAGGAATTCTTCTCTTCACTGGATTTTTAAAGTGCCTCTTTTACCTTTTGGCATATTCTGGTTTGTTTTTTTTTTAAGGTGTCATTTTCTTCAGTATTTTTCTGTGCCTCCTTTACCAAGCTATTGACTTTTTTCATGATTTTCTTGCATCACTCTCATTTCTCTTCCCAATTTTTTCACTAACTCTCTTACTTGATTTTTAAAATCCTTTCTGAGCTCCTCTGTGACCTGAGGCCAATTCATATTTTTCTTCGAGGTTTTGGATGTAGGAATTTTGACTTTGTTGTTTTCTTCTGAATTTGTGTTTTGATTTTCTCTGCCACCAAAGTAACTTTCTATAGTCAAGATCTTTTTCTGCTGCTGGCTCATTTTTTCAGTCTTATTTTTTTCTCCTAAGCTTTTAACTCTATGCTAACATAGGGCTCTGCTTCTGGACAGGAACAGGCATGATTCCAAGCTTCAGGATTTTTATACAGCTGTTTCCAGAAGTAATTCTGGAGTTTTAAGTTTTTGGTTCTTCCAAGGTAGTATGATCTAAGGAAAGATGTGTTTACTAGTCTTTTGGCCTGTGCTCTGTCTGATCTATGAGCAACTAAAATCATGCTTTTTCACAGTAAAACTGTGACTAGGATCTCCATTCCCCTAGCCACAAGCTCTGTTATGCTAGTGTTCCTCCCCACCCTGTGACTGCAACCCAGAACTAATACCCAGATCCAAGAATGTACAATGCAACAGAGTCCTCCCCCTGGTGACAGCAAAGGGATCAATGTAATTTCCTTCTGACCACTTGTGTGACTCCCTTACCATGAACAGGCTGAGAGGCCCAGAAACTGCCAGTGCCACCAGTATTTCAGTCACTCCTAAAAACTATTGCTAGTTGCTGGGGCATGGCCTGCACTCCACTCTCACTGTAGTGTAACAGAGCTTTCCTGCCAAGTTCTAAGTTGTCTTAGACTGGAAAATTGTTTCTTCCCATCCTTTCGTGGGTTCTACCACTTCAGAATTTGTTTGGGGGCTTTATTTTATTTTTTTTAATTGAGAAGTTCAAATGAAATAATATTTATAAATTGTACAGCACATAATATACACTTAAGAAGTAAATGTTTGTTTCTCCACCCCCATCACCTAGACATGAGTCCAATCAGAAGTACTGAGTCATATTATGATGACTAAAACTCAAACTTCTTAAAAAAACAAATGTATTCCAAAGCAAAGCACCAAAAGTTCAGTCAGCTGAGGGTATACACAATGTATGTGGGCAGAACACTGACTGTCCTTATAGGGTCACTGTGCTAAACACAAAAGAGTGCTCTCTTCTTACAAGTGATACTTTCCTATCATATGTGCAATTTCCTTGAGAGGAGCAAGAAAGAGCCAAGGATAATCTGTGGATAAATGTGGAGGGCAAGAGTGTAAAAAGAGAAAATTGGCTGCAAAGGACCCACTAGGAGGTTTCATTCTATTTTCCTCATTCTGCTACTTCTATCTTGACCCTCACACTTTGTAAGAGGCTACATCTTTGTCATCAGAAAGATAGTGGTGACAAGAAGGTAGGCAGGGAGCAGAAAAGTGTGGGCAGGACTGTGAACCAGATCAAACAGAAAAAAGCAGGAGAATCCTAACTCAGCACCAAAAAAGAGATCCCTTCAATCCCCCTCTGATCAGCCTCTTGATTCCCCCATCATCTTGTGAGCCCAGAGCTCTGGAAGCAGCCACTTTTGCTGCTGCTACCAACACTGCTATCTCTGCTGCCCTGGAGTGGGACCATGCTCCTCTCTTACAAGGTCCCACAAAGTTTTCCCACTGACCTTCTATCTTATCTTTGGAGCCTACAGGCTGAGAAGTCTGAAAACCACCACAGCTTCCAGTGATACAGTTCACTGAGGCCTGCCCTGGCTCTGTCTATGCCAGTGCAGCCCACGCTAGACCGCGCTCTGCCTCCAGCCTGGTGCAACAGACCAACCCTGTCAACCTTCCAGGCTATGTTGGGCTGGAAATTTGTTTCACTCCATCATTTTGTGGGTTTTGCAGCTCTAGAATTTGTTTAAAGTAATTTTTACATGTATTTACATGTATTTTTACATGTTTAATTTTTTACATATTGGGGGAGAGCTCAAGCAAGTCCCCGCTTTTACTCTGCCATCTTGTTGGGGGCTTTATTTAAAGCTGTTTAAAAGAGTTTGGGGGTAGCTCTCAGGACAGTCCTCACCATTTTGGTTCCACTCCATGATTATGAAAATTCAAGAATAGTACCTTAAGTAATTAAGATTTTCTACTGGAAAGTCAGGGAATATTTCTTCAAATACTACTAATGTTAAAAGAAATTAATATACTGATAACATATGCACAGAGTAGTGTCAGAACAAAGAAGATGAATAAATAAGACTAGTAATGACAGTTGTAAAATATGAGATATATACAGGGAGGTAGCATGTGATTAGCAAAGTGTTAGTGATCCAGTTTTTCTGAAACAGAATATGTGAAAGGGAGGAACACAAGATAAAGCTGGAGAAGTAGGCTGAAGTCTGAATGTGAAAAGCTTTAAATGCCAGACTAAGAAATGTGGACTTTATCCTACAATAAAAAGAAGCCAATGAAGGTATTTTTTAAAAGGGTGGTGTAGTTAGTCTCTTGCATTAGATATTTTGGCAACTGTGTGAAGGATGGATTAGAGAGAGGAAACAACGGGAGTATATTCACTACCACAGAGGAAGAATCATTAGGGCTTAGTGACCAGATGTTGTGGTTAAAGTAGCAGTACTGAAGCTGAATAGGAATAGAGGGACAGCAGTTATAAATCAAAGTTAAAACACAGGGCAGGCATGTTTTTATACAATGGTAGGTTTCTTTTTTCTCTGGTAAAGAATTGGGTATAGAGGCAGCTAGGTTACACAGTGAATAGAGGACCAGCCCTGGAGTCAGGAAGACATGAGGTCAAATCTGGCCTCAGACACTTAACACTTACTAGCTTTACTAGCTGTGTGACCCTGGGCAAGTCACTTAACCCCAACTGCCTAGCCTTTCCCCCTCCCCCCACCCAAAAAAGCAAAATAAAGAAAGAAAGAAAGAACTGGGTATACTCCTAATACCAAGAGTTTGAAATAAAATAATTCTTACTCATAACACACGTGTGTGTGTGTGTGTGTATGTGTGTGT
This sequence comes from Pseudochirops corinnae, assembly GCA_028646515.1. Lineage (NCBI taxonomy): Eukaryota > Metazoa > Chordata > Mammalia > Diprotodontia > Pseudocheiridae > Pseudochirops > Pseudochirops corinnae. The sequence continues at coordinate 241,141,582 of CM053585.1, read as the reverse complement.
ATATATATATATATATATGTACATATATATGTACATATAAATTATGTCTATGTGTGTATATGTATACTTTCTTCCACTTACATCCTCCATTGTATTTTTGTGGCTGGAAGGTCATCCTGAGTCTCCTGAAGAGACCCAGCAGAGGTCTTCAAGCAAAAGCTAAAATGACCACTTGCGGGAGATGTTATAGAGGGGATTCTTGTTCTAGTATGATTAAACTAAATGACCTCTGAGGTCCCTTCCAATTCTGGTTCTGGTTCTCAGACTACATACTCTGGTAGATACCATACCAAAATGGCAAACCTTTAAGTAGTGGCCCAATAAAGGACCATGTGTCAGGTCTCATTATCAGAGAGTTTGGCAAGGAAGGGGTGAATTTTTAGTCATAGCAACTCATGAAAAACAATCTAAAGCACGGAGAGGACAGAAACTGCCTAAGCTGATTAAATACTTAAAACTGAGGAAATCATAGGTCTTCTTAAGTATTAAAATAACAAATGGATAACTGCAACAACCCCAAGTTTGAAAAAGATGGCTACTCAAGTAAAGTTAACAGGGAAGTTTGCAGACCACATGGAGTGGTTAGAAAAAGTTGACATACTTTACATGAAATGCAATAAACACATGGTTTATAATTGTTGAACGACCTGAACTGCAAACATAGTTTGAGTCAGGAGATCCAGGTCTGAATTCTCACTCTGACATTCATGAGCTTTGTGATCCTGAACAAGTTCCATCACCTTTTCAGATCTTAGTTCTCTCAGTTATAAATGGTTGCGTGAGGAGATAGACAAGGTAAGACTTTAAATTCTCTTCCAGTACTAATAGTCTACAGTCTACTGACATTTCATCTGCAGCTATCATGGGACGGATCAAGTTCTGCTGGGTGATCTGTTCATTGGATACTTCTAGAGAAGCACACAAACATTCTTAGAACTGGGCTATAGTCTGCCAGGTTCTGTTCTCTACAGTCCATGAGGTGGTGGGAGGAGAAGATAGGGACAGTACAAAGGAAGTCATGGGTGAGACGGGACCATGAGAAGGAGGTGAGGTAAGAGGAAGAACAGGGAAAACAACAACAACTAGCATTTGTTTAATGTTTTTGATACATGATCTCATTTGATCCTCATGACAACTTTCTAAGGAAAACAGTATCATTATTATCCCTGTTTTACAGATAAGGAAACTAAAGAACAGAAAATATAAGTCTGGGGCTCAGCATTTAAAATTTATTAAGTTAGCAGGGGATGGAAACTGAACACAAGCAAGTCTAATGGCTTTCAATCTAGCGCTCAAAATCCACAAAATACTCTGGATCCCTCATTTCCCTGGATCAGGTCTACAAGTAACCAGGTGACATGACTTCAAGGGGCCATGAAACCTCAGGAGATTGATATATGCATGTAAAGGTAAAGCCCCTATATTTTACCACAGGAAGAACTACATTAAGACATTATAGACCTACAAGAAGTTAATACCCTACTAAGACTATATTTCTTATAGGAATCAACTGGGGTCTTTGACAGAATTTGAGCCAAGGTATGAGAGATTCCCACTCCATGGCTGACATGTTGATTTTCAAGGCAAACTAGACTGACTGAAGACTTGAAGCCAATACACATCTCCTCCTCCCTTAGTTTTCAGACATACCGATAAAGTACTTCCCAGCTAGCCCTCCCCCAACTACCTAAGTTTTCTCTTCATTTTGCACAATTTATATTAATGATAGTATGAAATTAAAACAAATGGGGGGGAGGGAAGCTCTGAAATTAGTTACATTTTGATAGCTGAAACACAATTTATATGAGATAGATGTGGCTAGAAAGTAACTCATGAAAAAGCTCTAGGGGTTTTAGTGAACTTTAAGTTAAAATGAATGTGAGGATGCTACCACAAAAGCAAAATTCAATTACGTTTCATTAATACAAGTGAGCAAAGCACCTAGAAGGGGTGAAGTGAAACTCTTAACTGATCTCTTTCTTGGATGAAAAAAAAGCCCACTGGATTAGTTTCTAGTGCTGGGTGCCACACATAACAAAATGGAGCATGTTCAGAGAAAAGAAAATATGTCAGGTGACAGGGGGATTTTTAGCCTAGAGAAGAGAAGACTTAGGAAGGATGCCATCACTATATTTTAAGCATCTATAAAGCTGTCACATGGAAGAGGGATTCAACTATCTCTCCTTAGCTCCAGAGGTTAGAACTAAGCATAGTGAGAAGTTGTAGGGAGTTAAATTTTATCATAAGGAAAATCTTCTAAAAATAAAAGTATATTTAAGTGAACGTAACAGTTGAATTGAATAGTGAGTTAGTCTAAAGTTGAATGGGCTATGTCCAGAAGGGTCTCCTGCCACTGTATGACCTTAAAAATTCTCTGGGTTTCTATTTCTTCATTTGTAAAATAAAGATGTTAGATCAGATGATC
>CM053585.1:241127895-241139057 GCA_028646515.1 Pseudochirops corinnae | reverse complement strand
ACATGCTATCATTCTCTTTCATGTCTGGTTTTGCTTTTTTTCCCCCAGTGATCACTCCTTGGTTACAACCCTTCTATATAACCAAACTATTGTACAATGTGAAAGTATTTGCAGATCCTATACATGATTGCATGCCACCATGGGGGGGGGGGGGGAAGTAAGGGAGGGGAGAAAATCTGAAACTCAAGTGAATGTGGAACTGAATCTTGTAAATTAAAAGTAAATAAACAAGTTATTTTAAAAAAATAAAAAGATCTTGGATAAGAAAAAATAAAATAAAATAAAACAAAATTAAAAAAAAAAAAAAGAAAGCCTGGCATTCAGGCAAGACAAAAAAATGCAACTTAATTCTTTCTAGCTTGGCAAAACCTCCCCTAATAACAATGATAATAACAGAAAACATTTATACAGTGTCTTCCCATTTCCAAGGAATTTTACATAGATGCTTTGATTCTCATAACAAGCCTGTGAGGTAAGTTGCTAGGATTACAGACTTGCTTAACAACACACAGCTAGTGTCTGAGGAAGAATTTGAACTCAGGTCTTCTTAACTAAATATTCAGCATGTTATCCACTATGCTACTGAGCTATCTCTCAGAGCTTGTGTTCTACTGCTGTAGCTCTCAAGAACCTAGAGTCAACTCTATACTTAATGAAGTATCAGAAGATTTTAGTAGAATAATAAAAACTATAATAAATTTCACTTCTATAGTACATTAAGTTTTACAAAATATGTTCCTACAATAACTCTATGAGATAGTAAGAGAGATTTTAAGAGGATATTGGCTAAGTACTTGTCAGGAGATAGATTCAAGTTTCTACTGAGGGACTGGGCTACAGAACCTATGAAGTTCACTCAAGCTCTAAGAGTCTAGGATTCAACAGTCACAGAGAAAACTCTCTTCCTTAAATTACTAAAGTTCAAATTTACAATGTCAACCAGTCAATTAACATTTCTTAAGTAACGAATAGGCACCAGGTATTGTGCTAAGCACTGGGGATACAAAAAGAGACAAGATAGTCCTAGCCCTCAGGAAGCTCACAATCTAATGGGGGTTGACAACAACAAAATAAATATATACAGGATAAGTAAGAAATAATTAAGAGATAGAAGGCACTGGAATTAAAAGGGGCTGGAAATGGCTTCCTGGAGAAGATGGGATTTTAGATGGGCCTTGAAGGAAGCCAGAGAAGGTAGTGGGTAAAGATTAGAAGGAAGAACATTCCAGGTATGAGGGACAGCCAGAGAATCAAGAGATAAATTATCTTGTTAATGGGACAGCAAAAAGGCCAGTGTCAATGGATGGAGAAAGTGTCAACAGCAGGGAGTAAGGTATAAGAAGATTGGAAAGGTAGAAGGGGGTGAGGTTATGAAGGATTTTGAAAGCCAAACAGATCCAGGAGGCTATAGGGAGCAACTGGAATTGGGGGGTGGGGGGAGGAAACATGATCAGACCCTGTACCTTAGGAAAATCCTTTCAGTGGCTGAGCAGAGTGGAGAGACATTTGAGGTAGGCAGACCCACCAGCAGGCTACTGCAAAACTCCAGACAAAAGTGGTAAGTGCTCATGTCAGAGTGATGGCAGTGTCAAAGGAAAGAAGGGAGCATATTCAAGAGAATTCAAGAGGTGCAATCAAAAAGCCTTAGCAACAGATTAGTTATTGGGGGGGGGGGGGGCGCAAGGGGCAGGTAGAGATAATGAGGAATCGAAGGTGACACTTAAGTTGTGAGCCTGAGGGACTGGGAGGGTAATGTTGCTCTCTACAGTAACAGAGAAACTGCATGGGTAGGAGGAGGGGAATTTAAGGGAAAAGATAATGACTTATGTTTTTGGACATAATGAGCTTAAAATGTCTGCTGGATATCCAGTTCAAGAAGTCTGAAAGGCAGTTTAGATATATGAGACTGGAGTTCAGTAGAAAGGTTGAAGTAGGATGGGTAGATTTGAGAATCATCAGCAAAGGGATGGCAAATTACAATCACATAACTTAATGAAATCACTATCTATACTGGCATAGAGGGAGAAGAGAAGAGGGCTCAGGATGGAATCCCATGTGACACCTGTGGTTAGATGGTATGATCTGAATGAGGATCCAGAAAAGAAGACTGACAGGAAGTGGTGAGATAGGTAAGAGGAGAATGAGGAGAGAGCTGTTTTGTTATTATATTGTTTGTTATGGCAAATCTGCCAGCATTCAAACTAGCTTCCAAAGCATGGAGTATTTTCTAAATATTTGAAAGACAGTATGTTTCTAAACTATGCAGTTTAAATTTGGAGTTTTAATTACATGATTGATGCTTAAATTAATTAATTGCAAAGTGTATGCTAATTGTTTAATTGGTTGCTTGATCTATATAGATCATTTTTTGAATTAAATGAGTTGATTTACAAAGTTTATTGATTGGATGTGACAATGAATTATTTCGCTGACTACCTGATTTGCAATTTTCCCAATTAATTTGCAAACCTTTTAGTTGCAACTGTGCTTATTGAAAGAACCCACTTCAGGTGATCTATACTGAGACTGTCATGACTAAGAAATATTTATTATATAAAACAGGTAATAATTACATATTAATATTAATGTAAACTATAAATTTGCTAAATGGATAGCTAACAAGGAAGTAATCCAGCTGTTTGTCATTGTAAATTTTATAAATTCTGCACTGCTGCAAGTGAACTGTAAGGTTTTTCTAAATGGTATCCAAAACATGGAAGTGTTTAGCAACAATGTTAGGTGCTACTTTTTAATATCTTCTATCTAATCTTTTCAGTGATTTCCCATGAAAAGGCAGTAACCTTGGATTCTTAAAAGCAAAACTAGGTTCTTATTCCCAGAAAACCTTAAAAGAGGGACTGATCCAAAGACTAGTCTAGCTAAGATCAAAGAGGGTCATCAACAGAATGGTGGTTAAAAAATGAATAAAAAGAGACTGGCAGCACCAAGTCATGAAAACTGTTTACATCAAGGTATAGAGGAACTGTCATCTGCATTGGCAAAGGAAACAGCTACAGTAATGGTAGATGGCAGAACTTTTAAAGTACTGGAATGTCATCACTGTGTAGCAATATTCATATCTCTTATGTTGTTCTATTGTATTCTGCTTTATAGCTTTTATATTATTGAACAATAATGCCCATTACAATTTAAGACAGATTTTAACTGTTACAAATCTTTCCCCTTAAATCAAGGCTAAATTTGCCCCTGCATTTTCTACCCAATGCTCTTACTTCTACTTCCTGATCCCCCCAGCTCTTTAAAAATCTGAAGAGAGTTATCATGTCCCTCTCAAGTCTTATCTTCTCTAAACACCCCCATTTCCTTCAACGGACATTCACACGGCAAGATCTTACGGTTCTTCTCCATTCTGCTCCTAGTCTGGTTGCACTCCCATTTACCAATGTCCTTTCTCAAATGGGGTACTCAGAACTGAACATAACATTCCCTTTTGATCAAGTACAAAGGAATAGGACCTACCTCATCCTGGACACTATACTTAATACTACACTTGCAGCCCAATGAAACTTCCAGAATTTTGTCAGACCATCTGCTATCAGTCACACTTCCTTCTAACTTCATACCTGTGAAGGTGATTTTTGAAATCCAAGTCTCAAGAATTTATATCTTTCCCAAGGTCTAATGTTATACCCTGATGAAAACTTTTTGTACCTTGACTCTAATATCCAGAAAGTTAGCTATCTCTCCTGGATATGTCATTTGCATACCTGATTAGCAAATTATCTACCCCTCCATTAAAACCACTAATTTAAAAAAAAAAATGAGAAATAGTTCAAGGGCAGATCCCTGAAGCACTCCACTAAAGACTAACTTCCAAGTTGACAGTGGACCATTAATGTCTACTCTTCAAGAAACATAGATTTAAAAATCTTATTGTTATGGCTCTTCTAAAAAAAATCCATCACCATCATTATTGACTACACCTTGCCTTGCCTATACTCAAGCAAGTTATCCCATGTAACAAAGCTTTTAAAAGAAAGGAAAAAAAGCAGTCAACAGAACCCACCAATACATCAACTGAGTCTGACAATACACAGTCATTTCTCCTTGGAGTAGATTCCTAGCAGTAGCATCTCAAGGTTAGAGGTTCTATCCTAGACCTTCTCATTGTACATTCTACTTCTTTTGGTAAACTCAAAAAGCAAGTTCTTCCATACACTTTATATTTTCTGGTTTATCAAACACTAGATTTATTGAGTTTGATTTGTCCTATTCCTCCTTTTGTAAGTTTCATCTACTTTTCTATTTTTAACCAGTGTTGAATACTACTGAAGATTAAAAACATCTACATTTTGATGTTTCCTGAAATACCATGTCATTTCAGTTCCTCAACCTCCTCACCTTCTATCACCTACTCTTTTATACCACCACAAGCATACATATTTAGGACTCTTCATCTCACCATTATGTATAAGTGCCCCACATTTCCATGATCAGCAATTCAGAAATTCCTTTATCTGATCACAACCTCTTATTATTCCCTCTTACTATATCTCACTCCTCCTAAACCTATTCTTTGTCCTCACTGAGACCTCTAGTCCCTCCACTCCTTAGTTCTCAAACCCTAGTCCAGTTCTATTCAGACTGTACTTTCCACTTGACCCTACAGTTAACCAGTTCAATTTTATACTCTCTTTTTGAATCCCTGGCCCTCTAATTACCACTCAGATTAAAAAAAAACCCAACCGCAGATTACTCCCCTGGAGAAGTTAGGTGGCACAGTGAATAGAGCACTAGGCCTGGAGTCGGGAAGACCCAAATTCAAATGTGGCCTCAGATACCTACTAGCTGTATGACCCTAGGCAAGTCATGTAACCCTGTTTGCCTCACTTTCCTCATGTATAAAATGAGCTGGCAAAGGAAATGGCAAAACACTCTAGTATCTTTGCCAAGAAAACCCCAATAGAGGTCACAAAGAGTCAGACAAAACTGAAAATGACTGAACAACAAGATTACTCCTATCATCTGCCTCCTCAGCTCCTAACTCATGCAATGCTCAACAGTACTAGGGGAAGTTTATTCAACTATGCTGACCAAATTCATTAAAAACTGATGTTATCTATTTCTATTTCAACTATTTCAACTAAACCTTCATGGAGGCAAGACAATTCTTTTATTTTCTTCCTGTAGAGATCAATGCGAGTCCAAAATCATCTGTGATGCTGAGGGTCACAGCCCAGTTGCTAAGCTCACAAGGCAGTCTCTCACAAGACCGCCAGCTTGATGAGCAGCAGCTGAAATGACTGGTTTGGCCATCCTCCATTGGTCCATACCCTGTGCACGAGGAGATCATGCTCTGATCATGTTGTCCATAGGGTATAAAAGGAGGATGCTACAATACAATAAGGGACAGCTGCTGTACACTTCTCTGGCCTCTGGTCTCTTTAGTCCTTCCTGAGAATACTGCCTAAGGTTGGCCCTTAGGCTACTGAGTTAAGGACAGTTACATCTTTGTCTCAAGCATTTTTTTATTGTATTCTAGAGAGCAGCTGTTCCAAAGCTTTCCTCCTCAAGTTTCCCACACAACTCTCTTTCCCCAAGACTCTCAGCAGAGGACCTCACCCCATACTTTGCTGAGAAAAGTGAGGTCATTTTCCCTGGGCTCCTTTCTCCTATAATTTATCTTTCCAAACCCCTGACATTCCCTACTCTCCTGCTAAGTTAATCTAGTCCTCAGAAAACAATCACAAGGTTTGTTACTAGTCTTCTGAAAAATTGATGATTTCTTTTGGTATAGGAATCTTCTTCACTTAGAGCTCCCTAAACAAATGGAATCATAATTCCAACCTAAAAACAATACAAAATGAAATGGGGCAAAAAACCAACAACAAAGTGCCAAACACCAACCCTTGCATGCAGTCCATATTACAATGAAGAATCAAAGGGAGAGCTAATTAAGCAGATGATTGCATTAACAACATTTACAAATCTACAATCATGTTAATCTATGAGAGAGAAAATTACAGTTACAACTTAAAGCAGGGAATATACAGCCAAAGCGTACAATGGTATCTATAGTATTCACACAACATAATGAGGACTAAGTAGTTTAAGAGGAAGGTAGACGTAACTGATGAAGTTACCTACTGAAGGCAGAAAATTATTTATTTAGTACTGTGTATATCAATATAAGGGAAGTTTATCATTCCCACAAGTCACTGAGGTTTCTAGGGCTAATGATGCACATGGCAAGTAGGGAAGGAGCAGGCATAAACCCAAATGTTTCTATCTCAAAAGGTGTTTTGTTTTTTTTTTTTAGTTTGAATTTGAAAATTCTAAACCAAATAAACTCAACAAAAGGTCTGGGAACTAAAAGACCAATTACCAGACTCTAACACGTGAAATATAAATGATGTATAAATTCATCCCACAAGAAAGCCTTAAAGAGCTGCAAAGATTCATTATACTTGCAACTCATATTTGTATAATACTTTATAAGGTATAATCTTTACAAAGACCCTTTGAGGTACAAGTTTTTCACATAACCCAAGATCTCACAGACTTTTCTGTGCAGGGTGGTAAAATAGCCATCTAATTCTAAATCTCAGAGAGAAAGTTGACTGAAAAGACTAACGTGTGCATTACTTACAGGGAGAATTAGTAAGGAAGAAAATGACAAAATTTCTATAATATTCTAATTTGGGAAAATGATTTTGTGTCTAATCAGTGATAATGTACACAATAAAAGACAGTTCTGTCACAATGTATCCATAATGAATCAAGGATATTTGAGGTCCCTCAAGAATCTATTATTTCATTGATATTCCCTGAACTGACACATATCACAACCCCTCCATGCCTTAGGAGACAGTCTTCATCAGTTGCTGGGGGCCAAAGAAATGTATTCCCTGTTGGCCATCTTCAGATGACAAGCTTCTCTACACTTAGGAAGGGCTTCAGAAGGTACAAGCAGTCTACTGCTAGAAAACCATGCAAAACCTTCCCAGAATGGTGTATGCTCTGACAGACCTTGGACCTCTGACAGCATATCCTTCAAGAACCTAGAGTCTTCTACCGCCAAGATAAAGAACCAAGGAATACTGTATAAAATGAGAGACTCTACTAACAGAAAAACAAATTTTAAAAAGTACCCTAAGCCCAAGGGAATAGAAAAATAGATTGTAGAATGTAAAAGATGGATGGGATTATAGAATAATGAATGAAAGAAGACATAACAAAATCCTAGAAATGAAAAAGAGCTTAGCACTCCCCATGTAATAGAACTAAAAACTAAAATCGAGAAGGGAATTTATTTGTCCACTTTAAGAGTCAATGGTACAGCTAGAAATATAACCATGGCCTTCCAATTCACAGGCCCGTGTTCCTTTTATACTATAGCAAGTTGTAAATAGTTGCTTAATGACATTTTATAATCAAGAGCTAGTCTAGCTGTTCTAAACTGACAGAAGTCTCATATAGTATGCATATTTCAGAGTTAGCTAATATAAATCTACATATGGGGATTCAAGCCCATGAAGAGAAACCCCCTAGATTTCTACCAAACGTAATCTGACATGTTCAATTCACATGCTGATGAAAAGGAACACTTACTAGGAAGAAAAAGAAAATCACTTAAACATGACCATCAGAAGGTCTGATTTGTTATTGTCTCTTTCTAAATTAAAAATAAAAGAACAAATGGTTCTGTAGTGTTTGGACTCCCAGTTATCTAGTGTCTGTTTATCAGTGTTCATTCTGAAACCAGAGTCAATAGGTATGGTATACAAGTCACTAGTTAGCAACCAAAAGGTCCAATGGATTATAGCTCTGAAGTTCATGTGTAAGAAGCTAGAAATGGGGCTGGATAAAACTGTCAAGATTTCCTTTTTGCAAGAACAAAAAAAACCCTCCACAAAATGGAAAGCTAAAATGGATATAATTTGCATAATCAGCACTGTCAACCCCAAGCTAAATCACTCAGGAATGGGCAGTCTACTCTTTATGGTAAAGAACCTGCTGAGAGATGATAAAACACATTCTTTCAATGATAAGAATGGCTAAACTGTTCTTTTGGGCTACAGGCATGCTTCACTGCAAGTTGAGAGGATCTGAGTCTGATTTCTGGCTTTGTCATTCATTAACTCCATTAGGATGAACAAATAAAAGTAACTTTCCTTCTTTCACACCCTTTTCCTTATCTGTAAATAAGGAACATTAAAATTTGAAACACAGACTCCAAAGTACACCTCTGACACTTCCCCCAGAGACTGTCCAGAGTTCTAAAAGGCTATGCTAGAGATGCAGGAGCTCTGGTACGTTCGTTCTACTTATATGGAAAGGAGTTTTAGTATAAATCCAGTGAAAGATTTTGTGTCTCTGGAGTGAGGACCAGTCTAAATAGAGATATGTATATTATCAGAATAATGGCCATTAAAAGACAAATTGTTTGCACCACACCAACTCTTGATGACAATTTACTAAAGAACTATGGGGGCATATAGGGAATATTCGCACTGGTGCAACGGTAGAAATTTTGAAGTGTTAAAGAAAAGCTACTCCATCTCACAGGGCAGCTGTAATGAAAATACTTAGTAAACTATGAAGTGCTTTAGAAATGGGAACCATATTTGAAACAATCAGGATTTTATGAGTGTACAGGCTTTTGCTACTGATACACATCGCATAACCTCTCCACTCATCTACTAAAATTCTCACGCATATTTTCCTATATATCCTCCATAAAGTGGACCTGGGCTCAAATCCTAACTCTACTATCTCAAAAATGAGACTGTGTAATCTCTACTCAATACAAATTTATTTTAGATGAAGCCCAAATTTGAGAAACTGATGAAACATCACACATTCACTCTACAGACCAGCAGAATAAAACTGTAGGAATCCCAAATGACCCTCCTGTTCTTGCTTCTACCACTAAGTAGGACTTCTCAATCACCTTTGCTATAATGATTACAGCTAAATTCTCACTACTGGTTAATGTTGAAAACCAGTAGGGCTCAGTACTATATGGATACAGAAACAACTTTTATCCATGCAATTAGCTGTCATTGAAAGAATAAATCATTAGGCAAGGAATAGGTCAAAGACATAACTAACTTCTTGATTCTTGTTAAGAGATATAACATGAGACAGGAGAAAGAAGATCAGACTGGAAGTCAAGAGATCTGGATTCATGTCCTGGCTGTTTCTGAAACTCTTAGGAAAGTAACTTTACCATGACAATGTTTAGCTTCATCATCTGTAAAATGAGGTACTTGGAGTAGATAACCTCTAAAATGGCCTTCTCCTAATAATTTGTTAATCTGTTGTCTAGTAACTACAGAAAGGATCTTACGGTTTACAATGAGAAGAGACCTCAGAGGGTACTGAGTCCAAACTCCTCTTTCAAGAGATGAGCAAACTCAGGCCTAGAGAGGTTAATTGATTGCTCAACTAGGGAGCCAGCCTTTCATAGGGAAAGCCTTTCATGCAGGGATAGCTTAATCTAATCAAAGTCATCTACATTTTCAAGTCCTGTATTTCATCTCTCTCTCTCTCTCTCTCTCTCTCTCTCTCTCTCTCTCTCTCTCTCTCTCTCTCTCTCACACACACACACACACACACACACACACACACACACACACACACACACACACACAGAGCTTCTCTTCTTCTGAGGCAACTGTACCTCACACTTCTGTTTCTCATTCTTCCAGACATCTTGAATTACTAAGAGCTGCTATGTGGAGGCAGTGGAGAGCAGAGGGGTATGAGGTAGAAAAAAAAAATTAGGTATGTTGTCAAATGAGATGTTGGATGTAAAGTATTCTGCGAAATATAAAATTCTATATAAATATTAACTTCTAAAATCATTACCATCATGGTCATCACCATTACAATTAATCTAAGAATAGATAAGAGACATGCCCATGATGTTTCCCTGTCCCATGGAGCATACAGTACTTTTATCTATTAAAATCCCTTTCAGTGGAAGAATATGGCCACTCATGTACTAAAGCAAGATATTTTGGTGGCAGTTACAAAAAACTGGTATCAAATTAAAAAGAAAATCTAGTTACTATCAAAATTCTATACCCTCTCCTAACTATAGCTCTTTAAACACATGGATCGAATAAGCAATAGGGTATCTTAGTTGTCCACAATCTTTTTTTTTTTATTCATTTATTTATTTTCTGGTTTACATCATTCATTTCCACAAGATTTTGAGTTACAAATTTTCTCCCCATCTTTCCCCTACCCACCACCCAAAAACAGCCATCCCACTATATAACCCCTCCCCCAATCTGCTCTCCCTATGTCCTCCCCCTCACCCCAGTGACTTTCCGGTATGGCAGGATGAGATACATCCTGAGATGGGAGATCCCCTACCACAGTGCTTGTGTATCTTAATTTCTAGTTGGATCTAGTTAATAATAATAATAATAATAATAATATATACATATATATTTTTAACATTTGATTATAGAACTTTAAATTCTAGATTCTTTCCCTTCCTCTCTCGTCACCCACCCCCACTGGAAGAACAAGCAATTAAATACAGGGCTGTACAGTGTAATTACGCGGAACATCTCCACAGTGAGCATATTGTGAGAGACTGACTATATGTTCCTCCTTCCTATCTGCCCCCACCATTCTATTCTCTACTCTGTCCCTGTCCCTTTACAGAAGTGTGTACTTACAGCAACCCGCCCCCCCCCCGTCCTCCCCTCCATCATCCCACCTCTCATCCCCATCCCCCCGACTTTCCTATATGGCAAGATACCCAGTTTAGAGTGTATGTCATTCCTTCCTTAAGCCAAATTGAATGAGAGTAAGGTTGACCCTTTCTCTTTTGCCTTCCTGTTCTCCCCCTCCATTGTAACAATTATCCTTTGCCTCTTCTATGAGATGATTAACCCCATTCTGTCTCTCCCTGTCTCCTCTCAGTCTAATCCTCTCCCACCTCAGAATTTCACCTTTTAAAGTATTGTCCCTTCCGATTCAATCAATCCTGTGCCCTCTATGTATTCATATATACACATACTCAGATATGTGTTCGTACACATATATAAACCCTCCTATATGGACATATGTGTATGTATATGTATACATACATTTGTATTCCCTTCACCTATCCTCATACTGAGAAAAGTTTCATAAGTTACCATTATCATTTTTCCATGTTGGCATATAAATAGTTCAAC
>CM053585.1:241092916-241127395 GCA_028646515.1 Pseudochirops corinnae | reverse complement strand
CTTGTCTCCCCTGGAACTGAGACTGCTGAGGGATTGCCTCGGGTGAAGATGAAAGAAGGACCTTTCCTTGGGTATTCAATGCTGAGTTTAACCTTGTTAACTTAAGAGAAGATGGCCTTTTGTGTTCTCCAGCCCCTTTTGAGATTCAGGGTGGGAAGCCTTTGAGTGATTGACCAAATGAATGTACTTGTTTATGGTTAGAGACTAATCTCCATTTGAGAAGAGACTTTTGACTGACTAAATGAATGTACTGTCTAGGGGTGGAGTAGTACCTGGATTGAATTGAGAACTTGCTAAAGGAACAAGTTACACTGTATTTTGACTTTTTCTGTCATTATGTGAATGTTTGCTGAATAAATGGGGTTTACTACACTGGTAATACGAAACTTAGAAGTTGCCTTTGCTTGGCATCACACTCCTCATACTTCCTTAACCCCATATATTAATTCTATTGCCAAATCTTGTGTTTCTTAAATCTACACATCAGCCCTGAGTCTCCTTTGCTGGTCTATCATCCATATCATTATCTCTTAACCGTAGATGTACCTCAAGTTCTGTCCTAGGCCCTCTTCTCTTCTTTGTTATATCCACCTGGTGATAATATTTCTCATAGGTTTATCATCCCCATGAAGTTAATTTTCAGATCTATATATCGAGGGATTGTCTGTCTCCTGAGCCACAGTCCAACATCATTCACTGCCATTTTCATATATGTCCTACAGACACTTCAAAACTCAATTATGTCCAAAACAGGATTAATTATATTTTCCCCAAGACCCACCCTGCTTCTAAACTTCTCTATTTCTGCCAAGGGCACGATCATTCCTTCCAGTCTCCTAAGTTTACAGCCTTAACTTGTACATGACTATTATACATGACTCCTCACTTTCTCTACTAGTTACTGATGTTTTCTTGGTCCCTTTTTTTTTTTTGGTTAGTAATAATATCCATATATATGTGTGTGTGTATATGTATATATATGTATGTATGTATGTATATTTATATATATAAATAAAATTATTATTTACATGCAACTGGGAATTAAGATATACAGGCACTGGGGTAGGGAGATCCATCTTGCCCTACCGGCAAGTCAGAGGGGTGATGGGGTAGGACATAGAAGAGAACAGATTGGGGGAGGGGGTATACAGTGGGATCGCTGTTTTGGGGTGGTGTGGAGGGGGAAGATGGGGAGGAAATTTGTAACTCAAAATCTTGTGGAAATGAATGACGTAAACTAAAAATAAACAAAAGTTAACTTAAAATGTATACTCAGGTGACACAAGGCTCAATAGACCCCAAAAAAAATACACCCTTGAATAGGGAAAGAAGCCAAAAAAGTCAGGATGAGAAATGCTTAAAGGTCTCCCCAGAGCTCCAGCCACTTATTTCCTACTGCCTGCCCTGACACTTTCAACTTAAACTCAACATATCCCAAACAGAACTCATTATCTTTCACTAATAATTTGTTCTACTCCCAATTTCTCTATTTCTGTTAATGGCACCACCATCCTCCTAGTCACTCAGGCTTTTAATCTCAAAATCATCTTTGATTCCTCACTCCTTTCCACCACTGAAGGCAACCTGTTGACAAATCTTGTCAGTTTTACCTCCATATAGTTTTTTTTTCAATTCCCACTGAAACTATCTCAGTTCAATACCTCTTCTTACCTAGATTGTATTGTCATTTAACTGGTTTTCCTGCTTCTAGTTTACACCTTTCTCCACTCCATCTTTCACACTTGTACCTAAATAATCTTCCTTTTCTTTCAAAACAAAATTATCTTATGTTACTGAGGGGAAAAAAAGTTAATTAAAAAAAAAAAAGAAATAACATCTATGATCCTTTCTGGGTGTTTGGTCTTCCTTCCTTTTTTTTTTTACCCCTTGAGAACCAATCCCAATAAACCCTCAAAATGATGTTACCTCCAGCATTAATCTCTTCTGTGTATATTTGATCTGACCTAGATGCTTTTCCTATCTTTATTTTCTTCAGTCCAATTTTTACATTACATTACATACAAGAAACATTAAGATCTGTGATTATAAAGACTAACTGCTATGCTCCACTGCCACTGATAGAAAAAGAAATGTAATATACACCTTGGTAAATTCTTTTTCTTTTGGTCTATTTACTATCCTTCTTCCCGTTTCATCCTTAAATGCTCTTGATAATCCAACTTAATTTAGTCTACTGCAAAGCTTTATTTTTCCATCTATTGTGTTCTTTGTAGAACCTTCTCTATCCTTCATTCTTTGTTGTTGGTGCATAAGCTGTAAAGCTGCAATTACCTTCATGGTAATCTTTTTTGCAAATATCTATTATAAGCAAAGCAATAAGAGATAACCTATGTGTCCCAGGAAATGTGGTCTGGACATCCGACAAAACTAATTCTGTCAACTTCCTTATCTATCTCTCTGAGGAGAATTCATGGACCATCCTTCCATTTGCCTGTATCTTCTTGTTGTCTTCTAGCTTCATTTACAGTGAACATTTCAATAATGATACAAGTCAGTTATTCCAACACCCTGGCTGCTGAACAGCGACCTCACATTTATAGTACCAACAGTTAAAATTAATCAAATCATAGGCAGTCTAAGTTCTGGGAGTTTCAGTTTCCTTCTACTTCCTACAGCTCTGGCCAACATAACTAAAGAAGCAGAAGGACGCTGCATGGAGTTGAGGGACATTTTGTATTGTTCTCTGTTTTATGGTCTGCCACGTACAAAGGATGTCATCTAGAGGCCAGCTGATTGTTGATGAGCCTCTCTCTGTGCTTAATTAATCAGGATGGTCCT
Organism: Pseudochirops corinnae; assembly: GCA_028646515.1. Lineage (NCBI taxonomy): Eukaryota > Metazoa > Chordata > Mammalia > Diprotodontia > Pseudocheiridae > Pseudochirops > Pseudochirops corinnae. Next base: position 241,124,596 of record CM053585.1, on the reverse strand, counting down.
CAGAAAGCAGGCAGCATGTTGCTGAGACAACAAAGTTTTTCCAACGTGATAGAATTTATCAGTTGGTGTTCTGCGAGCACATACTTGGAGATGCCAGTGTTGCCTCCATAACACAATAATATATGAAAGTGGGATTTCTATGGAGCGTTAGCTACCACATTCATCTGAATATAAGCTGTATCTCCCCCTAAATTTTATCTGAAACCTGAGAATAGCCTTCATTTGATTTAGTTTTAGTGTATATTTATGTTTTTTTCCTTCCAAAGAAATCTCATTTTGGGGAAACAGCCTATATTCAAACTAAAATAGGAGTCCCTTTTGTGCATTCTATAATTCTGTCAAAGAAACAGCTAATAGACAGCATTTATATAGTGCTTACTAGGAGGCAGGCATTGTGCTATGTGCTTTACAATTATAATCTCATTTTATCCTCACAACAACCCTGGGAGGTAGGTACTATTATTAACCTCATTTTACACATGACGAAACTGAAGCAAATAGAGGTTCAATGACTTACCTAGAGTCAAATAGCTAGTAAGTGTTTGAGGTCACATTTGAACTCTGGTCTTTAAGCTCAATCTACTGTGCCACCTAGCTAACCATGAACAGCTGCCAAAGTGTTTTTCCTATTTTTCTGAACAAATACTCTTTTGTTGTTTCTATTCACACCATCTTTTGTGCCTTCAATGCCTTGTAGCCCTGTTCTTTCTATTGAAATCCTAACCATTTTCTGAGTTCAAGTTCAACTGCCTATCCATGAAGGCTTCTTCAAAGCTCCCAAATAGAAGTGAATTCTCTTTATCCAACAGAACTCCTAAAGAACTCTAAATGTGCTCTCCTTTATATTTACTATAGCCTGATTTGTATTAAAGTACCAGTGTGAACACTCTATCTTCCCCTTCCAGACTATCCTCCTTGAGAGCAGAGACTACATTTAATTTTTTCTATCTCTCATCTCCCAACTCTACTATTCTCCCAGGTACTTGAATCAGCACACTGCACAGAGACACTTAATAAATGTTAATTGAATTGAATTGTATTACCAAAAAGGAAACCAACCTAAGTCTTGTGAATCAGTGGCCTACCACTTTAACAACCAGTGACTAGAAACCTGTAGGCATCTCAAATTGTCACTACTTTGATAATGATGAATGGAATTAATTCAAAGAGGGTATTATGCTTCATTATTTTATTAAAAGTAATAATTTTAACCTAAACAGGGATGTTTCATTGTGGTATATATAGGTAGATTCTCAAAGGTTCTGCCAGCAGTGTGCAGAACTTTTAACAAGTCCTACAGTAAGCTAGAAAGGCTTCATATACGAGCTAAAGGACTAATATGTGTGGCATCTAAGGATTAACCTAGCTAAGTATGGAGAATTTCATCACCAAAGGGCTGGCTACCAGAACATGATGATTTTTGTCCATGGCAATTTAAGAAGGCATCTACTAAATCATGAGCAATCTCCAGTTGTGTTGGAAAGCATACCCATACCAATGAAATCCTAGATCTTCTAAAGTAGTAAGGTAAGAGAAATTAAATGAATATATATGGAAAACATTTCATTCAGAGTGTTAGGTTTTGTCAAAGAATCTGATAGATACTGGATTTAGATATAGTTCTTTACACGTTTTATACAGTAGCTCAACTGATCCTAAACCCCATGAAAATACGCAAGAATGACTAATATTATCCTCATTTGACAGATGTGAAAACTAAGGTTCAGAGGTTAAGTGACTCTTACAAGATCACCCTGATAAGTCACAGAGAAAGGACTTGAAAGCATCTTTTAAAAATCCAAATGCACTATCTACTCTTAGTATATATCCATAAAATGAAAACAATAATATTTGTCTTATTTACCTCTCAAGGCTGTTGTGAGCAACAAGCTTTGCAAAACTTAAAGCGCTACAGAAATATAGGCATTAATATTGTTTGCTATAGAAAATTCTTAGCTTCAAGGCTTCATCTACTGACCCAGAAGACAAGGTATGGTTTTCCACAATCAAAATGGTACTATCAGACTTACTATTAGATTCTGTATAAAATCTGATGGAAAATCTATTCAAGGCCAGGGGCCTTACCACATGGAGTTGCCTTAATAACCCCCAATAAATCTGGGAGGATTAAAGGCTGTGAAATTAACATTTTCCTGATCTGTCACCTGTACTAAAGTTAATTTGTCAAAAATATTCTTACAGCTTGTCACTGGACAGTATAGATTCTGACAAGTTAAGTCTAGAATGAAATTGACAAAATATCTCATTAATTTTCTAGGAATCACCTACCTTGGTTCCATTAAGCTTTTATCATTAAGAATATCACCAGCTGTCACTCTTCCTTTAAGAAGGTCAATTTCTGATCTCAATATACCTTTAGGACACTTGTTATATAAATAAGAATTATATTTCAGTTTATTAAGCTCAAATGTCACTACTATGAATTCTTACATGATTGTGTACCATGGTACGAGGTGGAGTGGCAGCAGGTTCACTTGGATGTACTTGGAGCCAGAAGAGGTCTGAGCTGCCCCTCCTTAATAGGTACTGGGTAAATTCTGACACAACAAAAACTGACAATGTCAAATCTCTCTAAATCATGGTTCTCTAATCTATAAAAAAGACCTCACAGTCCCCTTTCTTACAGGGTAGATAAACCCATCTCTTTAACACTGATTATTTTCATAGATCCATCAATATAACAAAAGAATATTTCACTGAGTTACCATACACAAATCATTTCCCCTCTTTGAATCTCATTTTCCCTAAATATAAAATGGGAATCACTATACTTGTGGTACCCTGTTTACTGGGTTGTCATGAAAGGAAGCACTCTGTGGAGACAATGCAGTATAGCAAAAGAATACTGGTCTTGGAAATTAAAACACCTGGATTCAAATATAGATTCTATTTTGTGAACCTGGACAAAATGCTCAACCTAAGATCCGGTTTCTTCAGCCATAGTAGAGAGTGGAGCCAGGTGATCTCTAAGATAATTCAGAATCTAAAGTTCTATGACTCTATGCTTCTTGAACATTTTATACTCTTCAATTTTAAGATTTTTGAGAGAAGAAAGCCTTTCACTTCTTCCGTATGCCATACAATACTCAGTAAAAGGATTTGTGGGCAGAAGGTAATTTAAAAGTACTTGCTTCAAAAATAAAATGCTGGGAGTGCATTCCTAAGGTTCAGTACAGTCAGTCAATAAGCATTTATTAAGCACCTTTGTTCAATTGTTCAGTTGTGTCCAACTCTTCATGACTTCATTTGAAGCTTTCATGGCAAAGATACCAGACTGGTTTGCCATTTCCTTTTCCAGCTCATTTTACAGAGGAGGAAACTGAGGCAAAGAGGGTTAAGTGACTTGCCCAGGCTCTCACAGCTAGGAAGTATCTAAGGACAGATTTGAACTCAGAAAGGTAAGTCTTCCTGACTCCACGCCTGGAGCTCTATTCTCTTCACCATCCAGCAGCACCTATGTGCCAAGTACTGTGCTAATTGCTAGGGATACAAAGAAGATTAAAAGATAGTCCCTGCCTTTCAGAAGTTCACAATCTAAAGGTGGATGGGGGTGGGTGGGAAGAATGTAAACATACAGGACAAATAGCAAATAATTAACAAACAGAAAGCTTTGGAATAAGAGAGACTAGGAAGGCTTCCTATAGAAGATGGGATTTTAATTGGAACTTGAAAGAAGCCAGGAGGCAAAGATGGAGAGGTAAAGCAGTAAAGGGTAAGGAGAGGGGGGAAAATGCCCAGAGGCAAGAAAGAATAGAATATCCAGTGCCACTGGATCAGAGAATACATGGGAGGTATGAGAGTCAGGGTATAAGGTTTTAAGAAAACAGTACAGGTCTCTAACTTTTACCTTTCTATGTTCTAACACTTTATTCCAAGGTACTACCAGTTCTAATAGTCCATGTTTCTCATATTCTAAGTTTCCTTTAGCTAAAATACTTTATACTCTAATGTCCCATATTACCTCTAACATGATGTATCCTAAAGACCCTTACCAATATACTATTTCATGAATAATTTGAAATGAACTCTAGAAATATGAAATGTTGGCAGATATCTGGATTAATCAATAAAATAAATCCAAATTTGTCCAAACTAAGATTTTATTTGCTTCAATACAACGGAAAAAAATCAGCAATAATGGTTCACTTAAATGCCCAAATAGAATGGCATGAGCACATAAAAACAAAATATACACCCTTGGCACCAGTAACAATATAAATTTTTATTATTATATAATACATATAGCAGTTGCAATAACTGGCCAGATATTTAAATGAAAGAAATTTCCCTAAATCCAGCTTATATTTATATATCCAAAGCACTATAAAGTTACGCTATAATTTACCATTTATTATCTCATTTACAATAACCCCATATATGAAAAAGGTGATGGCTATTTTTATTAACATTGTTATTTCACAAATAAGGAAACTGTGCCTCAATAAGCCATGTGACTTGTCTATGGTCACACAGCTAATAAATGGCAAAACCAGAAATTAATACATTTTCTGACTCCCAAGTCACATAGTGCTCCAGATTAGAATTTATAGTAGATATAAAGGTTCAATTTCATACATCTGCAATGATATCAATTATAATAATAACAATAACAATGCCTTTTTGCACATTAAGTTTTATAAAGCAATCTCATCATATCCTGTAGGATAGATTATACAAAGATTATCGTCTCCATTTTACAAAGGACAAAATAAAGGCTAAGAGGAGAAACGGGACTTGACCAGGGTCACATAGCTCTGCATTCAAAGCTGGGCCTTGATCCCAGGTTTTTCAGCTCTAAGACCGCGGCTCTATCCAACATAGTACATTGTCTTTCAACAGGAAGAGAAGCTCTCAGATACTTTCATATATTTTCATAGTCACTTTGGAATTTAATTAGATTGTTAATGTTACATAAGGCTCTGCATTTAATTATACAAACAATAGATTCTATACAATAATGGTAGCATCAGAGAGAAGTAATCTGGATGAACTAAGCCCCATCCTGCAGTACAGGTTTTGGGATCTCTTTCATCATTAAATCATTTTATATAATAAAATCAATATGTTTTAAAGGTAAAAATAGGATTTTTAAACCATAAAGAAGAGTTACATGTTTTAAACTCTATCAATTCTTACAATACAATGAGTCTTTTAAAGATTTAATATCAACTTTTTAATGAAAGTCCAATGGAGAATGTATACTTGGCTCCATTACCAAATGATCTATCTCTTGAAAAGGTTACAGTAGAGCCATTAACACCCTCCTAAATTATATGGAGAATTTGGTACAATTTTCTGACTACCCCAAGGACAATTTAGTTCCAAGGATATTAAAGTATTTTGAGAATATAAAACTGTATAAATATTGAGGGAAATAATTCAGTTGCCTATGATGTATTTGTGTCTCATACTAGTTTAGTTTAACTGCATAATAGAAAATTTTAAAATGTCAATTCACATTTTAAAAATTATGCAACTGCATACCCTTAATTTTTAACAATAAAAATCTCTACCATCTATTGCCATACAGTAGGTTCATGACTAACTGTTATGTCACTTTAAGACTCAATGTTCTCTAATGATATAATGCACAAAATTTACTGAATCATTATTTAGTAAGTCATAAAAACCTCTTAAAATTAATCTTTCATGCACATCCAGCTTATCCAAAGTTAGAATTTAATTAGCTAGCCTTGGCAAAAAAATGGCCTTACTACTCTATTTGCTCAATCAGGAGATGTCTCTTCCATAATTATAATTAATTCGAGTCACTGACGCACCTCCTAGCAAACAATGTAAAACAAGAGACAAAATAGAAATAAATAGCTTTGTGTTGCTCCAAATGCAATGTTCCCTTTCAACCTCAAGATGCAAGAGTGAAATCTTTTTTATAGGTGATGGTATAATTTCTTGAAATGTGACACAAAGAACTTAGATTATAAGGGAAATGAGAATATAGGCAACAGACAAAATGAAATCAACAAGGACAACGCAGCCAAAAGAAGCAAATGGAGAAGTTTGGAGGTAAAACTCTGTTGAAGCATTATTAAATGTGAGTAGTGGCAAATATAATGGGAGCTATAATATTTATATGAGAATATGCCTGTCTAACAGACAATGGGGTCAGAAAGAACATGCCTATTCCCTTTTCAGGGGTGGGTATGTTTACATTTATATAGAACTATATAGTCAGAAAGCAAATCACATATTTGGCAAAAAGTAAAGTCAGACTTTCAAAATCATACCCTATAACTGAAAAAGGGGAAAAGAAGCAGTGAACAGCCCACTATCTTATTTACATAAAGCAGAGTGCCATATTTATGAAGCTGAATCAAAAAGAAACTATGCAATAGAAAGCTTATTTCATATATTCAGGAAATACGAAATTTTGTTTCCCATTCTTTTGTTTACAAATGTACATGAAATAGACTATAAGAATAAGGCACAGCAAGTTACAACACGATTCTGTCTTACCATTCAACCTTTATTTCCCTCCACTCCATCCCAAATCTCCTTATACTTAGCCATCTGTGTACATGTTCCAGGGCAACATCATACCCCTTTGACAGGAAGCATTTTTCCATTTTTGTGTTTCTATTTCCAGAACCTGGGAGGTAGGAGTAGAATATTGGATAAAAAACAGGTCTCTGGGTCTGTAAGACCTCAGTGTTAAGTCCTGACTCTGGCACATACTGACTGTGTGATTGTGGTCAATTCACTTAACTTCTCAGTATCCTAGGCAATCTTCTAAGACTATGAAGGCATAGGATAGTTGTTGATTTGCACTGGTAAAAGGAGATGGCTTGTACCTAGTGGGTTAAGAAATTTTGGGGGAGTTGAATCAAGTATCTTAAAATATAAAAAAAGCTAAATGCATATGATTGCCTATCTGAACAATTTAAAAACAGCTCTATTAGAGACATAAAAATTAAAGCCACACATTTATGCTATTTCTTGAATTTGTTACATTGGTTTGAATATAAGTCTCCTCCTGTCCCATTCTACCAAAAATGATATATTCAAGGCATGGCCTATAATCACATTCCTCAGTACCACAGAAAAAGAAGAGAATGACAAAGATGAAGAGACCGGTAATGATAAAAATGAATAAAACATTTAGATGGGCAGTGTGGTATAGTGGAGTCAGAAAACTTCCATTGGAATCACAGCTCTAACCCTTGCAAGATCTGGGGCAAGGCACAAACTCTTCGAACCTCTGGTACCCCTCCATCTGCAAAATGGAATTAATCATTTTTCCACTCCCTAATGTACAAGATTCTATAAACAAAATGTTTGGAACCCTTAAAAGAACTACACAAATACGAGTTTATTATATAACATCAGACTTCAAGAATCTACATTTTTGTCCTTGCTGATTTACCCTTCTTCAATGCTAATGACAAATCCTTGATCCTCAGTAGATACCATCAAGGTGTTGGCTGGAGCAGAAAAATTCATTGCCTTGCAGCCAGACTAGCAACTAACCTCCTTGAACTTAAACAGACTTCTAGTCTTTAAAAAAAACTCACATCTTTCTTTGCCTGACTAATATTCAAAGTTTTTCTGCTAGATATTGTGTTCTGCTGGCATAAGATTATTATTATGTGTAAAGTACAGGGCTGAACTAGGTAATCTTGAAATGTTCTTTACAATATCCATTCTATGTTATTTTATTTGCATGGAACACATTAAAAATGATCCATAGACTGTATTTACTATAGTAATTTTATATAATTATTTGTTAGTGAATACCTATAATTTTTCCCTTCAAAGGGCAAATTTTAGAGGTGCGGTCTGTTTTCAGACCAATATGGTAGCTTGGCAGGTCAAAGAAAGGCAACATTAAAGAAAGGCAACACTAATAAAAGCAAATGTATTCCGATTCATAAGAAACATTCTTTTTCTATTCCCCAGAGTCCCATAATCACTTTGTCCTGTTTATGGTATGGATCTCTGTGAAACGACCCCATGGAGCTGGATGGATAAACAGAAAAATTTGGTCATGATGTCAGCACACTGAGTGACCTCAGCAAAACCAAAAAGGAGGTTTGAGCTTTGACAGCACCTGAATAGGCCTGCAGTCCGGAGAAAGGTAAAAGGGTCACCACTCTACAATGTTCCAGCGAGGCACATCATATCATAATGGCAACCTGTCAAAGCACCTCAAGTGAATGACGCAGGGTCCCAAGTAGATTATGCAGAGCCAGACCAAAGGACACTAAGAAACAAAGCTTGTACAAAGATAGCAATTCCAGTCCTGGGGGGAGCTCTGTAACCATACAAACTAAGCTCATCAGGATCAACCAGGATCCTCCACAAGCTCATAAGCTTTCAAAGAGCAAGGATGGTATTCTTCACTCTTTCAGCATCCCAGAGTTTAACAAAGAGCCAGAAATAACATCACAGAACATTACACACAGAAGGAACCTTAAAGAAAAGAATTTTTATGCTGAAGAAGCCCTATCTCCAACTGCCACATTTTAGAGAGGGTCCAAGGAAACAAAATTAGTAGCAAAGCTGGGATTTCAGACTGTATCTCATAAATCCCAGACTGTATCTCATAATTGCCATGTTCAGTGCTCTTTTTACTATATCACCACTCCTATGTGTTCAATAAATATATTAGCCTGATTCTGCCATGAAAGTACAAACAAAAAAAGAAATTATGGTTTATTTTCTGAGTAAGGTCAGGAATATGAACACAGAAGATCAATGTCACCAGCGAACAGGAAGTTCTATACTCAGCTTCACACAGAATCAACTCTGTACTGTGGCATTGTTTAAAAAAAAAAATGTAGTCAGAAAGCTTAGTTGTGTGTTTCTCATTTTGGGGATCAATTTATTAATTTATAAAGTGGAGATAATAAAACCAACCTCACAGTGTAATTATCAGAAAACTTCCTTATAAGTCTTAAAGTGTGAGCTGTTTTTATTATCTCTAAAATGATGGAACTGGCCATAAGATCTCTAAGATGCCTACTGCGATGTTTTATATCTCGACTTCTAACATTCTCTGTTCCTTCTGGCTTTCATTCTGTTTTAAATTCCCTTGCAGCAATAATATTTTCTGTTCTATGTTGTAACATTCTGTGCCCTGTGTTCTAATAGCCTATGTTCTTAGGCATCCTTCAGCTCTCTGATTGGAAGACCACATCAAGAGAAAGGTCCTCAAAGACAAAGGCTTCTCTTAAAACAGGATACCCTGAAGAAACTAGCTTACTCCTCTTCTGCTTGCAGTCTGTCTCCAGGGCTTTGCCCCAACCTCCTAGCATTATTTTCCTCTGGTTCATAGCAAACTATAGCTACTAGTTCCCCATCTACTCTGAGGTCCTAACTGAACCAGACACAGGGAGAGTCAGGATTTTATCTTATTAAAATAGATATGGCTAATTTGTCTTTTCAAATTCATTTTAAATTAAATTGGTTTTTCTTGGAAGGCTGCTAGGTCAGCTCCCCAGCTGCACATGCAGGACAAAGGTTAATTGCACAGCCTCCACTTGCTCCTGGCCTCTCCTGGGCTTCTGTAACCTGTATAGAGAGGTAGGGATAGCTTTAGTTTATATGTGGGGGAGGGAAGGTGATGAGGGGGAATGGAAAAGAAGGGGAAGAGTGAGAAAAAGATAAAAATGTCCTTAAGGTTATTTGCCATTGGACCAGGTCACTATAGTTTTCAGACTAACCCAGATTGTGATAATGATCATCCAGCTGAGCTACCCTAAAATATTTCAACAACCTTAAAGTAATGCATGAACGAGGCATTAGTACTGTGGCTGCTATTTTCTGTAAAAGGAGGTGGATCTACACCAATGGTTCTTAACCTCCTGTTTGGCAGCCCACGGACCTTTTCTCAGAATCATGTTTTTAAATGCATAAAATACACAGGATTACAAAGGAAAACAATTATAATAAAATACAATTATAACAAAAAATTTTAAGCAGGTCCACAAACCCCCAATTAAGAACTCTGAATATATACAAACTCTAAAATTCACTTCTGCTCTAACATTCTATGTTCTTATATCTAATATTCTAAGGTCACAACTGGTTGTATTCAGTTAACTCCAGAACACTAACATAAAACCCATCATAGTCTCATTCTTAAAATTCCCAGGTAGACAGAAAAGGATACACACCTCCTGCTGCAAATTGTTAGCTGGTCCCAGGATAAAGTTCCATTAACACTCACATTTAATTTATCTCATTTAAGCTGTCATTGTTTGTGAAAATTTAACCCAGTAATTTCCCATTGTACAAAGTATGAATATTTAAATTCAAAGTAAATAAAACACTTTATCAATTATATTTTTGTATTCTAAATTGGTGACTTCACTCAGCATGGCTGCCTCACCCAGCACCACACTATTTTTCAATTAAAAGTCCAGATGTTTCAGAGGCTCCAGTAGGCAACAGCAGTTATGAGAAATGCTTTATCTGCATTGCAATGATGACTATCTCACCAGCTCCGGGCTGCATTAACATACTCATGTTTTATTCGAGCCCCCTCCCTTCCACAATCCCCCACCCCTTTAAACAGAGCAGGTAATTATACAACACCAGAAAGAGGAGAGAAACACAACCCTGAGAGCTGGGCAATTTCCTTACAAGCTACCACCTGAGCAACACATTTTCCTGCAAGATCTGAAAAATTGTATTGTAAATATTTAATCATATGGGGCATTCAAAACTGCCCAGCTTAGTCTAGCTGTATTTGACTACATGATTTTGAAAATAGTGGGATCCTTCTTGCTTGTCTGCTTTTTTCCCAGTGGCAGGGTCAGTGACAAATCACAAATACATTCTATCTTTAGCCTCCAAATACAACTGAAATGCTGATAAAAATCATAAGTATGTACACATGTTTGTGTACAAAATGAATGGAGTCATTTGCTATAGTCTGGGCCACTCTTTTCATTTTTGATGCCAATGTTGTCTCTTGAACAAGTCAATTCAATCTTTTCTTTTACCATAGTAAAATGACAATTCACCTGAGCCAAGATTGAACAAGCGTAGTAATTATCCCTTTCCCCTATTCAATTAAACCAATCCTATATACAGAAGCAAAGCCACATTGTGAGATGGAACAAAATGAAGTTCTGACAGCTGTAACAAAAATGGCTTTGCATTTTATACTTAGTTAATTAAATGACTTCCCCACCCACCAACAGAAAAAATAACCTACTTTTTTGTGTGTTATTATTATGCTTAATAAACAGCACTATTGAACAGTGAAAAACATAGTTCTTCTTTGTTATTATAAAATTCCAACAAAATTAACTTTAATTATAATTTTAAATTATACTATAAACATTTATATGTTTGACAGACAAAACATGAGATCTTATAGTGAACAGATGCTATTCAAAAGATAAATATGAAATCTGTGAACAGGTCTAATACTGTAATTCCATATTTAGGTATCAGAAAGCAGACAGTTTCCATTCCTTGAGGACATTAGACAACCTTAGGTGGAACATTTTTAATACATCACCATGTCACTTTTTAATGTGCCACAATCTATTAACCACATGGCAAACTAACAGGGATTTTTAAAATATGGGTTTTATAGCTTTGTGCTGGTGATTAATTAAATAAATAGCCACTGTTTCACAAATCATCCCTCTAATTAGTCTAAAGCAGACACTTTGCATTCACTGGTATTCTTGCCATCTGAAGCTCACAGAAGGGCAGGAGCATTCCGGCGACAACGAGGACTGTGTACACCGGAGCACATTGTCACTGGGTAGCCACGGCTGGCACTGTACCATGCAGCCCAAAGGCAGAGGGACAGTTTTCACAGGTGCTGCAGTCAGCTGGAATTTGACTCCAGCTGCTTGGAAAAGATGTTGGCTTAATTATTCCCCCTCATCCTAAAAGAAACAATGGAATGACAAAGGAAAAAAAGGGGTTGCTAAAACATAACCACCAGCTGCAAATGGAAGCCAATTTTAAGTATTAAAACAAGAACTCACTTTTCTGTAATGTTTGAAGGTTTATAAAGTGTTTTGTATCCATTATCTCATTTAATCTTCCCAAAGCCCTATGAGGTAGAGTGAAAGCATTATTAACTCCATTTTACAGGTGACTGGCCCAAGGTCATATAGTTCTTAAGCCAATGTTCCAACCCAGGTCCTATAACACCAAGTCCAGTGTTTTTTGCATGTTGCCACCCTTCCTCTCTAGGACACTTAACATTCCTTTATTCAGCAAACGTTTATCGAGTACTTATTATGTGCCTTGTATTAAACTTCACTGGGAGAGACACGGAATGGAAAAAAAAAACAACAACACGTGAATTTCTGGTATAAGGAACAAGTGCTAGGTCAGGCTAAATCTCCCAACCCTTCACCCTTTTCTTTTTTTTTTTTTTTTTTTTTAAGTATCAGCCAGTTCATAGACAGTTCATTAATACATGAAGGTTAAAGTAAAGGGGAAAAAAATACCAGATAGGAGTCAGAAAACCCAAGTCCAAGTCCTAGACCATTCATTTACTAGCCATGTAACCTTGGGCTTTTACATCTACGTTTCCTGATCTGTAACATGAAAAGGATGGCACAGAGAAATTAAATTCTTTTTCCAGTTGTCATGTTCTAAGGTCTATGTTTCCTTCTAGCACTGACATTCCATAATTTTACCTATTAAATGGGTCTGAAAAGAATAGCAGTACACAGTTCATAGGGTTGCTATGATGTACAAATGAGACAGCCTGCTGAATTTTAGGGTTAAAGCTCTATTAATCTAAATAATATTATTATAAATAACAGTGGTCTATATAAACCTGATATAGGACAACTCTAAGGGTAAATGTTTAAAATATTCAAAACTTTTCCAACTCAGGTGCAGAGTTGCTTGTAATTTTCATTCAATTCGTTCATTCCTTCATTAAAAATTTAAACAGGCTCTTTTTTAATGGTGCTTTTTGGGCAATATATCACCCTGAGGTAGCACTCCCATTTAACGGATGAAAAAACAGTCTCAGAGTTGAGAAAGAACTTGTGCAAGTATATAGAGATATTAAATGTCACTGAAGAGACCATACCCAATACCTTGACCAATAATTTCAACTTAAAGAAGATGATACTGAGGACCAGAGTGAAAGTGACTTACTGGTTCACCCAGACAGGTAGGTAACAGCAACTCCTTTACTAAGATGCTTTATATTCAAGTCAGTAGCCAGCACTCAGCATGGTTCCAGGTGCTTCATAAATGCTTACTGACTCAACTGACTTACTAGGAGTAAAGCAGGATTTCAACACAGGTTTCCCACCTCTCCATCCAATTCTTTCCACCATGCCACCACGCCATGATGTCTCTCATATTTTGAAACTGTATTTCTCTAGTCTTTAAAAACAAAAAAATTAAATAAATTCATAAAGCCTCTGATACTGATTTTATAGAGTCTAGTATTAAAAAGCCAGATGCTGTGTCCTTATTAAATTAGGGATCCTGAGCTTTTGTTCTGTGACAAAGGGAGTAACTGTATTATTGCTATTCTTCCTGAGCACTTTCTGTGGGAATATGGACCATCTCATGAGGTCTTAAAGGAGAAAATGAGGTTGGTGTAGTGGAAAGAGAATTGGTCAAGGAGTCAGGAAAATGTGAGTTCAAATTCCATCTTTGACACTTAGAGGATGCATACACATGAGAAAAGTCACTTAACATTTATGAACTTCAGTTTTCTCATCTGCAAAATGGGAATAATACCCATATCCAAGAGTTTTTGCAAGGCTCAAATGAGATACGCATAAAGGATTTTGTAAACTTCAAAGCCTCATGTAATTATCAGCTAAATGCCTCAGGTGAAGAAATGAAAAATATTCATAACCTAGATTTTTAAATCCTCTAAAAATAGTTACAAAAGTTCCAATTTATAATATAATAATGATAATATACATATAAAATATTACACCATTATGTTCTTAGAATAATTATGATAACATTTCTATACTGCTTTGTCTACAACAGTGTTTTCCAAACTATGAGAGATACTCCCTGCAGAAGTATAAGATGATGAGAGGGAGAGGGAGATAATGGCTAAAATTATTGGCTCTTTCCCAGTATTCTCATATAAACACATCCACTTGAAAACAAAATTCAAATCAAAGTAAACAAAAGCAAGACTAACAGTAAATTCAGTCCAACTGTCTGGGGAAAGAGACTGATGGCAGAGGGAAACATATATACCCCCAAAGCAAGTCTCCTGAATCCCTCCTGGGTAATAGAAGTTCCCTTGGGTCAGCCTGGCAGACCAGTCAAAAAGATCAAACCGACTATTCAGGGTGACACAAATATATGCTCTGCCTGGACCCTTGGTCCCAGGTTCCTAGCTTATCCTAGTTCAAAGGTTTTCTCCTTTGTGTTTTCAAGGCAAAGTGGAACAATGGAAACAGTGCTACATTTGAAATTAGAGGATGAGTATTCAAATCCTGCCTTTACTACTTATTACTTATGTGACCTTGGGTCACTTAAGCTTTATGGGTCTCAGATTCCAAAAGTGTAAAATAAACAATTTAAACTAGATCAACAGCTCTCAAAACATGGTCCAGGTCTCTGGGATATCCTGTACCCTAAGACCATTTCAGGGGGGTTGTGAGTTCAAAGCTATTTTCATAATATTTTTATGTTTTTATGTCTAATACAATAAATACCAATAGGTATAACTCACATAAGCAAAATCTCTTTTGGGGAAGACCCAAAAATTTTTAAGGGGAGAAAGCAGTTCTGAGACAAAAAAGTTTGAGAATCACTGAACTAAATGATACTGAATGCGCTAGCCACCTGAAAGCCTGTGACCTTATGTCAAGGAACATAGCAGATTGATTATTTGTGTTACTTTCCAGGTTATTTTTATTAGATTTTAAGTTTTGTGTTGTTATGAACTTATGATAAATTCTTAATTTTATCTGAATAAAACATGACCTAAGAAAATTACTTGTGTTGTTTATAATTCCCAGGGAGCAGGGGTGGGGCATAAAAGTTTGAAAAATACTGGTTTACAACTAGGTTAGCATTAAGGTCAAGTGCTCACATTCCTATTTTAGAAATTTTTTAAAAATGTAAAACTTAGAGGTTAAATGACTTGCCAGTATAAAAAATTAGCACATGGAAGAGTCAGAATTCAAACCTAAGCCTACCTCTCTTGCTACTATTCCATACCCTACATCCTATATTAACATTGGACTGATGCACAAGATATACAAGTACATCAACTCAGCCCACGCCTGCCCTTTTCTACAAAGCCATAAGTCAAGCAGGGTCCTGACACTCCCCTAGCTCTGCTGGCTTGTCTGAAACCTGGGTCCCAGGTCTTCCCTGGGGTTTCCTTGCTAACAACTGCAGCAGAGACACAAGGCTATGTCCAGACATGTTGCCTTAACCTTTGGGAGATAGCTGATATTTCCTTTGAGTATTGAAACAAACATCTTGAATAAGCCAATTTCCTTCATGAAAAAACAAAAGTGACATAATCAACTACATGGGAAAATAGACATTGGAGAAAGAAGACTTTTCTTTTTCTCATTCTGCAAAATGGTCACAGGCTTTGGAGCATTCGATTACAGAATTCACTTAGGTTGTCATTGGCCCTACTAAAAACAAATCACCACCAGCTAGATCAACTAAGATCAAAAGTGCTCCAAGGTCACAAAAAGAAAAGGGGGCTTTTGAGCTCCATTACTATCAAATTCCTACTTCTCCCAAGTCTAATAGCAATCAAGCCAAGTAAATAAAAATGTGCCAAATATCGATGTGCCAGGCACTGTGCCAGGAACTGGTGATGCAAAAAGTGAAATAGCCCTTGCCCTCAAGTGGCTTATATCCTACTCTGAGAATACAATATATTAACATATAAGTAATGGAGGGCACATAGAAAACAAATGCAAAATGATACTGGGTGGGGGGGGGGAATACTAAGAAAAAGGAGAATCTTTTCTGATCCCTTTTTTTGCAAAAGGCAGCACCTGAGCTGAGCCTTGAGTCCCAAGAGGCAAAGATGAGGAGAGTGATGCAGGTAGAGGCTGAAAATGGGAATTTGGTATTCTGAGAGTTAACAGGTAGTCAGCCTGGAAAAAAAAGGGCTGGAGTTAGACTATCTTAGAGACATTAATGAGTCACAGGTAACCAAACAGAGGAGACTGAAAAAAGAAATACACAATGATATGCTGGGGAGGACACTAATAACTGAAGGAAATCAGGAAAGAGTTGAAGGAAGGGGCAGTTGAACTTAACCTAACAGGAAACTAGGAGTGTCGAGAGAGAGAGCATTTCAGATGTGAGAGGCTGTGCACAGGTATAAGATAGGAGCCTGAATAGTATGCAAAAAGGCCAATCTGGTTAGAGGTAAAGTGTGTGAGGTAGAAGAAATAGGTTTTGATTGAGTTTGGAAAAACAGGTTATAGTCCAAGTGTGAAGAGTTTTAAATGAACAACAGAGGACTATGCATTTTATTCTAATGTAAACTGGGAACCGCTGAAGCTTCTTGATCGAGAAGTTACAGTCCGATCTGTGCTTTAGGAATATCAATAATGTGCACAGGATGGACTGGAGGAGAGAGAAAATGGATGCAAGGAGACTAATTTGGAAACTTTTGAAACAGTCTAGGCAAGGAGTGATAAAGGTCAGAACAATGGTAATTATGATGAGTGTAAAAGGGGCCTATGCATGAGACTGGCAATTGACTGAGATAATTAAGAGTAGAGAATGACTCCTAGACTGTTAATCTGTGTGACTGGACAAATAGTGGTATTCTTGATGGAAATAAGGAAAAGAAGAGAGGATGTAGAGTGGGTTTATCAAGAAAGAAGTGTTCAGTTTGACAAGGCAACAACAGGGCATAAAGGTAGGGGTATCAATCAGGCAGATGGAGATAAAAAAGATCTGCACTTAAAGAGAGAGGTGGAATATGTAGATTTCAGAATCCTATGTATAAAGATGACAAATGAATACATGGGAGCTAATGAGGTCACCAAGAAAGAGAATAAATATGAGGAGAAAACCAAGAATACAGCCCTGAAATACAACTCACATACGGGAGCAGGACTTGGATGATGGATTTTCAAAAGACAAGGAAGTGGGAAAAGAAACAAAAAACAAAACATAATACAGCAATATCATAGAAACCTAGGTGAGCATATACAGAAAGATGGAATAATAAACACTGTCAAATACTCCTGAAAGGTCAGTGCTTCATCAGGCACAGAAATTACCCTGGGGAGCAAAACTTCAATTTCCTCATCTATCGTTTGAGGGGACTGAACTAGATGATCTCTCAAGTTCCTTCCTACCCTACCTAGATCTATAAACCTATGATAAAAATATAAAAGTAGAGTTCAAGTGCTGAGCAGTCCCTACACAAAGTCAAAGAAGCTTCTAGCATGTTATCCACTCTAGAGAGAATTTACATCAATGAATTAATTATTTAGAGGACAGCCCCAGAACTGATGGAATCATGGATCATATGAAACCTTTTGGGAGATCTATGATTTCACTATGTGCTTCTTACATATTATTGTCCCTCTAAAAGACTCTGTAGAAAATCTGTTTGATTTGGTAAGCTCAAAAAAACATTAATTTCCTGAGGTGATTTCCAGAGCAGAGCAATCTTTTAGCTACTATGCTGGCCCTTACATAACAAACATGACACATAGCATATCCCCAGGCCCAAAGTTGAAATCTTTGCAGTTTGCCTTCAACTGAGGCTTATATTTTTTCAGACACAGCTCTTAAGAACCTAAGATCACCTTTCTACCTGGATAAAGCCCTGGACAAGGATATTAGCAGAGGACTCTAATTCTCAATCTTGAAATAACAATGGAAACATGAGATAAAATTTAAGTAAAATGTTAAATAATTTCATTCTGAACTTTTCAAATTATCTACCAACTCAAAGGTGCTCTACAATCCGCAGGCAGTTCACAATTCCCACTGTAATCTAAAACTAATCTGAAATACAAGTGACAATCTACAGACAAGATGAGAATCATTTTTTTGCATCATATGCTTAAAAGATTTGTATGTGGTGTTCTTGCACCCTATTCCATGTAGGTGAACAAAATGTGGGCCTATATCTAATCAGATAGCTTCTGTCAATAAAATATTACTAGTATCTCTTTAAATAGGACAACTAGCTACCTACTGATGATATTTGGTTTTAAAAAGATTATAGTGGAAGAATTCTAAAGATAATCAGCAAAAAGATACTTAAAAAAAATCTTCTGGAAAGTACCTTTGCTAATAACAACATCTTCAAGGTCTAATCCTTTCTCCATGGGGGTAGGAAGAGGGTAGAGATGGAAAAATTTCATCTAGGCTGATGTACAATACTGTCTTCATACACCTTCTGACTGTTATGGTTAGCTATGAAAGCCTGGCACAGACCGTGAAAGGCAAACTGGGCTCTGGAAAAATCACTAATCTGTGGTAGCACCACAGTCATCATGATGCAATTGATCCTTAAGAGTCAAAGAAATCGGATAACAAAAGACTGCAGGCTGAATCTAAACAAAATCTTCATGATGATCAAGTCTTATACAGAAGACAATGGAGCAAATGGTACTCCATCTTCTGGTACCCACAAGAAGGTATTCAGAAATACTGATGCTCTGCTTGCTGCAAAAGCTTCAGTGCAGCTAGCAATGCCCACTAAAGCACACAAATGTACATGAAACAGCATGAAAACCGTGAATACTTTTATTACCTATCAGTACTACATAATAACAAAACTGGAAAGATTTTTTTTTATCAGTTATAGGCAAGGGTTTTTGTTTTCTGTCAATGTGACCTTTAGCTTCAAGTCGCACAACATGATGCCAACCAGAGCAGAGCAATCATTTAAAAAAAACAAAACTTTCACTCCAAAACCTAGATTAGACAAAGTCAGAGATGAAATTGAGGGGCTACTAAATCTGACATGTTACAAGTGAAGAACTTGAAAGTCATTAAAAATTTTCATTTATGAAAATTCTAGAAATCTAGAATGTCTAGTAACAAAAGAGATCACCAAAAGAGCATAGATGTTTCAGATCATTTTGACAGGGAGATAGACATACTTAGAAAGAAATTTTGAAGTCAAAATTTTGAGTCTGATGTCTTGAATACCACTAGTAGACAGAATTATACCAACGTGGATTATTAAAAGCTGGTAATGGCTATAATTATCACAACCAACAATTCTCCCACAATATGAGATAAGAAGCATAAAAAAAATTACAGAACCTGCACATATATGGTAGTCAATGCCACAGTTAAGAGTGGAGGTACAAAGAAATATACTAAAAAGACAGGCATCAAAAACTACCATGGCATAATCCATTTGAGAGGCATCAAAGGCATCAGATTAAATTAGATCGGTATCTACCTGGTATGTACACTACGTACACACGTTGCTTTTTACAGAATCCAGAAAACAAAAACATGTAAACATTCTAGATTCCCTAAATCAATAATTAAAAGTCAAAAGGTTATGGCCATAATAGGAATAAAAGTAGCACAAGAAAACAGAACAAAAGAAAACAAAAACCAAAAAAACTCAATGTCAAAAAAATACTACAAAGATTTTAGAAGTAAAGAAATAAGATGCAAGAGAGAAGCCCTGAAGCTGAATATGGAAGATATCTAAGTCATTTATATGATCAGAAGAACCACAACCTAACAAAAAAAAACATTTGGATCAAATGAGAAACAGAAAGTTTGAACAATGTTGACACAATGAATGACAGAACAGACTTGAGCTCTGGTTTCCCTGAAAACCTGTTAACACTGGGCCAGATAAGATTCATAACCATTGGCCCACACACGTCTCAGTGGTACATGAATTACCATCAAAGCATTTTATCAGTTTCCTCTCAGAAGCAAGCATATTCTCAACTTTCTTGACAGAAGGTATCACATATTTATTACCAAAATTTACAAACATAAGTGACCCTTCCAAATATACATATATATATACATACACACACAGAGAAATATGTGTATATATATATATGTATATATATATATATCCATCATATACTTACGTACAAAATAGAAAACATTAACAACTTGTTCTAATTTTTAAAAAAAATATACAAATTCTTAAAAGAAAATGTTGGCTAAGGAACAAAACAGGAGGGTCAATAAGTTTCCAGGGGTATAAAAAGCAACTTATTAACAATTCTGTAGTTATTGAACAAGCTGCCCCAGAGAAGATCAACCTTTCTACCACCTTTATTATCTTAAAGCCTATGACTCAGTCCAACATACATGGCTTATTATACTGTAAATATATTAAATGGACTCAGTCAATCATACAGACATCAGTGTTCTTTTTTACAAACACTGGATTAGTTCATGGCTAAATTCTGGAAATATTTTTTATTTAAAACATATTCCCAACACAATAATGTCAAGAACAATTCGTATCAAATATGGCATTATTCAGGGAGTTAGCCTATTATGTTTCTACCTAACCTTAAATCCAATATCATGTCATTATTCTGAAAAAGCACTAAATTAAAGGAGTCGAACCAAAACATCTTATTACTTGATTTCTCGATATATACATCAATGACATCAAGTTATATGGCTCCATTAAGAAACGAATTTAATAGCTTCATCTCATAGAATCTTTCTCCAACAATGTCAAAATGTTGTCTGGACCCAATAAATGTAAAATTCTTAATGTATAATTTTTTTTAAAAAGAGTCTGAAAGCTTTAAGAAGTCTTGAACCCAGAGTTCACACTGAACCAACAAATAAAGGAGATATTTACAAAAACATTAGTACCCTTCAGGCAAGATATATCAAGTATAAAGAAATGAAGGAAAAGGCTGAATAAGTTAAGAGACTTATTAGAATCTTGAAATTAAATTTGAATAGGAAGAATGTTTCAAGCAATTAATATCTATGCAATACTGGTCTTGATATACATATTCAGAACTTTAAAACAGACTCTAACTCATTTGTAAAGTAGTCCTTAAAACCTTTATGTGTAACATGCAAAACATGCAAGACCCATCACCCAAAGACATCTACAGAAAGAGTAATACTTCCTTGTCAGAAAGAAGGAAAAGAACTGCGAGACATTCCTAGTGTCCAGAATATATAGACCCCCAAAACCTATACAGCAATACTTTTTGAACAAGCAAACATCACTTCACCTAGCAACAGTAAAGGCTGTGAATTGATAGATACCAGTGGATTTATTTAATGTTACTGAAAGTGATTTATCTCTAGAAGGAGTCTACAACACAGCTACCATCCAAGAGTGGAATTAAAATGGCCTCCATGGGCAAAATCCATGTGAATTCAGCTAACAACATGTCAACAAACAAGTGTAAAACAAATAGCGGAATCATATAGATTTATTTGTAGAACTGGAAGGGTTTATGATGGCAACTTAGGACAAGGTCACAACCACCAAAAATTACTTAAGTATCCTCAAGGGGCCTGGCCTTAGTGATCAATGCAGATTACTGAAAGGTTAAAACTGTCCAACACATCACTGTAGGTTGTAAAAATTTAGCACCTATTAAAACACTTATAACAAGATATGATCTGTCTGCTAGAATTATAGATCAGAAGCCTGCTATCTTATATTGAGTGACAGATGATAACTCCCCATAGTACAAAGACAGATCTCCAACTATGTTGCAAAACTAAACCAAAATAACTGAATTTGAACCAGACTATTATCACAACCAAACTGTCGTCCACAATTCCCTGGATATATAACATTGCTCCATAAAAACTTAAGACCAACATTTTTAACAGATATTGCCATATTATATATGCAGTATCAAAACTACATGAACTAATTTTTTTCCCAAAATTATAATAAACAAAGCAAACAAGATCAAAAGCATATGGGGAAAGGATGAGGTATCTATCATCCCTGTTATCCTTCTTGCTACTAGAATGAGGCTTCTATTCAGTTTCACAATTATTTGTGAAATTATCCAATTATTATCCACCTGCAAAACGATATGTAGGAGAATAAAAAAAATAGCTTTGTTTTGTGACAATTTCTTGATGAAGCCCATAAAAACAATAAGATAAGAATGTGATGATGATGATGATGGTGATGATGATGATGATGATGATGATGATGATAGCTGATATTTTTATAGTGCCTTAAGGTTTCCAAGTACTTTGCATATATTATCTCATTTGAACCTCACAACAATCCTGTGAATTAGATACTACAGGTATTATCTTTTTCAGATGAGGAAATTGAGACTCAGAAAAGCTAAATTAAGTGACCAGGGTTCATAGAGTTAAGCAGTTACATAGTTAATTAAATAAATACCACAATTTTCCCTATAACTGAAGTGGTTCCCCTAGCAACCAAACTCCTTTTATTGAAATCCTACCCTTATTTTAAAGCCTAGATCAAGTACTATGACTTTAAAGAAGTCAAATGGTACAATGGAAAGAGTGAGATTTGAAGCAGGAGGGGGGCCTAGGTTCCATTTCAGCCTCTTCCACTTACTACCCAAGTAATGTTGGTGAGTTACTTCATTTTGGAAGGCCTTATTCTCATTTACTGTGCCTCAATTTCTTCATCTCTATAATGAAGAAGGGTTGATTAGATGACCCTGAAGGTTTCTTCCACTTCTAAGTCCGTGATCCTATGATCAAATTAACCTTGACTAGATTCCCTCAATCAGTCTATATCTGTCTTTTTGTACTGACTGCAAGTGATTTCTTATTCATCTCATATCAACTCACAGTACTTCATATTCTTCTTATGTACTTATAGAATTATAGAGCTGGAAGAATATTTGAAATCATTTACCCTTTCATCTTGTAAATCCCAAATAAAGGAAGTGTGCTGGCCCAAGCAGCAGAGACAAGACTTAACTAAAGAACTCTTTTTCCACTGCACTATGCAATTATACTCTAATCTATATATTTTTCCATATACACGGAGAAACACCTTTTATATTACCAAAAATGTTCTCTTTGAAGACAGAAGGTCCATTTTCAAGACCTATATCCATGATTAATAGCTGTATAACCTTGGACAAGTCACTTCATTTCTTTAAGGATCAGTTTCTTTAAAGGGGAGGTAAAAATGCTTATATTACTTACCTCACAGAATCATTAGGACAGTATTCTTTAAATTATAAAGTATAACGGAAAAATGAGCTGCTGTTACTGTCTAGACCAGTGGTTCTCAACCTTCCTAATGCTGCGACCCTCATGTTGTGGTAACCCCCAACTATAAAACTATTTTCATTGCTATTTCATAACTACAATGTGGCTGTTATGAATCGTAATGTAAATAGCTGATATGCAGGATGTATTTAAACTGAACATAACGCACAGGTTGAGAACCACTGGTCTAGACACTAAAGTAGGGGTTTTTAATCCTGGTGAAACACAGATTCCTTCTCAAAATGTTTTCAAATACGTAAAATAAAATACACCAGATTACAAAGGAAACTAATGATAGTAAGATAGAGTTATCAAAATTTTTTTTAAAAGTTCTCATACCCTAGATTAAGAACTCTTTGTGGCACCAAAGGACAGGGCTCTACATATAACAGCTAATTAATAAAAGTGTCTTTAAGTAATGAAATCAATGTACTAGTTTAACTGAACCTCCTAAAATAAAATCTAAGCGTTCAAATAAAAAAGTTTCATGAGGATTTCTTAATTTAAAAAAAATCTAATCAAGAACCTTGTTTTAATTAAATAAAGATTGTTGCAGAAAGATTTTCAAGACACTACAACCAAGCAAACTGCATTCATATTCATCAGATTCTAAGGAAGTCTTTTGGGGGCAGTTGTTTATGCTTGAGGTTGGAAAAAGAGCAATCCTGAGTCCATGGGGTTAACAGAAAAGAAGTAGATGGAAGGGAGAGTGACTGGGTAGAAGTCAGAGGCAGCTCATGTATCAGCTGTATGACTATAAACAAGGCATTTCCCCTCTCTGCTAAAGCCTATTAACTGGATGGGAACTGTCCAAATATCTAATTTTACAGATAAGAAAACTGGGGCCTAGAAATGTTAACGGACTGGTAAGCAACAAACAGGTGAGTATCGGTAGGAAAGACAGAATCTGAAAGTAGGTTCTTTGACTCCAAATAAAATGTGCCTTTCTGTGCATCAAGTTGACTCCTATGAACAGTTTTTTGCTAAAATTTAGGGAAATGGAATGAATTGCTATGAATTACCAATTATAAATGAGCCTCCTACTTGGAAATAAGTTAAGAAAAGCTTAATGAGTAATTCTACGGCACTTACAGACGGGTAGAGATTCCAAGCATAGTGATTCGAAATTCACTCATTAATAACTGTCCCATTCTATAAAGCAGCTTTAAAGTTTACATCAGAGAAAAGGGTGATAAAGGATTGTCTCCTCTTTTATAGGTATAATAGAGGCCCAGATTGGGGGAAATAAACTTCCCCGAGGTCATACAATTAGCCAGAGTAATCTTCTAAATTCAAGACCAAGTACTTCTAATTTACATAGATATAGCCAAGTTTTTTAGGCTACTAAGAAAGGACCACTCTCTCCTAGCAAAGTCAGAAACAGCAGCCTCTTTCTAGAAAGCAGCTGCCCTTCCTTCACATTTATTAGAGAGAGAAACAAGTAAGCTTAGACGATTTAAACCATTTTGTCATGTTTATCAAAGTCATGTTTATTATGATTGAGATAATGCTTCAGGAAAGAAGTCTGCAGAACATCTTATTTTAATTGTAGTTTTAAAAATATCGGTCTTTGCCCTGTTTGAAAGATAACCTGTATTTGGATAAATGTAGTTACACAGTAAGGAGAGCACTCTAAAGAGACTAAGAAAAAACCAACCCTATAATGACCATTTAAACAGCACAGCAGAAAGCTGAGATTACCAGGCTAGTCTATAAAGGCCAATGTAAAATAGAGTAAAATAATAATAGCTAATATTTATATAGTGCTTCCTAGGCACCAGGTACTGTGCTTAAATGCTTTACAATAATTATCTCATTTGATTTTCACAATAACCCAGGTGGGGTTGGTGATATTATAATCCCCATTTTGGAGATGAAGAAACTAAAGCAAAGTGACTTGCCTGGGGTCACAGAGCTAGGAAATGAACTCAGGCTTCCCGACTGTAGACCACTGAATTAGAAAATCCTAGAAAATTAAAATGGAAATATACTCTAGAACACAATATCAAAGCTTGAATGGGTCTTAGGAACACATAATATTGGAATATTAGCTATCTTCTTGTTAAAACTCAATTTTTAAACACTCAAAGAGGTGAAAGGTCTTGTTCAAGGCCTAGTTAGTGTTCTAAGCTTGGATTAGAACCAATTCATCATTTATCATACAGTGTGTGCCTGCTACACTACTTGCAACATTTCCATTCCAAGCTTATTAGAGATCTTTAATTACTGGTAACATGAATATAATGAAAACAGCAGAGGACTTATAAGAGTCAACTAGGTTCAGTGGCTGATTCAACCACTTACAAACTGGGTAACTCTGGGCAAGTTAACCTCTCTAAACCTCAGTTTCCAATGTGTAAAACAAAATGTGGCATTTTCTTTTTTAAAGGGGCTGAAATGCTACTTACATGAAAGTTCCTAACACCTATATAAGAAACTCCACTCCATATTTTTATATCTGCATAAGACATCTCTGTACATTTGTGTAAAATAAAGTTTTTTATTTGCATAAAAGTTATCTTTCTACTTGCATAAGAGAAATCATCTCTCTAGCTTTATCATTCTCTAGGTATTCTGAATTAAAGCACAAAGGTCAGTGGCTTTTCTGCTCTGTTTGACTGCTTGAAGGTACTACTCTTAATTAAAGTAAAATTCACAAGTGAGAAATGTAAGAGACTTTAGCAATCATGTACTCAGCAGCATGGACTTATGAACAGAAAGCTAGCCTCCAGGCAGAGTCAGGATGGAGAGAGAGTCAGTCAGCATTCTTACCCTCCTCTACAACAACAAAGAAAATGTATTAGATCAAATTCTGATTGGAAAAGGCCTGCAAAAGTCACAGTGAGTCATTTTACCAGCACAGGAAGACACAGGCAGCATATTAGGTATGAGGACAGTGGTCTGGGAGGTGGCCAAGAGCACATACTGAAGCTGCAATGGTACGAATCATCAGAGGGCCCAAGGACAGTAAGAGGGACTGAGACTGAGCACCAGGATGGAAAGAGATCCCAGAGGATCGCTGAACCAGCCCTGGGATCAGGAATGGGTGCCAGCTGACAGCTTTGTCACCTATTACCCAGTCCTGAATCAAGGTTCCAAGGCAAAGAAAAATGGTTTTAAGTAAGAGGAGTTTTAGCTGTATACAGAGGAAGCAACAAGTTCCAAAACCTTATCTGTGAGACTCTGAGTCCCAAGAGCAGATGGAGTGGGGTGGAAAGAGAGTGGGGGTGCGGGTGGGGAGGAGTGTTGTTTAGAGTGAGGATAAATTAAGGGAGGTAGTAGTCAGAAGGAAAATAGACTCTTGAGAAGGGGACAGGATAAAAAAGAGAAGGGTAAGTGTAAACAGAACAGGATGAAGGGAAATACACAGTTAGCAATCATAACTGCAAATGTGATGAACTCACCCAAAAAATAGAAGAGGATGGTGGAATGGATTAAGAATTAGAATCCCACAAAAGATTGTTTACAAGAAATATATTTAAAAGACAATGATACGCACTGAGTTAAAATAAGAGGTTGAAGCAGAATCTGTTATACTTTAGCTGAAGTTAAAAAAAAGGCAGGGATCGCAATTATAGTCTCAGACAAAGCAAAGCAAAACTAGATGTAATTAAAAAAGATAATCAGGGAAACTACATTTTGCTAAAAGGCACCACAGGTAATGAATTAATATATCAGCCTGAACATATATGAACCAAACGGCAAAGCATCCAAATTCCTAATTAAATGAGTTACAGTATAAAAGGAAAGAGAGAGTAAAACTATAACAATACTGAAGAATCTCAATTTACCCTTCTCAGATTTAGACAAATCTAACCACAAAGTAAATAAGAAAGAAGTGAAGCAGTTGAATAGAACTTGAGAAAAGTTAGAAATGACAGACCTCTAGAACAGCAGTTCTCAACCTATGGGTCATGATCCCTTTGGGGGTCGAACAACCCTTTCACAGGGTCACAGGGGTCACCTAAGACCATCGGAAAACACATTTTTCCAATGGTCTTAGGAACTGAGACACCGTTCTATCCGTCTCCAGGCAGGTCCGCCCACATGCAGATATGCCCACATATGAGTATTAAAGGGTATCAGCATTAGGAAGGTTGAGAACCACTGCTCTAAAAGATGGTGGGAATGGGAACTGAATGGGAATAGAAAGGAGTATAAACTGATCGTATATTAGGGCATCAAAACCTCACAAACAAATGCAGAAAAGCAGGTTTTTTTCTTACCATAAATGCAATAAAAGTTACATTTAATAAAGGCCCTTGGAATATAGATTAAAAATTAACTTGGAGCAGCTAGGTGACACAGTAAATAG
Source organism: Pseudochirops corinnae (assembly GCA_028646515.1). Taxonomy (NCBI): domain Eukaryota; kingdom Metazoa; phylum Chordata; class Mammalia; order Diprotodontia; family Pseudocheiridae; genus Pseudochirops; species Pseudochirops corinnae. The sequence goes on along the minus strand of CM053585.1, from coordinate 241,097,130 downwards.
AGCACCAACTTTGGAGTCAGAAGGAACTGAGTTCAAATTCGGTCTCAGACACTTCACACTTATTAGCTGTGTGACATTAGGCAAGTCACTTAATCCCAACTGCCTTGCCTTCACCCTCCAAAAAATTTTTTAACTTAAAACCAAACCTAATCCTAAAGAACAAATCATAGAAATAATAATTTCATTTAAAGATAATGACAACAATGAAAAAATATACCAAAATTTGTGATATGTAGCCAAAGTAGTACATAGGAAAAAAAAGTGTAACTCTAATTGCTTATATAAGCAAGAGATCATGATCATATAAGTAAGAGATCATCAACCAATGAGGCAGGCAACTAAAAAAAACTAGAAAAACAACAAAATAAAAACATCTAATTAAATACCAAAATAGAAAAAGAGAGCTTAACAAAACGGAAAGAAAAAAAATGAATCAATAAATAAAGCTAAGAGGTTTTTTAATCTTATAAAAGGGACAAAACATTAGCTAATTTGATTCAAACAAAAAAAAGAAGAAAATCAAATTACCAATATCAAAAATGAAAACAATAAATTCACAACAAATGAAGAGGAAGTAAATGCAATTTTTAAGAGTTATTTTGTCCAATGAAATTGATAATCTAAATGAAATGGATGCACATTTATACAAATATACAATGCCCAGATTAATGGAACAAAAATTAGAATACTTAACCCTATATTAGAAAAAGAAACTAAATAAGTCATAAATGAGCTCTCTAGGGAAAAATAAACCTAGGACTAGATACATTTACAAGAAAATTTTAACAAACATTAAAAGAACAATTAATTCCAATACTACATAAATTATTTGAAAAAAGAGATAAAGATTGAATCCTATCAAATTCCTTCTATGACACAAACATGGTCTTGATACCTAAACCAGGGAGAGTCAAAATGGAGAAATAAAACCCTTAATGAATTTCCCTAATGAATATGGATGCAAAAATTCTAAATAAAATATTAGCAAAGAGATTGCTGCAATGTATCACAAAGATCATACACTGTGACTAGGCTGGATTTTTACCAGGAATTCAGGGCTAGTTCAATATTAGGAAAGCTCTAAGAATAATAACAAAAACAACAAAAATCATATGACTATTTCAACATGTAGAAAAAGCTTCTGACAAAATAAAAAAGCTTTTCAACAAAACACTTCCTATTCATTAAAAAAAACTAGAAAGAACAAGAATAAAAAGCAGCTTTCTTTAAAATAATTATTGTTATCTATTTAATCCAAGAGTAAGCATAATCTATAACAGAGAAAAGCTAAAGCTTTTCTAATTATAAGACTGAGGGTGATGTAAGCATGTCCTTATCACCATTAGAATTAAATATTGTACTAGAAATAACTAATAGTAATAAGCCAAGAAAAAGAAAACGAAGGAATAGGTACAGGCAATGAAGAAGCAAAATTATGACTTTTTATAGGGTAAGTTAGTGAAGCATGGAAGAAATTACTTAACAGGGGAAGAGTTCACAAGCATTAAAATGGATGATTTTCATTCTGTAAAATTAAAAGTTTTTTGCAGAACAAAACCAATGCAGCTAATATTGAGGAAAAAGCAAGAAACTGGGACCTTGCAACAAGTGTCTCTGATAAAGGTCTCATTTCTAAAATACAGAGGGAACTGAGTCAAATGTTCAAGAGATAAAAGCAATTCCCCAATTGAAAAATGTTCAAAGCATATGAATAGGTTGCTTCAGAGAAGAAATCAAAGCTATCAACAGCCAATTTTTTAAAAATGTTCTAATCACTAATAGAGAAATCCAAATTAAAACAAGTCTGAGGTACCACCTCACACTCATCAGACTACCTAAGATGACAAAAAATGGAAAATGACAATGCTAGAGGGGATGTAGAAAAACAGGTACATCGTTGGTGGAGTTGTAAAGTCATCCAACCATTCTGGAAACGAATTTGGGAATGTGCCTCCACGGCTTTTAAACTATGCATACCCTTTGACAGAGCAATGCTGCTACTGGATCTATATCCCAGAGACCAAAGAAAGAGGAAAAAGGTCTACATGTTAAAAAATATTTATGGCAGCTCTTTTTGTGGTAGAAAAGAATAGGAAACCAGGGATGTCCAACAACTGGTGAACAGATTAATAAGTTGTGGTATATGAATGTGATAGAATACTAATATGCTATAAGAAATGATAAAGAGAAGTGTCAGAAAAAACCTGGGAAGAACTTTATGAAATGATACAAAGTGAAGTAAACAAAACCAGAACAAGATGAGAGCAATACTATAAAGATAATGAACTTTGAAAGATCCAATAACTTTGAACAACATAATGACCTACCATTATTCAAAAGGAGATTGAGCCTTGAAGAAAGTTTGAAAGACAAAACTGAGGAGGGCATACATTCCAAATAAAGGAGACAACCTGCACAAACATACAGAAGTATAAAATGACATATCAAATTTGGGAAACAACTAGTGGTACAGATGAGAAATTATGAGAACCTAAATTAGCATATGGTTAATATAAATAAATGATATGGGATGTAGATTCAAGAAGATTTGGCACTGATTAGATATGGGAAAGTGAATAACTAGGTGATAAGGGAATATGGCAGTACCATCAACAGCAGTTATGCTGGGATAAAGACTGAGTTTAAATGGAATATATGAGTCAAACATGTTGAGTTTGAGATGCTGACTGGACTCTGACTAGGAGTGTTCAGTTGTAAATATACAACTAAGTTCAACGGTAAGATCGAGGATTTCTATAGAGAGAGGTTATCCTTTAATATTTCAGTCTTAAAAATATTCTAAGTTATATATGATAGCTTAAAACTGCACAAAGATTTCTTGGGAAACCCTATATATTTTGTGAGTCATCTATGTAGAGTTGATAACTGAACCCAGTAAGTGGACAGGATTAACAAGGGAAAGAGCGTAAAGGGAAAAGGCAGAAGACCAAGAAAAATGCCTTATGGAATATTCACAATTAGAGACTAACCCAAAAGGGTAGTCAGACTGACAGAAGAAGAAAGTGGACAGGAGGGTCATGGGTTTTGAGCATTAAAGAAGACTAATACTAGACATATATATATACTGCTTTTACAGTTAAATACACATCAACAAAGCTTTATAAGGTTAAGGTAGACAGGTAAAATACTATAATTCCAGGGGGCGGAGCCAAGATGGCAGCATAGGAGGAGCAAGGTATCGCAGCTCCCACATAGCCACTTCAAAATACACATAAAATATGACTCTAAACAAATTCTAGAACTCTAAAACGCACACAAATATACTTTCTGCTAAAGACAGCTCGGTCAGGAGGCACTATCTCAGGGCTGGAAGCCGAAATCAGCTCAGCCTGAAACGGCACCTTGGCCCTGGGGCCAGCCAGATGAGCTGAGCTGCAGCTGGAGCAACAGAAGAGTGGATCTGCGGCAGCTGTGGCAGTTTCCAGAATTATCAAGCCATAAAGAAAAAAAAAAGGACTAAAAGATTAGAGGAACTCAGCTAAAATTCGGGGGAGAAAAGCGGGTCCAGCCAAACCGCCTCAAGGGCAATGAAGCGGCAAAAGTGGAGGTCCTGCACCCGCCTCCACATTGCTGCTTCAGAGCTCCCGGCCTGCAGACTGCAGGGGGGCCAAGCAATCATTCAGAGGCCAAGTGCTCTCGCGTTGAGTGGCTGGATCCAGATCACAGTCTTGGGTGGTGGTCCTGGGGCCTCTTTTCAGTGAGCCAGAGAGGCAGAGGGCCCCAGCAGCCTCCTAAAAGCTCAGGCAGCTGGGACAACCCCAGCGATTTGGGACAGAGCTTTCCACTCTGGAAGCAGTGTTCCACAGAGCTAAAAAATTTCTGATTGGCCAGCCATGAATAAGCATAAGAAGCAAAGTAAGAACAGCAACCAAACCCTAGATTCCTTCTTTGGGGAAAAGAAGGATCAAAGCAGGGAATGGGAAGAAGACAACATAGTCAGAACTCCCACACCAAAAGCTTCCAAGAAACGTGATGACTGCCTAAAAGCTAGAGATCAGCTGAAGAAGGTTTTTGAAAACCAAATGAGAGAAGTGGAAGAAAAACTGGGAAGAGAAATAAGAATGTTGCAAGAAAATCATGAAAAGAGAGTCAACAACCTGACTGAAGAAATTAACAGCTTAAAAAATAGATTAACTCAAATGACAAAAGAGGCCCAAAAAGCCAATGAGAAGAAGAATGCCTTAAAAAGTCTA
>CM053585.1:241063703-241083694 GCA_028646515.1 Pseudochirops corinnae | reverse complement strand
GTACCACCTTTAAAATTTTATGACTTTTTTTTCCTACATATGCAGTATAAAACATCTTTATTCATATAAAGGTAGTTAATTATGTCTTTGTTTATAGTAAACTTTCCTTGACAAACTTATAGTTATAATATTTCTCTTCAAGCTCAAAGATTAGAGCGACTTCGAAAAGAGAGACAAAACCAGATAAAATGCAAGAATGTCCCATGGAAAGAAAGAAATGCTTCTCATTCAGGTAAACACAGAATGTTCATTTGCTCTTTTTGTTGCTTGTACTTCTAGCACATTTTTTCATATAGGATTGTGATAAATAAAGCTGGGTAAATTATTTTCAAACTTCATTAATAGATGGACAACTCAGTGGATCTGGGCTTTTCTTGCTTCTTTGTTCTCTAAAAACCATCTTTTTATTTTGTGGTGACTGCTTCAGATGACCAATAGATAGGAATATTCTGGAGTGGTTTTTATGTTTCAGCCAGGGGTTCAACTGGATCATTGGTCCTTAGTCTTTTCTTGTCATGGACCCCTTTGGCAGTTTAATTATAGCCTCAGATTAATATTTTAAATCCACGAAATAAATATATAGGCTTACAAAGGAAACAAATGGTATTGAATATAGTTCTCAAAATATTTTTTAAAAACAAGTTCATAGAGCCCCATGTTAAGAATCCTTGAAATAGATGAAAGCCTCTTCCAGTTCTAACATTGTGTATTTGATTATGAGTTCAAAAGATGCTTATAATTTCAGCTTTCTGTGTTCTCGGGTCTATCATATGTTAACATTAAGTAATTCCATAGTTTTCTTTTATTGCATTATTCTTTGCTGTACTGGGTCTCTTGACTCCTATATTCTGAAAATACTTTGCTTAGTGTGGTCTTTTCTGACTGCTTCTTTTCAGTCTTTGTTGAAGTCTCTTGTTGTTTTCTTGCACTAATCAGTGATCATAATAAGCAAACTACTTTCCTCTTTGAGCATAGAATCAGACATTATTGTCTTTTCATATTGTGTATATATATATATATGACTATATAAAAGCATGCTAGTGTATATTAAAATTCCTGTCTCAGGTGCTCATGTCATTTAGCAGGAAGGAGAGATTAATAAATATAAGAAATTCAGTCAAATTATCTTATCATTTAAAAATATGTATATTTTAAAAAGGCATTAAATGTTTAACTTGCCAGCATTTGAATTATAGGATTTTAGAGCTAGAAGAACATTAGATTATATAATGTTAAAACTTAGAATGTCAGAGCTGGAAGGAAGTACTATAACAACTACATTTTAGAATGTTATAAGATTGATAAAGGGTTTTCCTTTATCTTTATTATACAGATTGAAGAAACTGAGATGCAGAGATTTGCAGACTTAAGAACATGTTGGATGGGGAACCTGTGGCCTAGGTCCTTGGGTACGACCTTTTGACTGAGTTCAAGTTTTATGGAGTAAATCCTTTTATTAAGGGGATTTGTTCTGTGAAGTTTGGATTCAGTCAAAGGGCAGCATTTGAGGACCTAGAAGGTTACATGTAGCCTCAAGGCCACAAGTCCCCTACCCCTGATATTAGAACATAGGCTGTAGACTGCTAAAACTGGTAGAAAGAACATCAAATGTTAAAAAACAGATAGAATTTTAGAACTGAAAGGGACCATAGGCCTTCTAGTCCCATTCTTTCAATTTTATGGATAAGAAAAACTGAGGCATAGAGAAGAATATCATGTCCTCAACGTTATATAGTTCATGGCAGAACTGAGACCAGAATAAAGTTTTCTTGACTCCTAATCCTGGCACTGAGAAGTTAACATTTTAAAAATTAATTATAGTGGTCAGTTAGGTAAACTTTGCAACTTAGTTAAATGAATGGTGAAGGAGTGTTTCTCAGTGACAGTTATATTTGAACATGCTATAAAAAATAGCATTTGTTCTTTATCCCATCGCGGTATTTCACTTCTTGAAATTTTCCAAACTACTCAGAGTGACTCTTACTTTTTTATAGAAACTTTAAAAAATTCTACTAGAAATTAAGTATTTTAAAATCCCTGAATGCTAGGCCTTTGGTTTTGCTCCTTGTTAAAGGTCTTTTGAATATTTGATATCTTTTTAGAAAGCTTTGTGTTTTTTTATGTTGTCTGTTTAAGAATATATATCTTAATGAGGTTTCTAGTCAATCTTATTGCCTAGGAACGCAGAATTATTTCAAGTTCCTATATTTAAAAAAAAAATTTTGTTATTTTGATCTGATAAACACTAACAGTCATGCATGTTTTCATGTGCAAACAAGAGCAGAAAAATATTACAGAGGACACTACAAATTTCAACTATGTCCAACTCATTTTCTTTTTAAAAAATAATTTTGTTATGTTAGTTTCAAAGCTGCGCTGTTTGTTCATTTTTCTCTTAATTTCCTTTTTCTTCTCTTTTATGTATTTTTAAAAATGTTTCACTGATGCTCTTTCCTCATTTACTTTTTTTTTGGCATCCCTGTTATCAGCCTCCTCTGTCCCACACAATCACTGCTCTTTCTTAAAACCACGTTTCTCATTCTGTACTTTTTTCCTGTCACCTCCTTGCCTAGATATGGCAAGCATGCTTTATTATCAGCACTCTGAACTTATAATTGGTCACTGCATTGTTAGAGTTTTCAGGTCTTTCAAAGCTACTTTTCCTTTATATGGTATAATCATTTAGAAATTTGTTTTTCTATTTCTGCTTACTTCATTTTTCCTTGATATATCCAAATCTTCCCAGATTTCTCTAAACCTGTTACTTTTATCATTTCTAAGGACTCAGTCATATTCCATTCCATTGCATTTCATTTACACACCATGATATATTTAGTTATTCCCTAATTACTGGGCAACCCTTCAGTTTACATTTCTTTGCTGCGACAAAAGGTGCTACTTTGAAAATTTTTGTACCAGGGAGTTTGTCCAACTCTTTCTTTTATGTCTTTGAAGTATGTGCCTGGTAGTAGTGTTGCTAGGTTGAAGAATATGCACGATTTAATGACTGTAGAGTTCCAAATTACATACCTGGATTTTCAGATCATTACACAACTCCACAAATAGTTCATTAATGTTCTTGACCTCCCAAATATCCTGTTGTCATTTTGCTTTTTTTGTCATCTTTGCCAATCTGATGGATGGAAGGTAAAACATTAGAATTGTTTTAATGTGCATTTCTCTTATTTTTAGTGATATGGAGCATTTTTGGTTATTATTATTTTTTTGTTTGCTTTTCCGTTTTTGGGGACTCTCTGTTAATGTTTTTTGGCCACATATCTATTGGGGAATGGCTTTTATTATGTGTAGTTTCATCACTTCCCAATATATTGTGGATATATATCTTGAGTATCAGGCCCTTATTAAAAATTTGCTATAAAGTTTTTTCATAGTCAGCTGTTTCTCTCTTAATTTTAATTGCATTGATTTCTATGTGTACAGACCTTTTTAATGTTATTTAATCAAAACTGTTCATTTTAATTCCTGTTATCCCCTCTTTTCCTATTTTGATCAAGAGCTCTGTGTCTCTCAGTAGTTATTAAAAGTATCTCTTTCACTGCTACTCTTATTTGTTTATAATGTCACCTTTTATATCTTGGTATCTCTCCATTTGGAGCTTATTATGTGTGTGATTTCTACCAGGCTAATTTTCAGTTTTCTTAGAAGTTTTGTTGAATAATGAGTGTTTATCCCAGTAGGTTGGGCTTTTGGCCTCCTTATCAAACACTGTACTACTATGTCTATTTGCTTTTGGATCTTGTGTGCCAAATGTATTCCCACTGATCATCTTGTCTGTTTTTTCACTAGTGCCAGAAATTTTGCTTTGTGTTTATTCCATTTATTTCTTTTTCTTGTCTTACTGTTATATCAAGCATTTTTAGAATTACATCAAATAATAATGGTAATAATCGGCATCATTGCTTTCCCCAACGCTGATCTTTTTGGAAATGCTTCTAGCATTTTTCCATGGAAATAATGCAGGTATTTGGTATTCATTAGATGTGATTTATGTTATTATAGAAAGGCTCACTTATTCCTATATTTTAAAATATTTTAGTATTAAAGAGTTTTATTTTTTTGTAGCCTTTTCTATATTTATTAATATAATCATATGGTTGTTAATGTTTTTAATTAAGATGATCAATTGTTTTTGTTTTCCTGATATTCAACCCTACTTCCCTAGTATAAATCCAATCTGCTCATAATGTATGATCCTTTTTAGTATTTTTGCTTATTGTTGTCAATATTTAGTGTTTGCCTTATCAGACTTTTATTAAATATATTTGTGTTGCTATTCATTAGTGATATCTGTTTATAGTTTTTCTCTATTCTTTGTCTTTTCCTGGTTTAGGTTTCAAGACCATGTTTGTATCATAGCATGAATTTTGTAGAATTCCCCTCTTTTTTGTGAACAATTCATGTAAGATTGAAATTAAATGTTATTTGAATGTTTGGTATAATTCACTAGTGAAACCATCTCATCCTAAGATTTTCTTCTTTAAGAATTGATTTATGGTTGTTTAATTTCTTTTTGCTTATCTGTGCCCACATGGGCTTACTTTTACTCCTATCTTACTTTTTATGTTACCCAGGATTGTATAAGAGAGCTTCCTATTTTTTTCCATTTGTATGTCAGATCATTATTTGATATGATTGTTTTTGATATTTTTGTTGGAATTCTTGCTTGGTTCCTGTGCAGCCTTTTACTGTCTGCATAGGATATCCCCATATTTTGTATGTCATTTCTGATTTATGAGTTATTTCTGAAGCAGCATCTGTTTATAATCAGATCACCAAAGTTATCTTAAAATTTTTATAAGTTCAATTGCCTTTTACTATTTGGACACTTTTTTCAGGCATCTACATCATCATTTCTTTCAATATACAAGGAATACAAATGCTTCTTATGGATTTTAGAAGTTCTGTATTCCTGTTAACCTTGTGTGAGCAGGACGAAGATGGTGACTTGAAATGAACATTTCTGCTGTGCTCTCCAAACCCAACCCTCTAAACAACTTTTTAAACATGAATCAAATCAAATTTTGAACAGGATAACAGAAAAGTCAAAGTTACTCATTTTTATAGCCCAGGACAGCTTAGGAGGACTGAAAGAGAGGTCTGTGGATGCTTGGGTGGAAGTTTACCAGGAGTAAGTTGTAGCAGAAGTGGCACTGACTGGGAGCCTGGAAGCTGTGTTATCAGCAGCAGTAGTACTGGCACCAGGAATGTTCAGTGCCTTAGTATGATAAGAGGACTCAATATCTGATCAGGAAAATATTACAGGGGATCCTAGTAATAGCATTGGGTGCAGGACTGGATGTCATTTGATAACTTTGCCCATTACCCAGTTGTGGGTTAAAGTTCCTGGGTAGAGAAGAGCAGATTTGCTTTTGTGAGGGAACAGAGGCCCTGCCTAGGTAAGGACCAGAGCATAGACCAGGAGGATAGCGACCAGAATTCTCCCTTGATCACATCATGTTGGAAGCACCAGATAGAGCCCAACTCAGACATAAGATCCAAAGTCAAAAATTAGGCTGGAAAAATGAGCAAGTAACAAAAAAAGAACTTGAAAGCTTTTGTGGTGACAGGGAAGCTGAAGACCCAAACTCAGAAGACAGTGACTTGAAACTATAGGGAGAGCTTCAAAGAAAAATGCATAATGGACACAGACTCAACAAGAATTCCTAGAAGAGCTAAAGATACAGATTTTTTTTTAGAAGAACAAAAATTATTTTAAAAATTAGATAATAGAGATTGAGAAAAGAATTAAGAGCAAAGCAAGAAAATTATAAAAAGAGAATGAACAGTTTGGTAAAAGAGCTACAAAACCTCACTTGAGAAGATAAGTCCTTAAACATTTTTGAATTGGTCAAATGGAAGCTAATGACTATGATACATCAAGAAACAATACAACAAAGTCAAAATACTAGGAAAAAAGAAGAAGAAGAAAAATGTGAAATATCTCATTGGAAAAACAGCAGACCTGGAAAATGGATCAAGAGATCTATTTTTAATTTAAATATGATTGAGAGATCTAATTTAAGAATTATTGGGCTACGTTAAAGCCATAATTTAAAATAAAGAGCCTAGACATCATGTATTAAGAAACTACAAAGGAAACTTGGCTTGATATCATAGAAGCAGAGAGCAAAGTAGAAATTGAAAAAATCCATCTATCACTTCCTGAAGGAGATACTGAAATGAAATCTTCCAGGAACATTATAGCCAAATTCTAGAGCTTTCAAATCAAGGAGAAAATATTGCAAGCAGTCAGAAAGAAACCATTTAAATACTCTGGAGTCACAAGATCTAGCAGTTGCCACAAGAAACGAGTAAAGGACTTGGAATATAATATTCTAGAAGGCAAAGGAACTGGGATTACAACCAAGAATAATCTCTTCAGCAAAACTGAGTATAAACTTAAAACAGGGGAAAGAAAGATATTTAATGAAATAAAAGACTTTCAAGCATCATTCATGAAAAGACCAAAGCTAAATAGAAAATTTGACTTTCAAACACAAGGCTCAAGAGAAGCATGAAAAAGTAAACACAAGAGAAGTTATAAGGGTCTAAAAAAGCTTTATATGAGAAGATAATACTCCTAAAAATCTTACCATTATTTAGGTGGTTAGAAGAATTCTACATAGACAGAAGGCCTGGGTGATGAGTCTCTTATGTTTGGAATGATTTTAAAAATGAATGGATGGGGAGGCAAGATGGTGGAGTAGAAGCACAAACTTGGTGTGGGCTCTGGCTCCAAACAGTTCCAAACTACAGACCATACAAAGTGACAGAGAGAAACAAATCTCCCACTGAAGACAGCCTGGCAGGCCAATAGAAAAGGTTGGTTCCAGCATGGTTCCAGCCCCAGGGCAGCCCCGATCAGTGGCGGCCAGAGCAGACTTCAAGAGTGAATAAACAGCAGCTGTGGTGGCTTCCAGACTTCTCAACCCACAAATGCTAAAGTAAAAGGTCATTGTGGAACTCTGTTGGAACAGGGGTGGATGGAAGAGCGCTGTCTGGCTCCTGCCCCTGAGGCAAGAAACAGTGGAAGCATAGTGGCTATACCGAGGGGCTACCTCAAGAGCTCCTGGCCTGCAGATTGTAGGGGCACCAACTGACCATTCAGAGGATAATTGCTCTTGCTTTAACCTGCTTGGATCTGAATTGCGGTCTTCAGTGGTGGTCCTGGAGTGTGTGACCAGTGAGCCAGAGCTTGTGGGGGCTGGAGAGATGGCGCCCTCCTAATAGCTCTGGCAGCTGCAAAAACCCTAGCGATTTGGGACAAAGCTCTCCATTCTGGAAGCAGAGTTTTACTGTGGCAAAGAGCTGAAGGGTCCAGTAATTAGCTGGCAGTATGAGCAAGCACAGGAAGCACAAATGGACCATAGAATCCTTTTTTGGGAACAAAAAGGATCAAGGCATGTTGTGAGAGGAAGACAGCAAAGTCAGAACTCCTGCATCAAAAGCCTCCAAGAAAAATATGAACTCATTACAGGCCATGGAGGAGCTCAGGAAGGATTTTGAAAGTCAAGTAAGAGAACTGGAGGAAAAATTCGGAAGAGAAATTAGAATGATTCAAGAAAATCATTAAAAGTTAGTCAACAGCCTGCTAAAGGAGACCCAAAAATACACTGAAGAAAATAACACCTCAAAAAATAGACTAACTCAAATGGCAAAAGAGGCCCAAAAAGCCAATGAGGAGAAGAATGCCTTAAAAAGCTGAATTTGCCAGATGGAAAAGGAATTTCAAAAATTTCACTGAAGATAATAACTCCTTCAAAATTAGATTGGACCAATTGAAAGCTAATGACTTTATGAGAAATCAAGATGCTATAAAACAGATCTAAACAAATAAAAAATAGAAGGCAATGTGAAATATCTCATTGGAAAAACCACTGACTTGGAAAATAGATCCAGAAGAGAGCATTTAAAACTTATTGGACTACCTGAAAGCTATGATCAAAAAAAGAACTTAGACACCGTCCTTCGAGAAATTATCGAGCAAAATTGCCCTGATATTCTAGAACCAGAGGGCAAAATTTTAGAAATGGAAAGAATTCACTGATCACTTCTTGAAAAAGATCCCCAAAAGAAAACTCCTTGGAATATTATAGCCAAATTCCAGAGTTCCCAGGTCAAGGAGAAAATATTGCAAGCAGTCAATAAGAAACAATTTGAGTATTGTGGAAACACAGTCAGGATAACACAAGACCTAGCAGCTTCTACATTAAGGGATTGAACGGCTTGGAATATGATATTCTGGAGGTTAAAGAAGGTAGGACTAAAACCAAGAATCACCTACTCAGCAAAACTGAGTATAATGCTGCAGGGAAGAATATGGTCATTCAATGAAATAGAGGATTTTCAAGCTTTCTTGATGAAAAAACCAGAGCTGAACAGAAAATTTGACATTCTTTTTTTGATCATGCCTTTCAGGTAGTCCAGTCATTTTTAAATTGTCTCTCCTGGATCTATTTTCCAGGTCAGTGGTTTTTTCAATGAGGTATTTCACATTGCTTTCTTTTTTTTCATTTGTTGGATCAGTGGAATAATATCTTGATTTCTCATAAAGTCATTAGCTTCCATTTGCTCCAGTCTAATTCTGAAGGAACTGTTCTCTTCAATGAGCTTTTGAAATCCTTTTCCATCTGGCAAATTCGGCTTTTTAAGGCATTCTTCTCCTCATTGGCTGTTTAGGTCTCTTTTGCCATTTGAGTTAGTCTGTTTTTTAAGGTATTATTTTCTTCAATCAGGTTGTTGATTCTCTTTTCATGATTTTCTTGCATCATTCTCATTTCTCTTTCCAATTTTTCCTCCACTTCTCTTACTTGATTTTCAAAATCCTTTTTGAACTCCTCCATGGCCTGTAATCAGTTCATATTTTTCTTGGAAGCTTTTGGTGCAGGAGTTCTGACTGTGTTGTCTTCCTCCTGTTCCATGCTTTTGTCCCCAAAAAAGGAATCTAAAGTGGAATTGTTGTGCTTACTTTGCTTCCTTTGCTTGCTCATGTTGCCAGTCATGTACTTGACTTTTGAGCTCTTTGCCGCAGTAGAACTCTGCTTCCAGAGGGGAGAGCTTTGTCCCAAGTTGCTAGGGTTTTTGCGGCTGCAGGAGCTTTTAGGAGGGTGCTGTCTCTATAGCCACCATCAGCTTTGGCTCACTGGTCACACAGTTCGGGACCACCACTGAAGACCGCGATCCAGATCCAGATAGATTAAGGCAAGAGCACTTATCCTCTGAATGGTCTCTTGGGCCCCTCCCCTGCAATCTGCAGGCCAGGAGCTCTGAAGCAGCCATGTGGAGGCTGCTGTAGGGCTGCCACTTCTGCCGCTTCTGGCTCTAGGGGCAGAAGCTTGGATCTGCTCCTCCATTCCCCTCAAATCTAGCTGAGTTCCACTGACCTTTTACTTTGTCTTTGGCATTTATGGATTGATAATTCTGGAAACCACCACAGCTGCTGGTGATCCAGTCTCCCAAATGCTCCAGCTGCAGCTGATCCAGGCCATCCTGGGCTAAAACCGCGTTTGTGTGGGTCTGGTCTTGCCTCCCAGCATGCTGTGATGAACCCTTCCTGTCCCCCTGCTGGGCTGCCTTCAGCAGGAGCTTTGTTTCTGTGTCACTTTGTGGGTTTTGGAGCTCTAAAATTTGTCTAGAGTCATTTTGTAGGTATTTGAGGTGGTTATGGGGGGAGCCATGAAGTTTTCCTGCTGACATCTGAAAATTTGACTTTCAAATACAAGAAGCAAGAGAAGCATGAGAAGGTAAACAGGAGAAAGAAATCATAAGGAACTTATTAAAGTTGAACTATTTACATTCCTGCATGGAAAAACAATAATTGTAACTCATAATACTTTTCTCAGTATGAGGATAGTTGAAGGGAATATATATGTATATATGTATTCATACATATATATGTATGTTTAGGAGGGCGTATGCATATATAAATATATATGTGAGTGTGGGCATATGTATATTCATGTATATACAGAGGGCCCAAGATGAGTTGAATATGAAGGGATGATATCTAAAAAATAAAATTTAAGAGGTAAGAGGAATTTATTGGGAGGAGAAATGGAGAGATAGATTAGGGTAAATTATCTCATATGAAAGAGACAAGAGAAAAAATGGGGCAACCTTAGTCTCATTGAATTTGGCGTAAGGAGGAAATAACATACACACTCAATTGCGTATCTTATCCTACAGGAAAATAAAGGGGTAGGGGATAAGAGGGGGGATGATAGAAGGGAGGGCAGATTGGGGTAGAGGGTAGTTAGAAGCAAATATTTTTGAAAAGGGACAGGGTCAAAGGAGAAAAATAGAATAAATGGGGGGTGGGATAGGATGGAGGGAAGTATAGTTGGTTTCACAATGTAACAATTATGGAAATGATTTGGGTAACTACACATGTACAACCTATATTGAATTGCTTATCTTCCCAGTTGGGGAGGGTGAGGAGGGAAAAAGGGAAAAAAATATCTGGAACTCAAAAATTTTAAAAACAAATGTTTAAAAAAAAATTGTTTTCTACATGCAACTGGGAAATAAGATAGACAGGCACTGGAGTGTAGAAAGCCATCTTAACCCTGCTAGAAAGTTAGGAGGATGAAGGGGGAGGATATAAGAGAGAACTCATTGGGGGAAGGGATATTTAGTAGGTTTGCTATTTTGGTGTGGGGGAGTAGGGAAAAGATGGAGAGAAAAAACTAACTTAAATTTTTGTGGAAATGAATGTTGTAAACTAAAAATAAATAAATAATTTTTTGAAAAAGAAAAATCATCATATAAAAAATGAATAGATGGGTGAAAAAGAGGGATCCCTTGTAAGAATGGGGAAGGGAGAAGAAGAATGGGGAAAATAAGCTTGCATAAAAGAGTCATTCAAGGAAAAGTTTTTCCAAGTTACTTGTTTGTCTTACCTCTTTCCTTTGACCAGGTACTTTCTTTTCCCAACTGAAAACTGTTATTTTATCTTATTGTTTTATCTTTTGAGCAATTTTTGTTATATCCTCTTCAATTTTATACCTTCTGTTTTTGTGTATGAATAAAAAAATGTATAATATGTTTTATAGATATACATGTACATAAAATAGGATGATGAGGGTTCCATATGCAACTATGCTAATCCCTTATGTAATTGAAGGAAATAGCTTTTCTAATTTGTTTTGCAGTCTTTTATTAATAAAGCTAAGTATTTCTTGCTTTTTTTTTCACATAATTTCCTTTAATTCCTGGCTTTAATGTTTGATCTGTTTTAGCCACAAATTCAACTTCTTTGTGTTTCTAGAATGTGACAAATGGCCATCTGAATTTCCCTGTATTCATTTAGAATGCTGTACTCATTGTTTGTCCATCTTTCTTTCCAGCTCTTGCTTTGTCTGTCTAACTGTGAAACTTATCTTGTATTCTGTGCTATGTATAATTACCCTCATTACTTTTGAGATCATTGTTTGCATATATGGCATTTTCCAGAAGTCTGGCCATAGAATACATAGGTAGTGTAGTGTAGAGGAGAGAATACTGAATATTAATTTTCCATTAGGCATATCTTCTCTCCCAAACTCTCCTCCTTAATTATTTATAAGTGTTTCCTTTAATAAATTGCAGTTTGGTTTGAAACATAGTCCTTAATGCTATATAGACATCTAAAAGCAAACTAGAAAGTAAAGAATGATGACTGAATCTGTGCCGTGAGAGTACAGATAGAATTTTCTAGACAGTGTATTATTATTATGTCTGCATTATAGATCTTTAGTTATGTCAAATAATGTTTTGATGGATGGTTGTAGATATACTTATCTATACATTGATAAAACATGACTAGAGCCAGGATGGTTTATGGGAAAGAATACCAAACTTGGCGTCAGAAGGTATGTTTTTTTTTCCCCCCACATTTAAAAAATTTTAGACAAATATGAAAACTTAAATACATAATAAGAAAAGAAAAAAACATAAAATTAAATATAAAATAAAAAAGATGAAAAAACATGTCATGTGCATAGCAGAACATAGGAGAGGATTCAGAATATATAGCAACAACTTATCATTTCAATTAAATACTGTGTGTTATGTTGAGAGCTGTCCATCTTTTCCTTGCTTCCTTTTAGGCTTTCTTTTGTTCTCTACTGTACACTTTTTTTACTTTGTTCTTTTTTTCCTCTACCTGCCCTGTACCGACCACCCCAAGACTGCAATTAAGTATGACTATATTTATATATAGGTATTGATACATACATACGTGTATACAACTATACTCATACATACATATATACAGACGTACATATCTAAACATATACTCTCCCTAAGAAATTTTACTCCCAATCATTTCCTTTCTCTCCTAACTCTACTTTCCTTCTACCTGCTACCTTATCCTCCTGTTACCTAACTTACCCCCTCCAGCAATCCTTCCTTTATCCTCCCATTCTCCTAAATCTAAATACCTTTTTGTACATCCCTTCTGGCCTACCCTCTAAAACTCCCACCCTTATCCTCCCATTCCCCTAAATCTAAAAGACCCTTCCATATCCCCCTTTTAACTTATTCCCTTACTCACTCCTCTAAGGATCCTTCCTTTATCTTCTCCTCCCTCCCTGTCCTCTTAGAATTTTATTTCTTTCTAAATTTAGAAGACTTTTGTTATATTCTTCTAGATGTGTATGTATTTGCCCCTCTTAAACCCATTCCCAATGAAAGTAGGTTTAAGGAACCAACACCCCCCTTCCTCACCTAATTCCTCCTTGTTGGTTCTTCCTTTTGTACCTCATTTGTAGAAGATAATTATTCTTTTAGCTATTCTTGAATGGTTTTACTTTTTGAAGTCATATCATACTCAGGTCTGCCTCAGTCTTCTAAGCTATCCTGTTGCTAGTAATAATCTTAGACATAGGTTTTACATTTTCCATATGTAGAAGGTAAGCATTTTCTCCTTATTTAGGCCCTTGGGATTGGTCATTGGTATGTACCTTATATTTCTCTTGACTCTTGTATGTCAGATATTTTATTGAGTTCAGGGTTTGTTTGTTTTTTAACAGAGTCCTGAAAGTCTGACAGTTTATCAAATGTCCATTTTTCTTTTCATTCAGAATTGTGCTTAGCTTTGCTGCGTATGATATTTTTGACTGAAAGCCCAGTTCTTTTGCTCTTCGATATCTAGTGTTCCAAGACCTGTTATCTTTTAGTGTTGCCAACGCTAGGTCTTGTGTGGTTCTAATTGTGGTACCCTCATATGTAACTTGTTTTTTTCTTGTTGCCTGTAATATTTTGCCCTTGATCTGGGGGTTTCAGAATTTACCTATCAAATTTCTGTGAGTTTTCCTCATAGGATCCTTTTTCAGTTGGTGATTGGTGGATTTTTTTCTATTTCTGCTTTCCCCTCTTGTTCTAATGCTTCCGGACAGTTTTCTTTAATTATTTCTTGTATTATTGTATCAGGATTCTTTTTTTTCATCAGAACTTTCAGGTAGTCTAAGTATTTTTATATTTTTTCTTCTTTATATGTTCTCTAAATTCATTATTTTTCTTATGAGATTTTTCATATTCTCTTCTATTTTTTCGTTCTTTATATTTTGTTTTTTTATTTTTTGATCTCTTATAACTTTGCCCTTGCCCAGTTCTGATTTTTAAGGAGTAATTTTCTTCCTTAATATTCTGGGTCCCCTTTTTTAATTGGTTGACTTTTTTGTCATAATCTTCTTCTTTTTCTTGTATTATTCCTATTTTTCTTTTAAATTTTTCCCCCATTTTTCTCATATGATTTTTTAAAAGTCTTTTGAAAGTTCTTAAATGAATTCTTTTTGGGTAGGTGACCATTTGACATTACTCTTTGGAGTGGAAGAGGGTTTCTTTGCTTTTGTATTCTCCTCTGAAGACAAACCTCAGTCTTTTCTTATTCCCATAGTAGCTCTCTGTCTTTGTCCTTTTCTTGTGCATTTTTTTTTTTGGTAATAATTTAGTTTTTAAAATCATCTCTAATCCTGGGGTACAGAGGACTCTCATCCTCTTCAGTTCTCTCCTCTGACCTTGAACTCAAACCAAGAACTCCAGCCACCTGTAAGTGCCCACGGTCAGCCTCATCTCTGTCCCACTGCTTCTGCACTCACCGAGTGCTGGTTCCTTCTTGTCCTGCTGCTTGCAGCAGCACAGCTGGATCTGGTGTTCCTTGTCAGCAGAGGTTCCCTCAATCTTCCTTGACTCAGATGCCCGACTCCCATCACTGTCCTGGGGGTAAAAGTTTTGTTGTTGGGACTGAAGCAGCCTCTCAAGCCAACTAACCCCAGGGTTTGCTTCTTGTTTTCAAAGGGGACCCTAGTTTGGAGGTGCCTACTCTTCACAGGGAGGAAATTTCCTCCTGGGATTTTTCTTTGGGTCTTCTCCAATTGTCCCAAGAAATTGTCCCAGTTCTGCCCCTACTCTTAACTTGTTTTCACAGCTCTATGTTCACCGAGAGGTGCTATGTGGAGGAAAATCTTGAGAGCTTGAAATTTTCTGACCTACTCTGCAATCTACCCAGATTCCTCTCTTTGGGTTCTCTTTATTAGGAATTGTCTGTGACTATCTCCCATGCTGGGGATATTCTGCTTCTTGGCTTCCTTCATGTCCCAGCTAAAATCTATAGGAAGCCTTTGTCACTCCTTCTTTATTTTAGTGTCTTCCATCTGTTAATTATTTCCTATTTTTCCTACATATATAACTTCTTTATACATATTTATTTACTTGTTGTCTTCTCCCTTAAATTGTGAAGTCCTTGGGGGCAGGTATTGGTTTTTGTTTTTCTCTGTATTCCCAGTCCTTAGCACCGTGCCTGGCCCATATTAGACCTTTAATAAATGCTTATTGCCTGACTGACTGGACCAATAAGAGTAATAATGTGTAATGAAGTAGGAAAGATAGTCTGAGGCCAACTTGTGAATGACTTTAAAAGATAAACAGAGGAGTTTATATTTGGTTCTGGAGGCAGAAGGGAGCTACTGTAGTTTTATTGATTTGGGAAATGACAGGCATATGTATGTCTGTGTTTAAGGAAGATTTCTTTAGAAGCACTGTGTAAGATGAATTGTAGTGGAAGGAGCTTGGAGGTAGGGAGACAAATTAGGAGGCCATGGTAATAGTCTGGGTGAGAGGTGATAGCCTGATCTAAGGGAGTTGTTTTATGAGTAGAGATAAAATGTGGGATGGGAACAATTGAACATTTAAATGGCAAGATTTCAGGAAATGGTTGGATATGTGAGCTGAGGAGAAGTGAGGTACAGTGAGTCAAACAGGAAGAGAATAATGTTATAAAGACCCAGTGAAGAAAATATCTTGCATCAAATGTACCAGACTGAGAAGAGAAAAGTGGCAACTAAGAGGTCATTGGTAACTTTGGAGAACAATTTCAGTTGAGTTGTCTTCAGTTTGAAAGATTGTTGAGTGGTTGAGCTGTAGAAGTGGGGCCAGTGAGTGTACACAGATTTTTCAAGAATTTGCTGAAAAAGGGAGGAGAGATGCAGGATGATAGCTTAAGGGATAGCAAGGTCTAGTGAATTTTTAAGGAAGAGCAAGACTTGAGCATATTTGAGGGGACTTTGGAAGGAATCATTAGGTAGGGAAAAATTGAAGATTAGAGAGAATAGAAGGTTTTCTGCGGGAGAAAACGGCACCAAAGGCACATATAGAAGAGTTGGTTTTGGCAAGGGGAAGGGCCACCATATTATCAAGATTTTGGGGTGTCATGATCAGTAGTCTTAGGTGTTTCAGTAAATAAGAGGTTAGGTCCTCAGGTGAAAGATTGGGATGAGGAGGAAATGTGAGAGACTTGAGAAAAGAAAAGGTTGGGAACATTTTCTAATAGTGAGGAAGATAGAGAATCAGAGAAGAATAAACTGATTACTTTGTAGTAATGAGGACCCAGTTGAGATTGTATAAAATAAATCTATGGTGTACCCAGTCATTTCTTCCTTTGATGTTCATGCTAGTTATGACTACCACCCCATCAAATCCTGGCAACTGCTGTTCACAGACCCTTAGAGGTAACTTCTCTTCTTTTCCCATTGAGTTTGGTATCTGGCTCACAATTTTTCTCTTCCTCCCCAATTCTTATCCTCACACTAAGAGATTTAGCATCCATTTTGAGTCTCTTTCAAACTCCTTTAACCACTCAGTTGTACACCCTACTTGCTTGCTGTGAACTATTCCTCCCTCACACTGAAGAAACAAACGTGGTGTTACTGTTGTCCATAAATGCACCATCTCCATATTCAAGAATTCTAAAATCTTAAAACCTTAAATTCAAGACCATAGCCTGTTGGGTTTTTGTTTTTTTTTTAATCACCTTGCCTTCTGCCTTTTCTTATAAAATCCTACTCGTCATCTGCACTATGACTTGCAGTCTCTGGACCGCTTAGTTCTCTCCTGGGCCATTTTCCCTATGATAGAGTTTCTGTCTCCTCTTTTCCCTATCTTGACCTGTTGATGAACCAGTTCAGTTCTACAGTTCTTGAATGCCTCACCACTCTATAGCACCAATTATGCCCAGCTAAGCCTCAGCCTTGGATCACTCTAGCCTTTTGTTGCCTTTATGCCTACTCATGTGCAGCTGAACAAAGGTGAGAAAATCATAATGACTGGGTGCACTATAAATGTATGTAACACAACCTCAACTGGGCCTTTGCTACTGCTAGGAAGATCCTAGTATATCTCCCCGATCAACTCATTATCCCACTTTCCACAGTGGCTCTTCTAAACCTTTTCATTCCTCCTTAAACTTCTTATGGTTCCTCTTCCCCCCATTCTCAGCTGAAAAATCTTGCCTCACATTTTACAGACAACATTGAGGTCATTCACCACAAACTCCCTCTCCTCTTCTTCAGCTCTTGTCACTTTATCACATGAGACAAGGTGAAGGAAGAAAATGTTGACAGGCAGCAGCTGAATATATGCTCTCAGGGCACTTATTTTTTCTTGGGTACAGGAACATACATACAGTTAAGTTTGTGCAAAATAAATAGAAGGTAGATATGGAGGGGTGCACACTGGTAAATGATGGAATCAGGAAAGGCTTCATGAAACAAGGGCTTTTATGAGGGAGTAGTGATATGAGAAGGCATTTGTAATTCCATGCACAAGCAGCTTCTCAAAAGAATGCTACTGTGAACAGCTTTTAAGGTTCTGATTACAAAGTATAGTGAACACTCCATTTATTCCATTACAAATCAAGTCAAACATTCACAACAAATCACAATATAATATTCACAACATTACATCTTATCATAGAAAATCACCATATAGTGTTCACGACAGCTTAACATTAGAACGGCCACATAGTTTTCATCAGAGTGGTCATAGTATTTAGAACAAAGAACAAAAGATTAATCATCTTGTGTCCCTAAGGGGGAAACCCTCCTTACTTAATCATTCAATCATTTCACAATACAAATCAGTCTTCCACTCATGGGGCAATTATAGATCAAGTTAATCGGTCACTTGTCTAGCAATCAGTCACTAAGTATTGTTAATTACTAAATGCAGTCATTAGAAAATTACACAAATCCTCCACCCCTCGGTGTCTAGTAAACTTCAGTTTCATCACGCATTCAGTATCCAAGGAGAGGCCTTTTCTTCATCTTGACTCAGGGTGGTCTCTTAGATTCCTTGGACCTGCTTCCACGGTCACAGCTCTTACCTGAATCCACCAGTCACCTGGATTCAGACACAGATAGCTCCCAGGTTCTTGTCCAGTCCTCTGGGCCATTCTTGCTATACACTGAAATTCACAGGGTCCAGCACATTTCAAAACCTTCACCACTTCTGTTGCTGGGAACTCAAGGGTCAACCAAGCCACAAATAAACAAAGTCTTATCCTGGTCATGCTTCTTCAGTCCTCCAGCAGTTCGGCTGGCCTTAGGACCTAGAAGAAATCTCTGCCTTCCAGGCAGCATTCTTGGCAGCAACTTCAGCCTTCACCAGATTCTGGTCTCATAGAAAACTCCAACTCAGTTCTCAGTCCAGCAAGTGGCAGCCCAGCTACCAGATGCTGTGGAAATTCTGCTCCCTCCACCAGGAGCCACCAAAAGGAACATTCTTGATCCTGACTGCCTCTCTCTCGGGTTCTTCTTAAACACACACACACACACACACACACACACACACACACACACACACACAGGCTTCCTGTCTCAGCCAACCCCTTCCTGTTATGTCAGCAACAGGAGACAAAGTTCACACCTTCTGTTTCTTTCACAGAGGTACTTAGCCCTTAGTTATTAAGGGCTAAGTGCCTGCTACATTAATCACCTACAGCTTTCAGATAGGGGAGATGTCCAGTGCAAAAGTATAGAGTCAGGAGAAGGAATGTCCTTTGTGAAAAACTGCAAGATGGCAAATTTGGTTGCGTCACAGAGTATGGGAAGGGGAATTTATAATGGGTTGGAAAGGTAGGTTAGGGCCAGGTTATAAGAGCTTCAGTAGCTAAAGGGGTGCTTAAATTTGAAGCTAAAGACAATAGGGAGCCATTGGAGGTTATTGAGTTAAGGAAGTGATATGGTTAGACCTCTACTTTAGCAGCTGTGTGGTGAACAAATTGGAGAGGGGGGAAATATTTGAACCAAGGAGACCAATTAGGAGGCCATGGCAATTCTTAAGTCAGTAGGTGATGAGGACCTGAACAGAGGTGGTAGCCATGTCATTACATTTACTTTATGACAAAACTGTATCTATGTGATATGATTATATCTGATGTATGTTTTAAAAATGAAACTTTTCAACTCAGAAGCATTTATTTTCTTTCCCTACCTTTCCCCCACAGCTCCCAAAAAGAGAAAAACAATACCCTTGCAACAAGTATCCACTGTGAAAGCAAAACAAATTTCCATATTGGCCATGGCCAAAAATGTGTCTCATTCTGCCTATTTAGTCCATCATCTGTCTGTTATGAGTTTGGGATCATTTAGTCCACTGGAAGCTTGGTTGATTATTTTATTGATCATGGGTGGAGAAACTTTCAGTATTGTTCATTTTTACAGTATTTGTCAGAATGTTAATTGTTCCATGGTTCTGCTCGCTTCACTTTCCATAAGTTCATACAAGTATTTCAAGCCTTTTTTCAAACTGTCCCTTTTATTGTGTCTTGTAGTGCAGTACTGTTTCATTAAACATATTGTTTAGCCATTCTCCCATTGGTGACTAGCCATTTAGTTTCCAGTTCTTTTTCGCTATTATATTTTCACATGTACCTTAGAAAGTTTCATTTTTGGTGCTAGCCAAAGCTTTTCAAACCTTTTTCATAAGAACTTATTTAATGCGTTCCTTGCTTTATGTACAAATTTGTGCCAAAGTTGTATTTTTTAAAAGTGTACTGTGTTAGTATAAAAAGGAACTTAAGAAATCATCTGATTCTGTCTCCTTATAAGGGGAAGCCCATAAGGGGAAGCCCAAGGTCATATAGTTATTTGTAAGTAGTTTTGCCTCTTGAACTCAGGTCATTTGATTCCCACTCCAGTCCTTCATCATATTTATACATAGTTTAAAAAAGAAACAATGGATATAAACATATCACATAGATACAGTTTTGTCATAAAGTAATGTAATGAAATGACTACCACCTTTATTCATTTCACCATATATTACATTTATTTTTGTAAAATCCTGTCATTTATTATCTTGGTCAGTTTTCCATCTCTTTCCGTACTTAGTAGTGTTATTGACTTAACTGTCAACTTCTAACCTTGCCCTCTTTACTTTCCTTGTGTAAAATTCACGATTTAAAGTTTAAATTAATTTAAGAAGGAAGATCTGTCGTAGCATGAAATAAGCCCAATTTGTGGTAATATCATATGTCAAAATTGGAGATAAGTAAGTTTTAGTTTTATTTTTTATTCCTTTATTAGAAAATGTAAGAACTTTGTTTTTCAGTTAAATAACTTTATTTTTTTAATTTTTTTTCTTGTTCAATTTTATTTTATTTTTTAAAATTTATTTTATTTTACATCATTCATTTCCATGAGATATTTTAGTTT
>CM053585.1:241028962-241063203 GCA_028646515.1 Pseudochirops corinnae | reverse complement strand
GGGGACACACTGGGATGGCTGTTTTGGGGCGGTGGGTGGGGGAAAGAGGGGGAGAAAATATGTAACTCAAAATCTTGTGGAAATGAATGATGCAAACTATAATAAAATTAAAAAAAAAAAAGAAATTATTTTCAAACACCTCACACAGCTGGTAAAGTAGGCATGAGTGTATAATATCTACCATACATGCATCTTGATGCCTAAAATGTAGTAGATATTGATGGTGGAGGTACAGGATGTGCAAATGTCTTCAAAAGATCAGCTTTCTAAATTTGTTAGTACTTAGAAAGCTGCTGGGAGGGGAGAGGGAAGGGTACATCACCAAAAGAATGAAAACAAAACTGGTGGAATGAAAACTTTTTGAAGTACGATAAATTAAAATCAGTAATTTACTCTGAAGTTTCACCCAAGAAGCAGAAGAAAACAGAGAGTAAGCTCCCTCTGAAAAGCCTTAAAGTCATCTTAAATCGCTTTTCACTAGCAAGTTGGCCAAAAGGTGATGACTGACAAAATAACTCACAAAAACTATCTTCTGGCAGGCTTGTATTTCGAGGTAGTAGAGGAAGCATTCAGATGAAATCGTGGGTCAATGAAGTAAATTACTGTTTGGTCACAGAAATACAGGATGTCCCAAGTGTGCGCTAAGACTTTTGGGACAGCCTATATACACACCAAACACTGTAAGTTCTAAGGACCCTCTTAGCTCTAACATCACACATTATGAGGTGCCTTGCTACTCTAACATGCTATATTCTATGGTACCTTCCAATTTTTATTCAACAAATGTTTATTGTATATCTATATGCAAGGTATTGCACTAAGTACTTGGAATATTAAACTAAGAAGTACCTGACCTCAAGGAGTTTTCATTCCATGGGAAAGAAACACAGTGATTTAAAGTTGTGCAAAACACTTTGCGTAAGGTAAATACAAAGTATTTTAAAGTAACAAAAAGTATGACAAAGTAACAGAAAGTAATTTCCAGAAGATAGCACTAACAAGGAAGATTACCAAAGGCAGATGGAGGTAATATCTGAACTGTGTTTTGAAGGAAGCTAGGGACCATAGGAAGCTAAGGTAAGAGACAGCCTATTCCAGAGAGGGATATGGATGGACTGTACAAAGAACAAACACCTGAGATAAGAGAAAAAAATTAAGTATGGGGAATGGCTTGCTAGCAGGCTGATTTAATTGGAATAGAGTATGTGTGAAGTGGAATAAAAGAAAGGTGAATGGGAGCCAAAAACTGTTTTGTCTCTACAATGATGCGCTACCCTGCTTTAACCCAGTCTGTGACACAACTGTAAGACATCTTAAACTGAATTGTCTTTTCCCAAAACACTCCCCTCTTCTGAACTTCCCTTTCACTATAAAAGGCATCCTCTCAGTTACCCAGACTCAAAATCTAACTGTCATCCTCAAATCTTCACTCTCCTCCTCTCCCATTCCCAGACTCCAACTCCTTTCCATTCTATCCTCCTCACATTTGTCCCATATGCCTTCTTTTCTCTTCTCACTAACACCAACCAGGTGGCAACCATCATCCTAGACTCAACTATTCTAACAGCTTTCTAGTCTGTCTCCCTGCCTGAAATCTTTCCCCACTCCAGTCCATCCTTCATTCAACTGACAAATGGATCTTCCTAAACAAGGCTCAGGTCTGACCATGTCACTCCCCTACCCAAGAAACTTTTATGGCTCCCTATTACTTCCAGGGTGAAACAGAAAATTCTGTTTAGCTTCTAAAGCTCTTCACAACTTAGCTCCTTCCTATCTTTCCAGTTTTCTAACACTTTCCCCCTCCTCCAAATATTCTATAGTCCAACACTGACTGGCCTTTTTGTTTCCTCTCACAAGACAATCCATCTCCAATTTCAGATATCTTCGCTGGCTCTCCCCCATGCTGGAACTCTCTTTTCTCCCTAGTCATCTCTGCTCCCTGGCTTCACTGAAGTTTAGGGTTAAGGCTCTCCCACTTTGTGCAAAATGCCTTTCCCAGTCCTCAATCTCAGTGCCTTCTCTCCCCCTATTACTTCCAATTTACCCCACATATATATTGTATGTATGTGGCTGTCTGTATGTCTTCCCCATTAGAATGTAAGCTCTAGGCTAGGTGATCAGGGATTATTTTTGCATTTCTTGGTATCCTCAGCGATTAGCACAGTGGATGGCACTTAGTAAAGGCTCAATAAATGCTTGCTGACTTGACTGTCAAGTTGCTGGAATACAGTGAAACATACTGGCCTGCATTCTCTATCTTTATACTTCCATCCAGAAGTGGGTCTATCCACAACCCCAAAAAAATCCAAACTGCAAAGGGCAAGGGAATTTGCACAGCGCCTTCTAAGTGCCAGACAGTGCTTTTTACAGATAGTCTCATTTGATCCTCACAATAACGTTGCAAGATAGGTGCTATTATTGTCCCCGTTTTACAGATGAATAAACTGAGGCAGAGGTTAAATGGAGGCCGGTGTCTAGTACCCCAGAGGCCACCACCACCACGCGCCTGTAGAAGAAGGGAGTCCCAAGAACTTCGTAGGGGTCGGAGGACACTAGGCTGCTCCCAATGCAAGGGGCGAGGGCGACCCTGTAAGTTACCCTGGTCACAAACAGGGACAGGAAGGACCGGGCACCCACGCCAGGTCGGGCCCACCCCCGAGCCGGCCGCTCCCAACAGAAAGCGAGGACGCCGGGGTCCTCACGCCGTCCCCCCACCTCCCGCCCATGGGGAGGAGGGCAATGGCACCAGCCCCGTCCCCGGATGGGCCCGCGGCTCCCTCTGCATCTCCACACTTACTGGAATCCTCGGGGCGGGGGCGCGGGAGGAGGGTCGGTGTCTGGGTGGGGGCCCTCCTCCCAGGACCGGTTCCGCTCCACTTTCCGAGGCTCTCCCCCTTCCCTAAGCCAGGCTCGGACCGGTCCCGCCGCCCCCACAGCCTGAGCCTCGGCTCAGAAGCTCAGGCACAGCGCCGTGCCCCGGAACCGCATCCCTGGCTTCCCTGTGCCACCCCGAACCCGACCCCGATTCACCCCAGGAGGCCGCACCGGAAGTCACTCTGCGATACGTAGTGCGCAAACTCCAGCAGCGAAGGCTGAAAGCGGCTCCTTCCTCTAGCTGTGACCCAAGCCGGCGCATGGACTCTGCGCATGCGCCACTGGCCAGAACCGAGTTCCCTGCTGTTTCGCCTCAGACAGGTGGCATTTGAACGACAGCTGGCGGCATCACAGATTTAGACCTAGAAGAGACTTTAAAAACCATCTGATCCAAATCTACTCATTTTAAAACGAGGAAACTAAGGCCCAAAAGGATTGAGCGAGTATTGTCTGCTGCAGCAGTTCTTAAACTTTGGGGTCTCATGACGACCCCTATACACTCTTAAAAAAGTATTAAACATCTCAGATAACTTTTATATGGGTTAAATCGTTATTTATTGCATTAGAAATTAAAACTGATACATTTTAGAAAAAACATTATTTTAAAATAACATCAACTAGGTTAACATAAATAACATGCTATTTATGAAAATCACTCTTTTCCAAAACAAAATTAGAAGAATGGCATTGCTTCAAATATTTTAGCAAATCTTTTTAATGTCTGGCTTACTAGAAGATAGCTGGGTTCATATAGGCTGCCTTCAATATGTTGCTTTGGCTGAAACATATGGAGAAATCCAGGCTCACACAAATATGTATTTGGAAAAGGTAGGAATACTTTAATAAGTAAATCGTATCTTAGTCTTATTGTGAAAACATTTTTAACTTTTCAGACCCTTCCTCACTGGACATACTTTGAAAACCTCTGGTTTACTGTATGCTCAGTGTCACAGTGACTGAGCATTGTTTTGAACCCAAGTCCTCTGATGTCAGAGCTAGATTTCTTTTTTTTGTTTGTTTTTTGGAGGAGGGAAAGCAGGGCAATTAGGGGTAAGTGACTTGCTCAAGGTTACACAGTATGTGGGAACTCAGGTCCTCCTGACTCCAGGGACTGTGCTCTATTCAATGTGCCACCTAGGCCCCTGAGCTAGAGTTCTTAACAGTTACCTTGTCTGCAGACAGGGAACAGTCTTTCTTATTTGTAAATTAAGTTTTATCTCCCCTATTAGAATGTGAGCTCATTGAAGGCAGGATTTATTTTTATCTTTCTTTGTATCCCCAGTACTTGGCACAGTGCCTGGTATATATGGGCACTTAATAAAAATGCTTGCTGATTTGACTTCCCTTCCCCTTTGTAAGTTTCATAGTATCTAAAACTGGAATGGTGTTTTGTTGTTGTTGTTTAGTCATGTCTGACTCTTTGTGACTCCATTTCTGTTTTTCTTGGCAAAAATACTGGAGTAGTTTGCCATTTCCTTCTCCAGGTCATTTTACAGATGAAGAAACGAAGGCAGACAGGGTTAAGTGGCTTGCCCTGGGTAACAACATTAGGAAGTGTCTGAGGTCATATTTGAACTCAGGAAAATAAATCTTCCTGCTTCTAGGCCTGGCACCCTATCCACTGTGCTATCTAGTTGCCCAGAATAGACTTAGAAGTTATCTGTTTCAAACTACACTCTGCCTATAGCTAACTACCTCCCTGACACTGGTAAATCACTTAACCTCCTTGTGCCTAGCTTTCCTCTTGTAAAAGGAGGAGGTTGAATTAGATAGCCACTGAGGTCCCTTACAGCTCTAGATCAATTATCCTTTTACCAAATAAGAACATAGGTTCAGAAAGGAGAAACACTTTGCCAAAGGTCATACAGCTAGTAAGTAGCTTGGGGAGCTTAGGTCTCCTGACTCTTGACTCCAAGTCCAGTACTCTGTGGTTAATAGCTGTGTTTTGAGAAAACTTTAGTCCCCAACTCAAGATTGCCTTCCTAGGTGTTATTCTGACCAGAAATACCAATATACAGGCTTGAATATGTGGCATGGCCCTATATGTTGCAAGGAGCTGTACTCCTGCTTGTAGCATGGGGAGGTCATTTTGTGGCTCAAAGAGAGGCAGAGTAGACATCTCTAGCCTCTTCTCCCCAACTCTTCTCCAAAGGAAACGTTAATTCCTGCCTGAAGGGGAAGCAGGAGGCTGAGGCCTACAGGGCACACTGCTCAGAAGGCCCAAACTAGAATAACATCTCTCTGCTCCCTTAATATTGTTAGTCAAAGAGGGAAAAGGTTTTAAGGTTCAAGCTAACTTCTGAGCACTGCTAATTATCAGGAGGAAGTAAGGCTTTCTATTCAAGGTTTGATTCATTTCCCACCAGATGCCAATTACTCAGTGAACACACATAGTGCTTATCCAAGAAAAAACTATTTATCCAAATCAGTAGCAAAAGGGAAATCAGAGAAGGTATGTGTAGGAAACTATATACCAGAAAATACAGAGTAAAGGAGCTCTCCCAGTGAGAGCCAGGTAACTCATTGAGAGAGACAGAGAGAGGCAAAGCCATGCTGAGGAAAGAGACATGATGGAGACTGCCAGTCTGCCAACTCTTCTATCAGCTTCTTCCCAAAGTCTTTTACTTTAGCCACGTGAAGCATCATCTTCCATCTTTTTTCTTGAAGCTGGAAGCCAGAAGTGTCCAAAGAGAGAGAAGTGCCCAAAAATACTCAAATGATAACTCAAAGAAGATGCAAAGGAAAGTGAAGAGCTTTCTTCTTTCCTGAGCAACTTTCCCAAACAATTCTGATGCTTCACGTAAGCAAGAGACATTGATCTCCACCAATAAGGAGAGAGAATCTAATACTTTGGGACTTTGTCACAAAAAACATCAGGAACTAATCAGTAAACCTGACATCCACATTTGCATCCACATTTGCTCTCTGAATGTAGTGTTACTTTTCTTCTTTCATGTTCGCCTCTCCTACTTTGAACTTAACACCGAATTTAACACTGACTTAACACCGAATTCTTATTATCACTATACTTTCTGATGTATATAGTTGTTGTTTTTTCTTTTACTGGCCCCAAAAGCCAAGACCCATCTTTTTGATATTAACAGGTATCTATACTGATATGTTATATGACAGCAAGATATAGGGCTTTTGAAATGAGGTTACAAACATATCACTCAGCTGCACAAAAATTTTTCAGTGGACTCCCTATTTTTTATAGAATAAAATTCAAGTGCCTGATCTTGCATTCATGACCTCCCATCTGAGTAAAACCTACCTTTCCTGATTTATTTCACTCTACTAATCTTCATACACTCTGCTTATTGATTGATTGATTGAAAACACTAAGTAAATCTAAGGTATCATTTTTATCCACAGGCATGTCCTGCCTTCTCCTGTCTCTGTGTTTGTGCTATGACATTCTGTGATTAGGTCTACTTAATGTCAGAAACAATTTGCCTCCCCCATCATAAGAAGATTAACAGCTTACATCTGAGAAGCCTGGGTCCTATGTCTCTAACATCAAGCCTCTTTCTAACTACACCACACAACATTTTGGACAAATGTTTGATGACACAAGACTCCTAGGTTTCTTCTACCAACTCATCAATCAGAAAACATTTATATGCCAGACATTACGTGAAACACTGGGGATACAAAACCTAAAACTCCCTATTGGCAAGGAGTTTATATTCTAATGGGGAAGGGAGAGGTAAGGAGAAAACAAGAACATATTAAAATATATGGAGAATAAATGCAAAGTTATTAAATACAAGATCTCTTGGGAGGAAGGGCACTAGCTGTTGGGGAGATCAAGAAAGACTATATTGTAAAAGGTAGTACTTGAGCTGCTTCATAAAGGAATAAGGGGGACCCTTTGAAGAAGAAGTAAGGACATTTTGCATTCCAGTCATTGGGGATAGCCAGTGAAAAGACAAAAGACCAAAGAGTGTGGTATGTGTAAGGAACAAAGTGAAAATCAATTTGGCTGAATGGGAGGAGGAGTAATATTCCATGAGTCTGCAAAGATAGGTTGGGGCTTTAAAAGCTAATCACAGGGGTTTATATTTGATGTTAGAGGCAGTAGTGAGCCACTAGAATAGATCTAGTAGGAGATCGACATGGTCACATCTTTCCTTAGGGAAAATCATTTAGGGGACGGCTAGGTGGCGCAGTGAGTAGAGCACTGGCTTTGGAGTCAGGAGGACCTGAGTTCAGATCTGACCTCAGACACTTGACACAAAAAAACTAGCCGTGTTGGACAAGTCACTTAACCCCCAACTGCCCCTCCGAAAAAAAAAAAAGAAAAAGAAAAAATCATTTAGCAGCTGGATATAGGTTGGAATAGAGTGGAGAGAGACTTGAGACAGGGAGAACAGTTAAGAGACTATTGCAATAATCGAGGTAAGAGGAGCTGAGAGTCTGAATTTAAATGGTAATTGTGTGAGTAGAGAAGAGGGGTTAGATGCAAGAGATGTAGAAGGTGGAATTGATTGTATATGTGGGATGAGGTCAGAGTGAGGAATTAAGGAAAATGCAGAGGTTAGAAACGTGAGAGACTAGACAGAAGAAAGTCCCCAACATGTAGCATGATGTGTTATGTTAGACTCACAAGAAGGGCAGAATAGATACATCTTTAGCTTTTCATCCACCACCACCCACTCTTCTTCAAAGGAGACTTTAATTCCTCCTGGAATCAGGAGATTGGAGTCAGACTGGCCACCACTCTACTCACTTCAGAGAGAGGGAAGTACTGGGGTCACATTATATCTGTCTGCTCCCTTAAGTATTGTTAGTCTAGGAGGGAAGTACTGGGGTCACATTATATCTATCTGCTCCCTTAAGTATTGTTAGTCTAGGAGATACAATTTTTAGGCTGAAGCTAAACTTCTGATTGCTATTTCCTAACAGGAACAGGAGACCTCTAAACTTTATATCCAAGGCTTGACTCCCCACCAAATACAAGTTCCACAATAAACATGTGCATAATAAATAGCAAGGAAACCCATTTATCAAAGTTGATAGTGAAATAGAAATCAGAGAAAGTATATATATATATATATATATATGACCATATATACCAAACAATATAGATTAAAAGATCTTTCTCATTAGGATATCTCATCTCAACCAAGAGAAAGAATCCAATCTCACCCAAAGGAGTAATTCCCCAAAGTTTATAATGTAAGCTGGGAATATGGACATTATAGGGATTGCCAGCGCCTCTCATGTCACCTTTTTCCCAGAGTCTTTTTCTCCCTTCAGAGACCTGAAGAAAGGGTGGTAACACATCTCTCTCAAAGCTGAATGCCAGAAGAACCTGGATATTTCTTCTCTCCTGCTCTCACCAACTCCATCAATGAGGAAAGAGTCTCATATCACTGGGCTTTCGAGCTTGGGTTAACTAGGGAAGTTTAGAAAAGATCTGAGTTTGGGGGAGAGATAATGAATTAAATTGTCAATGTTTTGGGTGTAAGATATTTCTAGGAAACCATTTTGAAATGTCTAATAGGTAGCTGATGATGTGGAACTGATATTTTGGGGAGAAACTAATGATAGGTATTAAGATCTGGGAGTCATCCACACAGAGATCTTAGTTAAAATCTTGGGAAATGATAAGGTTACCCAGAAAATATAGAGAGAGAAGAGAAAAAGGTTTAGGACAAAGGGGGAACATGCGTAGTTAAGGGACCTAATAGGAATGATGAATCATCAACAGAAACTGAGGAATGTTCATTTAAGTAAAGGGAGAACCAGAAGAATGTCACAAAACTCAGAGAGCAGAGAATATACAAGAGAAAGTGATCAACAGTGCCAGATGCAGTAGATAGATCAAGACAGATGAAGACTGACAAAGAATCATCAGATTTGGCAATTAAGATATCTTAATAACTTTGAAGAAAGCTGTTTCAGTTGATTGATGAGGTCAGAAGCCATGCTACAAAGAATTGAGGAGTGAATAAGAAGTAGAGGCAGTAAGTGTAGATAGCTTTTTCCAGGAGTTTGACTGAGAAAGAAGATACATAGAACAATATGGTTTACAGTGATTGATGGTAGGGAGTATTGAAAGTTTTTTAAGGAGAAAGTAGGATTAGGCATTTTTGGAGGCAGTACAAATGGAACCAGGGGATAGAAAGAGGTTGCAGATTTGAGAGGGAGAAGAGAGAATGAGGATATAATCTACCGGAGAAGCGATCAAAGCCACATACAGAGGAGTTGGGCTTAGCAGGGGAAAGGGCCACCTCATTGTCAGAGACCAAAGGAAAGGAGGAGAGAGTGACAGATGATGTCAAGAGATTTTGAGATGAAAGGAAGGGGAGAAGTGGGAGCTCAATGGCCTCAATTTTCTCAGCAACATAAAGAAATATTTTCACACGTTATGTAGATGGATGAATATTAACAATTACACTACCTTATATTGGAGAGGTAAATGTGGCATGGTGAAAAGAGCACAAGACTGTGAATCAGTAGTTGTTTCCTCACTCCCAGTAAACTGATCACTACTACATTGCAACTATCTCTGCTGTGGCAAAATGAAGGGTAGGCCATACTGAATCTAATAAAATAAAATTCTCTAAGTGGAATTTCTATCATGGTTGCAAAAATATATTGAGCAGGCTGCCTTCCTAGCAATCATAGAAGCATAGAATGTTAGAGCTGAAAGAGGCCTTAGAATAAAGAATAGTATAACATAGATTGTTAGGCCTGGAGGGGAATATTAAAATATAAAATATTAGAGTTTGAAGGATCATAGATTTTGAGCTGAAAGGGACCTTAAAGACCATCAAATCCAGCCCCTTCATATTAGAGATGAGGAACCCGAGGCCCAGACAAGTTCAATGAAGGTCACACAACTAATAAGTATCTGAGGCAGTATTTGAACCTGTCTCTTTATGACTCCAAGTGCGTTGTCATATCTGCTAGGCAATGCTGCCTGAGGGTTAAAGGGAAGATCTGAGAACATAACATATAGAATGTTAGATTTGGAAGGAACTCTAGAGATCACCTTGCCCAACATCTCTCCTTTTATGATGAGGCAAATAACCCCCAGAGGAGACAAACATTTAATAATTAGTAGATTCAGGGAATAGAGTCTTAGTCTTCTACTTCTTCATTCAACATTCTTTCTGCTATATCATGGAGAAGTGAGTGGACTTTGCATCTGAGTATAGAAGATTTAATGGATTTTAATATTAATTAAATAAGCCATAAAATTCTATGCAAATATATTATTATCATTATTAAACAAGAGGTGTATGAGGTATTCAGGGAAGACTAACACCTCTGGTGTGAGGGCTTCCTGGAAAAGGTGGGATATGACCTGGACCATGTACAACAGTGATAACCTTTTATGTACCACTGCCGTGAAAAACCTCAGGGACCGTCACACCCCACCAACTGTGCATCCAGCATGGCTGCATATCTGCAGGGCCATCTGATACCCCTTGGAGAAAGACTTTCTGGATTTTCAGAAGGGGCCCGTATTGACTATCCTTGAATCCTCCCATAAACCTTATCCCTAAAACAGATATGTATGAAGTGTTCAAGGAGGATTAGCACCTCTGGTATGAGGGCTTGCTGGCCCCTTTTCAGGGCTGCTTATCCGCCCTTGATGTCTGCCTGTCACCCAACTCTCACCTATAGCTCCAAGAAGCTATAGCATGTGCAGTGGACATACGTATGTCCACTTGGCAGATGGGCTAGACCAGGTTAAGGGTAACTAACAGGCCTCAAACCTATTGGTGAGTTAAGGGGATGTCTACTCCAAACACATGAAAACCTCCCCCAGAGGAACGGGCAGATGAGAACAATTTGTTCCGATGGCCATGAACGGCAACTGAAGTAGGCACTGCAGAGTGAGTAGAGCTTGGTCAGACATCAAAAACGCTGAGGTCATGCACTGGATCCTGGGCCATTGCTAGCCATCCTGACTTTTGTCTTGCCACTGGACTTCAATGACTCTGGAAGAAAGTGAGGCTGGTGACTTTGTGTAACTCAGCGTCACTTAAACCCAATTTACATGCAAGTCAAGACATCACACCATGAAGTCATTGGTGCTCTTCAAAAATGAAGGACAAACAACAACAATATTACCAACCAAGAAGAATCTGCTCATTACATTGTGCTCTTATAGTTTAGTGGAAAGAAAATTGGACTTGGACTCAGTAAACTCAGATTTGAGTCAAGGGTCTGCTATATGTTAGCCAATGGGACAGTGGGTAAATCACTTAGCCTACTTAACTCTGGACCTCAGTTTCGTTTTCTGCAAAATGGGAATAATGATATCCTATGTATCTTACAGAGTTGTGATGAAGAAAGTGCTTTAAGTATTTGTTATTATTAATAACAATAATAACTCACATTTATATATGGCCTTAAGGCTTACAAAATGCTCTATATACATTATTTCATAATTACTATCATGAGCTGGAAACAGTTACACACTGATATCAAAATATAGGATATAGATCACTTCTGAAACTGAAAGGGGACAAAATTCATTTGGAAGAACAAAAGGTCAAGAGTATCAAAGGAATTAGTGAAAAAATATAAAGGAAGAAAGTTTAGCATTAACAGATCTTAAACTATATTATAAGGCAGTAATTATTAAAACTATCTGGTACTGGCTAAGTAATAGAAAGGTGGATAAGTAGAACAGAGTAGGCAAACAACACACAGTAGTAAATTATTACAGTAACCTCGTGTTTGACAAATGTAAAGATTTAAGCTTTCAGGATAAGAATTCAGTATTTGCTAAAAAAAAAAAATTTCTTGGGAAAACTGGAAAGTAGTCTGGTAGAAATTAGGGATAGACCAATATCTCGCACCATTTACCAAGTTATGGTCAAAATGGATACATGAGCTAGATATAAAGGGAGATATCATAAATAAATTTAGAAAACATGGAACATATTGGCAATCAGACTTATGAATAGGAGAAGAATTTATAAATAAACAAGAGATAGAAGCATAGTGAGATGTAAAATGGATAATTTTGATACATTAAATTAAAGTTTATGTACAAATAAAACCAATGTAGCCAAGATTAGAAGGAAAGCAGAAAAATGGAGGAAATTTTTATAGACAGTTTCTCAGATAAAGGTTTCATATCTCAAATATATAGAGAACTTTGTCAAATTTATAAGAATATGAGCCATTCTTCAATTGATAAATGGTCAAAGCATATGAATAGGCGGTTTTTCAATGAAAAAATCAGCTGTATATAGTCATATGAAAAAATGCTCTAAATCCTTATTGATTGAGATGTCTCACACCTATCAGATTAACTAAAATAAAAGAAGGGGGAAAGGACAGTTGGAGAAGATGTGGAAAAATTGGGATGCTAATATACTGCGATGGAACTTTGAACCGATTTAACCATTTTATAGAGCAATCTGGAATTATGCCCAAAGAGTTATAAAACTATGTATACCCTTTGACCCATTAATACCACTATTCACAAGGTGATCAGAGAAAAAGGAAAAGGACCCATATGTTCTAAAATATTTATAGTAGCTCTATTTGTGGTGGCAAAGAAATGGAAATTGAGGGAATATCCATCAGTTGGAGAATGACTAAACAAGTTGTGGTATATAATTGTGACAGAATCCTGTGGTGCTATAAGAAATTATGAACAGGTTGATTTTAGAAAAACATGGAAAGACTAGCATGAAATGACAGAGTGAAATGAGCAGAACCAAGAGTAGATTATATACAGTAACAGCAATATTGTTCAAAGAATAACTGTGAACAAGTAAATTATTCTAAATATTATAAATACTCACATCAAATACAAAGGAACTAAGAAGGAAGATGTTATCTACATCCAGAAAAAAGAACTGATAAATAGAAGTATGCATCTATTTCTCTCTATATAGCTATATCTATCCATCTATACCAGTGTCAAAGGGTGGCTTTCTCTAATGCAGGGTGGGAAGGAAGGGGAGACAATTTGGAAAAAATGTAACAAAAAAATTTCTTAATAAATTTTTTAAAAAAGAAACTGGGGGGGGAGGGGAGTGTGAATGAAACACTAGTTGAAAGAAATAGCCTGTCCTTAAGTGTGTATACTCAATATTTTACAAGTCCAAATGGGTTCCTTTCCTAATTTCCAGTTCACTGTTTCTGCCTTCTGAAATGCATTGTTTTGTTTGTTTTTTAAAGGGTATTAGATATAGAGTATAAGGAAATTGTAGGAAATAATAAATGAAGCAGGAATGGAACTAAATATTCAGAGCACTTTGATCAATTACATAAAAATAGATAATTTTAGATAATTTTCTTCTTAAAATTTATATTAAACATATCTTTAACTTAAAAGAATAAAAATGTAGCCAACATATGCTACTATTAGCTTCTAATTATTAGTAATAATAACCCTTATTTATATATAGCTTTACAATTTAC
Organism: Pseudochirops corinnae; assembly: GCA_028646515.1. Classification (NCBI taxonomy): domain Eukaryota; kingdom Metazoa; phylum Chordata; class Mammalia; order Diprotodontia; family Pseudocheiridae; genus Pseudochirops; species Pseudochirops corinnae. Next base: position 241,049,925 of record CM053585.1, on the reverse strand, counting down.
CAGACAGTTTGATCATAGGAACGTTATGAGTTGTCACCCACGGAATATTGTTCCCATTTTTCAAATGAGATAACTGAAGTTCAGAAGATTAAGTAACCTTGGCCCAAATCTTCGGACTCTAAATCTAGCATTCTTTCTAATATAACACATCAGCTTGAACCTGGGCATTAAAAACAGGGAGATGGACAGATGCAACTGAAAAGATAATTCTGAATACTATATGCTCAAAAAGGTTCCTGGAGTATAAAATGCTTCAGTTCTAAGGAACTAGAGATTCTAAGCTACGAAAGTTGTTTTTTTTTTTTTTAATATCAGATATTCAGTGTTACTTTTGGAGAAGAATCCATTTTAAGATCCTCACAATGGGTATTACATAGCAATTATTACCACATGATACAGTAAAAAAAGAACCCTGGACTGAAAGTCAGGAAACTTGACTTGGAATCCTGGCCAAGATTTGCTATCTTTTTGAATCTGGAAAAATTACTTAATCTCTCTGAGCCTCAGTTTGTTTATCTGTACAAATTTAATACGATCAATTCAATTCAACAAACATTGAGTGAGCACCTGCTCTCTCTGAGGCACTGTGGTAGATGCTGGGGAGGAGACGAGGACAAAAATACACGGCCCCTGCTCTCAAGGAGCTTACCTTCTACTGCAAAAGGGAGACGATGTGAACAAATGTGAGCAAATACAGCATGTGCAAATAAAAAAAATAATAATTACAGGAGAAAAGAAGTGTGGTAATAGGATGTGAGGCTCACCACTTTCACGTGGGGGGGCCTTAGAAGAACAGCCTGAGACTCATGATGGAAAATGTTGTCCACATCCAGAGAAAGAACTATGGAGTCTGAATACAGATCGAAACAGATTATTTTCTCTTTTTCTTTTTCTTTTCTTCTGGTTTTCCCCTTTTGTTCTGATTCTTCTTTTACAACATGACTAATGTGGAAATATGTTTAATATGATTGTATATGTATAGCCTCTATCCGATTGCATGCCATCTTGGGCATTTTTGGGAGGAGAAGAGAGAGGAAAAAAATTGAACTCAAAATCTTGTAGAAGTGAATGTTGAAACTACCTTTGCATGTAACTGGAAAAAACAAAATACTACTAAGCTAAAAAAAAAAAAAAAAGACAAAGAAGAAGAGCTACCTGAGCCTAAGTTTAAGATGCTCTGTAGGTACATAGCTACTCCATTTGAGGAGGGTGCCAAGGACAGTCAGCTCCTCATTCCCCACTGCTTCACTACTTCTGTAGACTTCTGCCTCATGCCAACATACCCCCAGGAACTTCATCACTGGATAATCTCATCATCATGCAAAATAGAATAAGCCTAGGTATTTACATTTCACATTTCCTTCAGTACCTTCGATTGGGACCCTCTGATTCAAAGGCAGTGTCATAAGCATCAAAACCTTCCTTTAAGGAGGAAGCCAAGAATAGTCAGCTCCTTATTTCCCATTACCTACACTGCTTCGGACTTCTTTGTTTTCTCCACCAGGTCTCTGAGTTAAGTACCTTTTACCCCTTTCAACTTCCTTTTGTGTATTGTCTTCACCCATTATATAGTAAACTCCTTGAGGGCAAGAACTGTCTTTTTATTTGTTTTTGAATCCCCAGTGCTTGGTACAGTGTCTGACTATAAAGAGCTTGATAAATCTTTATTGATTGACAACTTAAAGCTCAAAAGCCTCTACAGATGATTTTCTCTAGTAAAGCAGAGGACACAATTTATTCATTGAAAAGGCATTTAATTGTAGGGTGGGGCTGTGTGTTGACCATGTAAATTATGTGTGTCCACTTTAGACTACCTGAGGATTTAGGGAAGGAGTGAACAAATATCTCTAGTCTCTTCCTCCCATCTTTCTCCAACAGAGATTTTGATTCCTGCCAGGGGTGGGGAGCGAGAGGTTAGGGTTAAAAGGGTGGTTGCATTGCCCTCGTTAGAGAAGGGGTGCCAGGGTAGAATTATTCCTACACAGCCCTTTAAATATTGTTCACCTAAGATAAATACTTTTTAGATTCAAGACACTCTTTGTTTGCTATCTTTTATTGAAGGAGAGTTGACCCCAAGCTATATATTCAAAGGAGTGACTCCTTTCCCACTGAATTCCACTTACACAAAAACTAAGAGTGAATGACAAATAAATCCATTAATCTGAGCCAATCACAAATAGAAATCAAGAAAGTGATAGAGGTTGAAATATACCAGACAATACACAAGAATGAATAAATTCTCCCACCAAGAGTAAGTTATCTCACCTCAACCAAGAGAGAGATTCTCCAATCTTAGCCAAGGAGAAATTCCCTGACTCTGTGGTAAGCTTGAGACGTTATCTAAGTGCTGACCCCTCTATATGTCAGTTTCTTCTCAAAGTCTTTCTTTCCTTCTGGCGATCTCTCCTTGAAGAAAAACTGGAACATCAAATGTCCTCTCTTGAAGCTGAAAGCCAGAAAAACAAGAATCTGTCTCTGGAGCCCTTGCCAGAAACTCTGATCTTTATACAGGCACAAAAGATTATTCTACACTAATAAGGGGACACTTATGCAAATAGGTCTGAGCCCTGGGTTCCATCAGGAAATAGCCTAGTACACATAAACACAGCCATACTCTCTCACAAATATGCACACAATCAATGAGGAGAATGGATATGCATAAGCATCACTCATGAGGGTTCAGATAGAAGGAATACTGGAATACACATCTTTGTTACTAGAGGATCCTTCATATCTTCTGGTGATGTTACTGATATCTCCTTTTGAGTTCATCTTTCTGCTGGTCTTTGCAGGTTTCAACTGAGTGGTACTCTGATAGCTAGTAGGCATATTGTGTCTTCTTGGAATTGCTCCCTGCTCCTAGTTCCCTCTCTAGGGCCAGTCAAGAAAGCCTTCTTAGCTCCAGTGGGTAACATACAGTGGCTACAGCCTTTCCCTGAAAAGGATAGGCAGATAGTTCTTTAGTCATAACCAGCATATCCAGCTACCAAAAGGTAGGAAGAGTCCTCAGGCTAAGATTAAGTCTTTCTCTTTTGATCTTTAAGTTTAGGCATGGAAAGGTGGGGGGGAAGAAGAAGAGAAGGGAAGGAAGGAGCAAATGAAGATTCAAAGCCTCTCTGTTTCACATAACTGTCTAATTCTCCTAGAATCCTCTCTGGCCTAATTGAAAATGATTTTGAGCCAAAACAAAAGGTAAGCTAATGCAATAAGGTCTAGTCCAAATTCTTGTCTTTATTATACATATCTGTCATCAGCAAAACCTAATTGTTTGGATGCTCTATTTCATCCAGTGGGGAGAAAACTTATTTCCCCTACCCTAATAATAACTAGGGGGATCATCCTGTCTTTTAAAGGAGGAAGCATCTGAGCTGTACTTTGAAGAAAGCTAGAGATTCTTCGAAGTAATGATAAGGAAGGAGTGCATTCCAGACAAAGGAAGCAACTTGTAGAAGTCTCTGAAATGGGATGGAATGGTGTGTATTAAAAAACAAAACAAAACCAGGCAGGAGCCCAGTTTGATTAGAACAAAGAGTGCATGATGGATAATAACATGAAATAAGACTGACAAGGTAAGTTGGAACCAGGTTGTAGAGGGCTTTAATGTCAAGTTGAAGATTTTATATTTTATTCTTGAGGCAATAGACTGCCACTGAAGGTTTTTGAATAGGGTAGTGACATTGTCAGTTCTATATTTTAAGATATCAATTTGGCAGCTGTGTAAAAGATGGATGGGAGAGGGATGAGACTGGGAGACCAAATGAAGGTGGGGGGATATTGCAATAATTCAGACAGGAGGCAATGAGAGCATGAAATAGAGTTGAGCCTACATAGGTACTAATTATCACATGGTACAGTTGTGAGAAAAATTATTTTTAAGCCTTAAATGTGTTCTATAAATGTGAATTATTATTATTGTGACATATTAAATCTACTGATTTTATGCACAGTGCTTCGTCCCCCAAATTTGGACATGGAAGACAACTTCTAAAGTAGTATCTTATTTCTCTTCCTTTAAAGGCTAGCAGGTACTTTAGGTGCCAACTCCTCAGTTAATTGATGTTAACAGTATTTAGAATGTAAAAAACAGACTCATAGTACATTTTGTCAAATACAACTTCCAAGAATGCATAATTAACAGTGTATCCATTAATATACAGTATGTTACAACAGCAAGACATTACTGTCATAAATAAAGGTAGACATGGATAAATTTATAATTAAAAATGCATTAGGAATTACAAGCATAATTTATTTACTAATGTGCACTGGAATAAATTTAATGTGTAATATTTTTAAATGTGGCATTAATAAATAATAGCAAACATAAAATGTTTTTGCAGCTAAAAATATTTTAATAAATATTTTGTAAGCTAACCTGCTAGAGAATGAGAATTGCTACAAAATAAAGTTGATAAAATAGAATAACAATGTAAATGACATTTCAAAGGTATAGTCAAAATATCAAAAAGGACCAGAAGCTGATGCCACTTACTTAAATATATCAGGGATTTGTGACTTCATCTGTTGTGAATTCTCCCTCTCCATCAATGCAGATCATTACCCTTATGTTTATTAGTATATGGTCTCTGGTTTAACTGGAAAAATCCAAGCAAGAATTTCTAGACGAAAAAATTCTTCTTTCCATTTCAGGTTCTTCCTCTAGAACTCTCCAAGACATAGGAGGAGTCACATACTTCTCTCTCCAGATTATCCTTCTGTCACCTTTTGCTCAATAATCTGTACTACTCTGAAGTTCACATCATTTAATTATATTACCTTGTTTGTATCCCTGTTAATATAAGAGTGGGGTGGATTGATTGATTTATTCAACCAAGTCACCCCACCCCACTTTAAGTGACAAGCTGTCCAATTAGTCTTAAGGATGGGTTTAGTGTGAAAAGTCCCTGGAATTATAATGATATTGCACAGGAATTATATTCATATATAGCAGTGGTTCTCAACCTTCCTAATGTCACAACCCTTTAATACTCATATGTGGGTGTATCTGTATGTGGGCGGACCCACCTGGAGACAGATAGAGGAGTGATGTCTCGGTTCCTAAGACCATCAGAAATATGTGTTTTCCGATGGTCTTAGGTGACCCCTGTGAAAGGGTCCTTCAATCCCCAAAGGGGTTGCTACCCACAGGTTGAGAACCACTCCAATGTAGGGAACTTACTCACATCCCAGGGGGCACCTATAAATTATCAGGGTAGTTCAGAACTGGAGTCATTCAAAAAGCTGGAGCAAGTGTTCAGGTAAAATCCCTGAGGAGCAACTGGCTGGGACAGGAGGTGAGGAGAGACCTCAGCTTTGGCTAACCTAGGCCTGCTTCTCCCCTGGCTGCCCTTTAATCTTTTCCCAGAGGAGGACCATGCAAGCTTTGAAAAGTCCAGAAGATGTGGGATTTCCTACCTTCTCATTAATATCCTGGCAGCATTCCTAGATCAGCTAACAGCAGTATCTGCTTTGGGACCCAAGGACAAATTGACTGACTCCCTGAGGACCTTCACAAAGGACCCCAGTTAAATAACCCACAACTTAGGGGAACTTCTTGAGTATGATTACCTCACAAATGGTTTAAAAGTAATATCAGTAACCAAGTGCTATGAGTTAACCTTTTGCCACCTGTGTTCTTTACACTTGAGCCTACGTTCTATTGGACTCTATATCATATTGCTTCCCATCTTGGGGAAGAGGGATGGAAGGGAAGGTGTAACACCATGCACAAGCAGCTTCCCAAAAGAATACTACTGTGAACAGCTTTTAAGGTTTAGATTACACAGTATAGTGAACACTCCATTTGTTTCATTACAAATCAAGGCAAACATTCACAACAAATCACAATACAATATTCACAACATTACATCTTATCACAGAAAAACACAATATAGTGTTCACAACAGCTTAACATTAGAATGGCCACGTAGTTTTCAGTACAGTGGCCACAATATTTAGAAAAAAGAACAAAAGAATAATCATCTGGTTTCCCTAAGGGGGAAACACTCCTTATTTAATCATTCAATCAATTCACAATACAATAATCAATCTTCCACTCATGGGACAATTATAGATTAACTTAATCAGTCACTTATCTAGCAATCAGTCACTAAATACAGTCATTAGAAAACCACACAACCCCTCCACCCCTAGGTGTATAGAAAACTTCAATTTCATCAGGCATTCTATATCTGAGGAGAAACCTTTTCTTCATCTTGAGTCTGGTGGTCTCTCAGATTCCTTGGATCACTTTCCACAGTCCCATCTCCTACTTGAATCCACCAAACAGTCACCTGGATTCAGAGGCAGACAGCTCCCAGGTTTTTGTCCAGCTCTCCAGGCAGTTCCTGGTACACAATGAAATTCACAGGGTCCAGCACATCTCAAAACCTTCACCACTTCTGTTGTGGGGAACTCAAAGATCCACCAAGCCACTAACAGTCTTATCCTGGTCATGCTTCTTCAGTCCTCCAGCAGTTCAGCTGGCCCTAGGACCCAGGAGAAATCTCTGCCTTCCAGATGGCCTTTCAAGATGCCTTCCAGGCAGCCCTCTCAGCCTTCTAGATGGCCTTCACCAGATTCTGGTCTCATAGAAAACTCCACCTCAGTTCTCAGTCCAGCAGCCCAGCTCCCAGGTGCTGGGACAATTCTGCTCCCTCCACCAGGAGCCACCAGGAGGAAAATTCCTGATTCTGACTCTCTGTCTCTAGAATTCTAATTATATACACACACTGGCCTCCTGTCTCAGCCAGCCTCCTCCTGCCACATCAGCAACAGGAGACAGAGTTCATGCCCTCTGTTCACACAGGAGACAGAGTTCATACCTTCTGCCTCTCTCAAGAGGTACTTATCCCTAAGTTACCAAGGCTAAGTATCTGCTAAATTGATTACTGTTACAGAAAGAGGGAGAAACAATTCATAATTCAAAATCTTATTTAAAAATGAATGTCAAAAAATATCTTTACATGTAATTGGAAAAATAGAATACTATTTACAAAAAAAAGTTTGTCATAAACTTTTTTTTGGGGGGAGGGGAGTATTTTGTACCAACTGTTCTTATTATACTTCCTAAAAAACTGCTTAAGGCTGGTTGAAGTGATTCTCAATTGATAATCCTGGGGGGAAGCACAACAGTGGGAGCTAGATATAATAGTATTAGAAATTCATTCCTATTTCCTCAAGGATACCCTAAGAACCCTGAGGTGGAGATAAAGCCTTACTCCAGGACTTGAGACTCATCTCTGATAATGGAACACAGGATAAGGATCCTCTGGGTTTAAAGGAGCCACATTTCATCTTTTAACCTCCAAATCACTCTTCTTCCTTCTTCAATTAGTTCTATACCTAAATGATAGTCCTCTTCTTTATGCCAAGTCCTGCAATCATCTTTGATGACTTCACTATTAATCTTGATTTTCCTTCAAACACCTTGACCTCCTCTTTCATCAGTGTCTTCAGCTTTTTAAAAAATTTAAATATTTTATTTGTTTTAATTAATCAAGATCAGCCTTCTCACCCTCTGACTCCTAGCAGCACCCCTAACCCATTGGGAACTTGAGAAAAATGAAACTTATTACAAACACATATAGTCAATCAAAACAAATTTCCACATTGACCATGTCCAAAAATAAAGACTGATTCTACATTCTGAGTCCTTCACTTGCCTATTAGGAGATGGGTAGCGTATTTTATTATTAATCTTCTGGAATCCTGATTGGTCATTACACTGTTAAAAAGTTTAGCACAATAGTATTTCATCACATTTATATACCATTACTTATTTTGCCATTCCCCAATTTACAAGCACTGACTCAGCACCATCCTTTCCTACCTCAAAAAGAGCTATTATTTTGCTTAGGATTCATCTCTCCTTTAATTTATCCTCCCTCTAATTTTCCCCTGTCCTCTTCTCCCCCTTCCCTCCAATTTTCCCATTGAATAAAATGAGTTGGGTTTTTTACACAACTCTGGGTGTATTCTTCCTTCCTTTGGCCAGTTCAGATGAGAATGAGTTTCAAATGTCAGCTACTCCCCTATCCCCCACTCACTCCTCCTTGTGAATCCTGATTATATGAGATATTTTCCCTAACCTTCCTTTCTCTTCTCCCTTAGTGTATTCCTCTTCCCCTTTCTTTCCATTCCTTTCTTAAAATCATCAAGACATAACATAACCACTCACAAGCCTCGTCTAACTTGCATCTAACTGATGATGATAGGGTTCAAAGGGGACACATGTATCATCTCCCCATATTTGAATGTAAACATTTTATTCTTATTTAGTCTTTTATCATTGTTCATTTGTATTTTCCCTTTTATATTTCCCTTCACTCTTGTGTTGAAATTAAAAAGTTTCTCTGCAGCACCAGTCTTTTCATCAGGAATGCTTGGAAATTCTCTGTTTCATTAAAGTTCTATTTTTGCCTTGTAGTATTATACCCAGTTTTTATGGGTTAGTTCTTCTTGAATATAAGCTCATATATTTGCCTTCTAGAATAGTGTATTCCAAGTTCTCTGATGCTTTATAATGGTGGCTGTTAACTCGTGTGATTTTGACCATGGCTCCTTCATACTTGAATTCTTTCTATTTGCTTGCAGTATGTTTTCTTTGATCCAGAAACTCTGGATTTGGGCTATTATATCATTTCATTTTGCATACTAGGAAACTGAGGTCCATGGAGATTAAGTTACCTGCCCAAGGTCACACAGGTAGTAACCATCAGAGGTCTTTTAACCTCAGAGTCCTCACTCTTTCTATTGGACCAGGCTGATAAGTAGTTAAAAATGATACACAAAATATCTTTGCCAAGAAAATCCTAAATGGAGTCATAAAGAGCTGGACACAACTGAAAACAACTGAACAACAAATATACAAACTCAATACACAGTAATTTCAAAGGGATCAAATGGAGAGTGCAAATGACATAGGGGGTCCCACCTCTTGTAGGAGATGGTTCTTGAGATCAGCCTTGAATGGAGGTAGAGCAGCAGAAGTGAGGAGAGGGAGCATTCTAAGAACGAAAGAGAGTCTTGCAAAAGCATTGAATTGAGAGCCACAATGTTCCTGGAGAGGCCATACAAACTCTCACCTCCATGAATTCATGAAAGCCATTCCTATGACTGGAAAGGATGAACTCTTAGCCTCCCTATCTTTTGCAATCCTTTGTTCAATTCAGGTGCCTCCATAAAGCTTTCTTTAATCCTTCTCTCCTCTGATCCCTCCCCCAAACCCTAGCTTCAATCTACATTAGTGAAAGGAGGTAATTAGTGAAAGGAAGTGTTGAAGCATATTACTACCAGGGATTAATAAAACACTACCTCTAAATCTAGCATCTGTGGCTTTTGCAAAATCTTGTGCCTACTTCGAACCATGCAAATTTTTCTTCTAGATTTCAACATGCATTTTGAGGATCACTTCATAGGACTTGTCCAGTAGCAAATGTAGCTGGGACATTCAGGACAGATGGACAATGAACTGGTCCAAAGTTGAAAAGGAAAAGGGGAAATCTTTTACTCAACCCAAATTTCCCATGACAGTAAAGTTCTATCTTTTCTAGATGAACATTTTCTCAGTATAGCTCTATGGCCATGAAATGTAGAACCCCTCTGCCTCTGAAGAGCTAAAGAGGAGTATCACACAGAAAGCAATGGAAAGGCATATGGTCGAGGTGAAGAGGCTGCAGATTGGAACCAATGTCAAATTACAACCAGAGTAGAGGATTTCAACATGGAACTGTTCAACAGGAAAAGAAGATTAGATGGCCACCTACCAAGAAAAAGGGCTGACTAGTAGACAACCAGGGTATTGTATTGATACTTTCATATCAGGAGAAAGCAAGAAATTCCTAGAGGATATTGGGTGGTCTCTATGGTAAATTCTCAGGCAGACATGGATTAGAGTCTCACAGGGTAGAAAGATATTGATGACTTGTGATCTTTCATTGGAGAGCACTCCCAAACTGGTAAGATCACAGATCCATTTAAGTATTTACTTATTTTAATTGTACAAAATAAGTTTAATTTTATGTATTTGAAAAAACTTATCTATGTTTTATAGTCTCCCCTGTCTCTTACTAATTAAGAATTCATTCCCTGTTCATAGTTATGAAAAAAACATAAGCTTCCATTTACTTTTACTTTCCTAATGGGGTGATTTCTAATATACAGATGATTCATCAACTTAGAATTTATTGTAAGCATATTGTAATATGCTGGTATTGACCTATTTTCTTCCAAACCTCATTCCTATTTTTCTAGCATTTCTTGATGATTAAGAAGATCCATTCCCCTAAAGTTTGAATATTTGTGTACATTAAACACTAGATTACTCTACACATTTGCTCTGGAGTCTTACTTATATTACTTTTTCTGTTCATCAATTTTGCTACCTCTAGTATAAGAAAGCTTTAATAATCACCGCCTTGTAATATTCTGTAATTTGAGATATGGTAGCACCAAATGAACTTCATTTCTGATTTTCCCATTATTTCTCTTGATACTATTGACCTTTTATTACTCCATATGAATTTTGTTATTTTGGTTAATCATATAAAATTTTCAACTGTAATCTGATTGTTATACACTATATTTATGGATCAATTGGTCATTCAATCAAGCAGCATTTATTAAACTTCTACTTTATTCCAGGCACTGCAGTTGAGGCTGAGGATAACACAACAATATATGAAATAATTCCTATTCTCAAGGAGGTTATATTCTATTTTTATTGTATTAGTGCAGCTCAGCCATACATATGAAATCTCTAACTATTTAGGTATTCCATTTCTTTCTGTGAATTTGTAGTTGGAGTCATATAAATTCTGTGTATGTTTTAGTAGATTTTCTCCCAGATATGTAGCACATTTTGTTTGTTATATAATTGTTATTTTCATTTTTTCTTCCTGAGTTTTGTTAATAGTATATAAAAATGCTGGTGTTTTTTGTAGATTTATTTTGTATGCTGCTACTTTGCTAAGCATAATAATTGTCTTTACTAGTTATTGTTCTCTAGAGTTTTCATAAGTAAACTTTTTCAACAGAAAATAGAAATAAAGATTTTTACCTCTTCTTTGCCTATTCTTATACTCTCTATTTTCTGGTAATTTCTATGGCTTCTACTACTATATCAAAAAGTGTTGGAGACAGTAACATTCTTATTTCACCACTGCTCTAATGGAAAGCTTCCTAGATTTCTTTATTTTAAATCTAGTTCTTGCTTTGATAGAAATGTTTTTGATTGTATTAAGAAAGAACCTTTCATTCCTATACTTTTAAAAATTTTTATTTAGCATTTTTAACATGAATAAGATGTATTTTAACATGTATTTTGTAAAACTTTTTCTGTACCTATTGACATAATCATGGGATTTTTTTCTTATCAATATAATTAAGACAATTTTCCTAATTTGAATTTTACTTGTATTTCTGTTATAAATCCAACTGGTTCATAATGAATGATTTTTAGACATATTACTTCATTGTTAGTGTCTTATTAAGAATTTTTGCATCAGTATTCATTTTTGTTATTGGTCCATAGTTATCTTTCTCTGCTTAGTCCTCCCTGGTTTAGGTATAACACTCATATTTGTCTCATAGGAGCAATTCAGCAGTGCACTTTCTTTACTTTAAGGAACATTTAATATAGTAGATTATTTATTCTTTAAATATTTGATAGAATTTACTTATAAACTCTAAGCCCTGCAGCTTTTTGTTAGGAATTGATTTATAGCTTGCTCGATTTCTCTTGATAAGATTGGATTCTTTAGATTTATTATTTCCTGTTTTGTTAGTCTATTTTATATATATGTATATATATGTACATATATATATACATATATATATTTTATACTTCCCTTGCCCAGTTAAGATGACACCCCCCCCCCCCCCGTCCTTTCCTTATATGTGTTTTTTGAATAATCCCCACTTATGGTTTCCCAATTGTAAGAAATATTACTAATGCTATTCCCGTTCCCTCTCCTTCCTTCTTCTTGAATACTTCTGTTTTATCATTCCTCATGATATGATCGCATAGCTATTCTCTTTGTCCCTTCAATGACCTTTAGAAAAGGTAGGATTCCTAAGGTATCTTCTAGCATATAAACAGTAACTCACCACTTTTTATGCTAGAGAGGCTTTTATCATAGGTCTAGAGCTAAAAGTTAACTTAAAGACCATATCATCTGACTCCATTATATAGATGAGGAAACTAGGACCCATGATGGCTAAGTGGCTTGACCAACATCACAAGATAATACATGAGCAGAGATAAGATTTGAACCCATGTCTTCTGACTCCATTGCTCTTTACACTACACCAAACATAATTCAGACCTTGATATATTACTGCTTCCTGGCCTCTTGCAAGATTCTTTCTTTGTTATGAAATTTCTGAAACTTGAAAAAATCATTTGGGGCCGATTAAATTTAGGGATTTTCATATGGATTCTGACAATCTTCATTTTGCTTTCTATTTCCAATACTACTCATTATGACCTGAGCCTAGCTCAGGACAGTCTCCTGATAGTTTATGTTCACTATTGGAATGAAATGGGAGATGCATAGGTCACTCAACAGCTAACAAAAGGAAGTTACTTAGCTATAACTGGAGAAGGATGTTGAACAAAGATATGCATCTGTAATGGTAATGGGAACTTGGAGACCTTCCCATCTTTGAAAATAAACTCTTTCCCTTAATAGGCTTAATGTAGTCACATGGAGCCTGTGGTGGGAGGAGTTTGCTGAAGGTTAGAGCAGAGCCTTCAGGAAGCTGGGAGTCAGAGCCACAGAAATGGTGGGAGGGAGAGGATGCTCAGGCAAGGAGATAGATAGACTTATGAGTAAAAGTTGGTTATTTGCCACCTGCTGGGACTGCTAGGCTTGTGTTAGTTTGTGGGCATGGCTGTCTGCTACATTGTGGTGCATTAACTTCTATGCTGCTATGATGGATTTAGTTTCCTGGTGTTGGGATCAGATTTTCTGGTATCTGAATAAATGTTTTGCTTCTGTCTTCTATATGAAGAGCCTGTTATATTTTGCAATCAAGCACCATGCAGGTCTATTTATAGTGATCATGGGCACTGTAAATATTGCATTGGTGCTACATGCAACAAAGTTATTTTTAGTTGATTTAGCTAACTGAAATTCCCCTACCTCTGGGCTGCCCCTGGTGATCTGCCAACCAACCAACAAAAAGGGACTGGAACCCCTCATGGCTCATTTATACTTAATTAACCAAGGATTAATGTTACCAACCTGAGTCTTCAATCTTCAGGTCCAATTAAGTCTCAATGATGGTTTCAAGATCTTTTAAGGAAAAACTAGGAATGGGGGTGGGACATTAGAATATTGGTCCCAAAACACTTCTGAGTAATTTTCTTGTATAAGTTCTGGAAATGTGGTATTCTGATTCTTCATCATTTCCTACTCTCTGTTTCTCTACTATATTCACTGATTAAGATAAGGGCCTTCTTCTGTGGAGCAGACTGAAAGCTGGATGGGAAAGATCTTCTCATTCCCATTAACATCACAACTTCCCACTCCTTTTATTGTTGTTCTTTCACTTTATTTGGCACATATTTTGCTTTTTGGTGGTGATGAAGGGGGCTGATACTGGACTGCTTATTAAGTCATCTTGCCAGAAATCTCCCTTAAACCTTTGAGGGGATTTGAATTTTCTTTTTCAAAATTAAGGGAATTTGAAAAAAAAAAAGATCACTAAGGAATCTCCACCTATAAACCCTATGATTCTGTCAATTCATTGTGTGCAGAATCTACATACAATGATAATTGTAGTTATAAAGTTTAAATAAAAATGAGATTGCTGACTTCATGAAGCTTCTAATCTAATAGGGGTATATGATACAAACAGGTAATACTATATTACATGATATGTAATGCATGAAAAATTCATGAAAAGGTATAATATGAAATGAATGAATGAATGAATATATTGGTTAAGTACTTACTTTAAAAAAAACAACTTTAACAAGAATCAGGCATATGAAGTCCAAAGGGGAAAGGATATTACTATGAGATGAAGAAAGGTTTCTTGGAGGAGGTAGAATCTGAGTTGGACTTTAAAGAATAGTAGGATTAAAAAAATTTTTTTTATTGATATCTTTTGTTTTTATGTTGCCTAAATTTTCTACTCTGTTCTCCTCCTTTCCCCATCCCAGAGAGCCATCTCATATAACAAAGAATGTATTTTAAAAGAAAAAAAAATTATCAAAACTGACCAACACACTAAAAAAAACAAAACTCCTGAAAATATTTGCAATGTTCCACACTACTGGACATCCCACCTCTGCAAAGGAATAGAGAATAATTCTGCAAAGGAATTATCATTGTATGTAGATTCTGCACACAAAAATCTTTTCTTTGGGGCATACTTGATCTTTGTAACTTTACAACAATCTTTTTTGTGTGTGGTTGAACATTGTTGCAGTCATCGTGTATACTGTTTTCTTGGATTTGTTTATTTTCACTTTGCGTGAGTTCAGTTTAGCCGTTCCATGCTTCTCTGTATTCCTCATGTTCATAATTTCTTATAGAACAGTAAAATTCCATTATATTAAGGTACCACAATTTCCTTAACCAATCTCCAACTGACGAACACCTACTCTGTTTCCAATTCTTCGCTGCCACAAAAAGTATCGCTCTATGTTTTGGTGTATATGGATACTTTCTATTTACCAATGACCTCCTTGATATATATTTCTCGTGGAGGAATCTCTGGTTCAAAGAATAAGGACATTTTAGTTATATTATTTATATATTTCCATAGTGCTTTCCAAAATATTTGTACTAACTCAGCTTCACTAACAATGCTCTAGTGTATCTATTTTCCCACAACCTCTCCAACAGTGATTATTCACATCTTTTGTCATCTTTGTCGATTAGCTGAGTTTCAGTTTCATGTAATCAATATCATCTATTTTATCTTTTGTAATTGTCTACATCCCTTGTTTGCTTAAGAATATATCTCAATGGGTAGGAATTTAATGGCTGAAGAGAAGCAGGGAGAACATTGGAGGCACAGAGATTAGCATGAACAAAGACAGTACTGGATGTGTTTAGGGAGCAGAGAGCCGAGGCAGCTCAGTGGTACAGTGGATAGTGTTATGCCCGGAATCAAGAAGACCTGAGCTCAGATCCAGCCTCAGATATGTATTAGCTATATGACCCTGGGCAAGTCAGTTTCCTTAATTGTAAAATAAGAGTAATAAGCACAACGCCTAGCACATAGTAAGTACTTGTTATTGTTCAGTTGTTTTCAATCATGTCTGACTCTTTGTGACTTCATTTGGAATTTTCTTGGCATAGATCCTGGAGTGGTTTACTATTTTCTTCTCTAGTTCACATTGAAAATGAGGAAACTGAGCCAAATAGGGTTAATTGACTTGCTCAGGGTCACCAGCTAGGAAGTGTCTGAGGCTGGATTTGAACCCAGGAAGATGAGTCTTCCCAACACTAGGCCCAGTGCTCTGTTCTCTGTACCATCTAAATGCCTGTTTTTACAAAATGTTCATTTCATTTCTTCTTCCTACATGATAAAATAAGATAATACATATGTAAAGGGCTTTTTACATCTATCAAAATATAAAGATTGGCTACAGTATTGCCATTATTACATAGATGAGAAATTTTCATGAAATTAGGCTGGTACTAGTTTGTGGAGGGCTTAGAATGTCGTAAATGGGACTTTATCCAATATTTCACCAAATGTGGATGGGTGAGTAAAAAAGGTCTATTCAAGGCATATGGAACAGCATGAGAAAAGACATAGGGATCGAAGAGAGTAGGGTAAGGATTTTTGAGTAGAAAAGTCTTCTTGGAGTCAAGCAATGAAGCTACAGATCGGCACAGATTATTGAGGAAGACATTAAGCGATGGGAACAGGAGGAGGTAGGAGTAGGGAGGTGGTCAAGGAGATAGACTGGCAGGAGTCAAGGAACGGAGAATAGTCAGAATGTAGTTGAGTGACCTTGACAAGTTACTTCCTCTCTCAGTTTTGTTTTCCACAATACTCAAATGAGGGGGCCAGACAAGCTGATTGCTGAGGCCATTTTCTGGCATAAAAATATGAACATCTATAAACAGTAATAATTAACAGTATTCCTCTGCATTCTTCACCTCTCTACCAATGTTTTGCAGCTGCCTTCTTTGGTTAATGCTAGTTCTGCCTAGACCTTCCATTTTTGGTATGATGTGGGAGTTAAAATGGCTAATCTCTGAAGTACCCAGGAGATCCAACATGCTCTGATCTATACCTTATTAATAAAATCCCAGATATTTGAAAATTTTAGTTTTAGTGAAGTGCCAGCTTCTTTTCTTACTAAACCTTTTATCAGACTATAATTGCCTGATTTGTTTCATCACCTCTCCTTTTCCCAGTCCACCTTATCGAGGAGGTGTTAATGAATAGTAAGATAACCAGAAGCAGGCCATCATCAGAGAAATCATACACAAGCTAGTTCCTAAGAAATTTTTTAAAAAATCCTACATGTTAAAAATCAACATTTCCCCCTGTATTGTAGACATTAATTGTAGCCAGCAAATAAAATAAAATCCTCCCTGAGTGAATTTATTTTTTCTGAATCTGATCTCAAAACTTCAGATAGAAACTTTTTCATCATGAGAAGTCGGTCACTGAAGCATTAATTTATGCAGAAAAGCAAAAACAGTCCCTGAATTCAAGAGATTTGCATTCTAATGGGAGAGATAATATGTAAATAATTAGGTCATACAAGATATATACAGAATAGATGGAAGGTAATCTCACAGGGGAAAGCACTCATAGTTGGACTCTGGGCTAAGGTCTCCTGCAGAAGGTAGGACATGAAGTCTTGAAGAAATACTGAGAAAACTAGAGGCCAGGGTAAGGAAGAATAGCATCTAAAGCCTGGAAAAGAGCCATTCCAAAGGAATACAGATAGGAGCTACAATGTTATGTTGGAAGAACAGTAAATAGGTTGATGTAACATAAAGTATGTAGAGATGAGTCAAGTGTAAGAAGGCTAGAAAGGTTAGGAAGAGCTTTGAATGCCAAATAGAGGACTTTATATTTGATCCTGGGGACTATAAGGAGTCACCTAGATCTCATATTTATTTTGTATCTATTGTGTGTATGTTTATTTGTTTGCATGTTATATAACTCTGATAAAATATAAACTCCTTGAAAGCAGGTACTGTTTGCTTTTCTGTCTGTATCTCCAGGCCCTAATATATAATAGACTCTTAATAAATTCTTGATTCTTTCATGAGGTTCTACCCTCTTCAACAGTGGAAGAAGTTACTACCATTGTGAGTTACAAAATATTATGAAGGATGATGGGCATCATTACCTTTAATCCTTATAGCAGCCTCATCAAGTAGGTCACGGAAGGATAATTATCTCTATTTTACAGATAAAGAAACTGAGGCTTAAAATATGTTGCCCAAGGTTACATTCCTAACATTGAGACCCATTAACTCTTAGTCTAGTTCTCTATACACTCAACCATGTCACTTCTCCTTCTACTGTACCCTATCTCACAGGGTTCTTTAAGAGATCAAAAGAGAAAGCACTTGGTAACCATAGCGTTCCTTGTAAATGTCAGTCATGAAGGAGGATAGGGATTGGACCTCTGCTTACATTGGCACAAGTAATTACTATATGAAGAAAATTTCTCCACCAATGTAGGTCAATAATTTCTCTTCAATTTCTATTCTTAGGGGATTGCTTAGAGGACCAAAAACTTAGATGACTTGCCAGGGATACACAGACAGTATGTGTCGAGGTGTGGACTTGAACTCAGGTCCTTCTGGTTTTAATATTGATTTTCTAGCCACTACTAGATGGTATCTTTCTTTGATAACAATTAAGACAGAAAACTGTAGGGGTGACTAGGTAGCACAGTGAAAAGAACACTAGCCCTGGAGTCAGAAGGACCTGAGCTCAAATGTGGCCTCAGACACTTAACATGTATTAGCCGAGTGACTTTGGGCAAGTCACTTAACCCCAATTGCCCTGCCTTGCCCTCTCCAAAAAAGCAAAAAAAAAAAAAAAGATAGAAAACCATATATAGTTTCAATCTCCTAAAACTATTGTCACTTTACTTGCATGTAAAATGTTTATCTCCTTTCAGATTGACATTTGTGATATCATTT
This sequence comes from Pseudochirops corinnae, assembly GCA_028646515.1. NCBI lineage: Eukaryota > Metazoa > Chordata > Mammalia > Diprotodontia > Pseudocheiridae > Pseudochirops > Pseudochirops corinnae. The sequence continues at coordinate 241,031,782 of CM053585.1, read as the reverse complement.
TGAAATAACAGAATTTTATTTTAGTTGGGAAATATTTCTTTGAATTTCCATCTATAACATCAGTCTACACAGTGAATCTAAGAAGTTTTTTTAAGTTCCTGCATAAATCCAGACTTTCATTTTTTAAAAGCCAAGTGATCCCATATCATATTTCTTTTGCTCTTGCTAGTTTCTTGTCAGAATTAGATTGATCTTATCTTTGCTTCTTGCCTAGATTTACAGGAAAACTGGTCTATAGTAAAACTTTCTTTTAGGAAATATGCTAAAAGATAATGATTTCACAGGAAATTTCCTAAAATTATGTTTTCATTCATATTATGTAAGTGTAAGTAAGTCTTTGCAGATGAACATTGAACAAAGGTCAACAGATTTGGTGATTAGGAGATTATTGGTAACTTTAGAGAGAGCAGTTTCAGTTGAGTGATGAGAGTAGAAGCCATACTGCAAAGAACCGAGAAGTGAGTAAGAGGATAGGAAGTGGGGAAAAAAGAGAATAGACAACTTTTTTCCTAGGAATTTTTTGTTTGTTTTTGGAGGAGGGAAGGCAGGGCAATTGAGGTTAAATGACTTGCCCAAGGTCACACAGCTAGTAAGTGTTGTGACTGAGGTCACATTTGAACTCAGGACCTCCTGACTCCAGGGCCAGTGCTCTATTCACCATGCCACCTAGCTGCTCCATTTTCTAGGAATTTGCATCCAAAAAGGATAAAATGATAGCTTGAATCAATGGTAGGGTCTACTGAGAGTTTTTTTTTTTTAAGGATAGTGAAGACCTTCACTTGTTTGCAATATTTAGGGAGAGATTGAAGGAAGATTCCTGAGAGAGGTCAGGGGGATGCTTTGCCAAAGACAACAAAGTCAAATGGAATCAAAGGTTCATATAGACGGATTGACCTTGGTAAAGATAAAAGATAGAATGGAGAATGATGTCAAGGGATTTTGAAATGAAGAGAACGGAAAAGAAGGAAACAAGGACAACAGCCTCTATATTCTCAGTAAAATATGAGGTGAAATCCTTGACTGAGAGAGTGAGTTTGAAGGAGGAGTAAGGGAGGGTTGAGTAAAGAAAAGAATGTCTACCACAACCTCTGCAGGGATTAGTTAGAGGATTAATTAGGGAAAAGTAAGAAGAATGCCTTGTTGCACTGAGAGCCCCGTTTATATGAGATAATATAAATTTGTAGTGGATCCAATTAACCTGGTTTTGTGACTTCCTCTAATTCAATTTAGATGCACATGATAGGAGTAGAGCAGGATGATATCAGGTCCCAGACACGTCTGTAACTTAGATGATTATCTTAGAGAGTTCTCTTGATGCAAGGCAGTCAAGTGACTCACTTATGATCACATAGTTATGAAGTATCGAGGATTTGAACTCAAGTTCAAAAGAACTCAAGAGCTTTCAAGTCCAGCATTCTACTTGCTTTCCCATGCTGCATCTCTAAATTCTTAGAATCACTATCTAATTGGGTTATATTATGATTATTCCTATTTTAGAAATAAGCAAACTTGAGGATAAGAGAATTTAAGAAACATGCCTAAGGTCAGAAAAGGTCAGAAGCAGAACTTAAACCAAGTCTAATACTCTTCCCATTATACCATGTTACCTCTTATATTTCCCCAAATAAATGTAAGTACAATCCTCATTCAATAAACATAAACTGACTTATATTTATTTTAATAAAATATGCAAATAGACACAACCAACATGAGTTTGCAAAGAATTGCTAAAGATTATTAAGTCCTGGATAAAATTTCAAGATCTTAAGGGCTACCTATAATATTTACATTGCTACTACAAAAGTGGTTCACAGGTAGATTATAAAAGTGGACAGCTGGTTAAGAAAATGATGTCTAATTTGAATTTCTGGAATGCAGGTTAAGAGTTGACTTTATATATATATGTGTGTGTGTGTGTGTGTGTGTCTATATATATATACATATATGTAAAATTCATAAAATAAAAAAATATATAAAATCCCTAATACCATGCATAGTATAGTGTACTTCAATTCATCAATCAATGAACATTTATTAAGTGCCTACTATATGACAGGCACTGTGATAAACATAGGGGTTATAAAAAGAGGCAAAAAGTCCTTGAACTCAAAGTGCTTACAATCTATAAGTGATTGTTGAATTTAATTTAAACTAAAAATATAGAGGAAGAGAGAAAACTGTCCATTTGTACCTGCTAAGCCAGAAGTAGGACATAGTAGTCTCAAGTAAAGCATGAGAAGAAATAAAGCAACAGAGAAGATCAGTAATACTTAGGAGACAATATTCAAGAAAGGAGTCAGCTTCACATCAGAAGAATAGAAGTATTAACATTTCTCCTTAACACCAGAACAAAATTTTGCCTCATACCTACTCAACACCTAAGGAGAGTAGATTCAGACTTAAAGCAGTTTCTATCTAGCACTGAGCCTGCCAAATTCCCATCCAAATGAGTACTGCTGCTGCCAGAATCCCTGTCTCAGTTACCCATGGGCTGGGTCTTTTTTTTTTTTTTCCTTTGGCTATTTTTAAAAATTTATTTTGTTTACTTTTAGTTTACAAGATTTAGTTCCACAATCCCCTGAGTTTCAGATTTTCTCCCCTCCCTTCTTCCCCCCTCTCCCCATGGTGGTGTGCAATCATGTATAGGATCTGCAAATACTTTCACATTGTACAATAGTTTGGTTGTATAGAAGGGTTGTAACCAATGAGTGATCACTGGGAAAAAAGAAGCAAAACCAAACATGAAAAAGAATGATAGCATGTATCGCTTCAGTCTCCATTTAAACTCTCGTCTTTCTAGATCTTTCTCTGAGTTTAGAT
>CM053585.1:241010382-241028462 GCA_028646515.1 Pseudochirops corinnae | reverse complement strand
TCCTGCCCTACTGAAAAGTGACATAGGAGAGAATAGACTGGAGGAGGGGGGACACACTGAGATGGCTGTTTTGGGGTGGTGGGTGGGGGAAAGAGGGGGAGAAAATATGTAACTCAAAATCTTGTGGAAATGAATGATGCAAACTATAATAAAATTTAAAAAAAAAAAGAAAAGGTAAATGACAAATGTTGGAAGGAATGTGGGAAAAAATGAGACATTAATATCCAGTTGGTGGAGTTGTGAACTGATTCAACCATTCTGTAGAGCAATTTTGAATTATGCCCAAAGGGCTGTAAAGCCACAATCTAAAATCCATTAATCTAGCAATACCACTGCTAGCTCTGTATCCCAAAAAGGATTAAAAAAACAAAAATAAAAAGGACTTACATATACAAAAATACTTATAGCACCTCATTTCTGGGGGGCAAAGAATTAGAAACTGAGGGGACGCCCATCAACTGGAGAATGGCTGAACAAGTTGCATTATGTGATTATGATGGAATACTATTGTACTATAAAAAATGATGAGCAGCACACTCTCAGAAAAATCTGGGAAGACTTGTATGGACTGATGCAAAGTGAAATGTACCATGTACAAAGTAATAGCAATATTGTGAGATGATCAGCTGTGAATAACTTAGCTATTCTTAGCAATACAATGATTCAAGACAACTCTGAAGGACTTATGAAAAATGTTATCCATCCCCAGAAAGAGAACTGATTGTGTCTGATTGAAGTATATATTTTTTTAACTTTATTTTTCTTGAGGTTTTTTGTCCATTTTCTTTCACAACAGGACTATCATGGATATGTTTTGCATGACTACACATGTATAACCCATATTGAACCGCTTTCTTTCTTTATGGCGGAGTGGGATAAGAAAGAAGGGGAGGAGGGAGAGAACTTGGAACTCAAAGTTTTAAAAAACAAACGTTGGAAATTGTTTTTACATGCAACTGTGGAAAAATAAAAAAATAAAATGCTAAAAAATAAGGACTGATACTGTATGCAGATTAAAGCATATATTTCAAAAATTCTATTCTTCTGGGTTTTTTGTCTTGTTTTCTTTCACAACATGACTAATATGGAAATATGTTTTGCCTGACCTTGCATGCTGGTTGTTGTCCTTCATTCTTGAAGAAAATGACATCACTATGCTAAAATCAAGTTTCAGTATGCCCGACTATGGCTGATCAGATCAATACGAGCTCAGAATGCTCCACCACAGGTTGGGCACAACAGTCCATGTCGGGAGGATTCTCTAAATTTGCACATCCTGCGTTTCCTTTGAGCTGTTTCAGTTCTGCTTTGCTCATAGAGCACAGCACCTTCTCTGATGTGGGCACACTATACTGAGGGGTCCTGTGCTAGTGTCTCCCATGTCACACAATCAATTCCAAAGTTCTTGAGAGTGAGACTTGAGAATGTTTTTGTATTGATTCTTCTGACCACCACATGAACACTTGTCCTGTGTGAGTTTTCCATAAAATAGTCTTTTTGGCAAGTGAATGTTTTGTATTTGAACAACATGGCCAGTCCATTGGAGTTATACTCTCTGAAGCTTGGCAGTTTAGTTTGAGTAAGGACCTCAGTATCTGGTACCTTATCCTGCCAGGTGATCTTCAAAATCTTCCTGAGGCAATTCAAATGGAAGTGATTCAGTTTCCTGGCATGGGGCTGGTTGACTGTCAAGGTTTCATAGGTATATGATAATGAGGTCAGCACAATGACTATGTAGACCTTCAGTTTGGCAGTATAACTCATAGCAAATTGCTTGCCTTCTCAGTGAGGGAGATGAAAGGAGGAAGAGAGAGATAGAATTTGGCACTCGAAATTTTAAAAAAATGAATATTAAAATTTTGTATATGTAATTGGCAAAAATATTTATCAAAGCCAGTTTTAGGTGATACCTCCCCCTTTTCTGATCCCTTTAGGTAGAAGTGCTCCTTTTTCAAATTTTCTTAGAGAACTTTGGAACTCTCCTTTGTCCCTATTGCCTTCTACTTATATGTGTGTATCATATTCCCTACCCCCCAACTCAAGTAGAATGTAAAAACCTTAAGGGGAAAAAATGCTAATTTTCATTTTTGTATTTCTAGTACTGTGCTTTGTACATATTAATTGCTTAACAGGAGTTAATTCTAGTATCTCCATTTCCTCCTTGCTCCTTCCTACCTCTCTCTCCCTCTCTGTCTTTCTCTTTTCATTCTGCTTCTCTCTTTCCATTCATTCATTCAACAAATATTTACTGATTGCCTAATAAGAGTAAGGCACTATGCTGAGTGCTACAGAGGATAGAAAAGGAATGTGAGATGTAACTTAAAAAGACATTTAAAAAATGACAAGCAGAATTTATACATCCAAATGATTGTTGTCCTTTCGAAAGTCACCTTGGGAAGCTCTAGGCTTATTCTAATTATTCTGTCACTGGTTATAACATTTTTGGAACTCTTCTTTTGAAAATGCCTTAAGATCTAGTTTATGAACTGTGCAAAAAGTCATCCAGAGGATTTTATAGATACATCTTATTTTTTAATGAAAACCAGTACTTTCAAGCTTGATGCCCCTCTCCACCATCTTATTCACCAGATTAGACCTGGAATGACTTTTTATTGTTTTTGAAAATGAAATTCATCCTCAAAGGATGAAGGTGTGACATTACTGCAGATATCCAAAAGAATGACCTCAGAAGACACTTCTAAAAGGAGCTTCACAAATATTTTATTTGTGTAAATGAATACATAGCACTCCTAATATGATTTTGAAGGACGTCACTCACATATGTGCTCACTTTAAAAAGTAATATCACTTTAGTCTTAACTCTTAATGCATGATTGCTGCCCTAAAATCATATAACTTGAAGCATACCTTATATACCACATGAAATTTACCCTCAATGGGCTTCCATTCTAGTTTGGGAGACAATAATAATCATAATGTTATATGGTGTTTTTCAGTTTTCAGAGTACTTTCTTTTATAGATAGAAAATTCCTGGAAAAAGATGAAATAATTTTTCATTTTTGTTTTTCCACATTCTAAATAACTCAGATCCTAACACATAGAATGAACTTACTAAATATTTCTTGAATTAAATTGAACTCTGTTAAGCAGATAGTGCCAGTATTGTTGTTCCTATTTTATGGTTGAGAAAACTGAATGTCAGAGAGGGAAAATGACTTGTCTGTAGCCACACAGCTCTTGTGGCAAAGCCAGGAATTAAAATTCAGGTTTTCTATCTCCTAGTTCAATGCTGTTTTCATTACCCCATGCTGCCTCTTATATATGAAACAATAAGAAACAATTTAAGACAGTATTTAATTAAGTACTAATTGTATTACCCATACATGTTGTTATAGAGCGTAAGTACTGGAGAAATTCAAGTCAATGTGTATGATATAATTAGAGAAGGCTTTATAAATATAATATGACCTTATCTGTAAAATGGGAGGGTGAGGTGGACTTGATCCCCTTAAGATCTCTTCCAGCTCTAGGCTGATGATCCTATGACAAGAATTAGACCTTGAATGATGGGTGGTATTTGTACATCATTATTCTTTTTTCTCTTGCCTTCCACTTTTCAAATTCCTAATTGCTGTTCTCAGTTTCAAAGGTGTTAGGAAATTCTTCTGCTGTTCTCTCTATTATTCACTATCTCAGCTCCTTTCTGTACACTTTGGTTAATAAAAAGTAAATCAGTAAAGGAGGGACAGTTCTCAGTGGAGTGGTACAAAAAAGAGGTTGAAAAGTAGATGGGCAGCTTGGGAAGATGATAAGTTTCTGGACATTTAAGAACCTACTATGTGTCAGACACTGTGCTAGACAGTAGGGAAACAAAAACAAAAGTCTATCTTTCCATGCAGTATTTAGGAAAACCGATGCCCTCCACAAAAGAGGAAGCTTCAGAGTAGTTGGGAATCTAGCTTTTTCTAATAGACCTCAAACAAAGAAGAATCTACTATCTCTAGAGATGACTCATTCCACTTTTAGATACCTCTAATTACTTTTGCACTAATTATAGAATTGCAGAGTTTTAGAACTGGAAGAGACTTTAAAGGACATCTCATCCTTAAAGAAGAACCTTAAAGATAATCTCCCCTACAATATCCCTGACAATTGATCATCTAGCTTTTGCCACAAGACCTCAAGTGAGAAGAAAATACATTGCTTTCTGAGGTGAACCATTCCATATTTGGATAATTTTAACTATTAGAAAGTTTTACATTGCATCAAGCCCAAATAGGTCTCTTTCCAACCTCATCAATTATTCCTATGTTTATATATGGGTGTATATAGGTTTTTGGTGACCAAGTGTAAGATAAGTCTAATCCTTATTCCAAATAATTGATAGCTCCTTCAAATATTTGAAGACAACTATCATGTCCCCACTAGCTTCTCTTCCTTAGCAAAATCATCCCAGTTTAATCTGTCTTTAATATTTACCGTATTCCTATTCATACCTCCTACAAAGTGCCTAGAAAATATTAGGTTCTTAAAAAATGCCTGATGATTGATTGATTGATCCTAGCTGCCCTCCTCTGGATGCTCTTTTCCTTGTCAATATTGTTCCTAAAGTACATTGTCCAGAGCTTAGCACAATATTCCAGATGTGGTCTGACCAAAGTAGCATATATCATGACTATCATCTTCTTATTTTTGGAAACTATGACAAAGACTTTATTAGTTTTGTTGGATTCTATACTATACCATTAAGCTGTTGAGCTTGCATTTTTTTCTTATCATACAGTTTTTCTTTTCTTTGGTTTTTATATCATGTTTGTTTGCAAATATATCCTTCCTCAGAGAGCCAGGTCTTGTAACAAAAAAATAAAAGAAATGGAGGAAATGCAGTTGCACAAAACTAAACAATATCTCAACAGGATTTGACAGTATATGTAATGTTCTATACCAACAGCCACTAATCTCTGCAAAAGAAGGGAGGGAGATCGACTTAGGTCTGGTCAATTTGTTTACAATTTTTTTCTTTCCTTTTACATTTTTTAGTCATTGTGTATAATTGTTTTCCCATGCTTCCGCATATTCTTCATATTCATCATTTCTTAATAATATTCCATTTCATTCAGAGGCCACCATTTATTTAGCCATTTCATAGCTGAAAGGCTTCTACTTCAGTTGAACCCTGTATTTCTATAAATGTACTCACAGAAAAGCATGCAGGGTCCTTCTGAGGACCACTGGTCATGTGTCACAAACTTTTCAAAGGCAAGGACTATACTTCATACCTCTCTTGTAACCTGCACAGGACTGAACACAGTTCTCATGTGCTGAACTCTAGCTCTCTTGGAAAAGTTATTCCCTGTCTCTCTAGACTTCAGTTATCTCCTCTGTAAAATGTAGAAGTTGGAGCATCTGACCCCTGAGGTTCCTCCCAGATCTAAGAGTCTATATCCTATGTTCCAAGGACCTTTCATACTCAAACAATCTGTTTGAAGTTTTCTTCTAACTCCAGCATTCTGTGTTATCCTCTGTTTAATAATTTATTTTTCCCAATTACATGTAAAAATAATTCTTAACATCCAGTTTTTTAATATGAGTTTCAAATGCTTTCCCTTCCTTACTCCCCTTTCCCCTTATTGAAAAAGCAAGCAATTTAATATACATTATACATGTATACATGTAAGTCATATTGTGAAAGAAAACACAAACCAAAAACAAATGTGCAAACCAGAAAAATTAAAGAGGTTTTTAAAAGTATGCTTCAATCTGCATATAGACTCCACCACTTCTTTCTCTGGAGGTGGATAGCATTTTTTATCATAAGTCTTTAGGAATTGTCTTAGATCATTGTATTGCTGAGAATAGTTAAGTCATTCACAGCTGGTCATTTTGTTGTTACTGTATATAATGTTTTCCTGGTTCTGCTCACTTCACATTACATCAGTTCATGTAAGCCTTTCCAGATCTTTCTCAGAGCATCCTGCTCATCATTTCTTATAACATAATAGTATTCTATCACAATCGTATACCCCAACTTGTTCAGCTGTTTCCTAATTAATGGACATCCCCTCAAGTTTCCAATTCTTTGCCACCAAAAAAGAGCAGCTTTAAATATTTTTGTACACATAAGTTGTTTTAATTTTTTTTATCTTTTCTAAATACAGACCTAGTAGTAGTATAACCGGGTTAGGGGATATACATGGTTTTATATCCCTTTATACATAGTTCCACATTGCTCTCCAGAATGGTTGAATTAGTTCACAACTTTATCAATAATGCATTAGTATCTCAATTTTCTCACATCCCCTCCAACATTAGTTATTTTCCTTATTAGCCAATCTGATAGGTGTGGGGTGGTACCTCAGAGTTGTTATAATTTACATTTCTCTGATCAAAAGTGATTTATTTTTTAATGTCACTATGGATAGATAGTTTTGGTTACTTTGTCTGAAAACTGTCTGGTCATATCCTTTGACCATTCATCAATTAGGGAATGACTTGTATTCTTATAAATTTGACTCAGTTCTCAATATATTTGAGAAATGAAGCCATTATTAGAGAAACTTGCTCTAAGAATTTTTTCACAGTTATGATTACTATGCATTTCTCTTTATCCTATTTCCTCCTGTTTAATCTTATTCTCTCTCCTTTCACCCTGTGTGTCTTCAAAAGTGTTTTGCTTCTGATTACTGCCTCCTCCAATCTTCTCTCCTTTTTATCAACCCTGCCCTCCTTTCTCTTACATCCTTCTCCTTCTACTTTCCTGTAGGGTTAGATAGATTTCTATTTCCAACTGAGTGTGAATGTTATTCACTCTTTGAGCCAATTTCAATAAGAGTAAAGTTCAAGTGTTCCTTCTCCTCCACATCTTCCCATCCACTATGAAACCTCTTTCATAACCTCTTTTATGCAATTTACCTCATTTTACTTCTCTCTTCTCCCTTCTCCCAGAGCCTTCTTCTTTCTCACCCCTTAATTTTATTTTTTTAGATATTATCCTATCATATTCAACTCACACCCATGTCCTGTTTATGTACACTTCTTCCAAATGCCTTAATTATAAAGTTCTTAGACTTTACAAGTATTGTCTTCTTATGTAGGGATATAAACAGTTTAACTTTATTGAGACCTTTATGATTTTTCTTTCCTGGTTACCTTTTTATGCTTCTCTTCTGTCTTGGATTTGAAAATCAAATGCTCTATTTAGCTCTGATCTTTTCTTTTAAAAAAAGTTTATTTTTTGTTTTCAACATTCATTTCCATAAATTTTAAATTTTCTCCCCCTCCTCTCCCTCTTCCCTCCCTAAGACAGCATGCCAACCGATATAGGCTCTACACAAACATTCCCATTAAACATACTTTCACATTAGTCATGCTGTACAGAAGAACCAGAAAGAATAAGAGGAACCATGAGAAAGCAGCTGAAGTATAATATATTCTACTTCAGTCTTTTACCTTTACCTGGGGTGTATCCTCCTGTTTCAAAAGTGTTTCTTGTAAACAACGTATTGTAAGATTATGGTTTTTAATCCATTCTGATATCCATCTCCGTTTTATGGGGGAGTTCGTCCCATTCGCATTAACAGTTATGATTACTATCTGTGTCTTTCTCTCCATTCTATTTTCCCCTGTTTGTGCTTTTATTTCTCCCTTCTCCCTTTCTCCCCTCAAAAGAGTTTTGCTTTTGACCACTGCCACCCTCAATCTTCCCTCCCTTCCATCAACCTCCCTCACTTTTCTTTCCCCTTTCCCCTCCTACTGCCTGTAGGGCAAGTTAGATTTCTATACTTGTGTTTGTTATTTCCTCCTTGAACCAAATCTGATGAGAGTAAAGTTCAAACAATACTCATCTCCCTCCCTTCTTTCCCTCTACTATAATACATTTTTGTGCTTCTTCATGTGATGCAGTTTACCTTTTTCTGCTTCCTCCTTTCCTCTTCTCTCATTTACAATCCTTTTTCACCCTTTAATTATGTTTTTAATCATCATATCAGTTAATTTATACCCACACCTTCTGTCTATCTATATACATCCCTTTAAAATGTCATAATAAAGACACGATTCTCAAGATTTACAAGTATCTTCCCATGTAGGAATGTAAACAGTTTGCCCTTATTGAATGACATAATTTTTTTTTCTTTTTTCTTTTCCTGTTTACCTTTTTATGCTTCTCTCAAGTCTTGTATTTGAAGATCAGATTTTCCATTAAGCTTTGGTCTTTTCATCAGGAAGATCTGGAAGTCCCATATTTCATTGATTGAGGGGGAACCATCCCAAGCTTCAGTGGGGACCTCTAATGTGCTAGTGCTTCTCCTTGCCCTCGGACTATGACCTAGGACTTTGATGTGGATCTGCATAGGGGCAATGAAATAGAGTCCTACACTCAGTATCAACAAAGGTGCCCCTGTAATCTCCTTCTGATTAGTTGTCTGACCCCTTTACCATCAGTGGACTGAAAATTCTGAAAGCTGCTGCTAATTCAGTTGCTCCAAGGCCTGCTGCTATTTTACTGGAACAAGTGGATTGTGCTTCACTCTCAGCTGGGTACAAAAGAACTCTCCTTTCAACCTTCTAAATTGTCTTGGGTTGGAAATTGTTTCACTCAATCCTTTTGTGGGTTCCGTCATTTTAGAAATTATTTTGAGGTGCTATTTTAAAGTTGTTTGGAAGAGAATTTGGAAGAGCTCAGGGAAGTCCCTGCCTTTTCTCTGTCATCTTAGCTCTACTACTATACCTCCCATGTTTCGTGTTTTAAGGTGCTTTCCATTTCTGAGATTTCTGAGTTCTGAACTTCTTTTCAATGAACTTGTATTTGACTAAAATATCCATTTTTTTTTTCAGATGAACTATCTGGTCACATCTGCTTCATCTTGTATTGGTGAAATTGTTTTGTTTGGACCTAAATATAAGACTTAGCATTTATCCCAATTAAATTTGGGCATTTTAAATTTGGCCCAATTTTCTAAGCTATTAACACTTTTTTAGTTCTGATCCTTTTACCTAGAGCATTAGTTATGTCTCTCAGTTTTGTGCCACTTGTAAATTTGATAATCTTTATCTAAATAAAAATTTCAAGGTCTCATGACCTTATAGTGATCCTTGATTTATTCTTCTGGTGGCCACATTCCAAGAAGACATTGGACCATTAATGACTATTTTTTGAATCTCACCATTCAATCAGTTTTGAATCTAGCTATATTACTTTCTAGCTCACTTCTCTTTATTTTGTCCATAAGAAGTCCACAAAAAATGATTTTGTCATGTTTTACTAAAATCTAGGTAAATTATATTTATAGCATTCTGTCAGAAAAGGAAATGAGGTTAGTTTGACATGACCTGTTTTTGATGAAGCCATGAAGTTTCTTTGTGATCACAACTTGTTTTTCTGACTATTCACTATCTCTTTAATTAATTTTTTTTTTGCTTTTTTTTTTTTTTTGAGGGCAATTGGGGTTAAGTGACTTGCCCAAGGCTAGGTTTTTGTGTTAAGTGTCTGAGGCTGGATTTGAACTCAGGGCCTCCTGACTCCAGGGCTGGTGCTCTATTCACTGTGCCACCTGGCCACCCCTCAACGACCATTTATTAAACACCTATAGCAATTAATGTCAAGTTCATTTCCATCCCCATTTTGGAATATCAAGCTCTTATTTTGTTTCTGGTTTTTTCTGCCAAGGAAAACAATCTTTAGAGCAGAAAGACTGAAAAGTGGCAAATAGAGAGTTGATACCCAAGATATGTAAGGAGGTGTGAAGTGAATACCCACCTTCCATTTATGAATCCAAATCACCTGGTTCAAATGACCTACATCCTTGAATACTGAAAGAACTGGAAGATGTGATTGTTGAGTCACTTGTCAATGATCCTTGAAAGATTCCAGGAAAGGGTGAGGTACCATAGAATTGTAGAGGGGCAACTATTGTATTCTTTCTTCTCTCCAGTATTAGTTAAAATTGTCCCATTTGCCCCAAACTAGTGTACTATACTTTCTTTGTTTTTTCTTTTACCCAATATAGCTCAAAACAAAACAAAAACAGAAAGCTTTTTGTTATCCCTAGCTTTCCTTGCCAAATGCAATTAATATGGAGCTTTAGCATGTCTGACATTATTCTTTCATGGAATGCTTTTGTCTACATTCTCTGTTGTGTGACTTTGTTCCATTTTTGCACCTGTCTTAAAAATCCAAGATAGTTGGTGACTTGCCCATGTATACCCATTAGTCTCTTTAGACAGCTCTCTTTTTTTCTTTCTCATTAGAATTCTTTCTCTTTGTGTCTTTGGAATTTCATTTTTGAGAACATCTACATTTAGATGGCACTGTGGATAGAGCTCTGAACTTGGAATGGGGAAGACCTGAGTTTGAATCCTGCCTTAGACACCTACTAGCTGTGTGATGTTGAAAAGGTAATTTAACTTCTCTCAATATCAGTTTCTACATCTGAAAAATGAAGATAATAGTCTCTATCTCAGGATTGTCCCAACATCATATTCCACCTTCTACAGGAATCCTTTCCCCATCCCCCTTAGTTTTAATGTTTGCCCTCTGTTGACTATTTCCAATTTATCTTGCATGTAGGTTTTGTTTGGTACATAATTATTTACATGTTTTCTCCTCTGTTAAACTGTGAGGTCATTGAAAGTGGAAACTGACTTTTATGTTTCTTTGTATCCCCAGAGCCTAGTACAGACTAGGCACTAAATGTTTATTGATTGACTGACAATCCTTAACATTTTATCTCTCTGTCTCTGTCTCTCTCTCTATAATATTACATTATATTACATCAGATCACATCATGTTTTATTATATCATAGTACATTATAGCTGTATACTTTTTTCTAGACTACCCTTGTAGAAATTTAGCCCATGAGATCTTATCTAACCATTCAATGGAATCTCTAAAATCAACTCTCCAAGAATCTAGGTTGCATATCAGACTATTTTGAACTTTATCCAACTATACCACAAACTATAAGTTGGAACCTAAGACCTCCTCCTATTTCCCCAAGGTTCCCATCATTTCTACTTTAGCAACTGGATCCTCTGTTGGTAGGAATAAGATCCAGAATAGAATTCTTGTTTGTTTGGTTTTTGAATTTTATTTTTTAGTTTTCAATATTCATTTCCACAAGATTTTGAGTTACCCCCACGCCCAAAATGGCAAGCATACTGAATACCCCTTCCCCTAATCTGTTCTCTCTTATATTCTCCCTTTTTACCCCCTAACTTTCTAGTTGGGCAAGATGAGTTTTTATACCCCAGTAGCTGTATATCTTATTTCCCAGTTGTGTGTAAAAAGCAAATTTTTAAACATTTGTTTTGAAAACTTTGGGTTCCAGATTTTTTCCCCTTCTTCCCTTCTCACCCACCCCCACTGGGAAGATAAGCAATTCAATATAGATTGTACATGTGTAGTTACTCAAATCATTTCCATAATTGTTGTATTGTGAAAGACTTACTATATTTCCCTCCATCCTATCCCACACCCCACTTATTTTATTTTCTCCTTTGATCCTGTCCCTTTTCAAAATGTTTGCTTCTAACTACCCTCTCTCCCAATCTGCCCTCCCTTCTATCCTCCCCCTTCTTATCCCCTAGCCCCCTATTTTCCTGTATGGTGAGATATCCAACTGAGTGTGTATGTTATTCCCTCCTTAGGCCATATTCAATGAAAATCAGGTTGTCCCATTCCAATTCACCTTCCTGCACTTCCTCTCCATTGTAACAGTTTTCTCTTGCCTCTTTTTTTTTCTTTTTGGAGGGCAATTGAGGTTAAGTGACTTGCCCAAAGCCACACAGTTAGTAAGTGTGTCAAGTGTCTGAGGCCAGATTTGAGCTCAGGTCCTCCTGACTCCAGGGCTGGTGCTCTATTCACTGTGCCACGCAGCTGCCCCTCTTGCCTCTTTTATATGAGATAATTTACCCTAATCCATTGCCCCCTTTCTTCTTCTCCCAATAAATTCCTCTCTCACCTCTTAATTTTATCTTTTAGATATCATCCCTTCATATTCAATTCATCCTATGCCCTCTATGTATACATAAACATACAAATGTCCATACTCACATATATATTCATATATATATACATGCCCTATATATACATATATGTATGTATACATATATATACATATACATTCTCATACTGAGAAAAGTCTTACGAGTAAAGTTATCATTTTTCCGTGTAGGAATGTAAATAGTTCAACTTTATTAAGTTCCTTACGATTTCTTTTTCTTGTTTACCTTCTCATGCTTCTCTTGCTTCTTATATTTGAGAGTCAAATTTTCTGTTCAGTTCTGTTTTCTTCATCAAGAATGCTTGAAAGTCCTCTATTTCATTGAATGACCATATTTTTCCCTGTAGCATAATACTCAGTTTTGCTGGGTAGGTGATTCTTGGTTTTAGTCCTACCTCCTTTGAGCTCTGCAATATCATATTCCAAGCCCTTCAATCCCTTAATGTAGAAGCAGCTAGATCTTGTGTTATCCTGATTGTGTTTCCACAATACTCAAATTGTTTCTTACTGACTGCTCACAGTATTTTCTCCTTGACCTGGGAACTCTGAAATTTGGCTATAATATTCCTATGAGTTTTCTTTTTGGGATCTTTTTCAAGAGGAGTTCAATTCAAGAATTGAATTCTTTCAATTTCTATTTTGCTCTCTGGTTCTAGACTATCAGGGCAATTTGCTTGATAATTTCTTGAAAGATGGTGTCTAGGTTCTTTTTTGGATCATGGCTTTCAGGTAGTCCAATAAGTTTTAAATTATCTCTCCTGGATCTATTTTCCAGGTCAGTGGTTTTTCCTATGACATATTTCACATTGCCTTCTATTTTTCATTTGTTTGGATCTGTTTTATAGCATCTTGATTTCTCATAAAGTCATTAGCTTCCAATTGGTCCAATCTAATTTTGAAGGAGTTATTATCTTCAGTGAAATTTTTGAAATTCCTTTTTCACCTGGCAAATTCAGCTTTTTAAGGCATTCTTCTCCTTATTGGCTTTTTGGGCCTCTTTTGCCATTTGAGTTAGTCTATTTTTTAAGGTGCTAATTCCTCCAGTGTATTTTTGGGTCTCCTTTAGCAGGCTGTTGACTCACTTTTCATGATTTTCTTGCATCATTCTCATTTCTCTTCCCAATTTTTCCTCTACTTCTCTTACTTGACTTTTAAAATCCTTCTTGAGCTCCTCCATGGCCTGTAATCAGTTCATATTTTTCTTGGAGGCTTTTGATGCAGGAGTTCTGACTTTGCTGTGTTCCTCCTGCTCCATGCCTTGATCCTTTTTGTCTCCCAAAAAAGATTTTATGGTCTGTGCTTCCATTGCTTGCTCATATTGGCAGCCAATTACTTTACTTTTGAGCTCTTTGCCACAGTAGAACTCTGCTTCCAGAATGGAGAGAACTATGTCTCAAATCACTGGGGTTTTTGCAGCTGCTGGAGATATTAGATAGGTGCCCTCTCTATAGCCTCCACATGCTCTGGCTCACTGGTCACACATCCCAGGACCACCACCTAAGACCATGATCCAGATGTAAGCAGGTCAAAGGAAGAGCAATCACCCTCTGAATGGTTGCTTCACTCCTGTACCATATGCAGACCAGGAGCTCTGAAGTAGCCACGTGGCAGCAGCTGCAGCCTCTATGCTTCTGCTGCTTCTAGCTCTGGGGGTAGCAGCCAGACCACACTCTTCTATCTCTCTCTGGACCTAACAAAGTTCCACACTGACCTTTTACTTTGTCTTTGGCATTTATGGATTGAGAAGTCTGGAAACCCTACAGCTGCTGGTGATTTACTCTTGTGAAGGCTGCTCCAGCTGTAGCTGGTTGATGCTGCCCTGGGGCTAAAACTGTGGCTCAGGAAGAATTGCGCTCTGCTCCTAGCACCCTGGGATGGACCCTTCCTGCTGGCCGGCCAGGCTTCCTTCAGTGGAAGCTTTGTTTCTCTTTCTCACTTTGTGGGTTCTCTATCACTAAAGTTTGTTTCGAGTAATTTTTTACATGTATTGGAGGAGGTGGAAGATGGAGCAGCATGGAGGTGCTGTTTCTAGTCTGCCATCTTGGCTCCATCCCTAGAATCCTTGTTGGTGGTTCCTTTTGAAAGATGAAAGTATTAAGTCAAATCAGGAAAAAAAAATTAGGTGGTCTGCTTTTAGCAGAGGGGGAATATTCTAGCAGATGTTTAGAGAACTGAAGTCCCTTATCATCATTATATCATACCTGTGTGCCAGGCTTATGATTTGTTTATTGAACTCATTTATTTCCTTTTTCTGTTCTGGTGATCTGATGATAGTCTCACTTCTCTTTCTTCCTCTGTTGATCTTCACCCAAATGCTTTCTCCATCATGCTTCCCGCTCTCCCAATCTGGTTAATGAATTTCCTTATGAATGAATCTTCTTAATGTATAATACTACCCTAAATTCTCTTTTGTCTGGCATGTTTCTTTTGAATAAGTTATAATTTATTAGAGTTACATCCTTCATGTGTCTGAGCCTACTAATTCTTAGTGATGAGTTTAATGTTGTCTACTTTAGTTAGGATTTCTAGTTCATTTTATTCGCTAGTCAAACTTTCTGAATTTGTCTATAGCTGTCTGAAGCCATGGTTTTTATTTTGGGCTTTCTGAGATTTTGTCTCAGGTTATGTCTTTGCTTAGGCTTTGTCTCACATTGAGGATTTCTCCTAAATTATGAGGAATAAGTTACTCAGTGTATATCATGCATCAAATATATGACAGGTTATTTATTTCTGCACCCTGCCAAGCTTTAACCTCAGATCATTCCCACCATCCTCTGCCTTTGCTCCTACATATGTACTGCTAAACAAATATGAAGAAAACCACAAAATTATTCTGACTGAGTCTATTATGAATTTGTGTTACACAACCTCAACTGGGCCCTTATTGCTGGTAGCATTCCTGCTATATTTCCCTTATCGATTCACTATCCTACTCTCCACAATGGTTCTTCCAAACCTTTTCATCCCTTCTCAAACCTCCCATTTTCCCTCCCTCCTCCCTCTCAGTTGAGATCCTTGCCTTATGTTTTACAGAAAAAAATTGAGGCCATTCACTGGGAACTCTCTTTTCTCCCCTCTTCCTCATCTCATATCACTAATATGCCTTCTGCTGCTATTTCCTTCTGACTCACATGATGAGCTGGTCTTGCTCTTTATTGAGCACAAGCAATCTTATACCTTCTAGATTTCTCCAATAAATTGCCCTCCTCTGTTATCCCCACTCAATCACATATTTTTACTTTGTATCTGTGTATTAGCTCATTCTCTCCTGCTTACAGATATGCCTTTCCCATCCAGAAAAAAAACTCTCATTTGACTCTTCCATTCTGGCTTACTATAGGCTTTGACCTGCATGTATTTCTTTTGCCTTTTGTAGTTAAACTTGAAAAAACCACCTACAATAGGTAACTCAACTCTGTCTCCTCTCACTTTCTTTTTAATACCTTACAATCTAGCTTCTGACCTTATCAATCCACTGAAACTGTTTTATCCTAAGTTACCAATAATCTCTTAGTCACCAAATCCAATAGCCTTCAAATTCTCATTCTCCTTGACCTCTCTGCAGTCCTTGACATTCTCTCATCCTTGATACTTTCTTTCTAGGCTTTTGAAAGTTCTCTTCCTACCTATCAACTTGCTCCTTGTTAGTCTACTTTGTTGGATTCCCCATCCAGATCATACTCTCTAAAAGTAGGTGCCCCACAGGTTTCTCTCTTGGGTCCTCATCTCTTCTCCTTCTATATTAATTCACTTGGAAACCTCATCAGCTCCCATGGATTTAATTACCATCTTTATTCTGATAATTCTCAAATCTATCTATCTTATTCTATCTCTCTACTGACCTCAAATCTCACATCTCCAACTGCCTTTTAGACATCTCAAACTAGATGTCCAGTAGACAATATGTCCAAAATGGAACACATTAACTTTCCCCTTAACCTTCCCCACATCCCAACTTCCCTATAGAAAGAAAGCAGAGGCGTGTAGAGGGTGACACCTTCTTTCTAGTCTCTCAGGTTCATGACCTAGGAGTCTTTCTTGACTCTTTCTCTCACTTCCCATATTTAACCTATTGCCAAGATCTGTTGAATTTACCTTCGCAACATCTCTCAAATATACCTCCTTCTCTCCTCTGTAATGCCATGCACTAGCAGATTCCCAAAAGAATGCTACTGTGAACAGCTTTTAAGGTTTGGATTACATAGTATAGTGAACACTGCATTTATTCCATTACCAATCAAGGCAAACATTCAATCAATTTGCAATACAATAATCAATACTTAATCATTCAATCAATTTACAATACAATAATCAATCTTCCACTCATGGGACAATTACAGATTAACTTAATCAGTCAGTTATCTAGCAATCAACCACTAAATAAAATCATTAGAAAATTACATAAACCCTCCACCCCTTGGTGTCCAGCAAACTTCAGTTTCATCAGGCATTCTATATCTGAGGAGAGGCCTTTTCTTCATCTTGACTTGGGGTGGTCTCTCAGATTCCCTGGATCCCCTTCCATAGTCCTAGCTCCTACTTGAATCCACAAAACAGTCACCTGGATTCAGACGCAGACAGCTCCCAGGTTCTCATCCAGTTCTCCAGGAAGTTCTTGGTACACACTGAAGTTTGCAGGGTCCAACACATCTGAAACCCTTTACCACTTCTGTTGTGGGGGACTCAAGGATCCACCAAGCCACTAATAAACAAAGTCTTACCCTGGTCATGCTTCTTCATTCCTCTAGCAGTTCAGCTGGCCTTAGAGCCCAGGAGATATCTTGGCCTTCCAGGTAGCCCTCCAGGAGGCCTTCCAGGCAGCCCTCTCAGCCTTCTAGGCAGTCTTCACCAGATTCTGGTCCCATAGAAAAGTCCAACTTGGTTCTCAGTCCAGCAAGCCCAGCTCCCTGATGCTGGGACAATACTGCTTCCTCCACCAGGAGCCACCAGGAGGAAAATTCCTGACTCTGTTCCTCTGTCTCTGAAATTCTTCTTATATACATACACTGGCCTCCTCTGTCTCTGAAATTCTTCTTATATACATACACTGGTCTCAGTCAAACCTCTCCTGCCACACCAGCAACAGGAGACAGAGTTCATGCCCTCTGTTCACATAAGAGACAGAGTTCATACCTTCTGCTTCACACAGGAGACAGAGCTCATATCTTCTGCCTCTCTCAAGAGGTACTTATCCCTAAGTTACCAAGGGTTAAGTATCTGCTAAATTGATTACTGTTACATCCTCTGACATTGTTTTTTTTCTCCTCTATATTTTTGCTTTGGTTTGTTTCCCTTCTCTCCCCACCCCTCTTAGTACTGTTTGTGCCATGGGGACTAACCAGTAAGAGCCTTATAAACCTTTAGATGCTGGAAGGTCCTCTAGAGAATCCTTAGGATCTTGACATCAAGGAGTGGTATATAGTAGGACAAAGCTTCCCCTGGGACTTAATAAGCTTCAGCTTTCTTGGTGTAACTTCTTGATCATCTAAGGGAATAAAAAGTCCTAAGCACATGAAATTTGGGTCTCAGACTTGGTGGGTACATAAGATCATACAAGTCACTAAATCCTAATTACTTGGACATAGGAAATATGGAGGAAATGAAAGAGGGGGAATGACCTGCATGTATTCAGAGAAATTATGTGCCACTATAATCTAATTGCTTAGTATTGGTATGTTAGGTCAAAGTATACCTCCTTTGTTAAATGTTCAGTGATTTGTGAGTGCCTCATTTGATCCCAACATCTAACCTGAACTAAGAGGATGTTGGCATTAGAGCTTCACCTATAACACTATGGGACCACAAATGGTGAAATGGGGGACAAAGGACTTGGTTTGATGGTCTCATTGTTTGGACAGAAATGGAAAAAGTGGCACAAGATAATCAATTCAATATTCACTTAATTTATGCTCACTCACCATTAGCATTAATATGGACATCAATTAATGTTTTCTTTTTTTTTTTTTTTCCTTTTTTTGGAAGGGGGAAAAGCAGAGAAATTGGGGTTAAGTGACTTGCCCTAGGAAACACAGCTAGTAAGTGTTAAGTTTCTTTTTTTTTTTTTTAATATTTTATTATAGTTTGCATCATTCATTTCCACAAGATTTTGATTTAC
>CM053585.1:241003784-241009882 GCA_028646515.1 Pseudochirops corinnae | reverse complement strand
TTTTTTTTTTGCCTTCATTTTTAGTGAGATTTGTTTTATTATAGGATTTGAAATGAATTTGTGTATTTTGGAGGAATGTTTTTTTTTATTATTTTGGAACTTTGCCAATCATATTTGATGATAACATCTTTTTTTTCATCATAAGACTGAATAATGATTCAAAGTAGGATATTCCTTGTTTTTATATGCTATTTAAAAATTTTTTTAATATACACAAGCACACGTATATGTATTCATTCTTCATACCATAGGTTTTTCATTTCTGTATTTTTTCACGACGGAAATGTATTCTTTGATATCTTAGTCGATTACTTAATATAGAATTGAAATGTTCAGATTTTCCGAAAGGTTATGTAGATTTCAATTTGACATTCAAGTGTTTTCTCTGTATTTGTGTGCTTCATTATGATGGCATTAGGTAGGTCTAAAATATCTTATAGGCAGTTTGGCTATTACATGACAAGACTGGTTTTTGTAAGTCAAGCTATACTTGGGAAAAATTTGTCTTTGTTATTCTATTTATCCTGTATATTTTAACATAGATGCCCGTGTTTGTGTGTATTCAAGATAAATAATTTACACATATACTGGCAGATCCTGGTCTATTCTAATACTATTCTATTCTGTAGAATTTAGGGTTCTTTATTCTCTTTTGACATTACTAACTGAAATATATTTAGATAATACTAATAGATATTTATAATCTCAGAATTCTTCTTTAGAGAAGAATATCTTATTTGTTTTCTTGCAGTTTGGTTTTTAGCTACTTCTTTATCAAGATGAATGGTAGGGATTGAGATCACCCTTTTTGTGACACTTTCTTTTTACTCCACAGGGCATGTAAGTGTTCTAAGTATGAACAACATAAATCATTTAAATCAGCATTTAATTTAAATTATTAAAAGTTTGACAGGTCTTGCCAGCACAGCTTTTATAAAGTTATAGTGGTTTACCTACAAAACAAAAGTGGTGGTTATTAGTTCTGGTTAATGGTCTTATCTTTATAGTCTTCAAGTCAAATAATAACTCTTATTTCTATATACTTAGAAGGTTATAAATGCTTTCTTCATAACCTTTGAAATCAGTATAACATGTATTATTATCCCCATTTTATAGATGAGAAAACATATACTTAGTCTCCCCCATCTTTTGATTCCCAAGGCCGTAGCCCTTTCACTGCCTAGACCATATTTACATCCAACTGTCCCCTTTATTTAGAGAGGCAATTTAAAAGCAATATCTGGTCTAGGGAAAAAAAAATACGAATAGTCATTTCTTTAAGGAGGAAGCCATGTCAGAAGGATTATTTCCTTTACCTTCAAAACTTGATTCTCATGATGGTTGTTTAGTAGCAACCATTACTCCCTGATTTTCATGGTCATTAACATAATCGTGTATTTATAAATTTTGTCTGTTTACCTTGTTTTAATATTAAGCATGGTTTTCTGAGAATAATGTGATAAAAATATTGAATTAGATTTTGTATAGTATTTCTTCATTCTTTGTTAATAATAGAGTAATAGGATTGAAGATTAGAGGATAGTTATTGATGCTTAGTTTCTTTTTTTTATGCTTAATTTCTTAAGGAAAAAAGTATTAGTAAAATCTTTCCTGTTATCTTTATAGCTGGAGAATAAAATTGGAAGCAGCACTTTGTTTCTTTAGACTTTTGTGTTTTAAAGGTTTAACAAACATAAGGTTTTAAAGTAACATTCAGATTTTTAAAATGTACAATTAATAAGAAATTGATAATAGAGTTGCATCATTTAATACCTCAAGTTCCATAAGATACTAAAAATCATCTGGGAGAATCTATGCTAGTGATTAAAAAAAATTTTTTTTTTGAGGTGATGTATCAGTTCTCAAAGTTGTCTTCTTTTTAATCTTCAGTGTCCAGCAGGTGGCTTTTTGCATTATTATTATTTAAATAAAATTTTTTAAAAATGTCATAAAATTTTATCATGATTTAAGTGAATTAATTGAAAACACCAACAATTCCACTGTCTATATTAATGTTTGTAATAGAACAAAGGCATGCATATAGAAATGATCTTCAACATCATCTAAATTAAGATTCCAAACAGGCATTACAGATG
Organism: Pseudochirops corinnae; assembly: GCA_028646515.1. Lineage (NCBI taxonomy): Eukaryota > Metazoa > Chordata > Mammalia > Diprotodontia > Pseudocheiridae > Pseudochirops > Pseudochirops corinnae. The sequence goes on along the minus strand of CM053585.1, from coordinate 241,007,786 downwards.
CTGGTAACTTTGGCAATTATCATTTTGTTTGGTGAACAGTAGTAAAACAGTGTGCGGTAAAAGTGTTTAGAGAGAGAGGATAAATAAATTGAACAGTTTTGCAATGCAAAGTGGTTTGTGGTGTTTTTGAGGATTTCTTGGCTCTCTCTTAACTGCTATTGTGAGCCTGGAGCAGATTTCCCCATTGCTAATGCCCTAGAAGTATTAATTCACTTTGATATGCTAATTAGAGGGCATTATGCAAGAAATGAGATTAAGTGGCAGCATGAAGCCATTTGCCTGTCAGTAAATTGAGAGCTTTAGCATCAGGAGGAGCTTTGTTTTTTCTGAGTTTCTCTTGGTTTTGCATATAAATAAAATTGATTGAAAGGTCTAGAGAAGCTTCTAGAACATTGGTGGTTCTTCTCTCCCCCCCCACCCCAGGTTATTTAAACTTAATGTTAAAGGCTTTGTCTGAATATTAATTGATCTAATGGGAGCTATTGAACATGAAAATTGCATTGTTTTTGTATACTGTGGAAAGTAATGGAAATTTTGTGTCATCAGATGTTGTGGGTTGCTTGGAGGATTGGTAGAGGTTGGGCCTTGGCATTAAGTAGACCTGAGTTACTAAAGTCTGATCTTTGACACATACTAGGTATGTGGCTGTTTACTAGTTGCTTAACCTCTTAGTGCCCCAGGCATTTCTCTAAGACTGTAAGTTACAGACAGTTGATGATCTTGAATTGACTGGCTAATTGGTAGAGGAGGGAGCTTCCTCCTGGAAATACCTCCTATGGATACAATCAAAAGACTGAACCAAAAAAAAAAAGTTGGAGATATTGGGATGATTTCATTTCTGTTTTAGAGTTCAGAGAATCATAGGATGTTAGAGGTAGATTGAAGTCTTAGAGATAATCTAGTCAACCCTTTTATTTTATTGATTCTTGAAGTAAAGCACAGGAAAGGGGAATAGACTTGTTTGAGTAGCTAGTACATGGTCCAGTTGGGACTTGACTCAGGTTTTTGGATTCCAAGTCTCATGTTTTTGTTTTTTCCTACCAGGTTTTTGTATTACTGCTCACTTTTAAAGTATATGCCTAGTTAGAATATAGATGAATGTTCATCTGATAAACTAACATTCCTGTTTAATTATGGAAAATTATTATTCTGATGGAAGTCACAAGCGTATCTGAACCATTTTGGAAGAGAGTTATTATACTAGCTATAGATTTTACTTAACTACATGGAGTGACATTAAATTAACATTAAGATTCTGACTTTTAATCCATAAAACAAGAAACCTCTTGGCTTAAACTCTCACCTTGACTCAACCTGTTGAATGAACATATTTATTGATATATGTATGTGTATATATATTTATATATGTGTATGTCTATATCTATCTGTCTGTCTATCTATCTATCGTATGTCTAAAGAGATGGTAGAGGTGTAATGGAAAGAGCCAGGCAAACTGGGCTTGAACCTGGGCTTTGACTAGATTCTGGGAAGCCTTTCTAAACTTTCATTTCCTAATTCAAAAAACTGAGGTAATATTATTTGCATTACCTACTTCACAATATTGCTGTGAGGAATATAGTTTGTAAATCTTAACACTCTAGATAAATGAGTTGCATATAAAGTCACAATTGAGTGTCTCCCCTGTACTTGATTGTAGTGGAATGAACCAAAGGTGAGTTTTCATACTTAATTCTGAATTTCTTTTAGTTTGAGTCAATCCTTTGCATTTCTTTTCATAATTATGGTTGTATTATTTTCTTTCTGTGTTACTAAAAAAATAGAAATGAATTTTCTTACATATTTTGGATCCATGAATCTTTCTTCCATCATTGTTGACTGCTCCACACCTTTCTTTCATCTGCAGTCCTTTTCTCTGTTTTCCATCAATCCTTCATAGATTATGTAGGAAAGGGGGCAGAGGCTTGCTTCTTTGAATTTCTTGTGTATACTAATTTAGTACTGGGGCTCTGCATCTGTTTCTCATTCTCACTACATGACTGGCCCACTTATTTTTCTAGACATACATGTCCTTGATATAATGTCTTTTATGACACTTCTCCTAGGCAAGTTATCTTTGGCTTCATGGAGGAGTTGGCATCTGAGCTGGGCTTTGAAGGAAGAGAAGGATTTCAACAGGTAGAGTTGAGAAGGGTGTGTGTTTCTTGAAGTAACTAAGCTGTTATTGGTAGAATTGGTATGTCTACCCCTCTGTGTTTGGTTACATAACAGAATATTTTGGATATGGGCGGTTGGTTTTGGCATCTGAATTCCACCACTGTATCTGTGAATGTAAACCCAATAAACCATAACTCCTTTTCAGAGCCATATGGATTCTCAAACCATCACAGCTGCTATGCATGCGCACTAAGGAGGCTAGTTTCTCCTCAGTATGCATGTGTAGCTCCCATTAATGTTAATGGGAGTTCGGAATATGCATACAGAGAGGAGAATCAGGTTCTCTCCAGAGACAGAACTCCTGATTACATTTTCAGTGACGAGTACTTAGTGTACCTACACATTAGCTGCTTTTCTAAATGAAATCCTTGGCTATTTTTAATTCTTGTTCCCTTCCCAGTACTCCCCGAACTAGTTAAATCAATGAATCTTCATTAGGAGCTCATTACTTGCAAAATTTCATTTAAAACATATGAAGCTATTTTTGATTGAAATGGGAACAAAAAGCATTTGAAATTGCTTTTGGTGAAAGACAGGGAGATAGAAGAAGAGAGTAAGAGAAGGAGGAAAAAGAGGTGTTGAGTTCCCCAGAAGCAATAACCTTTTAGAGTAGAGATTTCTGGGGGAGGGGGTCAGCTTACTAATATTTTCTCAATCACTTCTTTATTACTTGCATTATATTGGGGGAGTTGGTAGGAATTGTTTTTTTATAAATGTATTTAAAAATACAGACTTGTATGTATATCAGACCAAGGAGCCATTATTACTAGTTACTCCATGTTAATTTTCCAAATGAAAAAGAATAATTCAGATGGTCCCCTGAGTTTGTTTTCCTTTCGCTTTTCTTGTTTCTCCCTTTCCCTTTCCTTAAAAAAAAAAAAAAACAAACCCAAAACCTAAGGACACAGGTATTTGGAATTCATAGTCAAATATATCATTTTCAAGTTGGAATAGGACTGGAGCAGGAAATTGATTTTATATTTATTATGAAAGAAAGAACTCCAACACCACCAACTGACAAAAATCCACATCTTAGTTTGGGGATAATTATTTGCAGATAGATGTCATGTTATCACTGAATCATAGTTAATGTCGATTGGGAACACTGCCTGTTTGTAGGAAATATCTTTAATTGAACTAAGTGGTACTAAAATGTTGTATCACTGGATCTTGGTGCTGGGATTAACTGTCACCAGCAAGAACAAGTTACAATAGATTGTGCAATGATTCCTCTACCTTTCAGGATATATTTATTACCATTTTTGAACAAATTATACTAACATGAAAAGTTGTGTTTGAAATGATTGTGTGCGAGATAAGGTGATACATTACAGCAATGGTTGGGTTTATGGTGCTTTATGCTGAGGCTTTCTCAAAAATTATAGCACAGCCCTGTCACTATAAAATCCAGTGATACAGTTGGTAATAACATACAGTGGAGGTATTTTTAGATTTTTACTTGTTATTCAAATACAGTGGGAACTCTCAGGTTTTCGACATCGTATTTCTTTCCTTTGTTAGAATCAGTGAAGAGAAAATCAAGCAAGCTCTTGGAACTGTGTGTGGGGTACGTGTGTTTCACTTTTCTGAATTACTTCTTGCTCACCACTTGTTAGAGCAGTGATGTGGTATTGATGATATCCTTGGAAACTTATTGACTTCTTGGTTCTTGACCTTTTGACTGTGACCAAGTATAGGAATTGAATGTCTGAAAATTAAATGATGGGCTCTATATACATAAATTCTAGGATGTCAGTATATTACACAAACTAATTTTGGTTTACCTGAATTTACTGCAGTTTGTGTGCAATAAAGAAAATATTTCTT
>CM053585.1:240981284-240998784 GCA_028646515.1 Pseudochirops corinnae | reverse complement strand
CCAGAAATTAAGTCCCCCTGCCATTATTCGGCAAGCCTTTCATACATTAGAATGATGAATTGAAAGTAGAAATGGGAAAAAGACTGCAATGCAATGAAAATTTAATCAGCGTCTTCTGCTGCTTTAATAAGGCAAATAATTCTTATTGGCCGCTGCGTTAAGGTTTCTAATATTTAATTCATAACAAACCTTGCATTATTCTGCAGCAGCATCGACAGCTCCACTTTGCTGCCTGCCAACAGGCAACCATAAAAACTTAAAAGCAGATGTAAATGTCTAAAACAAGGAGAATGATTAGATCTAAAGCGGTCAGAAAAATCAACAGTATTGTGAGAGAGTTTGATGGATCTCTATATTTAGTGATGCAAAAATGATATTAATTAAATTCACTTTGGGGCTGAATTTTTTTCTTTTTGGACTTGGAGGTAACCTTTTACAAGCTATAATGTTTAATGCCTGACCAGAGAACCCCAAAGGAAACCAGTGCCAATCCAATGTTAGTCATTCCTTCAGTAGACAAAAATTGTTCCATTGATATAGAAAGTGTTCTGCTTATTCATGGGTATGAAGTATATGTTGCTAAAATAGAGCTATTGGAATAAAATATCTTCTCTCAAGTTAACCTCAATACATGACACGTGTGTCAGCTTGATTTACTCCTAATTTTTATTTGAAATTAAATTTCTTTTGAATTTGTGACAAAACGAAAAGGAATTTAATATGATTGTTCCAAACCTGAATTTAATGATTCTGTAATTTAAAGAAAAAAAAAGTTCTGCTCATTTGGAATTATCTTTTCTAATTATAAAAAAAAAATCTTTTGTGTTAGATTTTAAAGTTGAACAAAAAAAATTAAGGAGAGGATGCCATTGCTGATTACATGTAAACAGGCTGTATAATTCAAAAGGATTTGGAAGAGTATTTCTGTAGTGTGAAGCAAGAGAAAATGGCAACCTGCCAATGCTAGGTGCAAGCTCTTGTTACATGGAAGGGTTGGGCCTGTTCTCATTTCTTCTTGAAATGGCTTAATTGGTGTCAGCACCCCAGGGATAAAGGCCTGTAACACTGAAATCCACACGATTCACCCTGTCTCTGCTCAGTGTAGGGAAACTGGTAACAACTGGTGGTGAATGAGGAGTGAACGGTGCTGTAACAATACTCGATGATGTTTGGGATGACAGAAATTAATACGCACTTGGTTGAAGAAAGCAATGATTAATGGCAGTGAGCAAGGGAATGCTGTCCCTCCTTTTACTCCACTTTGATGGGGATTGAAAAGCAAAAGGCTGTTTTCATTCTCTGTAGAAAGCAGAGGTCACACAGAGTACATTATAGCAATTTTTCCTCTCTGGTTTTTTTAAAATTCATAAATATTATGATAAGCATAGATTAGATAGATTTTTTTAAATGAAAGCTTAAAAGGATATTTTATGTCATTTAAACATTGCTGTTTATGCATAAAGAAATCACACATTCTTCTCTTTACTTGTTAGATCATTTCCCTTCATGTCAGAATAATTAGTATAATTAGGAATTAAAAAAACCTACAAACATGCAGTTGTGTTAATATGCGTTTTACCATTTCACAACTGGAATCAAAAGGCCCTGGTTTGCTGAGAGCTCCTAGGACAAGGTGAGGAATGGAATATTGCTGGTTTTTCTTTTTTCTTTTTTTTTTTTAAACCTTTTTTTTCCCACCCCCTCCCCCAAGTTTTCTCCATGAATGTTTGACTTAAATATATTTTTCAAGGTACTTGCACTTGTCAGCAGCTTTCTTTGCCATTTGATAAAGATTCTTTATTCTATGAGAAAGACTGAAATAACAGAACTGTACTTTGGATAATGAATTCTTCATCTGTGGAGAACTTTAAAACAAAGTACAGTGTTGGCATTTTTTTCTTTTGAGTGAGAAGGCTGATATATCTTTTGGATCCGACAGGAAGACATAAATTAATAGAGTTCTGGAGTTCAGTTTCTCATTAATAATCCATTTTGTCATGGTTCTTGGCATTGTCAGCCTAGTAGCTGGTTCATATTTTGCTAAGGGATAAAAGTAGATTATGTCTTAAGATACAAAACAAGAGGAAAGAGTTTGTAACTAGCTTTTGGGAGGACTAGCTACTGTAAGAGAGAAAGGTGTTTTGCTTTGTAGAAAAAAAATTGTACCCATTTTTCATTTTCAAATCTATATCATGTATTTTTCTTGAGAAAAGAATTTCTTTTTAAGATCATCAGAAATGTTATTCAGAATCATATGATATGAAGTTTGTTGCTTAAAGTTTCCCTTGCTGGTTATTTGAAAATGTTTTTCTGAACAGTTACAATAGTCTTCAGCCATTTTTTCACATTTTATTTTTAGAATCACATGTCAGGATATAATTGCAATTCAAAATGAAATGTTGAAAACTGACTGCTGTTCTGTTTGGACTGGTAGCTGTGTATTTCTATTACCTCTGCCCAGTTTCAACTACACAGGAAATATTTGACAGGTACAGCAATTGTATATTTTTCAGAGTTTAAAACATTAAAATAAGTTGGAATCAGCATAACATCTAAAAAATGGGCTTGTTTTAAACTTCATAGTCCAATAATTAACCTCTTGTATGGAACCAGAAACAGATCGTAAAATGATGGATCTGTAGAAGTGTCCTCTATAATCTTAATATCTTTCGTATTTGTTTATTTTAAGTTTTAAGTAATTTTGGAAATATGATCCCACAGCTCTTTAATTTTTATGTTGCTATTTCTAGAACAATTCTTTGAAAACTTGTCAGACCTTCAAGGAAGTTAGTGCCTACATATAAAAAGGCAAGAAAAATGGAAACAAGGTTCAAATTATTCATCTTCAAAATTTTCTCTATATTGCGGTGTCCTTGGGAATGTATACCTAGAACAACGCCAATGGAGAACAACACATTTCATCCCAAAAATTTGAGTCTTCCAAATGCAAACTGTCCCCAAGAGGTTTAACCTACTATTATTTTACCCTTTCTTGTTTGAAAAGTGTAGGTGTGCAAGTGTTGACAGATCAAGTTGAAAGAAGTGTTGATTGGGGGAAAAACTGTGGGGAAGACTGGAGATTTTGGCCAGCATCTATTTATAAAGTAAAGGAAGAAATGTATAAGCTAGATTTCCTCATTTTTATTTAATATGAGGGGTTTGGACTTGGACATCATTAATTAAAATTCTTTTGAGCCCAAACAGTGTATGAATCTAAGATATAATGATGATACCTCACATTTTATATAGCCCTTTACCTTTCAGATACAGATTTTATGGAGAGAAGAATATTTTCAGTGATTAAATTTGGGCTTATTCTGTAATTAAATAATTTTTTTTTTGCTTTTAAACATTTATTGAGTCCCCCCCATGTTTAGGGCACTGTATTTGTATCGCTCTCTATGTCCAAGTTTATAAACATAAGGCATGGTCTTTGCATGTAACATACATAAATAGCTGTGACACAAAAAAAAATACACAAGTATGTAATAGAGGTGAAAACAAAGCACTACTTGAGATCCAAGGATGAGGAGGTTGTTTACTGAGTTGGTATATCAGGGAAGACTTCTCTAGAGAGGATTTCATTTAAATTGGACTTTGAGTTGAGGGGAGGAGAGAAGACATTTTAGACATAAAAGGAATTTTGTGAGCAAAGACATGGAGATAAGAAAGTGTTCCAGTACGTACAGGGATGGTGAGTAGTACAGTTCGTTTGGAACATTAAATATGTAGAAGTACATAGTATGAAATAAGTGGATTGTAGAGAGGCTAACAAGTTAGAAAGATTTTTGAATAAGATTTACCTGAATCACTGTTAATTGGAATATGATTTAGTTATCATTTTAAGAAAATGCCATATGCTGTTTATGTTTCTTTTAGTGTTAATTTGTGTGTATGTGGGGAGGGGAGAGGGCAGAATCCATGTCTTTGTACTACTTTGTGTCTCCCGTAGTACCTGCCACAGTGCCTGGCACATGGCATGTTCAGTAAATAATTAGTAAGTGAATGACTGAAGATATGGATTTTCCATGTGGATAAAAGATTAGAGTTCCTCCCAGAGAACAGAACTAGGGCCTGTGGCTGAATATCATAGGAAGTAACGTTTTGGCTCGTTACAAAGAGAAACTTCCTTATAAATTAGGAGCTGCCCAACATTGGATTGAAGTGTCTCAGGTTAGTTAGTTCCATATCAGTGAAATGTATGACCCTTTTTTTAGGGATGTTGCAAAGGAGATTGTTGGGGCATCTAAGTGACTAAATGGGTAGTGGACCTGAAATCAGTAAAACTCATTTTCATGAGTTAAAAATCTGGCCTCAGATACTTGGTAACTGTGTCTCCTTGGTTAAGTCACTTAACCCTGTTTGCTTTAGTTTCCTTGTCTGTAATGAACTGAGAAGGAAACTCCAAATTACTCCAGTGATCTTTGCCAAGAAAACCCCTGAAATGATTCACCAATGACAAAAAAGGAGATTCTTGCTCAAGGATAGATTGGATGAGATGAACTCTGAGGACCTTTCAGCTCTGACATTCTGTAATTCAAATTTCACATGAAGTATTGTGTATCTGACATTTAGCACCATAGTCTATTAAAGTAAGAAAGTGATCATCTCACGCGGAGATTCTTAACCAATGATCCACTGAGAGATTTCAGGGGGATTGTCTATGGGATTTTTAAAATATGAATTTGTTTTTTAAAAATATGTTAACATTATTATGAGAAGGCTTGCATTGATTTTATCAGACTGCCAAAAGGGTTCATGAAACAAAAAAAAGATTAAAAACCCCTGACTGAATATAATCCCTCTACTACTATTTTACAGATTTTGAAACTTGAAGCTTGATTAGTGGGGAAAATGAGACTATAGTCCAAGTATCCTGACTCATACTTCAATGCTCTTTTTCACTATACAGTGCTGTTTCTCTTTTTGCCATAGGGTATTTGATTGTCAAGATAGGTAATTTATTTGATCTTTGCCTCGTTTGTTGAATCTATAGGTCACAATCTAGAGAATTTTCTGAGCACAATCCTTTGCATCCAGTTGGTGCTTAAGAAATGTTTGTTTGAATGCTTTGGGGAATCTGAAATTATTTCTTCACTAGGAAACTAGGTGATTTGCATGTAAGCAAATCATTTTATAATACTGTTTCTTTGGTTTGATTACTGATAATATTTATTCTGAAAGAGTAAAAAGCAGAGATCAAATTAATCCCTGTTAATATTTTGTGAAATGATTGGCCATCTAGAAATATGGAAATGAATCTTTACCTTTGTTTTGGCCTTAGTTCTCTATATAGTTATAAACAATTCCCCTCATCACAAGGAAAATAATATTTCAGGGGATGTTTCTTGTGTCTGCAAATAGAAGAGGTTTGAATTGTGAAGGCTTAGAGTATACTTCTATATTCAAGAGTTGCAAAGGACATTTGTCTTAACACATTGTAGTGAAATTTTAAAGAGCAGGTTTTGACAGAAGACTTTTTGCTGACATAGAATATTTTGTTCACTTTTGACTCTCAAATAAGTGCTACTTCTGTCATAATGATTGATTTATATTCATCTTAAGCCATACATTTCATGGACTTTTTTCCTTGTTCTTCTAGTTAACTATCCTAGTATATAATGTCAGTGTTTAAAATGAAAGATTACTAATTTGTTTTATAGTTAAAATAAAAGTGACATGGCTAGGTTTGTGTCTTTGGCTCTATACTGGTTATGGATGAACATAAATCAAGAAATCATTACAATTGCCTATATGTACATTGAAATAAATAATAACTTTAAGCTTAGCTAGATACACTAGATTAGACACTCTGGATATGGTAAAGTTTCCTTTCCTTTATTTCCTTTCTGACCTGGATTGAGTCATTCTCATCAATATCACGATGATCATTTACTAAATTATTTTGTTTTTTCAACCTGTCTTGGTGCCTGTCTTACTCAAATTTCCAACAGAGATTTCATGATAATCTTATTTTTGGATTCAGGTGCTTATATAGGAGTGACTTCTTAGTATTAACTGGAGCATTTCAAGTTAGGAAACTTTTTTTCTTCTTTTTTTGTATGTACACCTTTGAAAAATGAAACTCTTATTTTGCCTGCATTTTCTCAAGGGTAACATGTGAACTCTTGTTTCAAGTGACCACTGAGTTCACAGACCTAGTTGAAGGGCACATGAATTCTTCTCTTTTAACATCCTACTAATTGTCACATTAGCTTGATTTAAGGAAAGATGAAGAAATTCCTGCCTAAGTTTAGATGATGACATCTAACCTCAAATGAAAAAGCATGCTGTTCATATTGATGTTTACTAACATATGTGTTTATCCATATGTATCTGTACATATACAGTACTAACATATGTTGTGCCCTTTACATTTTTTAAAGAAAGTCCTATATTTTAAAAAATTATTTTGTATCTCTCTTTATCCATTCCACAGCTGTATCTGCAATTCTGTTTTTTCACTTTAACATCCTTGGATTTTTCCTTCTTTATCTACAATCCAGATTGCCAGGGGCAGCACACACACACACACATACGCACACACAGCACACACAGCACACATGATGTGGGCCTGCTTAATGTAAGGATGAAGTTGCCCAGAATCAGACTGATAGAATCTGGGGAACTGTGTAAAAGAACCACAGAATCTCAGAGTTGTAAAGGACCTCAGAGGCAGAAGGGAAAAATTGGTGGGGTTGGGGAGGAGTGAGAAGAAGATGGAAAGCAGGGAAAACTGAAACCAGTGACATCCAGCTAGTCCAGGGCAGACAGTTGTGCCTCACTTTACAAGCTAAACTTAGATGAACTCTGTAGTACTTGCTATCTTATGTTATTGCCTATCTTTTAGAATATATTGTTCCTTTTTGTCTTATGCAGGCAGCTGTGGTGGTACAGTGGATAGTGTTGGGCTTGTAGTCAGGAAGACTTGAGTTCAAATCCTGCTTCAGCTACTTACTAGCTGTGTGACCCAGGGGAAATCATTTAATTTCAATGTCTGTAATAACCTCTCTTCCTCTGTAAAATGCACAAAATTGTTGTGAGGATCAAATGAGTTGAAATATGTAAAGTGCTTTGTAAACTTTTGAGTCTTTCATAAATGCCAGCTATGATGATGATGATAATAATGATCTGTTTTTTCAGTACCTAATAGATGTTTAACAGATATTTGTGAATGATGTGCAAATCTGATATATTCAACTATTGCATTGTGTGATATATTGAAGACACGTGACACTTAAGAGGGATTCTGATTGGCAAATGGACGAAAATATACATCCCTGAATATGATTCACATGTTTTCCTGGTTTCATTAAATCCATTTTTATATTCTGATTAAAAAAATTCTTTCAATTAAAAATTAGATTATTTTTTGATACAACTCTTTTTTGACATCCCACAATGAGGGAATGTTATTCAACAAGAGTAACACAAATAACAAAAGCAGAGGCAGGTTGGCATATGGCCTAGGTAGTTACCTATACCAGTGAAATCATAACTCTAGTGCCCCTCAAAAGCCTACCAACAAAAAGACAATAACAAAAAGTGTTTCAAAGTGGAGGTGTTAGATTCTGAATGTCTCAGCATGTAAAACCTTCCCCTTTCTACTTCTTTTGCTTACATTTCCCCCCATTGTCCCAGTTATGGACTTTGTGAGTATGGGACAAATCCTTTCTCCAATGTCCTAGCGCATGGTATTTAGAACTAAATGAGAACTTAGAGATTGTCTAGTCCAATCCTTTCATTTTAAAAAGGAAGAGACTGAGGTCCATTGTAACAAAGTGACTTAATTGAGATCACACAGTTACTAAGTAGCAAGGACAGTATTCAAACCCAGATCCTCTGTCTCTAAATACAACTCTTTCCACAATAGAACGCTATAAAGAAGAGATCCTCTGATGCATATTCGTATTTTGAGAAATGAAAAAACTGTGATTGAGGCAATATTTAAAAAAAAAAACAAAGACAAGCGATATTATGTATTTTGGAAACATTTGATAGCATTAATTACTTTACATCTTCCCACCCCCACTCTCCAAACCTCAACCTCTTTAGAAAATCTTTCACACTTGTGCCTCGAAAAGCAGCTTCATTCGAACATTTTCATAAACTACCATCAGTTATGCAGCAGCAGCTTCACAAATCAGAAATGATATCTTCAGGCACTGCTGTCAAATGTTATTCAAATAATACCAGCCTCACATTTGAATAACAGCAGACATTTTGAATTAATTAATCAGATGAGATAGTCTAGGCCTTTTCTCATTAGTCTCTGGGTCAGGCATGGGAAGATATATGCGTTGGTGATGATATACTTGTCTTTAATCGTGATTTATGAAGATTTAGGATTGTGTGTGATTTGTCAAAGGTTCTGGGAAAAGGCTGGTGCATATTTCATTACCTAATCTGAGATTGATTTCATGATGCTAAGAGATACACCACTATTGTTCAGATGTGTGGGAAGCACAGGTAGGTATGGTATCCCAGGGTTTTTAACTGGCTTATCTTTGCAACTGTCAAACAATGCTGTAAACTTTTACAGCCTGCAGTTAACAATTCCTGCTTTAATTATAGGCAAATTTTTCATTCTGTCCAAGGGGAGAAGCTTCAGTGATTATTTAGCTAAAAAGCACAGCCGACTTTATAACTATGACCCAGTATGTATTGTGGACAAAGTTGGCAAATTTCATGGGTTGGTCATGGTAAAAATATAAAATTTCATGGCTTGTCACCGATTAATAGAAAAATCCCATTAAAATGGTACAAATAACCAAAGCAGAACAAGGAGGATGAGTATCCTTAGATGTTACCTTCCAACTCATAGAGTTTAATTCAGATATATTGACATTGGGAAAACGCTGTTTTAATCAACCACCAAGTAGTACCTTGCATGTAGTAGGAGTTTCATACCCCCCTTAAACTTCCTCTTTGGGATATCCTATTACTGGTTATTAAGAAAGCAGCCTTATTTTTTCCCCAAAATGATTTTGGGCTTTATTGTCCCCTGCCTTCCTTCATAATCATGGAATTTTAAAATTGGAAAGGACCTTAGAGAATATCTAGTTGAAATTCTGGCTCTACTTGATACCTTAGACAAGTCACTTAACCACCTTGGATCTCAGTTTGCTGATCTGGAAAATGAAAGGGTTAGTCTAGGGGAGTTTTCAGGTTCCTTTTAAGGTTTAAATCTTATGATATGGTGAACTTTTCCCTGAAATGTGAATCTTCTCTACAGCATCCCTGATAAATGCTTATCTGACCTCTGCTTGAATCTCTCTAGTGAGGGGCAATTCACTACTTCCCAAAGTAGAATATTCCCCTTTTGAACAACTCTAATTATGAGCAAGTTCTTCTGTTTTATGTGGGGCTGAAATCATGTAACTTCTCCCTATTGGTTCCAGTTCTGGTTTCTTGGAGCCAATTCCTCTTCCACATGACAATCTTTTTTATTATTTAATGCTCCAAAATCAGTTTGAGCATATTTGTGGGTGAAAAGAAAGGGCTTTATTTTGATAGACCATGATGAAGTAAGAAATCTTAAATTTAGGCCATTAGGATGGTATATATTTAATTTATATTCTGATTCTTCTTTCATGGTCTAGTACTGAGTGTAGATGATTGAGTAAATGAGAAGTCAAATATTTCTGAAAGGATTTGCCTTCATGTGAAGGATATATTTTGCTTTTTAATATAGAGCTCTCTGGATCAGATACTTCCTAAGTATAACATCTGTGATATATATATATGGTTCATGTGCTCAGTTATCAAGCAAACCATTGTTAAAATGTATATAAGAAAACAAGTAAGAGTAAAATAGTTTTTCTGATTTGCATTTAAAAAATAAAAATTAATATTCCTCTTCCATTTCAGCAAATGCAGTTAAGCTAACACTATTTAACTGTGATGACTGTGTTGTTCATAAAATTATTTGTTACTTGCATTATATGTGGAGTGCAGAGGTTAGTTTTACAGACAATTTTAAAATGAATCTTATTATATAGTCATATATTTAAGTGTGGCTATATCTTGTCCATTTTGGGGAAGTCACTTAAAAAATACCTTGATATTTGGAGAAGAATTGTATTTAAATATTGTCAGTCATTAAATATTTTAGATAAAAATCCAGCAATGATAGCAAGGATTTGAATAGTCAGAAAAGGAGGCGAGTTGATTTTGTAGTGAGAATGTAGTGGAATGTAGTGTAATAAGTTCACAACTTGAGTGTTACTGATATCCCTAAATACTAAAGTAACAAGGGCACCTTTCATAAGCAATGCTGTATTATAGAAAGACCACCGAATCTTAAATGAAAAAATCTAGTTTGAATTCTGACTTTGATAATTAGTAAATCTTTGTTCAAGTCACTTCAATTTTCTGGGACTCAGTTTTCTCATTCATAAAATGAGGTGGTTGAATCTCTAACGGTTCCTTCCAGATCTAAAGCCCATTAACTCCTATAAACTTCCAACACTTTGGGTAAATTCTTTGTGAAGGAATTAAGTGAAAACATAGACAAGAATTGCACAGGATGAGAAAATACTCTCCTTTCCCATCTCTTTTGGGAATTTGTCTTCTAGAACAGTCTCCTCTCCTGTCCTTCATACACTATCAAAAAATAAATCTACTGACTTCTTCTTCCTTTCTGGCTGCCTATAAATAAACACAATCAGTATCTTTAAAAGTAATCCCTAACTTTTCCAATCCCTGATACTATACCAATCTTATGTCTTTTGTCAGGAAGAACAATCTACAATTCTTCTACTTCTTCACTACCCATTCGTTTCTGAACCCCTTTCTGTTGGACTTCTCCCCCTACAACCATATGAAACAACTTTCTCAAATAACCACAAATAATTTAATTGTTAAACCTGATGGACTTTTCTCATGCTTCATCCTTTACCTTTCTGAAGAGTTTAACAATAGTGACCAACCTCTTCTGGATGTTCTTTCCTTCCTTAGTTTCTGTGACACAACTCTCTCCTTGTTTTCATCTTAATTACTTGACTGATCTTGATCTCCTCTAGTTCATTGCCCTACTTCTGTTCACTAAGTGTAGATGCTCCCTAAAGTTCTCTCTTGGGACTTTTTATATTTCTCCCTTGATGATCTCATTCTATTGCTTTGCTTATCACCTCTATGCAAAAAATTCTGAAATCTGTATATTTGGCCCTGACCTCTTCCCTTAATTCTAGTTCCATAGACAGTTTTAAAAACCTCTTGCTTGCTGGATATGTCTACCTTGTTATCTCATTGGTACCTCATACTTATGCTCCAGACTGAGCTAAGTTCAGAACTCCTGAACTAATTCCTCCTCTCCACAAGATCTTCTAGATTTTTTCTGTTAATGACATGAACACACTCTCAGTTACTAAGGCTCCAAAATATAGAATCAATTTTGACTTTCTATTTTACCTCGTTTCTTGTAGCCAATCAACTCCCTAAGTCATATTGATTCTAATTCTACAACATCTCATATTTGATTCCTTTACATTGAAATTGCCCTCTTCCAAACGTAACTATTTTTGTTGAGGATGCTGTTATCCACTTAGTAATTTAGCCTTGACCCTTGGAATCATCCTTCTCTTTTCTCTTTTAAGTCTCTACATCCATTCAATTCTGCAGTCTTCTCAATTTTACCTGTTTAACACTTTTTTGTTGTTGTTAGAGCTGTTCCTAACCCTGTACTCACATAGTCACTAGTTTAGGCTTTTATCTCTTCTGGACCACACTATCATAATAACTTACTAATCGGTTTTCTTGCTTCCTCTCTCACCACTTTCTAATTCATCTTACATGAAAATTCCAAGGAAGGGGTCTGACCATGCCATTTGATTACTCTTCCCCTCTAGTGCATTCTCCACATAACTGAGAGTGATTTTTCTAAAGTCCAGGTCTGACAATGTTATTCCCACCCCCAACCCCTATACTTTATTCCATAAATTCCAAAATAGTTGTTTCCTATTACTTCTAGGATCAGCTGTAAACTCCTTTGTCTAGCATTTCAATCTCTACACCCTTCCTGCTTTTCTAGTCTACTTATATATTAATTTCTCCCTGTTCATACTCTGTGATCAAACCATACTAGACTGCTTGCTGCTCTTCACACATGTTATTCCGTCTCTAGGCTTTGTACTTTTGCACTATCTCTCATGCCTTAGATGTTTTTCTACCTCTCTGTTGCCTCTTGGAATCCCAGTTTCCTTTATACCTCAGCTCAGACAGAGCTTTCTGCATGGCCTTTCTGGTTTTTCTGGCTATTGCCTTCCAAGGTTACACACTTATTTACACACCCACAAATCAAAATAAACCTATTAGGGTACAGATTTGACCATGCCACTTGATTGCTCAGGAGCTTGCTCTAAATCTCTCCCCTTTTAGTTCATCTTCCACTGCACACTACTAGTGATATCTTGGGTCAAAAGTTATGCAAAATTAGTAACTTTCCTTTTCTTGTGCACTCTAAACTATAAAGTACAGCGTAAATGTGAATTTATAATATCATCTTAAATTCATGAAAATTTTACAACACTTTCTTTAGTTATTCTAAATTACCACTACAGAATTTCATCTCACTGTTATAATTTATTTTTTCTACTTTTCTTCATATAAACATTTTTTAAATAAAAAATTTGGAGTTAAAATGTCAAATTACAATTTGAGGCTTTAATTTTTTGAGGTTATATTAACCTTTTTTTTGTTTTTTTTATGGTAATGCTCATTAATTCTATGTGATCTCTCTCTATATATGAGTAATAATAATCAACATCTATATAGTGCTTTAAGTTTTAGAAAACTTTCCTCATAACTATCCTGTGAGGTAGTTATTTCAAGCATTATTATTTCCATTTAGCAGATGAAAATTTGGACTTTGAATGGTTAAGTAACTTGCCCATGATCACAGAGATAGTAAATGCTTAAGGCAGGATTTAAAGCCAGATGTCTTTATTTTATGTCTACCACTATTTATTATGCTATGCTACTGATGAAAATTTTATTTATCTTGCTTCTCCCAACCCTTCTCCTACCTACTACCCAACTTATTAGAATGGTCAACAAGAAAACACAATTATAAGCTGATTGGTATGTGCACCAAGCAGAGTGTTTTGAGGATATACCTTATGTTATATTTGTTCCTTCTGGCTTGGAGACCAGTCCATCAGCTTTTTCTTGGATTGAACATTTTACATGAAATATCTAAATTCCATATTAGTGTATTTGTGATTTTTTTTTTTCCTGGACGTGGCAAAGTTATTAGATAATACATGTCTTAGGGACATTGCCTATATGATCTCTTTCAAGAAAGCCTTATTATATTGCTTTTTCCTGGTCCCTTATTGATATATCCTGGAGTTCTTAACCTGGGGTCCCAAGATTTCAGGGGGATTGTGAATTAAAAACTTTTTTGATAACTATATTTCAATATAATTTATCTCCTTTGTAATCTCACACATTTTACATACTTAAAACATTATTCTGAGAGAAACATTAGGGGTCCATAGATTTTACCAGATGACCAAAGGAGGTGGGGTGTCTAACATAAAAAAGACTGAGAACTCTAGAGCTAGAGCTTCATTGTAATATTTTCCCTTCTATTTATCGTTGAGTATGCATGTTCTAGGTGAGACGGTGACTTCTGATATTTTAAGACCTTTCTTTAGGGCCCAAGGTGAACTCATTTTTAAAAAAATGTGCTCTGATAGATCTTGTTATAATAAAATCTAGTGCTACTAACCTTATCTGTGTTGGCATGGAGGTCTTGAAATATACATGTATGTGTGTGTATTACTTTATAGTTTATAAAATCTGCTTCATATATGATCTCCTTTGATCTTCTCAAGCAATTTGTCTGGTAGCTAGTATTTTCCTTCTCATTTTATAGATGAAGAATCGGTGAAAAAGACATGGTAGTTCTCCCACAATATCTTGGCTGTTAACAGAAGCAGAATTTGAGCCCAGGTCTGCTGATTCTAAATCTAATCTTTCTGCTCTATTCTAGCTGAAACATCTTTATTCTTTTCTAAACTCAGAATAAGGCTGAGAAAAATAACATTTAGGATTTGGGTATGATATATTGACTAACCCATTAGATTGAATTGGAATTATTTTCTGATAAAAGCACAATGTTCAGAATCAATCAGAATAATCATTATTATATTTCTGTTTGTTTTATTTGTTGTTCATCTTTCCTTCTTAAAGAGGACCAATGGCATCACAAGGGGGATGTCTTGAAATATATGAGAATTAGATTTAAATGAGGCAGAGCTACTCAAAGTCAGCCTCACTCCCACCTTCGAGGACTGCCAGGCTCTTGGTAGAAAGAGCATATGCAACATATAAATTGTAATAATTCCATTGATGCTTTCACAGTTATAAAGGAATGCATATCAAGTCTGATAATATTTTAACTTAGAGTTTTGCCCAGTGCAACGGTTTCACTGGTCTTAACACTGAAGTGACTGTGGACCATTAATATCAATACATTTCCCATTTTAATGCTAAGAAAGATTTAAAAAAAAAAATCTAGATTTTTAAAGTAAATCTACATAATAAATAAAATCCCAGAAGTGATTTTTAAAAATGGTTGATTGAAATTATGTCATTTTAAAGTATCTCATTTCAATTCATGAAAGCAGAGAAATATAAAAATAAGGCAGTCACTTCTATAGTGCAGATTTTTAACATTCACTATTCTGTCTTTTTGGTAAATAAGCTAAACAATAGCTTTTACTTGTATCTTTCTGGCTTTTCTTCAGTTGTTGAATGCTAAGTATAAAAACAATATAATCTTTTTTAAAATTAGATTTAATTTTAGTTATCCTAATTGGTTTTTTTGGGAGTATTGGGCCTTGCTTAGGCTGGTCATACACAATCAGCACAGGATTTTTGACCAGGACTGTTTCTAACCTAGGACAGTTTACTTCTCCTTAGATAGCCTGGAGACCCTTTCCAGCTCCTACCACTGTGCTTTCTCCTCTCCCTTCATCTCAACCATATGGGTACTAGTCTTAGTGCAGATATTTGATAACCTTAGCACACTTTATCACAAAACTCCTGTACTCAAATAATCCATCAGCTTCAGCCTCCCTCAGTAGTAGGGATTATAGGCATGTGCCACCCATTCCGAGTCCATATATCCATTTAAAATAATTTGTTATAAATTTTAGACATTAAAACTCATTAAACATAAACTAAAACTATTTAAATTTTGAAAAAAGAATTTCTACATATAAATAACCATACCTACCTTTCACTGTTTTTATGTTCCCTTAAGATATTTGTTTCCTTTCATCTCTGTGTTCTGTCTACTTTTTTGAGTGAGTGAATTACTATCTCAGTTCTTCAGTTCTAAACTAGTTCTTTCCATTCTGCTTCTTTTGCTTTCTTTATATTCACATTTATTATTGTTAATTGAATTGTAATATTTAAGTATACTGATATTCCATGGTTTAGTTGTTGTGATGTTGAACACTGAGGTGATTTTCTGTTTCCTTCTATATTACAAATAATACAACTATTTTTATACTGATGATTTTGGGCTATTTTAGAGTATATTTCTTTTGGTGGACTTATTGAGGAGTTAAAGATCATGCAAATAACGTGGTGCTAGGTTGTTCTTTGAAATGTTTCTACTGATTTGCAATTCTGGTAGCAATGTATGAGTGTGAATTCTTCTTCACATCCCTGGCAGCACTGAGTTTTGCTATTTATTTTTGTTAATTTTGTGAATATGATATGATTCCTCAGTTCAGCATTCATTTCAATCTTTTTCAGTCATGTTTGATTCTTTGTGACCCCATTTGGGGTTTTCTTGGAAGAGATATTGGCGTGATTTGCCATTTCCTTCTCCTATTTATTTTGCAGGCAAGGAAACTAAGGCAAACAAGGTTTGCTTACCTGCCCAGGGTTACACAGCTAGTAAGTGACTGAGGCTAGATTTGAACTCAGGAAGATGAGTCTTCCTGACTCCTGGCCCAGTGCTCTATCCACTGTGCCACCTAGCTGCCTCTATATTGTTTTAATTTGCATTTCTTTGATTATTAGCGAACTTGAATGATGTTTAGGAGCTTATTTGCAGTTTGTCTATTTTCTTTTTTAACTGTCAAATCATATTTTTTAAAAATTAAATTTTATTTTCAGATGATGTTCTTTCTCTTCTTTTATCTCCTTTAGCCCCCATTGAGATGTCAAGAAAAACAAGTCTTGCATTTTGATAATTTATCCATGGATGGTGGGCATGGGGTAGGGAGAAAGCCTGAATTGCTCTGGAATATTTTTGCCCATTCTTTATGAATTTTAAATGTGAGATTTCAAAGATACTTTCTACAATGTGCTGTTTTTATTTTGATTTTGTGTTGCATAAACTTTACAAATTTTTATATAGTTGAATCCATTTATCTTGCCTCCATGTCCATTTAATTTATTTGTAGTTATATGATGATGAAAATATGGTTAGCATGTGACTATTAGAAATCACCAAATCTATTTTCTGATTGTTGAACATTCAGATTGCCAGGGCCACAGATAATGCAAAAGAGATCACTCTTGCTGGTAGGCTTTTTACTTTTTTTTTTCTTTCTGTGTCTGGTATTTTAGCTATACTGATGACTCAAAGCTCTAGCAGTTAATATGCCTTAGCCTTTGCTTTTACAGACAAGAAATGGCTCTTATAGTTATATCGCTAGGTTTCAAAACTATTTACAATAAGTGGGATGGTTTACTACCTCAGGGTAGTGCATTAAGCCTATTGCTCTTGAGAATCCATTTTCATTTCTTCTCACCAATTGATGGGACAGATATGACAAGCCTCTAAAGTTGAGTGGAAATTTTCTGTGGGTAGGGCTGTTGTATTAAATTACTTCTTACCACCACTAGTGAATGTTGTAAAGACTAGTGAGTGGGCAGCCTGTGGCTAAGAAGAGAAATATATCGTTCCAGAGTGGAGAAGTTGTAAGGTCTAATGTATAGGATAGCATTCTTATGCATCCTTCTCTCCCTTTAAATCATGCCTCTAAGTCTATCTCTTTTAGAAAGCCATTATCAAAAAATATTTGTTAATTGTACATGATGTTATAGTTGTCATTGTTCAAAGAAGGCTATATAAATACTTTGCGTCATAGATCTAGAGTTGAACTACATATATATGCAGATCCAGCATAATTTCCAATTTCACAATGCTTAGTATATTTATATCTATTTTTACTTGTATCTTTTTTCTCTCCCCTAGTCACTTTTAAGCTTCTTCAGGGACAAGGACTATATCTAAGATAGAACTGGAATATTCTACCTAGAATTATTAATGGGGAAGCAACATTAAAGGGGAGGGCTTGTTTCCTTAGGAACAATGCTTATGCACACATGATGTGCTATGGCAACTATAAACAAAGTGATGCTCAGGAGTACTTACTACTGTTGAGGTTTAGATACTAGCTTGGATCATTGTGGACCATATATATATACACACACATACATATATATATATATATATATATATATATATATA